>CM060119.1:35374711-35974711 GCA_030522415.1 Channallabes apus | reverse complement strand
AATGTCTTTCACACTTATGAAATGCTTGTACTTACAGACGTCGCCATTAAAAACGCACGTTTCGAGAAAAGGGATCCCGTGACTTGCCGCGGCTTTCCGCGGCTGCGTGCAGGAAGCTGTGAACATGCCCTTCATTTCCTGTAGGGGGCAGTCGTGTTTCAGTCTGAAGTATTGTGTGTCTACTGAAGCCGAAAATGTGTCCAAATTAAACCGCGCATGCGTGTTTGGAGACGCTGTGCCCGCGCTGTGGATCAGTCGGTTGGGAATCATCATGGAGGTACAACACGGTGTGGCTGCAGCTGGAGTTTGTCGTGTCCGAGGTAAGTTTAGCTTTCTTTTTTGGATGTGATTCTCGCTTTCATGACTCCCAATTAATGTTCCTCTTAATCTAATTACGTACAATTAGGAATATTTCAGTTGTTAATGGTGTGGAGATTCACAAAACACCGTTTTCGTGTAAAAACCTGAACCTACGGAGTCCCCCAGGGGTCCTGTGGTAAATAAATAAATAAAATAATAACGAACTGAGCGCGCGGATTAATAAACCGAGATGTGTGTTTCTTACCCCCACCCCTCGTGAAAACGGCGTGTTCAGAGAAAGGCTCGCCAGTGAGATGCCATTTCTGAACAAACTGAGTCGTGTGTGTTAAAGCATTAAATGGTAAAAGAGCACAAGCAATAAACATTTTTTTCTGAATCCGAATTTTATTAATAAGTTACAAAGTAAATTTCAACTGTAAAGTACCTGTACATATGTTCATACAGTATTGACAGCAGCTCTAATTTGTCTAAATCGCATTGCAGACAAGAAAAAGAAGTAGAGTCATCCTGTGACCTTGCATGCTTAATCTTTCCACACATGATTCTTGCTTCTCACTTTTTCCTTAATCTCCGGTTCGGTTCTGGTTTCGGTCTGTTCTCATGAGTTGTGAAGCGAGAGGAACAAAGTATAAATACTGTTCATTTGCTAAATTAAGTGTCATGAATTTTAATTGAATATCTATCTCTGTATGTTTTCACAGCAGTTTGTGACTGAAAGTGTGTCTGCATCTGATTTCACGAGTTTCCTGACCAACCGGATCTAACGGTCATATTTAAAAATCATAAAGTACAAAAAGTTTCTGTTGGTGTTTAATTTTGTAAGTTACTGTATTCTCGTTTTCTCGTTTTTGTATAAATTAATCAAATGTTTGCTTGTTATTAAATGTAATTTTTATTTAAAAAATTAATAAATGAATCTGTTTTATTATTAGCTGAGAGTGTGGTTTATTTATTTATTATCATATTTGGTCATTGTAACTGTCACGTTCTGCTATGGTGTTGGACTGTGGGCTTGGTGTTGAGGCATAAATGCAGAGGGGATGCAGTGAAACAGAAAGAGTCTTTTAATAATGATCAAACAAACATGAACAAAACATGAACTAAGAGAGTTGGCTAAAATCATGAACTCAAAATACAAACAGACTCGGGATGACATGATCTAATACAGTACAGACCTGGGGATACTAACTGGACGAGACAAGACATACTAAACAGCCTAGAGGACTAAACACAAGGGACTATGCATGCAAGGGATAAACAAAGACAAGACAGGCTTGGCTAGGTCTATTGGCTGAGCTGCACATTAGCTGCTAAGCTAGCTCATAGCTAATCAGACTAATGGCTACACCAGCCAGTAGCCTGAGACACAAGGGAATGAACAGACAAGGTACACAGCAGACTAGGTATGAAACAGACCAAGAACTCTAAAGGTTAGTGGCTAAAGAGTTTAGTACCTAAACAGACTAAGAGCTAAGCAGACAATGAGACTAGACAGACACGAAGACTAGACAGACTAAGATCTAGACATGTTAGTATCACCCTCATTAGTATTGAAACAGACTACTAGCTAAACATGCAATGGGGGTTACTTACACAAAAGGGTAAACACAAAAGGCTAATTCTCCTAGAGGCTAATCCTGCTAGGAGACACAGAGACAAAGAGACATAAACTAAATCAAAGCAAATACCAACTTAAAGAGCTCCAGAAACTAAATGCCAACTATAATGAAATCAAACTCAAACCAGAAGAAAACAAAACCCACATAACAGAAATTAATGCTCGACCCAGTTTCCCAGAACAAACAGGTATTTATAAAAGTGCTAATGAGCCTCCTCAGTTCAGGTGAGTATCCATGTCACCTGACCAAGGAGGCTTCTGGGAAACTGAGTCTAGGAACCAAAACTACAAAGTAAAAACACTGCCCTCTAGTGGGCAACCCTCACAGTACCCCCCCCTTAAAAACGCTCCTCCGGAGCGCTAACGGAGGTCCTGGGTACCCTTCCCCATATCCCGGGTCATTCCACCCGACTGCGACGCCGACGAGCAGGCTCCCCAAGGTGGGTGGGAGGGTGGGCGAGCTTGAATTGCCGCCAAAGCCAGGCGCCGGGTGCAGCAGCGGCCTGCACCCGAGGCTGGGTGGCGGAGGCAGCAATGGCTCGTCCTCGGGGCTGAGCGGCGGTGAGCTCATGACGTCGTCGGGTGGCGGAGGCAGCACTGGGCCGATGCCGCAGGCCGGGCGGCGGAGGCAATGCCGGATCGCTGGTGTAGGCCGGGCGTTGGAGGCAGTGCTGTGTCGCTCTTGCCGGTGGAGCGTTGCCTGCAGCACTGAGTCGCCCTCCAAGTCGGGCGGCCGATGCAGCACTGTGTTGTCCTCACGCCGGGCGGTCTCTGCAGTACTGTGGCCTCCTTTGACACAGGGTGGCGATGGAAGCACGCTCTCGAAGTCCAGCGGTGGTGGGTCGCTGTCACCGCTGCGAACGAAGCTAGAGAGCGTGGTGAGGGTTTTCCCTGGCGAGGTCCTGGCTGGGCTCTGGGGACATGAAGACGCCCCTGCGGCGCGCTGGCGGAACTGAAGCCTCCCGTGAGGCGCGCTGGAGAACTGGAGCCTCCCGTGAGGCGCGCTGGAGAACTGGAGCCTCCCGTGAGGCGCGCTGGCGGAACTGGAGCCTCCCGTGAGGCGCGCTGGAGAACTGGAGCCTCCCGTGAGGCGCGCTGGAGAACTGGAGCCTCCCGTGAGGCGCGCTGGAGAACTGGAGCCTCCACTGAGGCGCGCTGGAGAACTGGAGCCTCCACTGAGGCGCGCTGGAGAACTGGAGCCTCCACTGAGGCGCGCTGGAGAACTGGAGCCTCCACTGAGGCGCGCTGGAGAACTGGAGCCTCCACTGAGGCGCGCTGGAGAACTGGAGCCTCCACTGAGGCGCGCTGGAGAACTGGAGCCTCCACTGAGGCGCGCTGGAGAACTGGAGCCTCCACTGAGGCGCGCTGGAGAACTGGAGCCTCCACTGAGGCGCGCTGGAGAACTGGAGCCTCCACTGAGGCGCGCTGGAGAACTGGAGCCTCCACTGAGGCGCGCTGGCGAAACTGGAGCCTCCACTGAGGCGCGCTGGCGAAACTGGAGCCTCCACTGAGGCCCGCTGGCGAAACTGGAGCCTCCACTGAGGCCCGCTGGCGAAACTGGAGCCTCCACTGAGGCCCGCTGGCGAAACTGGAGCCTCCACTGAGGCGCGCTGGCGAAACTGGAGCCTCCACTGAGGCGCGCTGGCGAAACTGGAGCCTCCACTGAGGCGCGCTGGCGAAACTGGAGCCTCCACTGAGGCGCGCTGGCGAAACTGGAGCCTCCACTGAGGCGCGCTGGCGAAACTGGAGCCTCCACTGAGGCCCGCTGGCGAAACTGGAGCCTCCACTGAGGCCCGCTGGCGAAACTGGAGCCTCCACTGAGGCCCGCTGGCGAAACTGGAGCCTCCACTGAGGCCCGCTGGCGAAACTGGAGCCTCCACTGAGGCCCGCTGGCGAAACTGGAGCCTCCACTGAGGCGCGCTGGCGAAACTGGAGCCTCCACTGAGGACCGCTGGCGAAACTGGAGCCTCCACTGAGGCCCGCTGGCGAAACTGGAGCCTCCACTGAGGCCCGCTGGCGAAACTGGAGCCTCCACTGAGGCCCGCTGGCGAAACTGGAGCCTCCACTGAGGCCCGCTGGCGAAACTGGAGCCTCCACTGAGGCCCGCTGGCGAAACTGGAGCCTCCACTGAGGCCCGCTGGCGAAACTGGAGCCTCCACTGAGGCGCGCTGGCGAAACTGGAGCCTCCACTGAGGCGCGCTGGCGAAACTGGAGCCTCCACTGAAGCCCGCTGGCGAAACTGGAGCCTCCACTGAGGCCCGCTGGCGAAACTGGAGCCTCCACTGAGGCCCGCTGGCGAAACTGGAGCCTCCACTGAGGCCCGCTGGCGAAACTGGAGCCTCCACTGAGGCCCGCTGGCGAAACTGGAGCCTCCACTGAGGCCCCCTCACCTCCAGTTCAGTCCCCTGTTTTGATGTGGGGCAAGCTGATTATTCCTGGTCAGCTTGCCCAGGTGTTATAGTCCCAGCCCCCCCAAAAAATTTTCTCCCGGGGGGGCCCCTCTGCTATGCCTCTTGTTGGGTCGAGCATTCTGTCACGTTCTGCTATGGTGTTGGACTGTGGGCTTGGTGTTGAGGCATAAATGCAGAGGGGATGCAGTGAAACAGAAAGAGTCTTTTAATAATGATCAAACAAACATGAACAAAACATGAACTAAGAGAGTTGGCTAAAATCATGGAGCATGCTAACAAACAAGAACTCAAAATACAAACAGACTCGGGATGACATGATCTAATACAGTACAGACCTGGGGATACTAACTGGACGAGACAAGACATACTAAACAGCCTAGAGGACTAAACACAAGGGACTATGCATGCAAGGGATAAACAAACACAAGACAGGCTTGGCTAGGTCTATTGGCTGAGCTGCACATTAGCTGCTAAGCTAGCTCATAGCTAATCAGACTAATGGCTACACCAGCCAGTAGCCTGAGACACAAGGGAATGAACAGACAAGGTACACAGCAGACTAGGTATGAAACAGACTAAGAACTCTAAAGGTTAGTGGCTAAAGAGTTTAGTACCTAAACAGACTAAGAGCTAAGCAGACAATGAGACTAGACAGACACGAAGACTAGACAGACTAAGATCTAGACATGTTAGTATCACCCTCATTAGTATTGAAACAGACTACTAGCTAAACATGCAATGGGGGTTACTTACACAAAAGGGTAAACACAAAAGGCTAATTCTCCTAGAGGCTAATCCTGCTAGGAGACACAGAGACAAAGAGACATAAACTAAATCAAAGCAAATACCAACTTAAAGAGCTCCAGAAACTAAATGCCAACTATAATGAAATCAAACTCAAACCAGAAGAAAACAAAACCCACATAACAGAAATTAATGCTCGACCCAGTTTCCCAGAACAAACAGGTATTTATAAAAGTGCTAATGAGCCTCCTCAGTTCAGGTGAGTATCCATGTCACCTGACCAAGGAGGCTTCTGGGAAACTGAGTCTAGGAACCAAAACTACAAAGTAAAAACACTGCCCTCTAGTGGGCAACCCTCACAGTAACATGCATTAGGGAGCATTATCTCTGCGACATAAATATATTTTACCTGACAATTACGGGTGAGTTTTACTTAATATTGGAGCAATAAAATTTACTTAAAATCTATGTGTGCAAATTGTTAAGAGGATTTTATCAAGTAAATATTACAAGTTCTTTTTTTCAGTGCATGGGTGAACACGATGATTTAAGAATTTAATTAAAAAAAAAAAAAGCATATATGTGTGTGTGTTTACAGTATAAACTTTTTTCTATGTACGGGTACAATCAGACAAATGTAACCAGAAAACAGCATATAACTTTAAACTTACATTGATTAGCAATATAAACAACACACCTATGAGGCTGGACAATGGAATAAACTGTGTGGGTGCCAATAATATTAAATATTTATCTGTTGATTCTTTGACAATACTGCTGCTTTATGTTGGAAACTGGCAGACATGAAAAATACTTTAAATAAATTTAAAGGGGACGATGGGCTAAAGCCCCCCTAAAAATGGTCTAGCAATGCCCGTGTATATATAATGAAAATATGTGTAAAGAAAATGTAATTTATATATTCGCGTTTAATTAAAAAATCATCTCTGTCTCTCTCTCTATATATATAGTTAATATATAGTTAACTTATAGAATAAGTTATAGTATATATATAGTTAATATATAGTTAATATATAGTTAATTCATGTCTATGATCTAAAAAAAAAATATATATATATATATATATATAAATTCACAACCACATTCCAGCTCTTATTTCCTCCAGCCGTGGTCAAATAATGGATGAAATAATTATTCAATGCTGGACACAAACAGCAAAAAACATGAAAAGCCCTAAGCACTTTATTGCTTTTCATCATGTTTTTTGCTGTTTGTGTCCAGTGTATATAATATATATATATATATTTTTTTAGATCATAGACATGAATTAACTATATATATATATAGTTAATTCATGTAAATTCATGTCTATTTATGATCTAAAAATATATATAAAAACATATTATCTTTTTGAGTTATGAGTTGTTTTTTATTCATAAGACAACCTTTCAGTTTTGTAAATATTCTAGTTATAGTGTGTTAAGTCTATCTTAAACAGTTTGGAGAATTAGACCATCCAGCTAAGATCAATATTATTAATATTAAACATTTTATTTCTATTTATTCTATGTTTTGCTGGAGAAATACATTTTAGGCAGAGACGTCTAGGTCTTGTTAAATAGTTTTAAACCCCTGAATTGTGCCAATTCCCCCATCCGAAACCGGTTTGATAACGTCTCACCTATCAAAGGTGAGAAGAGGGATTGAGCTGTAACTGAGCGCGCTTTCACATTGTATATACTGTAAAGACACACACACACACATATAGGCACGTGCAGAGGGGGGAGGGTGGCAGGTGCTTGAGCACCCGCCCCTTTCCTCCAGGATGCTTCAAGTGCCCTTTTTTCTGTGTATGTGTGTATGGAGCCCTGTCTTTGCCCCTCAACAATAAAATGTAACTATTAATCTCAATTTTGCTAAATAAAAGGATCGGGCTTGCATCAGTCACATGCCTGCCATTAACCAATGCTCGCCCTTGAGGGCAGAGCGCGCTCGTTACGAGCCGGGTACGAGCACGCAAAGTGCACACGCATTTTCTGCAGACTGGACGGTGCGGAGCTGGAGGAGAAGCAGGCAAATTAACTGGAAGGTGCAGACTGTAGCAAAACAGTAAATAGGGTGTACAGCGCACACTATTGTCAGAACTAACCTCGGATGACCAGAAGACATAGCTTTAGCGATTAGCCCTTTGTTGCGTGAATGGTAAACCCAAACGCGGAGAAAACACGAATAGGCAGGATAATCACGCTCTTTAATCTAAGGACTCTCACGATAGAGGAGTAAGGGAAAGACACAATCTAACCCGCATCCTAGAAATACACACTCAATCAGGAAGCAGACCAAAAAGGGTGAGTACTCACGGTTTGGTGAACGATTCCGACAGGGCATCAGAAAATCTCAATGACTGAGCGTTGTACTATCGTTTGTTTACTCCTTTTATACTTCCTGGTTCATGACCGCATCACTTCCGGGTCCTAGTGCCGGCCACGGACCGAGTGTGCATGACAGTACCCCCCTGTCCAGGACCAGCTCCAGACGGTCCTGGGACGGAGGATACCCTGTGACGGTAGTCCCGAATGAGCTCGGGGTCGAGGATGAAACGTGCTGGGACCCAAGACCGCTCCTCGTGAATCGAGAATCCTTCGCACGGTGTAGGCGGGACCGCCTTCAATGATTCGGGGAGGAGGAGCAGGGGGGGTGGGTGGAACCATAGGTGAAGTGATGAAGGGTTTTAGCTGTGATGTATGGAAAACTGGGTGGATCCGGAGCGCCGCAGGCAGCTGGAGCCGGTAGGTGACAGGGTTAATCCGTAAAGTGATGTGGTATGGTCCGATGAATCTTGGGGATAACTTCTTTGACTCGGCGTGCAGATGAAGGTTTTTAGTAGATAGCCATACCTTGTCACCTACGTGGTACAATCGTCCCGGGGGGTGTCGACGGCGATGTTGGGTGGCGTAGCTGATGTTGGCACGTTGGATGGCGAGGTTGGCCTGGTGCCACAGCCGTCGACACCTACGGACCAACTGTTGGGCCGATGGCACATGGTTCTTGATGATTGAACATCAGGGGTTGGAAGCCATGACAAACCTCAAATGGGCTTAGGTTGGTGGCTGAGGAGACGTGGAGGTTGTGGGAGAGTTCGGCCCATTTGAGGTAGCGGGCCCAGGAGCGCTGACGATCCGAAACAAAGCACCTCAGGTAGCGCTCCAGCTGTTGGTTGGTCCGTTCCGTCTGACCATTAGTCTGGGGATGGTACCCTGATGAGAGACTACAGGTGGAATTGATCAGACGGCAGAAGGCCTTCCAGAACCGGGCGGTGAACTGGGGCCCTCTGTCCGAGACGATGTCCTTTGGGAACCCATGCAGTCGGACTACGTGTTCCAATATCAGCTCCACGGTGTTTTTTGCTGATGGGAGTCCGGTCAGGGCCACCAGGTGCACGGCCTTGGAGAACCGATCAACGATGGTTAGGATGGTGTTTTTCCCCTCTGATGCCGGCAGGCCCGTGATGAAGTCCAGGGCGATGTGCGTCCAGGGCCGACGGGGAACTGGGAGTGG
This sequence comes from Channallabes apus, assembly GCA_030522415.1. Classification (NCBI taxonomy): domain Eukaryota; kingdom Metazoa; phylum Chordata; class Actinopteri; order Siluriformes; family Clariidae; genus Channallabes; species Channallabes apus. The sequence continues at coordinate 35,966,098 of CM060119.1, read as the reverse complement.
TTGGACTTCTCCGGGTGTAGGTTGGTTGGTGTCCTTGGCCCTGGCGCACACCGGGCACGCCTGGACGAACTCGACGGTGTCTTTCCGCATGGAGGGCCACCAGAATGCCCGTCCGATGAACGTGAGGGTCCGTCGGGCTCCGGGATGTCCGGCGATGGTGGATGAATGACCCCACTGGAGAACCTCCGTTCTTAGGCGTTGAGGCACATAGAGTCGTCCAGGTGGCACGCCTGCCGGTTCGGTCTCGGTAGCCTGTGCCTGGCGGACCCTAGTTTCCAAGTCCCAGTGGATGGGTGCGATGATGCGGGATGGAGAAATGACAGGCACGGGGTCCGCCCGGGTCGTCCTCATGTTGTCGTGATAGAGCGTCGGCCTTGGTGTTCTTTGACCCCGGGCGATACGACAGATGGAAGTTATATTGTTCAAAAAAGAGAGCCCACCGTGCCTGTCGTGGGTTAAGTTGCTTGAGAGTCTTGATGGTGATCAGATTCTGGTGATCAGTCCAGACGATGAACGGCTCACTGGCGCCCTGGAGCCAGTGACGCCATTCCTCCAAAGCCCACTTTATGCCCAACAGCTCGCGGTCCCCTACCCCGTATCGCTGCTGAGTGGGATCAAATTTTTTGGAGAAGAAACTGCAGGGGTGCAGTTTCTGGTCTGGACCTCGCTGAGAGAGAACAGTGCCGGCGCCCACATCCGACGCGTCCACCTCCACAACGAAGGGTTTGTTGGCATCAGGGTGTAGAAGGATGGGGGCGGTGGTGAATCGGTGGCAGAGTTCTTCGAATGCAGAAATGGCAGCTGGAGTGAGTCGAAATTGGTGAGGTGAGGGCCTGGTCAATGTGGTTAGTGGAGCTGCAACTGTACTGTAGCCCCGGATAAAGCGACGATAGAAATTCGCAAACCCGAGAAACCGTTGAAGCTGTTTGAGTGTCCTGGGTAGGGACCAGTGACGTACAACCTCGAGCTTCTGCGGGTCCATGGCCACACCCTGGGGCGAGATGACAAAACCCAGGAATGTGGTGGAGTGCTTGTGAAAAGCACATTTTTCCAGCTTGCAGTACAGTTGGTGAGCGAGCAATCTCTTTAAAACAGCACGTACATGTTGGGTGTGTTCTTCGACGTTGTGTGAGTAGATTAAGATGTCGTCCAGGTAGACGAACACCCAACGGCCCAGCATGTCCCTGAGGACGTCGGTTATAAATTGCTGGAAGGCCGAGGGTGCATTGCAGAGTCCGAATGGAATGACCAGGCTCTCATAGTGTCCCGTGGGTGTGATAAAAGCCGTCTTCCACTCATCACCCTCTCTGATGCGCACCAAGTTGTAGGCGCTCCGGAGGTCCAACTTCGTGAACACGGTGGCACCAGAGAGGGCGTCCAGGGCTGAGTTGGTGAGTGGTAATGGGTGTCGGTTTTTAATGGTGATGTTATTTAGCCCCCGATAGTCGACACATGGGCGAAGTTCACCCCCTTTTTTCTTAACGAAGAAAAACCCCGCGGCGGCAGGCGATGTGGAAGGCCGGATGGTTCCATGACGCAGGGCATTAGTGACGTATTCTTCCATCGCCTGCGTCTCCGAAGGGGATAATGAGTAGAGATGGCCGCGGGGAGGGACGGAGCCCGGCTGAAGTTCAATGGCCAGGTCATATGGGCGATGAGGTGGAAGGTGGGTGGCCCGTCTCTTGCAAAAAACTTCAGCCAGATCCCGATAGTCGACGGGGATGGCATTGGTGTCGACGTCGGGGCCTCGGACTCCTTGGAACACGTCCCAGACGGTGCCCGTAGGCAAAGTTCGTTGCAAGTCGGGCCCCACTGGAGGATCCGGTTCTGTGTCCATGAGATGAGGGGGTCGTGCCTGAGTAGCCATGGATAACCGAGGATGATGGGAGGTGAGGCGATGGGGGTGAGGTGCAACTGGAGCTGTTCTTGATGTTGGTCTATTTTGAGGGTGATAGGCTGGGTCTGATGAGTGATGGGGCTGGATGACAGTGGGCGGCCGTCGACGGATGTAATACGAACCGGCTGGGATAACGCCTCGATCTTTACCCCCATTTCTTTGGCATAAGTGGAGTCAATGAAGTTACCTGCGGCACCGGAATCAATAAACGCAGTACTTCGGACCCGTTTGTGGCCAATCTGGAGGGTTACCTGAACCGTGAGTCGTGAGATGGTGGTATTGGTGGTAGAGGAGATCTGGAGAGGGCCCGGTGAGTCTCTCCTCCTGTTCACCGGGGTTGTGCGTTTCCCGGACGCAGTGGGCAGATCGCCCGATGGTGTGCTGCTGACCCACAATAGGCACACAGCCCTTCTCGGAACCGGCGTTCGCGTTCTGCCACGGTCAGGGAGGCGCGTCCTAATTGCATGGGTTCCCCGGCTCCCGTGTCAACCACGGCAGGAGGTGGAGATCCGACTGGTCCAGTACTAGTGTTGGTGAAGGCTGTAGGTGGTCGTGGGTTGGTGTAGGAGAAGGCTGGTGCGGACGGCAGGGTCCTCGGGGCTGGCTTCAGGCGAGAAAGAAGGCGCTGATCAATACGAAGAGCCAGTTGGATCAGCCCTTTGAGTGTGGCTGGGAGTTCTCGCCCGGCGAGCTCATCTTTAATGCGTGCAGCCAGTCCCTCGTAGAAGGATGTCCGGAGCGCAGCTTCTCCCCAGTTGGTCTGTACTGCGAGGGTTCGGAATTCTGCAGTGTACCGGCTCACGGACGATCCTCCCTGCCGCAGGTGATATAGTTTGGTGTCGGTCTCCACCTCGCCCGCTGGGTGTTCGAAAGTGAGCTGGAGTTGGCGGGTGAATTCGTGGTAAGAATGGGCGATGTCAGAATCCGATCTAATGACTGCCGTGGCCCACTCAGCTGCCTGCCCGGATAGCAACGAGACCAGGAGAGCGATGCGTAGCCGATCAGTGGAGTATTTGGTGGAGTTGAACTCAAACACAAGATTCAGCGCTGTCAAAAACACACTACACTTCCCGTCCGTGCCATCCCATTTCTCTGGAAGAGCAAGAAAAACATCAGAAGAAGGGGGGGGTGGTTGGTGCGGCGCCGCGGCCGCCGCGACGGGGGGCCGGCTAGCCGCGCAATCAACAGCCGCCCGCAGATCCGCGTTCTCCCGCCTGAGCTCCGCCACCTCGCGGCGCAAGGCCGCGACGTCTTGGACGCTCTGACGCAGAGTAGCAAGCTCCGCGGTTAGCTGGTCAATAAGCACGGCATGCTGGTCTACCACGTCGCATAGGCGCGCATGATCCGCTGGGTTTACCGCCTTGGGCTCAGTCATTCTGTCAGAACTAACCTCGGATGACCAGAAGACGTAGCTTTAGCGGTTAGCCCTTTGTTGCGTGAATGGTAAACCCAAACGCGGAGAAAACACGAATAGGCAGGATAATCACGCTCTTTAATCTAAGGACTCTCACGATAGAGGAGTAAGGGAAAGACACAATCTAACCCGCATCCTAGAAATACACACTCAATCAGGAAGCAGACCAAAAAGGGTGAGTACTCACGGTTTGGTGAACGATTCCGACAGGGCATCAGAAAAACTCAATGACTGAGCATTGTACTATCGTTTGTTTACTTCTTTTATACTTCCTGGTTCATAACCGCATCACTTCCGGGTCCTAGTGCCGGCCACGGACCGAGTATGCATGACAACTATAGTCTATAACAACAAATGAATTGAAATAAATGAGCGTGCTGTTTGTGCAACAGCGCGACAAACATTACCTGTCCTTTTATGAACTGCACAAGTAGTGGTAGTCATTAACTGCTAGCTAACTGGGTAAGGGGGTTACAGGGGGGTCTGTAGCTCTGTGTCCAGAGCGCCGTTTTAGGGAACATGTTTAGTTTTAAAGTAAGTTACAGTTTTATTTCACTAAAAGCCATCTAATATGGATATCCACATAATTATGGATTATTATATTTATGATATAAAAAAACACTGTTTTTAAAGAAAATATATTAAGTAACAGATAATATTAGCTTAATATTTCAAATTAGATAAAATGCTGATTTTCCAGCAGTAAAATTATTGTATCTCTACAGTTTAAACATTTTATAAGCACTGCATGTGCATGTTTGTGTGTTTTATGTGTATAGATTCTTTAAAATGATTACTAATAATATAATAATCAACAGCAACATTGTACGCCATCAGGTAAAACATAGGCTACGTTTACTTTGCATTGTCCTGACCTGATGACACTCATACAGTATGATGCAATTCCATATTCGTTATGAATGTGAATTGTTGTTATTCAGCATGTTCTATATTTTTTAACTTTGAGCACCCGCCCCTTTAAACGTCTCTGCACGGCCCTGCACACACACACACACACATATATATATATATATACACACACACAAACTGGATTCCAAAAAAGTTGGGACACTAAACAAATTGTGAATAAAAACTGAATGCAATGATGTGGAGATGGCAAAGTCAATATTTTATTCAGAATAGAACATAAATCACGGAACAAAAGTTTAAACTGAGAAAATGTATAATTTTAAGGGAAAAATATGGTGAATCAAAACGTCATGGTGTCAACAAATCCCAAAAATTTGGGACAAGGCCATTTTCACCACTGTGTGGCATCTCCCCTTCTTCTTACAACACTCAACAGACGTCTGGGGACCGAGGAGACCAGTTTCTCAAGTTTAGAAATAGGAATGCTCTCCCATTCTTGTCTAATACAGGCCTCTAACTGTTCAATCGTCTTGGGCCTTCTTTGTCGCACCTTCCTCTTTATCATGCGCCAAATGTTCTCTATAGGCGAAAGATCTGGACTGCAGACTGGCCATTTCAGTACCCGGATCCTTCTCCTATGCAGCCATGATGTTGTGATTGATGCAGAATGTGGTCTGGTATTATCTTGTTGAAAAATGCAGGGTCTTCCCTGAAAGAGATGACTAGATGTTGTTCTAGAACCTGAATATATTTTTCTGCATTGATGGTGCCTTTCCAGACATGCAAGCTGCCCATGCCACACGAACTCATGCAACCCCATACCATCAGAGATGCAGGCTTCTGAACTGAGCGTCGATAACAACTTCGGTTGTCCTTGTCCTCTTTGGTCCGGATGACATGGCGTCCCACATTTCCAACAAGAACTTCGAATCGTGACTCGTCTGCCGACAGAACAGTCTTCCATTTTTTTAGGGGCAGTGGTGGCTCAATCGGTTAAGGCTGTGGGTTTCTGGGTTACTGATCGGAAGGTCGGGGGTTCGAACCCCAGCATCGGCAAGTTGCCACTGTTGAGCCCTTGAGCAAGGCCCTTAACCCTATCTGCTCCAGGGGCGCTGTAAGCTGGCTGACCCTGCGCTCTGACCCCAGTTTCCTAATTGGGATATGCGAAGAAGAAATTTCGCTGTGCTGTAAAAAAGTACATGTGAACAACTGAATATTCTTCTTCTTCTTCAACAGTCTTCCATTTTGCCACACTCCATTTTAAATGATCCCTGGCCCAATGAAAACGCCTGTGCTTGTGGATCTTGCTTAGAAATGGCTTCTTCTTTGCACTATAGAGTTTCAGCTGGCAACGGCGGATGGCACGGTGGATTGTGGTCACTGACAATGGTTTCTGGAAGTATTCCTGAGCCCATTCTGTGACTTCCTTTACAGTAGCATTCCTGTTTGTGGTGCAGTGTCGTTTAAGGGCCCGGAGAACCAGGGGCATCCACTATGGTTTTACGCCCTTGAGCCTTACGCACAGAGATTGTTCCAGATTCTCTGAATCTTCGGATGATATTATGCACAGTTGATGATGATAACTGCAAAGTCTTTGCAATTTTTCACTGGGTAACACCTTTCTGATATTGCTCCACTATCTTATGTGCAACATTGTGGGAATTGGTGATCCTCTACGCATCTTGGCTGCTGAGAGACACTGCCACTCCGAGAAGCTCTTTTTTTTAATGTTGCCAATTAACCTAATTACTGTTAATTGGTCTTCCAGCTCTTCGTCATGCTCAAATTTACTTTTTCCAGCCTCTTTTTGCTACTTGTCCCAACTTTTTTGGGATTTGTTGACACCGTGAAATTTGGAATCAACATATTTTTCCTTTAAAATTATACATTTTCTCGGATTAAACTTTTGATCTGTCATCTATGTTCTATAAAATATTGACATTTGCCATCTCCACATCATTGCATTCAGTTTTTATTCACAATTTGTTTAGTGTCCCAACGTTTTTGGAATCCGGTTTGTAGTTAATTCATGTCTATTTATGATGGAGACACCTTTTTACGTTTTAAATACGTAAAACCTCCGCTGCGTGTATTCATTCACAGGCTGCAGCGCGCGCACAGAGAAAAAATAGGAGACTGTGGTTTAGGAGTGGATTGGAGAGAAGAGAGCTGTTCAGTTAAAAGAAAAATCTTAAAAATATATAAAAACATAATATGATCTTTTTGAGTTATGAGGTTTTTTTTTATTTAAAAACCTTTCAGTTTTGTAAATATTCTAGTTATAGTCTGTTATGTTTTTCTTTAGGTTAAACGGTTTTGAGAATTAGACCATCCAGCTAAGATAAATATTATGTCGTTGATTGATAAAATCTGGATTAAGGATATTTTATTTTATTTATTTAATTTGTATTTTTCATCTTCCCCCCTGTGGGATTGCCACCTTATCGTGGTCAGGGGGTTTGCGTGCCTCAGTGACCTTAAGAGCTATATACCAGCAGGAGCTTAGTCTTTGGGGGTGGGGGATGCATGTTGAAAGGCAGACTTTTTATGTCTTCATAATGTCTTCTGATGGTGCTCAATGTTACGTCTACACCAACAGATTCCAGATGGCGGTGTATTTCGCGACTGGAACTTCCAGCAGACTTCATTGTCCTGATGTCTTGAGAATGAAGCTTACTGATCTTGGTCACTTTTAAATGCTTCTACTGTACGTGTGGATGGACTGTATTTATCCTGGCAATGTATGTCATAGTGACGTGGAAAGTGAGAATCTGATCTATGCATGGGCGTCAACTCGCACATTCTGTAATGTTCCATTGTCTTTTAGAGCCCATTACTAAAGCATTCGCTAGTTGATATGCACGTTAATCTGCATTTGAAAAGGATTAAAAATGTGCAAAATCAACCTGAATCTCCCTAAGTAAGTAAGCAAATCAAAGATAAACGAATAAATAGCTTTCAATTGTATTTCAGCATAGTAAAAGTACCCTAGCATGAGTTAATGTATGTAGATGGCAAATAAAGTTTCCGAAAAAAATGCAGGAAAATGTTTTCCATACTCATAATAACTAACTTGTTCACATTACACTTGTTAAATTGAAAGCTCATACTGTAAATTGGTGAGCCTATTACTTTCTACTGAACAGCCACAACTCCGAAAACATTAAAGAAATTGTTCACCCACAAAAAAAAAATTTAATCTGTCATTATCCCTTCAATAAAAGCACCACACTTACCCGAGACTGTACATCTGATTGACCCTACTGAAAAAAATATAGCACTGGCTATATTGAAGATTAAAGGCTATATTAAAATAATTGAAGTAATCTGTCACACCTAATATTTTAGCATTGAAGTAATGTAAATAAACCTTTTACTCTAACTTAAAATTTTTCATGTAGTTCATGTAAACTAATTTCTGAAGGAGAAACAAACCAAATATTTAAAGTTGTTCTAAATCTAAATAAATGAGTTGGCTATATTACTTAATGTAAATATTCTACTAAATCTAACCTGAAATTATAAACTTGATATAAACCACTTTTAAATGGTTGAGCAAATTACCTTTTTTTAAGTTGCATCAAATAAAGATTTAAGGCATTCATAATTTAAATATAAAAGCATAAAAAACTTAATTACATATTGATTTACACTCAAAACACATTTCTTTATATAAACATTTATTGTGGAATGAACATATTTTCATCCAAAATGTTAACAATAAGATTTTTTTTTTCAAAATGTATAAACACCAACAGTCATTCAACACTGCTAACTGAATTTGAAATTGAGAGGAAAAAAAAGATATGTCTGCATTTATCCACAAATTTTATTTTGCAATGGGTACATTTTGTCCTTGTCAAACCTGCTGAAGAAGAACCAAACTAAATACTCTGCAACTAAAATAAATTACTCCATAAAATTACAAATAGTAACACTCAACTTTGCAACATACATTTATTAATTGGACTGAAAAGAAAATTAGAAAATGTTCCTGAAACAAAATCAGCAGAGGTAAAACAACATGGAACATTCATGTGCGACTGATGGAAATTCAATAAGTCACAATCCCAATTTCCTGTGAAGTTCTGCCTGAGCTTCATCTTTCTGAACAACCTAATAAAAGAATGGACATTCGTTAGACAAGTTGCTCTATTTGGCAAAACAGTGTCTGATGTATGCATGTAAAGTCACTTAATGCTCCCTATGAGTGAAAAAAACACCTAGGATTATGGTGCAGCATGATAAATGTAATTAGCTCAATGAATACGCCAAAAGAACTGACATACATATACACACACATTATGTATTAATGATAAGGTTTATCATTTTAAGTATTAATATAAACTTGAGTAACATCCACTTCTTAATTCATAGGGTTTAATATGATGTTGGGCTTTTGCAGCTACAACAGCTTCTGCTCTTCTGTGAATTCTTTCCACAAGGTTTAGGAGAATGTATGTAACTAATGTTAATACATACTGATGAAAAAAAAAATAATAATAATAAAAAAAAAAAAGGTTGTAGGCTGCAGCTGATAAGGCCAATGACCTCATATCTGTCAATATGAAGGGGCAGAGGTAGTTGTATGGTTTTTGGATGTTGGTATACTGATTTGAAGCTCACAGGTTCAAACCCCAGCACCACCAAGCTGCCACCTGGACCTTTAAACAAGGCTAAGTTATCAATTCAGTAACATTTTTCAGTCCTAAGGATGAAATGCTTCATGAACAAATGCTTACCAGTGCTTAATCAGCTGGTCCACATCTGCCACTCAAATACACCATAAGACATTTCAGGAGATAATCACCTCCAGGCTCTAGGGATATAAAAACAAACATAGTATTGTTGGTTATGTTAGGCTTGAAAAGCGTGATAAAATGAACGTGGCAGACATTGAAACCTGTATTCAGACAGCATACACTAACATGTGAACAAGTTAAACTAAAGAGTTTTATTCTGCTAGTTATGTTTTAATTTAGTGCATCACAGCCAACTTGATGTGGATGCCTTGCTCAGGTCCTGTGGCTTCCATTCACAATATTACATTTGACACCAAGCTAATTTCTGCTTTTTTGAGCGCGTACATACCAGATCAAAAACTTGAAGATGAAGATTATATCTCTGCTCTTCTCTCTGACGGGTTCCTCCCCAGTTTCTGATGATCTCAATTAGTTTGTAGTGTTGCTTGTCCAAGGAAACCAGTAATCTTGCTTGAAGTGGAGCAGATATAATTCTCAGAAACTCATTACTGATCTTAAAAAAAAAAAAAAAGGTAAAAACAAAAATTTGACTGGCTCAAGTTCTTATGTTAGGAAATCTTAATTACAGTGTGTATAAAGTATAGAAAGCAGTATGAGTAAAATAATGCCCTTTCAGAAAAGCTAACAGACCTGTAAACACAAAAGTGCATAAAGATTATGTTTACTTTTAAAGTTATTTCATGACATCGTAATGGCTAAAATGTACTTGAAGTAACGTTAAATCAACATGTCAAACTTATGCCGATATTTATATACTGATACGGTTAAAAACGTGTCATAAAGTGTGACCAGTACAGTGGTGTGACAACCAGACTGCTCATTACCGTCGCACTCACCGCCGTGGAAACGCGGCAGCGGCCGAAATAAACCAGGAGCATTTCAAAATAATTCGTGAAATGACCGCCAGGTGGCGCAAATTGACATTTTCCGTCGTATCGGTTTTTAAATATATTCAGAGCTTAAGTCATAATAAAGTCAAAACAATATGTTGTAGCAAAGTAATACTACAATTATGATAATTTACACATCCAACAAACATGTAAAACTATAAATATAAAAAATATGAGTTAGAAAACATTGGTTTTATTTTGTTTAGACAGACTCTCTGTTTTTATCTGTTTAGTGTTATTATTAAAGAAAACAGCGCAAACAACAGCACTAGGGCTTTCAAAAAAATTATTTCGACAATACTTACAGTTGTTAGAGTTTAAGACATCAAGATTTAAATATAGAAATAACTAAAACAAATAGAGCAAACTTCCAGAATAGATAATAAAAAATAAATCAATAAAAAAGATGTATGCCTCTCATTACATTATATTTTGGTTCAGTGCCAGACGAAGTGCGAGCTAATATTGTCTTACATTTGTGAATAAAATATCATTGTTTTATTCAGAGATTTACAGTATTTGTGCAAAATAATAGTTATGACATAATTAAATATAAATATAATTACAGGCTCTGGATTCGTTTTTCGTTTGCAGTATAAAACCAAAATACATCTTACTATTTTTGAGAGATTCGTCGTAAAAAAAACTGTTTTTTTTTTCAGATATTTGTCTGTACAAAATAATATTTATGCAATATAATCACGGGCTCTTGATTCGTTATTCGTTTGCAATATAAACCAAAATACATTAACCATATAATATAAACCAAAATATAAACCAAAATATTTAATTTGCTGTATTAAATATTTATGCCGTCTCATCAAGGATCCAAAGATTGCCTTGTACTAAATAATATTTTTGCTGATTTTTTTCTGCGATTCAGTTGTGTGATGTTTTAATGATGAATGATGTTTTACTGTATGTTTACTGTATATAAAAAAAAATATGAGTTAGAAAACATTGGTTTTATTTTGTTTAGACAGACTCTCTGTTTTTTGGAATTTTGGAATCCACAGACGCAAAAGAACATGATAATAATAATCAAAAGAATAATATTAATCTTTTTGCTGTTTATTTCCACCATTTAATAATGTTTTAATTATCAATAATTAAAGCTGCTCGTGTCGGCTCATATCGGGAGCATTTTTTATGAAAGATAAACAAACAGCTGTGTGTGAATGGAAAAGAGTGCGCTTTGCCGAGTTTTGATCTACTGTAAAGTCAGATGATCACATTTAAACAATTTATTCATACAGATGTACCTGTTTTACATGGAAAGTTACAGGTTTGGGCTACTGTTATCTACTTCAAATATTTGAAGTTAAAAGCTAAAACTTGAAGATTTGAAGCTAAAACTTCAGCCCTTTTCATATTTTCCCCGTGGTCGTTATTAAAAAATATATATAAATAAAAGTTTTGCCTTCCAAGGCAACAGATTATGGAGCTTCTTGAGCTGCTCAGACCTGCGCGTGCGTCGTACTTACACTCCCCGTCCCGATGTCCAGCTGCTCGCTGCTTTTTGTTTAAAATATGTTTCATTCATCATTAGCCATTATCCATAACTTTATGGGTTTTTCTTTTGACACGTTTTATTTTTATGAAATTTGATTTAGTTAAATGAGAAAATAACCATGGGAGTTTCAAACCCCGCATCCATTCATGTTTCTGTGTGATTGTAATGTTTAATACCCCTACAGTATTCACTTACTGTATGCGGTTTGACTCGCTGTGAGATGCGGTGTGTTATACCCCTATCGCACCTGCTCGGTCTCGCGCTGTGACCGTAGGCTTGATCATGATTCACCCCGAGTCTTTGCGCTGTGATTACGTTTCCATGCTTCCGCGTGAAAAATTCCGCGAAGATCTTCCGCATGTTAAACATGTTTATTTTTTTGCGTGGTAAGATGGAAACGTAATAACAGCACCAAAACTCGTACCGAATCATAATGAACCGCACTTATGGCCCCGCGTGTGAGATAGATGTATTAAACCTCCACTCTGTCATCTCATCGTATTCATTCCATAAGTGCGCTATACAACCAGTGTGTAAGTGTGTAAGTGTGTACAAACAACAGCACAATGCATGTGTAAATGGCTGAAACGTTAAGTCAGATGAACGCGCGCGCCGATATGAGAGATTAGATCTTTCAGCACGCCGATGTCAGTCACTAGCAAGGAGCATTTACTGATCACATTTAAACAATTTATTCATACAGATGTACATGTTTTATAGGTCGTTTTTCGTTTGCAGTATGAAACCAAAATACATCTTACTATTTTTGAGAGATTTGCTTTTAAAAAAATCTAAAAAATAAATAAATAAAAATTCAGATATTTGTCTGTACAAAATAATATTTATGCAATATAATCACAGGCTCTTGATTCGTTATTCGTTTGCAATATAAACCAAAATACATTAACCATATAATATAAACCAAAATATAAACCAAAATATTTAATTTGCTGTATTAAATATTTATGCCGTCTCATCAAACTCGCAACTCACTCCGAAGAGCATCCTTCTCTGCCTTGCAAACTCCCAACTCACTTGAAATTTAATATCGTATATAATATTTAATATTGGCATAATATCCCTGCCCCAATTCTAACAGCTGTACAGTATGAGTTGAAATAATAACAGTAGTGTTTTTCTTTACTGAATAGGCAGAGCCTCTGAATAGGCGGAGCCGTTGATGTCTTTGGTTTCGGCTGTGAGTGGATGCGCTGTAGTAATCCACGTTTTATACAAATTACATAAACTTTTTTCAGTCATGATATACTAACATATATTTCAGTCATGATTTCAGTCATGATATACTAACATGTTTTTAGCCGTGTAGTGCGCGCGCAACATCTAAAGGGCGAGCGTTCACACAGCTGACCAAATCGTCATTAGCGTGCCCCTCCCCCAAACAGCGCAGCGAGGAGCATTTACCTGTTAAACAGGTTTTACAGGTGTGCTTTGCAAAGTCAGACACATACAAATGCAAATGATACTGAATAGCTGTTCTCACCTACAGTATACACTCGGAGAAACTAGAATGAGCAAGAATGAGATTTTTCTTACCATAACATGTAGTGTTATTAATCACTCTACACTGTTTTAAATTACTTTTAATTTTATTTATAAATAAACAAACCAAATAAAATTATTCCATGTGTATTTACCCTTTGTAAAATAGCATTAAAAATGATGGGTCGTGTATCGAGCGATTAAAAAACAATACAAGGCACGTTATGATAAGGAACCTTTCTACAGTACAGTATCTCTTCCATTTCAGTGATTAAAAAACGGTAAAAATGTCAATTTTGGAATCCACAGACGCTCAAACAGCAAAAGAACATGATAATAATAATCAAAATAATATTATTATTCTTTTTGCTTTTTATGTCCACCATTTAATAATGATTTAATTATCAATAATTAAAGCTGCTCACATCGCGCGCTTTCACTTTAAAAATGCAGTGTTTAATCAGCAAGTATATGTCGCCTCTCTTTATGATTGATAAATATTCTGACTGAAACAAATCTGCTCGTGTCGGATTGTTCATTTTTTATGAAAGAGGAGAGTAGAAGCGGAAACGTTTGCATGATCCTGCGTGTGCGCTCTTTAACTTTGATCTAAAGTCAGATGAACGCGCGCGCCGATATGAGAGATTAGATCTTTCAGCACGCCGATGTCAGTCCCTATAGCAAGGAGCATTTACTTATATCTAAACAAAATCACTGATCACATTTAAACAATTTATTCATACAGATGTACATGTTTTATAGGTTTGTTACTGAAGAACTGTGGCAGCGGGCACACCTAAAAATAAACGCAGGATTATAATTTTTTTAATAGTTTTATATAAATAAAAAATGCTTTTATAAATGTGGGCTGTTATCTACAGTACTTCAGTACTTATATTTCACATCTGTGAGGCGAGTATACACGGAGTTTGGGTTCATTTTCTGACGCGCTCAAGTTCACCGAAAACAATACAGAACCCCGTTTAGTGTAATTTATTTCATTTAATAAATCTACTACAAATTTAAAGAACACAAAATATAAGATGACACAAGACCCTGGATTCGTTTTTCGTTTGCAGTATAAAACCAAAATACATCTTACTATTTTTGAGAGATTTGTTTTAAAAAAAAATCTAAAAAATAAATAAATAAAAATTCAGATATTTGTCTGTACAAAATAATATTTATGCAATATAATCACAGGCTCTTGATTCGTTATTCGTTTGCAATATAAACCAAAATACATTAACCATATAATATAAACCAAAATATAAACCAAAATATTTAATTTGCTGTATTAAATATTTATGCCGTCTCATCAAACTCGCAACTCACTCCGAAGAGCATCCTTCTCTGCCTTGCAAACTCCCAACTCACTTGAAATTTAATATCGTATATAATATTTAATATTGGCATAATATCCCTGCCCCAATTCTAACAGCTGTACAGTATGAGTTGAAATAATAACAGTAGTGTTTTTCTTTACTGAATAGGCAGAGCCTCTGAATAGGCGGAGCCGTTGATGTCTTTGGTTTCGGCTGTGAGTGGATGCGCTGTAGTAATCCACGTTTTATACAAATTACATAAACTTTTTTCAGTCATGATATACTAACATATATTTCAGTCATGATTTCAGTCATGATATACTAACATATTTTTAGCCGTGTAGTGCGCGCGCAACATCTAAAGGGCGAGCGTTCACACAGCTGACCAAATCGTCATTAGCGTGCCCCTCCCCCAAACAGCGCAGCGAGGAGCATTTACCTGTTAAACAGGTTTTACAGGTGTGCTTTGCAAAGTCAGACACATACAAATGCAAATGATACTGAATAGCTGTTCTCACCTACAGTATACACTCGGAGAAACTAGAATGAGCAAGAATGAGATTTTTCTTACCATAACATGTAGTGTTATTAATCACTCTACACTGTTTTTAATTACTTTTAATTTTATTTATAAATAAACAAACCAAATAAAATTATTCCATGTGTATTTACCCTTTGTAAAATAGCATTAAAAATGATGGGTCGTGTATCGAGCGATTAAAAAACAATACAAGGCACGTTATGATAAGGAACCTTTCTACAGTACAGTATCTCTTCCATTTCAGTGATTAAAAAACGGTAAAAATGTCAATTTTGGAATCCACAGACGCTCAAACAGCAAAAGAACATGATAATAATAATCAAAATAATATTATTATTCTTTTTGCTTTTTATGTCCACCATTTAATAATGATTTAATTATCAATAATTAAAGCTGCTCACATCGCGCGCTTTCACTTTAAAAATGCAGTGTTTAATCAGCAAGTATATGTCGCCTCTCTTTATGATTGATAAATATTCTGACTGAAACAAATCTGCTCGTGTCGGATTGTTCATTTTTTATGAAAGAGGAGAGTAGAAGCGGAAACGTTTGCATGATCCTGCGTGTGCGCTCTTTAACTTTGATCTAAAGTCAGATGAACGCGCGCGCCGATATGAGAGATTAGATCTTTCAGCACGCCGATGTCAGTCCCTATAGCAAGGAGCATTTACTTATATCTAAACAAAATCACTGATCACATTTAAACAATTTATTCATACAGATGTACATGTTTTATAGGTTTGTTACTGAAGAACTGTGGCAGCGGGCACACCTAAAAATAAACGCAGGATTATAATTTTTTTAATAGTTTTATATAAATAAAAAATGCTTTTATAAATGTGGGCTGTTATCTACAGTACTTCAGTACTTATATTTCACATCTGTGAGGCGAGTATACACGGAGTTTGGGTTCATTTTCTGACGCGCTCAAGTTCACCGAAAACAATACAGAACCCCGTTTAGTGTAATTTATTTCATTTAATAAATCTACTACAAATTTAAAGAACACAAAATATAAGATGACACAAGACCCTGGATTCGTTTTTCGTTTGCAGTATAAAACCAAAATACATCTTACTATTTTTGAGAGATTTGTTTTAAAAAAAAATCTAAAAAATAAATAAATAAAAATTCAGATATTTGTCTGTACAAAATAATATTTATGCAATATAATCACAGGCTCTTGATTCGTTATTCGTTTGCAATATAAACCAAAATACATTAACCATATAATATAAACCAAAATATAAACCAAAATATTTAATTTGCTGTATTAAATATTTATGCCGTCTCATCAAACTCGCAACTCACTCCGAAGAGCATCCTTCTCTGCCTTGCAAACTCCCAACTCACTTGAAATTTAATATCGTATATAATATTTAATATTGGCATAATATCCCTGCCCCAATTCTAACAGCTGTACAGTATGAGTTGAAATAATAACAGTAGTGTTTTTCTTTACTGAATAGGCAGAGCCTCTGAATAGGCAGAGCCGTTGATGTCTTTGGTTTCGGCTGTGAGTGGATGCGCTGTAGTAATCCACGTTTTATACAAATTACATAAACTTTTTTCAGTCATGATATACTAACATATATTTCAGTCATGATTTCAGTCATGATATACTAACATATTTTTCGCCGTGTAGTGCGCGCGCAACATCTAAAGGGCGAGCGTTCACACAGCTGACCAAATCGTCATTAGCGTGCCCCTCCCCCAAACAGCGCAGCGAGGAGCATTTACCTGTTAAACAGGTTTTACAGGTGTGCTTTGCAAAGTCAGACACATACAAATGCAAATGATACTGAATAGCTGTTCTCACCTACAGTATACACTCGGAGAAACTAGAATGAGCAAGAATGAGATTTTTCTTACCATAACATGTAGTGTTATTAATCACTCTACACTGTTTTTAATTACTTTTAATTTTATTTATAAATAAACAAACCAAATAAAATTATTCCATGTGTATTTACCCTTTGTAAAATAGCATTAAAAATGATGGGTCGTGTATCGAGTGATTAAAAAACAATACAAGGCACGTTATGATAAGGAACCTTTCTACAGTACAGTATCTCTTCCATTTCAGTGATTAAAAAACGGTAAAAATGTCAATTTTGGAATCCACAGACGCTCAAACAGCAAAAGAACATGATAATAATAATCAAAATAATATTATTATTCTTTTTGCTTTTTATGTCCACCATTTAATAATGATTTAATTATCAATAATTAAAGCTGCTCACATCGCGCGCTTTCACTTTAAAAATGCAGTGTTTAATCAGCAAGTATATGTCGCCTCTCTTTATGATTGATAAATATTCTGACTTAAACAAATCTGCTCGTGTCGGATTGTTCATTTTTTATGAAAGAGGAGGGGAAACGTTTGCATGATCCTGCGTGTGCGCCTTTAACTTTGATCTAAAGTCAGATGAACGCGCGCGCCGATATGAGAGATTAGATCTTTCAGCACGCCGATGTCAGTCCCTATAGCAAGGAGCATTTACTTACATCTAAACTGAGTCATTTACATAAATCACTGATCACATTTAAACAATTTATTCATACAGATGTACATGTTTTATAGGTTTGTTACTGAAGAACTGTGGCAGCGGGCACACCTAAAAATAAACGCAGGATTATTATTTTTTTTATAGTTTTATATAAATAAAAAATGCTTTTATAAATGTGGGCTGTTATCTACAGTACTTCAGTACTTATATTTCACGTCTGTGAGGCGAGTATACACGGAGTTTGGGTTCATTTTCTGACGCGCTCAAGTTCACCGAAAACAATACAGAACCCCGTTTAGTGTAATTTATTTCATTTAATAAATCTACTACAAATTTAAAGAACACAAAATATAAGATGACACAAGACCCTGGATTCGTTTTTCGTTTGCAGTATAAAACCAAAATACATCTTACTATTTTTGAGGGATTTGTTTTAAAAAAAAATCTAAAAAATAAATAAATAAAAATTCAGATATTTGTCTGTACAAAATAATATTTATGCAATATAATCACAGGCTCTTGATTCGTTATGATTGCCCCAATTCTAACAGCTGTACAGTATGAATTGAAATAATAAGTCAGATGAACGCGCGCGCCGATATGAGAGATTAGATCTTTCAGCACGCCGATGTCAGTCACTACAGTAGCAAGGAGCATTTACTGATCACATTTAAACAATTTATTCATACAGATGTACATGTTTTATAGGTTTGTTACTGAAGAACTATGGCAGCGGGCACACCTAAAAATAAACGCAGGATTATTTTTTTATATAGTTTTATATAAATAAAAAATGTTTTTATAAATGTGGGCTACTGTTATCTACTTCAAATATTTGTTAAACAGGCTGGAAACTCACTCTGACCATTTTAATAATTCATTGATAAGATAGTGATTCCTTTGGTTATGGCTGTGCTGATCATGTCATCTCGTCGTCAGTGAGCGCGCCTATACAGTAATTCACTTCTCATACGAATTACATAATCTAATATTTTTTTTTCATTAGTTTATATTAAAGCAGATATTTCTCTTTCTATAAGTATATATTTTTCACATCTGTGAGGCGAGTATACACGGAGTTTGGGTTCATTTTCTGACGCGCTCAAGTTCACCAAAATCAATACAGAACCCCGTTTACTTTATTTATTTAACAAAATCATAAAGTTTTTTCGTCATTGTGAGTGCACCTAAATAAAAGTAGAGTCTTTGCCGAGTTTTGATCTAAAGTCAGATGAACGCGCGTGCCGATATGAGAGATTAGATATCTCTTTCAGCAAACACATATTAATGGTGTTAAATAAGCGCTATGCGGCGCTGGGAGAAACGCACGCCGATGTCAGTCCCTAGCATTTACTTACATCTAAACTGAGTCATTTACATAAATCACTGATCACATTTAAACAATTTATTCATACAGATGTACATGTTTTATAGGTTTGTTACTGAAGAACTTTGGCAGCGGGCACACCTAATAATAAATGCCGGATTATTATTATTATTTTTATTTATAGTTTTATATAAATAAAAATGCTTTTATAAATGTGGGCTACTGTTATCTACTTCAAATATTTGTTAAAACAGCGGGGGAAATTCACTCTGACCATTTTAATAATTCATTGATAAGGTAGTGATTCCTTTGGCTGTGCTGATCATGTCATCTCGTCGTCAGTGAGCGCGCCTATAATTCACTTCTCATACGAATGACATAATCTAATTTTTTTTTTCATTAGTTTATATTAAAGCAGATATTTCTCTTTCTATAAGTATATATTTTTCACGTCTGTGAGGCGAGTATACACGGAGCTTGGGTTCATTTTCTGACGCACCAAAATCAATACAGAACCCCGTTTACTTTATTTATTTAACAAAATCATAAAGTTTTTCGTCATTGTGTGTGCACCTAAATAAAAGTAGAGTCTTATGAGTCTTATGAAAGCTCCAAGATGACACAAGACCCTACACGTAGCCTTTCTACTATAATTACACAGTTTACAACGTTTACGTTGCTTAAATTCGATCCTAAAAAACTGAATTTAATTTTAATTATAAATTTGTACTGTAATGTTACTACTGTGATTATGAATTCGTTTATTTACAATGTTTCACTTTATTTTATCTGCAACGACGTGCAGCTGTGGACGACCTGCGCCTCATTAAGCCTGGAGAGAACGAGCTGATGCCTGAGGCGTCAGTCTATAGTTATATAGCGCCACTCAGTGGTAAAAGCCAGCAAACGCACAAACCCAAATGCTGACGCCATACGCTGCGACGGTAGAAGTCGCATACTGCCTGTGCACCCACTGTATGTCAGGAACATGTGCTAAAGCCCCGCTTCATACGAGGGAATATAGTTTTAGCGATATTACATTACTTACACATTAGCAAGTACAGAAGGTTTTAAGAATAACTATAAATACACTCCAAACAGCACTCACTCCAAATTAGCTTGTTCTGTGTTTACGTCACTTTCCTATCAATTTTTACATCGTTAACCAACGGGACTTGAAAATAATGATCTTTATGTTATTCGGCGCCGCTGACTTACTGTAGAAAATCCGGTGTTTTTGAAAATCACCGCGTTAGTTAGCTAATGCTAATGTAGGTAATATAGGTGTTTTTAGCTACAATAGCAAACACGGACACAAAACTCAATCTACAAAGTAGTTGTTCCTGACATAAATCATGAATTTGCTCATAGAAGAGAAACATTTAACATAGAAATGACATGAGTTTGCTTTCTTACCTGGTTTAAAGGAGTTTTCTTTGAGAAACTCCGGCCGCGAGCAGAAGGTGATTCAGTCCGTGATAATGCTGCGTCATGAGGTCATGTGACACATGAGGTCATGTGACACAGCAAACTTTGGTTTGAAGCATAAATGTCCTTTGTGAATGGATTAGGTTTAAGTTTAACCAGGAGCTTTAACTAACAGTAACTGAAATACAGGTTCTGATATCCTTCCTTACTTGTTTTAACGTCATGCTCCGGTTTGAGGCGGAAATAAAATTATACCGGCAAAACTATGGTTTAAAGACTGCGCATGCGCAAATCACACTCAACCTAATAAAAGTGACTTGATCAAAATGAAATATTTCACTTTGGTTCCCTGCTGTAAATAGCATTCAACTAAAGTAAAAAAAAAAAGGATTCACCTTATTAGACACTTTAGTTTAAAAGAGCAAAAAAAATTTTTAACTAATGGAATGAGAAAAAAAACACATTAAACGAACGATAGCTAGGTTTACTTTTTTCAGTGACCTGTCCCTCAATAATTTCTGTCTCCTTTGCCTGTGTTTGATAATATGAAGCACATATACACTCATTCATCATGAAAGATCTATTATAAAACAAAATAAAATTCATGCTCGCTTCAGCACTGTTCATCCGCGTCGTTATATTCATTGTAGTACTTGGTCCGGTAGTACTTGGTCCTTCCATGCGCCATCTGGCGGATATTCAGGATACACATTTATTTTTAATTCCTGAATGTTGCCTCCGGCAAGTCGCGGCACGCCGCGCGCTAAATTGCGGCATCCCGCGGGAAAACACGCGCAGTCTTAAAGGCGACATCTGTATATTTCAGTATACCATAGTAACATCTGACAAAAAACACTGAAACAGCAGTCTTTTTGAAAATTTTTATTAGTGTCATTGTCAAAACTTAAACCATACAAGGCTGTGTCATACAACGTCCGGAAGGCGGTGAAAGAGGCAAAGCAGCGCTACGGGAGAAAACTAGAGTCACAGCTTCAACAGAGTGACTCTAGGAGCCTGTGGCAGGGATTAAGGACTATTACGGATTATAAAGCACCAACATCCGGTATGACGAACGCAGACGCGACTCTGGCAGACGAGCTCAACACATTCTATGCTCGCTTCGAGGCTGCAGCTAAAGACGCTAGCGATGCTAATGGTAACGGCGCTAATGCTAGCGGCGCTAATGGCTGCAGACAGGAAGACACTGCCAGCACCGGGAACGCGCTCATCAACACTGAGCACGATGTGAGGAGAGCCTCCAAGAGAGTGAACACCAGGAAAGCAGCAGGACCAGACGTCATCTCTGGCCGTATCCTCAGAGCCTGCGCAGACCAGCTAGCACCTGTGTTCACTGAGATATTCAACATCTCTTTATCTCAGTCGGTGATCCCCACATGCTTCAAAGAGTCCATCATTGTTCCTGTCCCGAAGAAACCACATCCTGCTTCTCTCAATGACTATCGCCCTGTAGCCCTCACCTCAGTAGTGATGAAGTCACTTTGAACGCCTTATCAGAGACTTCATCATTTCTTCACTACCCGACACACTGGACCGACTACAGTTTGCATACCGTCAGAACCGCTCCACAGACGATGCAATCTCTCATCTCCTCCACACATCACTCACTCACCTGGACACTAGGAAAGGGAATTATGTTAAAATAATTATCTTCATCGACAAAACCTCTTCATCGACTACAGCTCTGCATTTAATACCATAATTCCCTCCACACTCAACACCAAGCTGGAGCACCTGGGACTCAGCTCATCTATACATTGGGAGCCACGTCAAACAGCCGCCTGGAGCATGACGGCTCCGTGGCAGGTCCATGGAGGGTTAATGGACGCTTCGTGCATGGAATGTGATCCCCCGCGATGACGCAGTTAACAATGCCCCGCGCCATAAACGCCCCCATGAGCTTTCTAAAAAGATGGTTGCAATGCCGTATAATTCCGCCAGATGGAGCATTGACTGGCACAGTTAACTGCAGTGTCCAGGAAGCCCAATACCATATCTTTAATATATAGACAGTTCTTGTATTGTCAACATAGTTTCATAAATAGATGACGTGGTAAGAAAAACAACAACAAACTGATTAATAAAACAGATTTGTTAAATCACTCAATACAGAACCCATGATGATTATGCTATTTATTATTTAATAATGAATTAATAAAACTAGTTAGTGAAATATTTTTAAGACATTCTGAAATGATCCTTAAAGACACGGTAACGTCTGTAATTCGTCTATACCGATCATTGTAGGTACGGAATACACACGCGGGCTATGTACAATATTTTACATTACGGTGTATTTTACCTCGTTCCATTTAATATACTGATAGATAATATTTTGCTGCAAAGTAAAGCTCAAAATGTAATGTCTGCTGTATCGTTATATTTTTGATGATGTTTTTTTTTCACTGATAGTCAACAAGTGGCATAAGAGGCAATTAAATTAAATTAAATTAAATTAAATTTATATAGCGCTTTTAACAATGGTCATTGTCTCAAAGCAGCTTCACAAAAATTAAAGAAATTTTACAAATCATAATAATAATAATAAATAAATAAATAAAATAATAATAATAATAGAAAATAAATAAATAAAAACAAATAATAATAATAATTATAGAAAAGAAAATAATTGGAAGTGTGGATGTGTGAGAAAAATGTGCAGATAATAATGAGACGAATGAATGAAATTTCTCTGATGAGCAAGCCAAGGGTGACGGCGATGGTGGCAAGGAAAAACTCCCAGAGATGGCATTAGGAAGAAACCTTGAGAGGAACCAGACTCAACAGGGAACCCATCCTCATTTGGGCGACAACAGATAGAAATGATATAACATCTTGTGTGTTGTGCAGGTGAAAATTCAATATGACAGAAATTATTTAAATTGACATGAAGACCAGTTCAGCATAGGGATGAGTCAGTAGGTGCAGAGGGCAGATGAGGTCTGGATCACTGGAAGCACAGGAGCAGCATGTGTAGCTCCAGCCATCATAAAGCTGAATCCAGCTGGAGCTGGTCCTTCTCTGGATGCCTCAGGAACCTCGCAGGGTCGGCCTTTGTCTACTGAAGCTGGCAAAATCTCCCGATGCCTCGGGATGGGTAGAGAAATACAGAACAGATGGGGAGAATTAGCGTAGTTGCCATTCGGTATAGGTGTACTGGAGTATGAGTACTGGGATGAGTTATGTGTATGCCAGATTAAAAAGATGCGTCTTGAGTCTACTTTTGAACTGAGAAACCGTGTCTGCTCCCCGAACACTGTCTGGAAGGCTATTCCAAAGTTTTGGAGCTAAATATGAAAAAGCCCTACCCCCTTTTGTAGATTTTGAAATTCTGGGAACTACCAGAAGTCCGGAGCTTTGTGATCTTAAGGCGCGTGGTGGATTGTAGCGTATCAGAAGACTGGTTAGGTATGTGGGAGCTAAACCATTTAAGGCCTTGTATGTAAGTAATACTATTTTGTAATTTATTCTAAACTGAACAGGTAGTCAGTGCAGGGATGATAATATTGGGGTTATATGATCATATTTTCTGGATCTAGTGAGAACCCTGGCAGCTGCATTTTGGATTAACTGAAGCTTGTTTATTGAGGATGCAGGACAACCACCTAGTAATGCATTACAATAGTCCAGTCTGGAGGTCATGAATGCATTAACTAGTTTTTCTGCATCAGATACGGATAAGATTTTCCTAAGTTTAGCAATATTTCGAAGATGGAAAAAGGCTGTTTTTGTGATATTTGAAATGTGATTTTCAAAAGACAAGTTACTGTCTAATATTACTCCCAGATCTTTTACTGCTGAGCTGGTAATAACAGTACATCCTTCTAAGCGCAAGCTGAATTGTGAAAGCTGTTGTGTGCTGGTTTTTGGGCCAATAAGTAATATCTCTGTCTTATCTGAATTTAATAAAAGAAAGTTATTGGTCATCCAATCTTTTATGTCCTGGACACACTCAGTTAATCTAGACAACTTAGGTATTTCGTCTGGTTTGGTTGAGATATATAATTGGGTATCATCAGCATAACAATGGAAACTAATCCCATGTCTTCTAATGATGTTACCCAAGGGAAGCATGTATATTGAGAACAACAGAGGTCCTAAAACTGACCCTTGTGGGACCCCATATTTCACTGGCATTACACCAGACGGTTCTCCATTTAGATCTACAAAATGGTAGCGATCAGACAGGTAAGATCTAAACCATTTTAATGCCTGTCCCTGAATACCTATATAATTTTGTAAGCGATCTATGAGAATATTATGATCTATAGTGTCGAATGCAGCACTAAGATCAAGCAAGACTAGCAATGAGATGCAGCCTTGGTCTGAAACTAAAAACAAGTCGTTTGTAATCTTAACTAGTGCAGTTTCTGTGCTATGATGGGGCCTGAAACCTGACTGAAATTCTTCAAGGATGTTGTTATCCTGCAAGAATGTGCAAATTTGAGCTGATACTACTTTTTCTAGTATTTTTGATATGAACGGGAGGTTTGAAATCGGTCTGTAATTTGTTATTTCATTCGCGTCCAAATTAGATTTTTTAAGAAGCGGCTTAATAACTGCTAACTTGAAAGGTTTAGGGACGTGACCTAGATATAATGAAGAATTAATAATGTTTAGAAGTGGCTCTCCAACCGTAAGCATCACTTCTTTTAAAAATCTGGTTGGGATTGGGTCAAACAGGCACGTTGTTGATTTAGCCGAGGTGATGAGTTTATACAGCTCTTCCTGTCCTATACCTGTAAAGCAGTGAAAATCTAAATGTGAAGCTATAGGCTGAACTGGATCGTGAGATACTATTAGAGGTTGAACCTCCATTATTTTCTTCCTGATATTATTGATTTTTTCATTAAAGAAGTCCATAAAGTCTTCACTTCTAAACTGTGATGGGATACTCTCTGCGGGCATCTTAGGTTTTGTTAGGCGAGCCACTGTACTAAATAAGAACCTGGGATTGTTTTGGTTTCTTGCTATCAGTTGGCTAAGATGCTCGGTCCTAGCAGTTTTTAGAGCCTGTCTATAGCTGCACATACTGTCTTTATACGCAATTCGAAAAACTTCTAATTTAGTTTTCCTCCATTTTCGCTCGAGGTTACGGGTTGCTCTCTTTAGGGCGCGAGTATGACTGTTGTACCACGGTGCAAATGTTTTATCTCTGACTTTTTTTAATCTGATGGGAGCAACAGTGTCTAATGTACTGGTAAAAATAGTGCCCATGCTGCTAGTCACTTCATCTAGATCATCTGCATTTAGGGGTCTAATAAGAAATTGGGACAGATCCGGCAGATTACTTGTGAATCTGTCTTTAGTAGTGGGATTCATATTTCTAACAGATTGATAACGTGGGGAGACACAGCTAATCTGTTCTACGGGTAGAGTATATGTCAGGAGGTGATGATCTGTGATATCATCACTTTGAGGTATGATCTCTATATTAGAGACATCTATACCATGGGATATAATTAAATCTAGCGTATGATTAAAGCGGTGAGTTGCTCCAATTATATTTTGCTTAACCCCAAAGGAATTTAGTAAATCCATAAATGTGAGTGCTAAAGCGTCGTTAGCATCATCTACATGAATGTTAAAGTCTCCTACTATCAACACTTTGTCAGAGTTAACCAATAGGTCTGATAGCAGATGTCCAAATTCTTTAAGAAAATCGCCATATGGCCCCGGGGGTCTGTACACGGTGGCCAGGGTAAAATATAGCAAGGGTTTATTACGTATTTCATTTAGTGCAACATTAATGATAAGCACTTCAAATGAATTAAACCTGGGCCTTATTTTCTGGGTAACAGTGAGTACATCATTGTAGATAGTGGCGACACCACCACCGCGACCAATTAGACGGGGCTCGTGCTTATAGAAATATCCTGACGGAGTAGACTCATTCAGACCAAAATATTCATTTGGTTTAAGCCAGGTTTCACTGAGACAGAGTGAAGGCAATAATCTGAGATAATTTCATTAACAATAAGTGCTTTAGGCGCAAGGGATCTAATGTTGAGTAGTCCAAACTTTAGAGGTGAATTTTGACTACTTATTTTGCCTTTTTCTGGTTTTATGGTTATCAGATTGTTTTGGGCAAATTTAACAAATTTATTCTTTTTTCTCAGTATTCGGGGAATTAATGGCACATGCAACCTGGAACAAATATCTGCCCATATCGATCAGTATTTCTTTAGTCATTTAATCATGCATAATGCTCCCCCGTCAAAAAATCACTAATTAATCACTTATCACAACTGTGAATGGATGCGGCAGCAGAGACAGATTAAATCCCCATAAACACTTGGAAACAATAGTAAAAAAGTTCCAGAGGGTTAGCGCATGTTATACTAATGTATTTTACTGATTTTTTACTGCTTATATTTCGTCTGGTCTTACGCAATTTCGTGTGTGTGTGTGTGTGTGTGTGAGTGTGTGTGTGTGCGCACGCGAGAGAGAGAGGATACTCTGACAAGAGAAAATTCCGGGTGGCTCCAGTGGCACAATCGGTTAGCGCGTGATACTTATAAAGCAGTCCAGGTGAAGCAATGCCGAGTTCGATACGCACCCAACGCATTTTACTGCATATCGTGCTGTGTATGTGACAAATCAAATTTTTATTTTTAAGTAAAGCTTAAAATTTTACTTCTGCTTGGGTTTGTTTTCGTTATATTTTTGATGTTTTCGCTGAAAGTCAAATTGGCATAACAAATTGATTAATGTCGCATAATTCATTCATTCATTCATCTTCTATACCGCTTAATCCTGTGTTCAGGGTCGCGGGGGACCTGGAGCCTATCCCAGGAGACTTCGGGCACTAGGCGGGGTACACCCTGGACAGGGTGCCAATCCATCGCAGGGCACACACACATACACACACTCACACACCCAATCCATACGGATCAGTATTTCTTTAGTCATTTAACCAGCATAATGTCCTACATCAAAGATCTGATGGGGCATAAATCACTTATCACAACGGTGAATAGATGCGGCAGCAGAAACAGATTTAATCCCCATAAACATTCACACTTGAAAACAAAACTAACAGAACTAAACAGTTCTAGAGTGTTAGTGCCTGTTATCACAGGACAGGAATCACCTACAGGATACTACTGTATTTTTACTGCTCATATTTTTTTACCCTAGTTTCATTTGGTTTTATGCAATTTCATGTGGTATTTGTGTGTGTCTGTGTGTGTACAGTGTGTGTGTGAGAGTGCGAGAGAGCGTGAGAGCGTGTGCGCGAGAGAGGGCTTACATGGTGATTTGTCCAAGGTTACTAAAACCTGGCTTACTACCTATAAACATTATTTCAATTTAACTCATGGGTCTCAATCACAGATTACATGACAAATTATATACTCTGAAACGTTCATTTGAACATTTAAAAATATATACAAAAACATAAATACTAATGTTATCATGGTGTAAATTATTAACATTAGGTTAGGTCCTGCCCTTAATTAATTCATATTATAATTACTTTTACATAGTATAGTTACTGGACTGACATGACCAAAACTAGCTATTTCATTTAGCCTTTCTAAAATCAACCCATCTATCATTTATGATCAGAAAACATAAAACATATTATGATCTGTTCAATAGCCCATCTGTTTTAGTTTAGTTTGTATTTTTTATTATTCATAAGACAACCTTTCAGTTTTGTAAATATTTTAGTTATAGTGTGTTAAGTCTTACTTTAGGTTAAACCTTTTTGAGAATTTGACCATCCAGCTTACATAAATGTTATGTCATTGATAAAATCTGGATTAAGGATATTTTATTTTATTTCTTTAATTTTTATTTTTTAGTTTCCCCCTGAGGGATTGCCACCTTATTGTGGTCAGGGGGTTTGCGTGCCTCAACACAATTCAGCAAATACAATACTGTTACTATAAGCCCAGGGAAAAACAGTGCTCGAACATGATGCCCCCTTCACATTTCTGACTGCGCCCCTTCCCCCCTGGTCTAGAACATCCCTGCCTCTGACCGTCTTTTGTCTTGTAAATGAGTATTCTCACTCACCTTCCAATCCCTACAGCGCACACACTTTGTTTGTCCTGTAAACTGTAACTGTGTTTGCTAGGGCATTTGGTTATACTCAGTACTTTAATGTATGGAACACTTACTTAACTTACTGGTTTGGTTTAAACATCGCTTATTACCTTATTCAGCAAAATAAATTAATTATTAATGTATTGAAGTATTTTAGTTAAGGACAAAAACTGTGCTTGTGTTTAGAACTGCTGAACAGCCCTGAACACACACACACCCATCCCCCCGCCAAAAACACACACACACACACACACACACACACACACACAGAGCAATTAACACCATGTCATACTCAGGGGTGGAAGGTGAGAAACCTCAATGGAGAATACCAAGTTTGTCGTTGCTCTTTTGGAGTTCTTAAAACCCAAAACATTTATTTATACTGAGAAAAAATTATTATGGGTCACATAATCACAAACACAAATACATATAATCAAGTGTTTAACTGGTTTCATTTGTTTCTATGACCTATAATTATTATTATGATTTTCAGCCCAACTCTTTGACTATTTAAAACAAAGTTGTGTCCCATTTTTTGCCCATTGAAGTTGTTGGTTCAACTAAACGGTTTTTAAATACCCAAACAATCCCCCAAAATTAAAACACGCAAACATGACTTTAACAATTCAATTTATTCTTCCAAAACTAGTCAAAGTTAAAACAGTAATTTATATAAAACAGGTGAATACATGTTGTCTTTTTGCTTAAAGTTCATTAAACTACCCGGATACACCAGCTGCTTATAAGTCTCTATCTATAGTTCTTTTATATTAAAATATTAAATTTTCAAATATCAAAACTATTAAACATGGAACAGTTTAAGTCCTTGTTTCCCCCCAAAGTACTGTATCAGACATTTAGCAGTTCTATGTTCAGAATATACAGTAGACCTGATCAAACATCATTCTAAAGCTGTCGGACTGTGACGTCATCCCTCCTACAGCTCCCTCAACAGCTTGTTCAGGCTCCTCCAGTCCTGTAGCTCCAAAAGTCCAGCCGTCAGCCGTCTGACCCCCCAATCCTCCACAGCGGAGCTCTGCTTAAAGACAACAGGAGAATTTAGTCAAGACAGAGACAAATAAACTTCACAGAACATCTAGTTCTAATAAAAATAAAATATTTTAATAAACCTATTTACCACAGAGTGTGTAAAGTACTGTTTTGGGGATTCTGTAATGTAAATAATCTGCCTGTGCTAATGTTAACCAGTGAACAGTGTTAGTGTTAACCAGTGACTGTCTGTATTATCGTCTGAATTAAATTAACCGAGAATTTACTTAATGTGCTTCTCATACAAATAAGTTACAGATGTCGCCATTAAAAACCCGCGTTTCGAGAAAAGGGATCCCGTGACTTGCCGCGGCTTTGCACGGCTGCGTGCGGGAAGCTGTGAACATGCCCTTCATTACCTGTAGGGGGCAGTCGTGTTTCAGTCTGAAGTATTCAGCATGTCTACTGAAGCCGAAAATGTGTGCAAATTAAACTGCGCATGCGTGTTTGGAGTCGCTGAGCCCGCGCTGTGTATCAGTCGGTTGGGAATCATCACGGAGGTTACAACACGGCGTGGCTGCAGCTGGAGTTTGTCGTGTTCGAGGTAAGTTTAGCTTTCTTTTTTGGATGTGATTCTCGCTTTCATGACTCCCAATTAATGTTCATCTTAATCTCAGGACGTACAATTAGCAATTTCAGTTTTTAATAGTGTGGAGATTCACAAAACACCGTTTTCGTGTAAAAACCTGAACCTACGGAGCCCCCATGGGTCCTGTGATAAATAAATAAATAAATAAAATAATAACGAACCGAGCGCGCGGATTAATACACCGAGATGTGTGTTTCTTACCCCCACCCCGAGTGAAAACGGCGTGTTCAGACAAAGGCTCGCCAGTTAGATGCCATTTCTGAACAAACTGAGTCGTGTGTGTTAAAGCATTAAATGGTAAAAGAGCACTAGCAATAAACGATTTTTTTTCTGAAGCCGAACTTTATTAATGAGTTACGAGTAAAGAACCTGTACATATGTTCATACAGTATTGACAGCAGCTCTAATTTACTGCGGTAAAGCCAGCCGCGGTTCAGAAAAACACGGTCAAGCCAGCCGCGATTGATTTTAGTGCGCGCGCATATTACAGTGATTACGGTAGTTTCATGAACAACACAGAGAGAATGCCCCATATCTGAAAAATCCTGCAGTAAAATAGTTTCATATGTGGTGTGTATATAGGATGGGACGTCCTGAATAAGAACTGATCATTGTTTTTTTCTACTTATTAGAAATGGGGTCTTTATACCCCTTTAAAGTGTAATAATGTCCAATATCTGAAAAATGCTGCAGTAAAATTGTTTCATATGTGGTGTGTATATAGTATGGGACGTCCTGAATAAGAACTGATCATTGTTTTTTTCTACTTTTTTTTTTTATCATATAATGTGTGTACATTATATGGGATAAAAACTGACCATGGCGTTTTATACTTACTAGAATTTATTTTTTCATAGGTC
Source organism: Channallabes apus (assembly GCA_030522415.1). Classification (NCBI taxonomy): domain Eukaryota; kingdom Metazoa; phylum Chordata; class Actinopteri; order Siluriformes; family Clariidae; genus Channallabes; species Channallabes apus. Next base: position 35,935,551 of record CM060119.1, on the reverse strand, counting down.
TCTGAAGTGAAATAAAGGCATTTTATTTAACTTTTTTTCCCCATTGTGAACATTTGTTTATTTGACCTCTCTTCCAAAGCAGACGTTAATCCTCATTAAAGAAAACATTCATTGAAGAATAACTGCTACTTTTGAACAGTAAAATAAAATAAAAATCAATTCTGGTATTTAGAAAGACTAAATACATTATTTTGTCTGTTTTCTACGAATTCTGCTGTAACTTATCTACATAAAACAATTATTTGAATGGTGAATATTTAAGAAAAATATTGTAACAGACAACCGTCAAAGTCACCAATAAATAACACGGATATTAAAGCAGAAATGCAAATAAATAAGCAAGTAAAAATTGACGAGCATGTTGTATTATCTCTCAGTCCTGGGCGTCTAAATGAAAAGTGCTCTGAAAGCGCGTTGTCTCTGTGTCGTTCCTGAAACTACCGTAATCACTGTAATATGTGCGCACACTAAAATCAATCGCGGCTGGCTTGACCGCAGTTCTAATTTGTCTAAATCGCATTGCAGACAATAAAAATAAGTCGAGTCATCCTGTGTCGAGTCAAAAGATGAAGAAATGCCTAAATGTAGTTGTACGAATAAAAGATAATGTAATGATACAATGTAAATATTTTCACAGAAACAAAGCGTAAAGATGAGACGTGAATCTGAAGAGGATCTCTTTGATGATTGCCTGGTAAAGCATTGTTTTCTTATTAATTATACAATTTATTAATACCTTGAATATAGTGTTTGTTGTATTGGACAGAAGCATATAAATGCAAATGAATATATAAATCTGAGTAATTATTGAATGAATTTTCATGTTTGGACTAACCCTTTAAATACAAACTCAGCATTCATCATAGGATTTCCTGACACTGTAAAGGTGCAGAGTAATCTATGGAGTGTAGCCATCTCATGCCATGTTTTACAATGTTTTAGTGATGCAAGATTATTGCTAAAGCAATTTAACCCAAGTTTAACAATCTGAAGTATATGAAGTGATGGTCATTTTTTATTATCAATTGTAAGTGCCATATCGCACTTTTTATGAATTTGTTGTTGTGTTCATTTTATTTTATTTTACTTGCTGTTATTTCATTTATTCTACCTTGTTCTATTCATTAGTAAAGCATTAAGCATTAAGCATTAAGTTGTTACATAAGCCATAAGCTTTAAATTTCTTAGTTATGCATCATAAGTTGATAATCGTAGGTTGGTCTGTGATGTCATTCTACTATTACATGCATTTGTGTGACTGTGATATGCTAGAAAGCTCAGTATAGATTTGGAAGGCTACGGAAACACAAGCTTTAGACCGTCAGCTAATGAGAGCTCCCGGTAAGCTAGAAATGTAAAATACAGCAACGAGGTTGTTGTAACCGTAAGCTAACGTAAGCTGGGAATGTAAGAAACAACAAGAGTGTTGTTAGATACCCAAGCCAAGATTGTAATCTACAAGATACAGCAAACAGGTTGTTGTAAAACTCAGAGATTTGCAAGATGCAGCAACTGGTGTCTGTAATAACAGTGGATTTACTCAAGACGACTGTATGAAGTGTTGATTCTTTGATGCTGACAAATAAACGACAAAAGACAAAGAGACGACTGTCTAGGGGTCTGTGTGGTAGCAAACGGTGAGTGAAGGAGTCTCACTACCAAAGGGATTAGGAAATGGTGTTTCTTTTTATTTCTAGACAAAATGATAAGGGTTACAAACTTCAGAGGTTGACAAGGCCAAAATAATAAACAAAATGGTCTTCTTTTAAAAAGAACTAAATTTCTAAGTCAAAAGAAAATAAAACAAGATACACAAGGCTTCCCTAACTCCCTAACCAAAAACAGAGTACTAAATATATATAACAAAATAAATGGCATCAACCTCCTACTGCCCTTAATATGACGAAAGTATTTACAATATTTACAACAATATTTACAATATGAACCGATGGCTAACAAATCCAAAACAGAATCCAAACTCGTAGTCAAAAACAGGCTTAAGGTCAATTGTAACAGTCAGACTAATAATTCTCTTTAGTAAGAAACTCGAATACACAAAGATCAGATTTAACAAAGAGACACACACAATGGCACCAAAGGCATCTGAAAGGAGTTTGGGGTGGTCCTTTTATTCTGGTTGGTTGAGGAGATGAGCCAACCACAGCATCCGGTGAATTACCTGGAGGAACACCCACCTGAAAGGCAAGCAAGTATCCAGAAAGAACAGCAGAGGGCAGAATAACAAACTCCTAACACCCCCATCCATAAAATAAAACATATGTTTTAAATGCTAATTAACACGGGACAGAGAATCAGCAATCACATTGTCGGTACCCTTTTTATGACAGATGTTCAAATTGTAACCTTGACAAATTAATGACCAGCGCATGAGACGATGGTTGGCATTGGACATGCGTTGGAGAAATATCAATGGATTATGGTCGGTGTAAACATTGACAGGTTGTACAGTGGAACCAATGTACACTTCAAAATGTTGCAAAGCAAAAATTAATGCAAGGGTTTCCTTTTCGATGGTACTATAGTTTAATTGATGTTTCAGGAACTTTTTTGAAAAAAAACTGATAGGATGATTTAAACCATCATTCCCGACCTGTAATAGTACAGCACCAGCACCGCTACCACTAGCATCAACTTCCAATAAAAATGGCTTTTCAAAATTAGGGGCAACAAGCACAGGGTTTGTACACAGCAACAACTTTAGAGCATTAAATGCAGATTCACATTCAGTAGACCATTTAAATGTGACTGCTTTTCGGAGCAGTCCTGTTAGAGGACCGGCAACTACAGAGAAATTCCTACAGAAACAGCGATAATACCCGATCATTCCAAGAAATCGTCGCAGCTCTCTTTTGTTCTGTGGAACTGAAAAATGAAGGATTGCGTCAACCTTCGAATTCAAAGGACGAACTTTACCACTTCCGACCTCTTTACCCAAATATGTGACAGTAGCACATCCAAATTCACACTTAGCCAAGTTCAGAGTAAGGTTAGCAGCTTTAAGTCGCTCAAAGACTCCACGCAAGGTTTCAAGATGATCTTTCCATGTATTATCATAACACACAACATCGTCTAAGTAAGCCTCACAATTAGACATGTTAGACAACACGATAGACATAAGTCGTTGAAAAGTGGCACCCGAATTTCGAAGTCCGAAAGGCATAACCCGATATTGTAGGAACACATCAGGGGTGGCAAACGCAGAAATCTCAGATGCACGCGCTGAAAGGGGCACCTGCCAATATCCTTTTAGCAAGTCCAGTTTCGTTACAAATTTTGCGTTCCCGACCCGGTCGACACAATCTTCCATGCGTGGCATGGGAAAAGAATCAGCTTTTGTAACCGAATTTACTTTCCTGTAGTCTGTACAAAATCGTGACGACCCATCGGATTTGGGCACGATAAGACATGGAGAACACCAGGGACTAGAACTCGGGATAGCCAACTCATGTTCAAGCAAATACTGTGTTTCTTGTTTCATAAGTTCTCTCTTAACTGGATTTACCCGATAAGCATTTTGCTTAATAGGCGCATGTGAACTGACATCAATGTCGTGCATTAACACTTGTGTCATTGAAGGAAAATCACCAAACAAGGTTGGATAACTCTGAATCAAGTTTCTAATATCAGCTTGGTTGGAAATTGATAAGTGAGATAACTTGGAAGAAAGATTCAACAAAGTTTCTGAGTTAGACAAACGGGCAGTAGTGAACATGGCGCTATTCATCATCAAATCATCATTTTCTGGCGAGTATTCGGCAAGGGACGCCACTGCTGCTGCAACAGTGACAACAGGACGCTTCTCCACCGAATCGTGACGGGTCACATATGCTTTGAGCATATTGACATGACAGACACGCGACTTCTTCCTACGTTCAGGAGTGGAAACAACATAATTAATATCACTCAATTTTTCGCTAATTTCATAGGGACCAGTGAATTTAGCTTTCAGTACTGCACCAGGCACAGGTAGTAAGATTAAAACTTTATCTCCGACACAAAATGAACGTTGGACAGCTTTTTGATCATAACGACATTTCATTTGTTCTTGTGCCGAGTCAAGCGATCGTTTTGCCAATTTCCACATTTCGTGTAGCTTTTCGCGGAAAGAACTAACATATTCTGGGACGTTTTTCACGGGGGCTTGGTGAGTAAGGGACAACATTTGCTCCTGCAAAATTTTCAAAGGACCGCGCACTGTGTGTCCGAAGATCAGCTCTGACGGACTGAATCCGAGCGATGCTTGAGTTGTGGTTCGAATGGCAAACAACAGAAGGGGAATTTCCTCATCCCATTCTTTCGGTTGTTCAACACAAAAAGTTCGGAGCATAGACTTGAGTGTTTGGTGGAACCGTTCAAGTGCACCTTGTGACTGAGGATGAAACGCAGTTGATACTTGATGCATGATGTTTAACTTTTTTATTGCCTTAGCGAACACTTTAGACATGAAGTTGGTTCCTTGAGCCGACTGAATGCATTTAGGTACTCCAAAAGTCGTAAAAAATTTAATGATCGCTTTCACAACCGCATGAGCTTTAAGTGAACGGAGAGGAATCGCTTCAGGATATCTAGTTGATGCACACATTAAAGTTAACAGATACAAATTTCCAGATTTTGTTTTAGGCAATGGCCCAACACAGTCAATTATAATCCGCTCGAAAGGTTCACCAATCACTGGTATTTGCTTCAGTGGGGCTGGGGGAATCACCTGATTGGGTTTGCCTGCCATTTGACAAGCATGGCACGATTTACAGAATTTTACTACATCAGATTTCATTGATGGCCAAAAGAAATACTTCAATAAATAATCGTATGTCTTTCGAATACCTACATGTCCAGAAAGTTCATGGTCATGCGCTACACTCAACACCTGTTCTCTAAAAGGTTTTGGAACCACTACCTGAAAAACAGTGCCCCAGTCATCTTTGACACGATTTGGCGACCACTTACGCATCAGCACACCCTCTTCAACAAAATAGGCAACGGGGTGTTCTGGCAAAACGGTCTGCTCGACAGCTGCTGCAAAACAATGAGAGAGAGTTTGATCGGTACGTTGTGCCTCCATTAACGTAGCTCGCTCACACGGTAAATCAACATTAGGTAGTGCATACGTTTTTAGCTCTACTATATCAGATTTCTCTGAATTATCTTCATTCAAAAAAGTTTGTGACAGGTCAACAGTGTCTTTAAACTTTTGAGCCTGTGCTCGAGTTACTACACACGTGCTAAACACGTTTGGAAATTCTTCCTGCAAATCATCATGACCATCGAATGCAACCGGAACGTCTACCACTTCTGGTAAACAAAAAACTTTGTCACCAGCCAAGTCATTCCCCAAAATGAGTGTTACACCTTTAACTGGTAACTCTACACAAACAGCCAGTTTAACTCTCCCCGACACAATACCAGAGCGCAAATGTACATTGTGCAGAGGAACTTTAACCACTGTCAAACCAAGACCTTGCAATAGTACACTCGAACCGCAGCTTGACTGCTCTGAAAATGGTAACACACTTTCTAAAATTAAAGACTGGCTCGCACCAGTATCACGAAGGATACGAACATTTTTCATTTCAGAGTCTTCACTAAGTGACACAACACCGTCCACAATAAATGGCTCAAACACATCAGTAGCATTTGCTGGCGCAGTAGTAACTAGGGAACGTTCAACCAAAGCAACGCCTTTCGGCGCGTTTGTTTTCCTGGTAGTTTTACGCTTGAGAGAGGGACAGACAGCGATGAGGTGTCCCACTTCATGGCAGTAAAAACACTCGCGAGTTTCATCATTAACAGCCCCTTGCGCCTTCTTTGATCCTGTTGTGGCATAATTAGGACTAATGTTACGAACACGATCGGAAACATTTCGTTTCGTGGGTGACGAATACACGACTCTATGAGTCAGTACAAACTCATCGGCAAATACCGCCGCTTCAGACAGAGAAGACACTTTCTGCTCATTTAAGTAAATGACAATTTTTTCAGGAAGACAATTTTTAAATTCCTCCACCAGCATTAACTCCTTTAACTGTTCAAACGTAATAACTTTGCTCGCCGCGCACCACTTCTCAAACAAATTGGCTTTATCACGTGCGAATTCTACAAATGTTTGTCTAGTGGTTTTCACATGATTGCGAAATTTCTGCCGGTAGGCTTCAGGCACCAACTCATAAGCGCGCAACACAGCATTCTTCATTTCATCATAATTCAAACTTTGTTCGAGTGTTAAAGCAGAACAGACTTCTTGCGCTTTTCCGACGAGTTTACATTGTAACAAGAGTGGCCAAACAGTCCGCGGCCATTTCAAAGTAGCTGCTATACGCTCAAATACATTAAAATAAGTGTCAACCTCGCTCTCACGGAACAATGGAACTAAAGCAATTTGTCTACTGATATCAAATTCTGAGTTACTTACTTGGAAAGGCGATCGTGGTGTAGGAACGGGACTCGGAGTGGAAGCATTGACGGGAGCTGAGACTGGCACATTCACCCTGGGCGCCTCCGCAGCGGGGAAGTGAGTTGGTTGTTGAGCTTTTAGCTCCAGATCCAGCTCCTTGAGCCTGATTGCTCGCTGAGTTTCCATTTCAACCACCCGCACCTGCAACAGTTGACTCTGGTACTGCTGTCTGCTCAGCTCTAACTCCAGCTCTTTCAATCGGATTGCCAGCAAAGGGTTACTAGGAGATGGAAGATTAGCAGGATCTATGCTAGCCAGCTCCGTGGGTTTGGGTTCCTCCTTCCCCTCACCTGCGGAAGCTGACATTTCAGATGCAACACCCGCTTCTTCGCGTTCCTGAGGTAAAACCCCCTTCTCAATCAAATGCTCATAGATCACTCCTTTTATTTCTGCTTTCCTTGCACCACGAGAAACCTGAATCCGAAACAAATCTGCAATAGCGAGCAAATCATCTTTGCGGCAGATATCCAATTTCTGTGCTGATGGCTGGATCGCAAATTGATCTAATTCAAATTTCGAAGTCATTTCCAATTCCCTCCTCCTTAAAATGAAAACCACTAGGCAAAACCACTAGGCAAATGCAAACATAGAAAGATATAAACCGAATTTTATGAGTTTTGTTTTCCTTTAGAGAAAAAGTAGGACGAGCCCCCAATTTTGTTACGACCGTCTAGGGGTCTGTGTGGTAGCAAACGGTGAGTGAAGGAGTCTCACTACCAAAGGGATTAGGAAATGGTGTTTCTTTTTATTTCTAGACAAAATGATAAGGGTTACAAACTTCAGAGGTTGACAAGGCCAAAATAATAAACAAAATGGTCTTCTTTTAAAAAGAACTAAATTTCTAAGTCAAAAGAAAATAAAACAAGATACACAAGGCTTCCCTAACTCCCTAACCAAAAACAGAGTACTAAATATATATAACAAAATAAATGGCATCAACCTCCTACTGCCCTTAATATGACGAAAGTATTTACAATATTTACAACAATATTTACAATATGAACCGATGGCTAACAAATCCAAAACAGAATCCAAACTCGTAGTCAAAAACAGGCTTAAGGTCAATTGTAACAGTCAGACTAATAATTCTCTTTAGTAAGAAACTCGAATACACAAAGATCAGATTTAACAAAGAGACACACACAATGGCACCAAAGGCATCTGAAAGGAGTTTGGGGTGGTCCTTTTATTCTGGTTGGTTGAGGAGATGAGCCAACCACAGCATCCGGTGAATTACCTGGAGGAACACCCACCTGAAAGGCAAGCAAGTATCCAGAAAGAACAGCAGAGGGCAGAATAACAAACTCCTAACATCGGACTTCTGTCATGTGAGTGAAACTTTAAGACATTAGCTACGCGTCAAAACTAGTGAAATAAGCCATCCGCATCTACATCAATTATTTGTATTATTTTTTTTTCTCTGTGAAATGAAGTCAGCACAGGTTGAAGCAATTCCGATTTTTTTTTTTGTTTCTCAAAATAAATTATTTATTTTCTTGTACATTTTATGCAGGGGGACAGACGAAGTGATGCCAGTATGCACCTTCTTAAAATCCTTGTCGTCTGTGCTGTTGAAGGGGAAGGACCAGTTGGTGTATCCATAATCCTTGAAGGAGAGGAAATTTTAATAGCTCCGAGCACTGCGCTACACATTTGAGCTATTTTCAGAAAGTTCTTCTAGAACTTGATAGGATTAAGCTATCACCAAAAGTGCAAGCTTTAAAGATGAAGTTATCTTAAAACATTTGATTTGGATTGACTACAAGTCTTTACATGTTGTGTTTCCATGTTCAGCTTAATGTTTTAATGCGTTATGGTTTCAATGGCATACTTTTAAGTGCACTAGTCCAGAGTGCTGATTTGAATGTTGCAACTTCACTGCTTCCGAGGGCTATTACGTTTTAACGTTTATTCTACAGTTTGTTTAATGTATTTTCTGCTGTATTTTATTTCTAAATGAATGCTGTATTTTATTTATTTATTATTTTACACAATTTTGTTTAAAACAAGTATTTCAGGCCCTGGTGCTGTGCAGTTTTTTTCTATGGATGCAAAATTTAGCTGAATGCACTTTTATTAAAAAGACAACTTGGATCTAGACTGTGAATGTCACAAATATTTGGTAATGTTGGTGAATAAACTGTTTAATTATATTTTAGTTGTGTGATTTATGAAAGATATAGATGAAATAATTACTTAAGTTTCTTTCCAAAACATAAATTAGCAATGTTTACATTATTATAGGGAGTAATATAAATTGATAAAACCAAGTTAAGGGAAAATCTCACAAAACAAAATGATAGTAATTTCATAAAATTAAGGTTCCTGCAACTTTACTTGATTATTTTAAATAAATCTAATTTGTGCATTAAATATAATTATGTAACTTTTACTTGATTTCTTTTATTGTTAATTTAATTAAGTAAATTTTACCTGACAATTACGGGTGAGTTTTACTTAGGCTGAATCACAATTCTATTTTCTTCCCCTTGTCCCTTGAAATGAAGTGGAAAGGGGAAGGGTATAAATATTTCCCCTAAGAAATGGGACAACACTGTTATACGTCATCATACGTTGTCGCTGGTTCCTAATGTTACGTCAGAGGACATGCGCCGATGTTTATCACACATTCCAATAAGAGAGATTACTCACTCCCAAAGGTTTTTTTTTTTTTTTTTTTTTCCCCAAGATGGCGCCGGTGAGGTGGGCTGCCGTCACGACTGCTCCGACCACCTTTTCTTTGTTTTTGTTCTTTAAGTTAGTTTTCAGTGTTTTAAAAGCGGCAAAATCATCACCATTGAGTACATTAGGTATGATAGAGACACTCTTGTTTCTATTGGTATACAATGTACTCACAATTCGACGGTTTTAACTCCGGATCCGAGCTGGCCGAGTGAGATCCTGCGGGAGAACAATGGACGCGACGCGGAGACCTCGAGGCAGACGAGCTGGTGTGAGGAACCGGCTCCGAGCCCGTGCACACCGCACACCTCTGCCTAGTATCCTGCTCGCCAACGTCCAGTCACTGGAGAACAAACTGGATGACCTCAGGGCCAGGATAAAGTTCCAGAGAGACATTCGGGACTGCAATCTCCTCTGCTTCACCGAGACATGGCTGAACCCAGCGGTGCCAGACCACGCCATACAGCCGGCCGAGTTCTTTTCGGTTCACCGCATGGACAGGACGCGGGACTCAGGGAAGTCAAGGGGAGGCGGCGTGTGCTTAATGGTGAACAACAGCTGGTGCAACAGCACGAGCGTTGTTCCTCTTACACGCTCCTGCACACCAAACCTGGAACTACTGTCCATCATGTGTCGTCCATTTTATCTTCCACGGGAGTTCACATCGGTCATAATCAGCGCCGTTTACATACCTCCACAAGCGGACACTGAAACTGCCTTATGCGAGCTGCATGAGGCGCTCACACAGCACCAGACACAACACCGGGACGCTGCGCTCATTGTGGCGGGAGATTTTAATAGTGCCAACCTCAAACGCGCAGTGCCGAACTTTTATCAGCACATCACCTGCCCCACCAGGGGCGAAAGGACACTGGACCACTGTTATACCACGGTCAAAGACGGTTACAAGGCACAATCTCGTCCAGCGTTTGGTAAATCCGACCACGCCGCCATCTTCCTCATGCAAAAATATAAACAAAGGCTGAAACAGGAAGTTCCGGTTCAGAGGGAGGTCGCGCGCTGGACAGACCAATCGGTGGCCGCGTTACAGGACGCACTCGATGACGCAGACTGGGACATGTTCAGAAACAGCTCCGATGATGACGTCAGCGTGTTTACCGAAGCGGTTGTGGGATTTATTGGGAAGCTAGCGGATGATACCGTGGAGAAAAAGACTATCAGAACGTTTCCCAACCAGAAGCCATGGGTGGATAAAACCATCCGCGACGCTCTGAGATCTCGCACCGCTGCCTACAACACGGGACTTGCGTCGGGGGACATGGAACCGTACAAGGCTGCGTCATATAACGTCCGGAAGGCAGTGAAAGAGGCGAAGCAGCGCTACGGGAGAAAACTAGAGTCACAGCTTCAACAGAGTGACTCTAGGAGCCTGTGGCAGGGACTGAGAACAATAACGGACTACAAAGCACCAGCATCCGGTATGACGAACGCGGACGCGACTCTGGCAGACGAGCTGAACACATTTTACGCTCGCTTCGAGGCTGCAGCTAAAGACGCTAGCAATGCTAATGCTAACGGCGCTAATGCTAACGGCGCTAATGCTAGCGGCGCTAATGCTAGCGGCGCTAATGCTAGCGGCGCTAACGGCTGCAGACAGGAAGACACAGTCAGCACCGGGAACGCGCTCATCATCTCCGAGCACGACGTGAGGAGAGCCTTCAAGAGAGTGAACACCAGGAAAGCAGCAGGACCAGACGGCATCTCAGGTCGTATTCTCAGAGCCTGTGCAGACCAGCTAGCACCTGTGTTCACTGAGATATTCAACATCTCTTTATCTCAGTCGGTGATCCCCACATGCTTCAAAGAGTCCATTATTTTTCCTGTTCCAAAGAAACCACATCCTGCTTCTCTCAATGACTATCGCCCTGTAGCCCTCACCTCAGTAGTGATGAAGTGCTTTGAACGCCTTATCAGAGACTTCATCATTTCTTCACTACCCGACACACTGGACCCACTACAGTTTGCATACCGTCAGAACCGCTCCACAGACGATGCAATCTCTCATCTCCTCCACACATCACTCACTCACCTGGACACTAGGAAAGGGAATTATGTTAAAATGCTCTTCATCGACTACAGCTCTGCTTTTAACACAATAATCCTCACTAGAACCAGAAGATATGAGCACATCACCCCTATCCTATCTTCACTGCATTGGCTCCCTGTGAAATTTCGCATCGATTTTAAAATACTACTCTTGACATATAAGGCATTAAATGGTCTCGCGCCGCAGTATCTGAGCGAACTGCTAGTGTCTTACGATCCGCCACGCCTACTTCGGTCAAAGGATGCAGGCTGCTTATCAGTACCGCGTATTATGAAAACTACAGCTGGGGGCAGAGCTTTTTCTTACAAAGCCCCAAAATTATGGAATAGTCTTCCAAATAGTGTTCGGGACTCAGACACCGTCTCAGTGTTTAAGTCTAGGCTAAAAACCTATTTATTTAACCAAGCATTTTATAAATAGATTTGCCATAAGGTAAAGGAGCAGATCTGGGGGACTCATGGACGTAGAGTATTATGGTGAACTGGTATGTTTAGATGCTGTCTTCCTCAGTCTCATTTGATCACTCAGGTTTGTTGACGGTGAGGTGATTGTTTGCTTTACATCTCAGGGAGCCCTCATGTTTGTGTTTCCTTCTGGCTCTCCCTTTTAGTTATGCTGTCATAGTTAGTCCTGCCGGAGTCCCTGCTTGCACTCTACAGTAAATATACATTCACATTAGACATTGTGACTGTGACCATACCTAATTGCAATCTCTCCTCCTCTTCTCTTCCTCCCCCTCTTTCTCTTTCCTCTCTCCCCCTGTCTCCCCTTTTCACTCTTTCTCTCTCTCTCTCTCTGTCGAGCTACACATGTGGTTCCTGAGCTGCCAGTGATCCAGACTCCCTCTGCCCTCCGGACCTGTCTGATCCATCCTGGTGCCCGGTTTCTGGTTGGAGGTCTCATCGCATGGATGCCCCGTGTGTCTCTTTAGGATGCGTCTGGTGTCTGGGGATGATTCTCTCTACTTAGAAGATGGTTCTGGCCTCGACTGGTGTGGTCAGCTGTTTCTCTGAGGACTTTACAATTCGATAGTTCAGGACTGGGACTTTCTACAAGTCTATCTGAGTCTCGAATAACTACTGGACTCCATTTTACATCAAGTATTATAACATCAATTAACATCAACTATTATAGCTGAACCTAACACTTAACACTGTATAAATGCAGATCATTTCCTGCTATCTGTTTCACCCAGATGAGGATGGGTTCCCTGTCGAGTCTGGTTCCTCTCAAGGTTTCTTCCTATTACCGTCTCAGGGAGTTTTTCCTTGCCACTGTCGCCCTCGGGCTTGCTCGCCAGGGAATATCTGAACATTTTGATTCATACACATTCACATTCCATACAAACTTAAATAATTCTTTTGATTGTGTAAAGCTGTTTTGAGACAATATCAATTGTTAAAAGCGCTATACAAATAAAACTGAATTGAATTGAATTGAATTCCTTCCACACTCACCACCAAGCTGGAGCACCTGGGACTGAGCTCATCTATATGTCAGTGGATCTCCAATTTTCTGACTGGCAGACCACAGGCAGTAAAGATGGGCGGACATGTCTCAGCCACACTCACTCTCAGCACTGGGGCCCCCCAGGGTTGTGTTCTGAGCCCCCTGCTGTACTCTTTGTACACCCACGACAGCGTGGCCACTACCAACTCCACCTCCATCATCAAGTTTGCTGACGACACCGTCGTGGTCGGACTGATCACCAACAATGATGAGTCGGACTACCTAGAGGAGATTGGAAATCTGGAGAACTGGTGCCAGAGGAACAATCTCCTCCTGAACGTCAGTAAGACAAAGGAGCTGATAGTGGACTTTAGTACAAAGCAGGAGAGGAACTACCAGACCCCCGTCATCAACAGGAGCCCAGTGGAGAGAGTGGACAGCTTCAGATACCTCGGTGTTCACATCACGCAGGACCTATCATGGTCCTGTCACATCAACACCGTGGTGAAAAAAGCCCGGCAGCGTCTCTACCACCTCAGACGCTTGAGAGACTTTAGACTGCCCTCCAAGGTGCTCAGGAACTTCTACTCCTGCACCATAGAGACCATCCTGACGGGAAACATCACGACCTGGTTCGGGAACAGCACCATGCAGGACAGACGAGCTCTACAGAGGGTGGTGCGATCAGCCGAGCGCATCATCCGCACTGAGCTCCCTGACCTGCACTCCATCTACAGCAAGCGGTGCTGGACTAAGATCGTGAAGGACCTCATTCACCCCAGTAATGGACTGTTCTCTTTGTTGCGGTCTGGGAAGAGATTCCACTCCCTAAAGGCCAACACAGAGAGACTGAGGAGGAGCTTCTTCCCGCAGGCGATAAGGTCTCTCAATCACACAATCACACCACAAACACAGGACTAATAACATCTTTTAAGCTCACAACACTGACTGGACAATCATGGACACATTCATACACACTTGCACTAAATACTCATACATCTGGACAATTGCACATGTCACCTTTCATGCATATTGGCACAACCACTGACACTTTAATACCATATTTCTATATTTTTGCAATATTTTATTATGCCCTTATGCACAGTTAATTTGACAAATTTTACTAGTTAAAATTATTGCTTTAGTATTTCCCTTTTATTGATTATTTATTTTACGTACAAGATTTTATTTTCTTTTTTTTTTTTAAGGTCACTGGCAGTCGTATAAAAGCATTTCACTGCATATTATACTGTGTATGATTGTGTATGTGACTAATAAAATTTGAATTTGAATTTGATTTTTTGCGCCGTATTTCGATTTTTAAAAAAGTTGCTCATTTTCACCACGAACACGGATGAGTCTTCGGGTTTCCTCAGCCGTCCATATACAGAATATAAATTACAAAACTGTGGTCACGTTGCAATAACTAAGAATAGTGTAAGCAAAACAATAGTGTATGGTCGTAAGCAAAACAAACAATGCGTTATCAAATGCTCGGCAAAATGCCGTGCTACTGAACTTTCATATTTGTTTGTAGCATGCAGTAAAGTGTATGTGACATAAAAATATATATTTGTAATATTGTGCAATATGTGCTATCCGCTAGCAAACTTTAGCGATTTTTTTTGCAAACGTTTCTTTACAGAACATCACCATAAACACAAACACAAGACTAAAGGTAATATACATATAATGAAAACTTGTCATAAAAATCTTTATTAATGGCAAAAATGACTTAACATTTATGGGTCTGTTTGCTCGAGTGAGAAGCCATGTTGAAAACTTCGCTTAGCCCTTCGATTGAAGTCAGGTCCTGAAAAATCTTCGTTTGGAGGGCTATCTGGCCCTTCCCCCCTCCCCCTACACCTCCAACCAAAAGAGAAATGAGACACCACTACCCCTGCACGTGAACGCGTCAAATGGAAGGGTAGGGGGAAGGGTTGGGATTCAGCCTTAATATTGGAGCAATAAAATTTACTTAAAATCTGTGTCCAAATTGTTATGAGGATTTTATCAAGTAAATCTTACAAGTTCTTTTTTTCAGTGCATGGGTGAACACGATGTTTTAAGAATTTAATTTTATATATATATATATATATATATATATATATATATATATATATATATATATTGTGTATGTGTGTGTGTGTGTGTGTGACCGGTGCAACTCAGACGTCCTATTCCATTGTCATTCATACTGCCGTAGTTTTTAGAGCCCTAAAAAAGCATTCGCTAGTAAGTAAGTAAATAAAAGACAAATGAATAAATAGTTTTAAATTATATATATACAGGGGCGTAGATTTAGGGTGGACGGAGGGGATGTGTCCCCACCAATATCCTCCGACCATTGAAATGTCCCCACCAATAATTTAATCCACTTTTTTTTTTATCGTTCTGTCAACATTAACCTAGACAGAAAGGGATAAATCACGTTCTCTCCTTGAGTCCTCCCGCCCCCAAAACACATATGGACATTTTGATTGGCTGTGCCTTTCCCTGCCATCATGTGATAGACGATTGGCTGCGTTCAGACACAAGCAGCGCCAAATGCAGTGGACTCACATTCAGTACAGCAGGCCAGGATATAGTCTGTGAATACGGACGTAAAACTAACAGCAGATTAAACAGCTAAATGTAAAAGTATAAATATGATCCCTGTTAGTCTCCTAATCTAGTGACTGTTTGTCAGAAATCAGTATTGTGAAAGAAATTGATAAACTAATATACTAATATTGCCATATGGCTAGAATTTTGTTGACACCAATAGACAATACACTTCAGAAAAATAGTTTTTAAAATGCATTCACTTACTTGGCGAACATTAATGATTTGATTCGAGGTTTGCACACTAAGACTCAGAAAAAGTGAAATAAAATGATTGCTGTTTAAATGGCATGTGTTTATCCTGTTTTGTCAGGTAACAGAACCTAAACACCTGTGCTGTATATCAGACAGCGATGGAGAGAGTGTAGATTACACACAGGTGCTCTCTAGTCATTAGCACTCATCAGGCAATGTCTATGGCCAACTGACTGCACTCAGACCAAAGGGGGCTGAATAATTACACACACCCCACTTTTCAGTTATTTATATGTAAAAAAAAAAATGTTTGAAATCCTGTATGATTTTCGTTCCACTTCTCGCGTGTACACCACTTTGTATTGGTCTTTCACGTGGAATTCCAATAAAATTGATTCATGTTTGTGGCTGTAATGTGACAAAATGTGGAAAAGTTCACGGGGGCGAATACTTTTGCAAGCCACTGTAGTTGTCCTGAGATTTAACATTGTTACCAATAATAGGCTGAGGCATTCTCTGTCCATGCTCATAAGGAATCCCTCAATGTTTTTCAATTAGGGGACAGAAGCAGATCAGCCATGTTGTAGTTCAGGTGAAGAGGCGAGTTCACAGGAGGTCAATCTGAATGTTGATTATACAGTATATAACATATAATATGTGTGCGTGTATTATACATGTTGATTATACTAATATTTAGCATTATGAGGAGTGATAGGCTGAGGATGTAAGTGATTCATTAGTGTTTTTGGCAAAAGTTTTGAACTGACATTTCACTTTTTTGTCACGCTATTTCATCAGGTGGCAATGCTGTCCGGTCCTAGTGCAGTCAGAGGGGAAGAGTTAGGGTCAAAGCCATTGTTCACCCCCAAAAAAACTTTACTCACTATTTACTCCTTAAGTGGTTCCAAACTTTAATGATTTTCTTTATTTTGTTGAATACAAAATAAGATATTGGGGAAAAAAGATCAAAACATTGACTTCCGTAGCAGGAAAAACAAATACTATGTAAATCAATGATTACAGGTTTTCAGCATTCTACAAAATATCATCTTTAGTGTTTATCAGAAGAAAAAAAGAACAGCCTGGACAATATTGATGTCAAACAAATATGCCAGCAGTTTATTTTTGTTAAGGAGAGGCGAAGGCATGTTTTTGTCTCCTTCATATAGGAGCAATAGGCATTGAGCTGTTGTGTGGTACTCTACCTAGTAGTTCATGTTTAGATGTAACCTACTTTTATATATATACAGATGATTGAGATGTTTCATTTGCACTAGGGCTCAATAAAGAATAGTTTTTATTTTATTAAAGACTATCTTTTTGTCACTTATTCCTTAATTTAACTTAATGAATTGCATTTCGAGTGGATTAATATAAATCGAAGCATTGCTAGTATTAATGTAAAGTGATTTCGCACCATATTAAGAAAAACATGTATTCAGTGGACATAGTTGGGGTGGGAGGTTGGTAGGTGGATGGGGCAGGGGGTTGGGGGTTGGTGGGTGGAAAAGGGGATTGGGGGATGGGGTATTAGTTGGAGTAATAGGTAGCAAACCTACGCCCTTGTGTGTGTGTGTGTGTGTGTGTGTGTGTGTGTATGTGTGTGTATATGTGGAAATATAATTAATATTTTCGTGTTTAATTACAAAAAAAAAACATTTTAATGGTTAGTGATTGTTGCAGACATTTACACTATTTTTGAGAACTATTAAGTTCTCCTTCAACGTGTCATAGCCGATAACTGCCCCTTTGAAGCCTTTGAATGGTGTTAAAAATACTTGCAAAACAAGTATTGCAGCCATACATTGGAGGGAACTTCTGAGGTGGTCAGTGATTGATGGCACGGTCGGTCGGAGGGGGTTGTGATCACACCTATAGATCTTTTGTTCTAGGCTATCGGTCAAATATCTCTCCACTTGGAAGCAAAAACATGCAAGGGATTTCAGCATCTCGACGCACATACTAAGCTGTTTATAAAGTAGACACTGTTTGTTTTTTCATTTTGTAATCTTTCCCATGTTTACCGTGTACTGTACAATGTATATTAATTTTTTAATGAATTACTGTAAATAAACTACACATTCCGTTGATTTACCAGAAATGACTTTTCTGTTTTTTGTGTGTGCTAAACTAAACTTCAGGGTCAAAGTAATAGCGATTTTATTTGAAAAGTATTATATATTTACAATGCTGATAAGTTCAAGCTTAGATTCATATATAAACTGCTTCAAAGTCTTTCCGTGACCGCTGAAATCCGACAGACGCAGGGCTCAAGGGAGGTGTGTCTGTGTGTCTGTGTGTGTGTGTGTGTGTGTGTGTGTGTGTGCGCGTGTGTATGTGTGTGTGTGTGTGCGTGTGCGCTTCAGCCTGTCCTATTTTCAGCGGATTTTTCCGCTACCGCAGATCAGTTTATCAACTTGTATTATATACATTTTAGGAATATATTAACATGTGCAGACATTTAAGGGTGCGCTGCCCTCTCTTGCCCCTGCGTAGAGCCTACACACACACACACACACACACACATCTATCTATCTATCTATCTATCTATCTATCTATCTATCTATCTATTATATAAATACACATTTGGAATCTGCATCTACATTTTCTGTTACAAGTATAGAATTAGGTTCAGCTGAGACTCATGATCAATGGTGTTAAGGTACTTATGTAGTGATAATTAGTTTCAGCCAGATCATTAAAACTAACAATGGACTATGACACACTTGAGAGAGGTGTGTATTACCTACCTTGAGAGAGGTAGGCACTTAAATATAAACAAACAAAATACAGCTTTTTTTCCACAGTGGTAAACGGAAAAGTGAAGTTGTTCAGCTGTTTACTGTCACTGCAGCTTCTTCAAAGCCTTCCCACTCCGTGACCACTGAAATCCGACACGACACCACGTTAGGCTGCGTCTTGACTCATTTGTATACCGACGGTGATTGGATGTTTCCCGAGGGCTCAGGGGAGTGTGTGTGTCTGTGTGTGTGTGTGTGTGTGTGTGTCTGTGTGTGCGTGCGCGCGGGTACTTGTTCTACTGTTATAAAAACTCTAAATATAAACAAACAAAATACAGCTTTTTTTTCAGAGGTAAACGGAAAAGTGAAGATGTTCAGTGTCACTATGCAGATGTTACACTCAGTGGAGTTACCGAAATCATTGGTTTAGTCCTCATTGAGTTGCCACACATCATTTCCACATTTCACTCGCTTTTATTACTCTTATGTGAGCATAAACAGCCCTTAAAACGCTGCGTGTTTTCCCGCGGTATGCCGCAATTTAGCGCGCGGCTTGCCGCGACTTGCCGGAGGCAACATTCGGGAATTTAAAATAAATGTGTTGTGCTTCACTGAATATCCGCCAGATGGCGCATAGAAGGACTTTATCTAAAAGCCGGTGGTCCGGGAAAGTCAGTTTCCCTATGTTTCCCCGGTGGCGCGCAGATTCAAATCATGACTTCACTCGCTACCTAACGCTGAGAAGGCGAACGAGGATTTTAACCGTTTTTCTCTCGTTTTAAATTGTTTTTATGAACTTTTTGAATTAAACAAATAACCTATGCATAATAATCGAGTGTCTTTTCGCTTTTTTTTTGTATATTTGAAGATAATTCATACGTTTTAAGCCGCTGCAAAAGGCTGGTTTGCTGGGCGAGTACTGACATCACGACTACTTTTATTACACCTACATTTGTTTATTTGTATATGTATGTTATTAATATTAATTTTTTAGAGATTGTGTGTGCGTGCACGGAGAGTTTGTGTTGATAAGTGTATGTGGATAAGTTGATAAGTGTATCAGAAAGCATTAAAATGTTCATTTGAATTAAAATGACACCCACACGTCTGTATATACAGTATATCAATTACATATATATCAATTTCATTAGTTCGTTCATTCTATTTGAAGCTTCGGATGTTTTTTTTTTTTTTGGTTTGGTTAGATTAGTTCTGAACTCGCTTCCGTGAAACTATCGCTAAAACAATGTAATGAGCCCTCCTGAGGATATAAAGCTTTATTATTGTGTTTGAATAAATATTCAGATCTACCACAGCAGGTAATAAACTATGGTGTGTCATAACCGAAGCAAACACCACGATTATGCCTCGTTTCGTTCGACGGGAACGTGGTTCACTTGGCCGCGGTGTATTATAAACCTGTGGAATGTTTCACTGTTTATGCTCACATAAGAGTAATAAAAGCGAGTGAAATGTGGAAATGATGTGTGGCAACTCAATGAGGACTAAACCAAAGATTTCGGTAACTCCACTGTGTGTAACATCTGCATAGTGACACTGAACATCTTCACTTTTCCGTTTACCTCTGAAAAAAAAGCTGTATTTTGTTTGTTTATATTTAGAGTTTTTATAACAGCAGAACAAGTACCCGCGCGCACGCACACACATAGACACACACACACACACACAGACACACACACTCCCCTGAGCCCTCGGGAAACATCCAATCACCGTCGGTATACAAATGAGTCAAGACGCAGCCTAACGTGGTGTCGTGTCGGATTTCAGTGGTCACGGAGTGGGAAGACTTTGAAGAAGCTGCAGTGACAGTAAACAGCTGAACAACTTCACTTTTCCGTTTACCTCTGAGGAAAAAAAGCTGTATTTTGTTTGTTTATATTTAGAATTTTTATAGTAGTATAAGAGAAAGTTATAGTTTGGTCTGTATTGTAGTTCGGACCCTTGTAGAGAATAAATAAATGAATAACACCTTCATATCCCCTCTCAAGAGTGTCATAGTCCATTGTTAGTTTTAATGATCTGGCTGAAACTAATTATCACTACATAAGTACCCTAACACCATTGATCATGAGTCTCAGCTGAACCTAATTCTATACTTGTAACAGAAAATGTAGATGCAGATTCCAAATGTGTATTTATATAATAGATAGATAGATAGATAGATAGATGTGTGTGTGTGTGTGTGTGTAGGCTCTACGCAGGGGCAAGAGAGGGCAGCGCACCCTTAAATGTCTGCACATGTTAATATATTCCTAAAATGTATATATTACAAGTTGATAAACTGATCTGCGGTAGCGGAAAAATCAGCTGAAAATAGGACAGGCTGCAGCGCACGCGCACACACACACATACACACGCGCGCACACACACACACACACACACACACACACAGACACACCTCCCTTGAGCCCTGCGTCTGTCGGATTTCAGCGGTCACGGAAAGACTTTGAAGCAATTTATATATGAATCTAAGCTTGAACTTATCAGCATTGTAAATATATAATACTTTTCAAATAAAATCGCTATTACTTTGACCCTGAAGTTTAGTTTAGCACACACAAAAAACAGAAAAGTCATTTCTGGTAAATCAACGGAATGTGTAGTTTATTTACAGTAATTCATTAAAAAAGTAATATACATTGTACAGTACACGGTAAACACGGGAAAGATTACAAAATGAAAAAACAAACAGTGTCTACTTTATAAACAGCTTAGTATGTGCGTCGAGATGCTGAAATCCCTTGCATGTTTTTGCTTCCAAATGGAGAGATATTTGACCGATAGCCTAGAACAAAAGATCTATAGGTGTGATCACAACCCCCTCCGACCGACCGTGCCATCAATCACTGACCACCTCAGAAGTTCCCTCCAATGTATGGCTGCAATACTTGTTTTGCAAGTATTTTTAACACCATTCAAAGGCTTCAAAGGGGCAGTTATCGGCTATGACACGTTGAAGGAGAACTTAATAGTTCTCAAAAATAGTGTAAATGTCTGCAACAATCACTAACCATTAAAATGTTGTTTTTTTTTGTAATTAAACACGAAAATATTAATTATATTTCCATATATACACACACAAACACACACACAGACACACACACACACACACACAAGGGCGTAGGTTTGCTACCTATGACTCCAACTAATACCCCATCCCCCAATCCCCTTTTCCACCCACCAACCCCCAACCCCCTGCCCCATCCACCTACCAACCTCCCACCCCAACTATGTCCACTGAATACATGTTTTTCTTAATATGGTGCGAAATCACTTTACATTAATACTAGCAATGCTTCGATTTATATTAATCCACTCGAAATGCAATTCATTAAGTTAAATTAAGGAATAGTGAGAAGTTAAAGGAATGTTTCATAACTGACAAAAAGATAGTCTTTAATAAAATAAAAACTATTCTTTATTGAGCCCTAGTGCAAATGAAACATCTCAATCATCTGTATATATATAAAAGTAGATTACATCTAAACATGAACTACTAGGTAGAGTACCACACAACAGCTCAATGCCTATTGCTCCTATATGAAGGAGACAAAAACATGCCTTCGCCTCTCGTTAACAAAAATAAACTGCTGGCATATTTGTTTGACATCAATATTGTCCAGGCTGTTCTTTTTTTCTTCTGATAAACACTAAAGATGATATTTTGTAGAATGCTGAAAACCTGTAATCATTGATTTACATAGTATTTGTTTTTCCTGCTACGGAAGTCAATGTTTTCAGCTTTTTCCCCCAATATCTTATTTTGTATTCAACAAAATAAAGAAAATCATTAAAGTTTGGAACCACTTAAGGAGTAAATAGTGAGTAAAGTTTTTTTGGGGGTGAACAATGGCTTTGACCCTAACTCTTCCCCTCTGACTTCACTAGGACCGGACAGCATTGCCACCTGATGAAATAACGTGACAAAAACGTGAAATGTCAGTTCAAAACTTTTGCCAAAAACACTAATGAATCACTTACATCCTCAGCCTATCACTCCTCATAATGCTAAATATTAGTATAATCAACATGTATAATACACGCACACATATTATATGTTATATACTGTATAATCAACATTCAGATTGACCTCCTGTGAACTCGCCTCTTCACCTGAACTACAACATGGCTGATCTGCTTCTGTCCCCTAATTGAAAAACATTGAGGGATTCCTTATGAGCATGGACAGAGAATGCCTCAGCCTATTATTGGTAACAATGTTAAATCTCAGGACAACTACAGTGGCTTGCAAAAGTATTCGCCCCCCCATGAACTTTTCCACATTTTGTCACATTACAGCCACAAACATGAATCAATTTTATTGGAATTCCACGTGAAAGACCAATACAAAGTGGTGTACACGCGAGAAGTGGAATGAAAATCATACATGATTTCAAACATTTTTTTTTTTACAAATAAATAACTGAAAAGTGGGGTGTGTGTAATTATTCAGCCCCCTTTGGTCTGAGTGCAGTCAGTTGGCCATAGACATTGCCTGATGAGTGCTAATGACTAGAGAGCACCTGTGTGTAATCTACACTCTCTCCATCGCTGTCTGATATACAGCACAGGTGTTTAGGTTCTGTTACCTGACAAAACAGGATAAACACATGCCATTTAAACAGCAATCATTTTATTTCACTTTTTCTGAGTCTTAGTGTGCAAACCTCGAATCAAATCATTAATGTTCGCCAAGTAAGTGAATGCATTTTAAAAACTATTTTTCTGAAGTGTATTGTCTATTGGTGTCAACAAAATTCTAGCCATATGGCAATATTAGTATATTAGTTTATCAATTTCTTTCACAATACTGATTTCTGACAAACAGTCACTAGATTAGGAGACTGACAGGGATCATATTTATACTTTTACATTTAGCTGTTTAATCTGCTGTTAGTTTTACGTCCGTATTCACAGACTATATCCTGGCCTGCTGTACTGAATGTGAGTCCACTGCATTTGGCGTTGCTTGTGTCTGAACGCATCCAATCGTCTATCACATGATGGCAGGGAAAGGCACAGCCAATCAAAATGTTCATATGTGTTTTGGGGGCGGGAGGACTCAAGGAGAGAACGTGATTTATCCCTTTCTGCGTGTCTAGGTTAATGTTGACAGAACGATTTAAAAAAAAGTGGATTAAATTACTGGTGGGGACATTTCAATGGTCGGAGGATATTGGTGGGGACACATCCCCTCCGTCCACCCTAAATCTACGCCCCTGTATATATATAATTTAAAACTATTTATTCATTTGTCTTTTATTTACTTACTTACTAGCGAATGCTTTTTTAGGGCTCTAAAAACTACGGCAGTATGAATGACAATGGAATAGGACGTGTGAGTTGCAACGGTCTCACACACACACACACACACACACACACAATATATATATATATATATATATATAATTAAATTCTTAAAACATCGTGTTCACCCATGCACTGAAAAAAAGAACTTGTAAGATTTACTTGATAAAATCCTCATAACAATTTGGACACAGATTTTAAGTAAATTTTATTGCTCCAATATTAAGGCTGAATCCCAACCCTTCCCCCTACCCTTCCATTTGACGCGTTCACGTGCAGGGGTAGTGGTGTCTCATTTCTCTTTTGGTTGGAGGTGTAGGGGGAGGGGGGAAGGGCCAGATAGCCCTCCAAACGAAGATTTTTCAGGACCTGACTTCAAACGAAGGGCTAAGCGAAGTTTTCAACATGGCTGCTCACTCAAGCAAACAGACCCATAAATGTTAAGTCATTTTTGCCATTAATAAAGATTTTTATGACAAGTTTTCATTATATGTATATTACCTTTAGTCTTGTGTTTGTGTTTATGGTGATGTTCTGTAAAGAAACGTTTGCAAAAAAAATCGCTAAAGTTTGCTAGCGGATAGCACATATTGCACAATATTACAAATATATATTTTTATGTCACATACACTTTACTGCATGCTACAAACAAATATGAAAGTTCAGTAGCACGGCATTTTGCCGAGCATTTGATAACGCATTGTTTGTTTTGCTTACGACCATACACTATTGTTTTGCTTACACTATTCTTAGTTATTGCAACGTGACCACAGTTTTGTAATTTATATTCTGTATATGGACGGCTGAGGAAACCCGAAGACTCATCCGTGTTCGTGGTGAAAATGAGCAACTTTTTTAAAAATCGAAATACGGCGCAAAAAACCTTTGGGAGTGAGTAATCTCTCTTATTGGAATGTGTGATAAACATCGGCGCATGTCCTCTGACGTAACATTAGGAACCAGCGACAACGTATGATGACGTATAACAGTGTTGTCCCATTTCTTAGGGGAAATATTTATACCCTTCCCCTTTCCACTTCGTTTCAAGGGACAAGGGGAAGAAAATAGAATTGTGATTCAGCCTAAGTAAAACTTACCTAATTAAATTAACAATAAAAGAAATCAAGTAAAAGTTACATAATTATATTTAATGCACAAATTAGATTTATTTAAAATAATCAAGTAAAGTTGCAGGAACCTTAATTTTATGAAATTACTATCATTTTGTTTTGTGAGATTTTCCCTTAACTTGGTTTTATCAATTTATATTACTCCCTATAATAATGTAAACATTGCTAATTTATGTTTTGGAAAGAAACTTAAGTAATTATTTAATCTATATCTTTCATAAATCACACAACTAAAATATAATTAAACAGTTTATTCACCAACATTACCAAATATTTGTGACATTCACAGTCTAGATCCAAGTTGTCTTTTTAATAAAAGTGCATTCAGCTAAATTTTGCATCCATAGAAAAAAACTGCACGGCACCAGGGCCTGAAATACTTGTTTTAAACAAAATTGTGTAAAATAATAAATAAATAAAATACAGCATTCATTTAGAAATAAAATACAGCAGAAAATACATTAAACAAACTGTAGAATAAACGTTAAAACGTAATAGCCCTAGGAAGCAGTGAAGTTGCAACATTCAAATCAGCACTCTGGACTAGTGCACTTAAAAGTATGCCATTGAAACCATAACGCATTAAAACATTAAGCTGAACATGGAAACACAACATGTAAAGACTTGTAGTCAAGCCAAATCAAATGTTTTAAGATAACTTCATCTTTAAAGCTTGCACTTTTGGTGATAGCTTAATCCCATCAAGTTCTAGAAGAACTTTCTGAAAATAGCTCAAATGTGTAGCGCAGTGCTCGGAGCTATTGCCACATTCTTGCAAAATTTCCTCTCCTTCAAGGATTATGGATACACCAACTGGTCCTTCCCCTTCAACAGCACAGACGACAAGGATTTTAAGAAGGTGCATACTGGCATCACTTCGTCTGTCCCCCTGCATAAAATGTACAAGAAAATGAATAATTTATTTTGAGAAACAAAAAAAAAATCTGAATTGCTTCAACCTGTGCTGACTTCAGAGAAAAAAAAATAATACAAATAATTGATAATAAAAAATGACCATCACTTCATATACTTCAGATTGTTAAACTTGGGTTAAATTGCTTTAGCAATAATCTTGCATCACTAAAACATTGTAAAACATGGCATGAGATGGCTACACTCCATAGATTACTCTGCACCTTTACAGTGTCAGGAAATCCTATGATGAATGCTGAGTTTGTATTTAAAGGGTTAGTCCAAACATGAAAATTCGTTCAATAATTACTCAGATTTATATATTCATTTGCATTTATATGCTTCTGTCCAATACAACAAACACTATATTCAAGGTATTAATAAATTGTATAATTAATAAGAAACAATGCTTTACCAGGCAATCATCAAAGAGATCCTCTTCAGATTCACGTCTCATCTTTACGCTTTGTTTCTGTGAAAATATTTACATTGTATCATTACATAATCTTTTATTCGTACAACTACATTTAGGCATTTCTTCATCTTTTGTAAGTTTGCCTTTATCCAAAGCAAATTACAAAAGAGGAAGGCATCAAGCATGTCAAGCAGTGCTACTAACACAAAGTTTCTGACACCGTTAGAAAAATACAAGATAGATCAGCGAGGGATTAAGGAAAAAGTAAGAAGCAAGAATCATGTGTGGAAAGATTAAGCATGCAGGGTCACAGGATGACTCGACTTATTTTTATTGTCTGCAATGCGATTTAGACAAATTAGAATTGCGGTCAAGCCAGCCGCGATTGATTTTAGTGTGCGCACATATTACAGTGATTATGGTAGTTTCAGGACCGACACAGAGACAATGCGCTTTCAGAGCGCTTTTCATTTAGACGCCCAGGACTGAGAGATAATACAACATGCTCGTCAATTTTTACTTGCTTATTTATTTGCATTTCTGCTTTAATACCCGTGTTATTTATTGGTGACTTTGACGGTTGTCTGTTACAATATTTTTCTTAAATATTCACCATTCAAATAATTGTTTTATGTAGATAAGTTACAGCAGAATTCGTAGAAAACAGACAAAATAATGTATTTAGTCTTTCTAAATACCAGAATTGATTTTTATTTTGTTTTACTGTTCAAAAGTAGCAGTTATTCTTCAATGAATGTTTTCTATAATGAGGATTAACGTCTGCTTTGGAAGAGAGGTCAAATAAACAAATGTTCACAATGGGGAAAAAAAGTTAAATAAAATGCCTTTATTTCACTTCAGAGACCTATGAAAAAATAAATTCTAGTAAGTATAAAACGCCATGGTCAGTTTTTATCCCATATAATGTACACACATTATATGATAAAAAAAAAAAAAGTAGAAAAAAACAATGATCAGTTCTTATTCAGGACGTCCCATACTATATACACACCAAATATGAAACAATTTTACTGCAGCATTTTTGAGATATTGGACATTATTACACTTTAAAGGGGTATAAAGACACCATTTCTAATAAGTAGAAAAAACAATGATCAGTTCTTATTCAGGACGTCCCATACTATATACACACCACATATGAAACTATTTTACTGCAGCATTTTTCAGATATGGGGCATTATTCAATTTTAAAGGGGTATAAAGACCCCATTTCTAATAAGTAGAAAAAAACAATGATCAGTTCTTATTCAGGACGTCCCATACTATATACACACCACATATGAAACTATTTTACTGCAGCATTTTTGAGATATTGGACATTATTACACTTTAAAGGGGTATAAAGACCCCATTTCTAATAAGTAGAAAAAAACAATGATCAGTTCTTATTCAGGACGTCCCATACTATATACACACCACATATGAAACTATTTTACTGCAGCATTTTTCAGATATGCGGCATTCTCTCTGTGTTGTTCATGAAACTACCGTAATCACTGTAATATGCGCGCGCACTAAAATCAATCGCGGCTGGCTTGACCGTGTTTTTCTGAACCGCGGCTGGCTTTACCGCAGTAAATTAGAGCTGCTGTCAATACTGTATGAACATATGTACAGGTTCTTTACTCGTAGCTCATGAATAAAGTTCGGCTTCAGAAAAAAACGGTTATTGCTAGTGCTCTTTTACCATTTAATGCTTTAACACACACGACTCAGTTTGTTCAGAAATGGCATCTAACTGGCGAGCCTTTGTCTGAACACGCCGTTTTCACTCGGGGTGGGGGTAAGAAACACACATCTCGGTGTATTAATCCGCGTGCTCGGTTCGTTATTATTTTATTTATTTATTTATTTACCACAGGACCCATGGGGGCTCCGTAGGTTCAGGTTTTTACACGAAAACGGTGTTTTGTGAATCTCCACACTATTAAAAACTGAAATTGCTAATTGTACGTCCTGAGATTAAGATGAACATTAATTGGGAGTCATGAAAGCGAGAATCACATCCAAAAAAGAAAGCTAAACTTACCTCGAACACGACAAACTCCAGCTCCAGCCACGCCGTGTTGTAACCTCCGTGATGATTCCCAACAGACTGATACACAGCGCGGGCACAGCGACTCCAAACACGCATGCGCAGTTTAATTTGCACACATTTTCTGCTTCAGTAGACACACAATACTTCAGACTGAAACACGACTGCCCCCTACAGGTAATGAAGGGCATGTTCACAGCTTCCCGCACGCAGCCGCGCAAAGACGCGGCAAGTCACGGGATCCCTTTTCTCGAAACGCGGGTTTTTAATGGCGACATCTGTAGCTTCACATTTAGATTTTCACTGCTTTACAGGTATAGGACAGGAAGAGCTGTATACACTCATCACCTCGGCTAAATCAACAACGTGCCTGTTAGACCCAATCCCAACCAGATTTTTAAAAGAAGTGATGCTTACGGTTGGAGAGCCACTCCTAAACATTATTAATTCTTCATTACATCTAGGTCACGTCCCTAAACCTTTCAAGTTAGCAGTTATTAAGCCGCTTCATAAAAAATCTAATTTGGACGCGAATGAAATAACAAATTACAGACCGATTTCAAACCTCCCGTTCATATCAAAAATACTAGAAAAAGTACTATCAGCTCAAATTTGCACATTCTTGCAGGATAACAACATCCTTGAAGAATTTCAGTCAGGTTTCAGGCCCCATCATAGCACAGAAACTGCACTAGTTAAGATTACAAACGACTTGTTTTTAGCTTCAGACCAAGGCTGCATCTCATTGCTAGTCCTGCTTGATCTTAGTGCTGCATTCGACACTATAGATCATAATATTCTCATAGATCGCTTACAAAATTATATAGGTATTCATGGACAGGCATTAAAATGGTTTAGACCTTACCTGTCTGATCGCTACCATTTTGTAGATCTAAATGGAGAACCGTCTGGTGTAATGCCAGTGAAATATGGGGTCCCACAAGGGTCAGTTTTAGGACCTCTGTTGTTCTCAATATACATGCTTCCCTTGGGTAACATCATTAGAAGACATGGGATTAGTTTCCATTGTTATGCTGATGATACCCAATTATATATCTCAACTAAACCAGACAAAATACCTAAGTTGTCTAGATTAACTGAGTGTGTCCAGGACATAAAAGATTGGATGACCAATAACTTTCTTTTATTAAATTCAGATAAGACAGAGATATTACTTATTGGCCCAAAAACCAGCACACAACAGCTTTCACAATTCAGCTTGCGCTTAGAATGATGTACTGTTACTACCAGCTCAGCAGTAAAAGATCTGGGAGTAATATTAGACAGTAAATTGTCTTTTGAAAATCACATTTCAAATATCACAAAAACAGCCTTTTTCCATCTTCGAAATATTGCTAAACTTAGGAACATCTTATCCGTATCTGATGCAGAAAAACTAGTTCATGCATTCATGACCTCCAGACTGGACTATTGCAATGCATTACTAGGTGGTTGTCCTGCATCCTCAATAAACAAGCTTCAGTTAATCCAAAATGCAGCTGCCAGGGTTCTCACTAGATCCAGAAAATATGATCATATAACCCCAATATTATCATCCCTGCACTGGCTACCTGTTCAGTTTAGAATAAATTACAAAATAGTATTACTTACATACATCCCTTAAATGGTTTAGCTCCCACATACCTAACCAGTCTTCTGATGCGCTACAATCCACCACGCGCCTTAAGATCACAAAGCTCCGGACTTCTGGTAGTTCCCAGAATTTCAAAATCTACAAAAGGGGGTAGGGCTTTTTCATATTTAGCTCCAACGCTTTGGAATAGCCTTCCAGACAGTGTTCGGGGAGCAGACACGGTTTCTCAGTTCAAAAGTAGACTCAAGACGCATCTTTTTAATCTGGCATACACATAACTCATCCCAGTACTCATACTCCAGTACACCTATACCGAATGGCAACTACGCTAATTCTCCCCATCTGTTCTGTATTTCTCTACCCATCCCGAGGCATCGGGAGATTTTGCCAGCTTCAGTAGACAAAGGCCGACCCTGCGAGGTTCCTGAGGCATCCAGAGAAGGACCAGCTCCAGCTGGATTCAGCTTTATGATGGTTGGAGCTACACATGCTGCTCCTGTGCTTCCAGTGATCCAGACCTCATCTGCCCTCTGCACCTACTGACTCGTCCCTATGCTGAACTGGTCTTCATGTCAATTTAAATAATTTCTGTCATATTGAATTTTCACCTGCACAACACACAAGATGTTATATCATTTCTATCTGTTATCACCCAAATGAGGATGGGTTCCCTGTTGAGTCTGGTTCCTCTCAAGGTTTCTTCCTAATGCCATCTCAGGGAGTTTTTCCTTGCCACCGTCGCCGTCACCCTTGGCTTGCTCATCAGAGAAATTTCATTCATTCGTCTCATTATTATCTGCACATTTTTCTCACACATCCACACTTCCAATTATTTTCTTTTCTATAATTATTATTATTATTTGTTTTTATTTATTTATTTTCTATTATTATTTTATTTATTTATTTATTATTATTATTATTATTTATTTATTTTTTTTTTTGGTTAAATTTCTTTAATTTTTGTGAAGCTGCTTTGAGACAATGACCATTGTTAAAAGCGCTATATAAATAAAATTGAATTGAATTGAATTGAATTGAAAACTATAACTTACTGAAGCCCCTCATACCCTCCCCCCCCCATGCACACACCCCCCCCCCTCCTCCTCCTTAACTGATAAACACTTCAGTGTTGTTATTCAGCTCGTTAACTAAGCACTCGCGCTACCGCGGAAAGTCACGACCAAAGTGTATAAAATATAAACTCGGTTATGAGCGTTACTAGCTCCTGTACAGCTCCCCTCACTCTGTGTCCCTCATCAACTGCATCACATTATATTACAGTCACAGAAATAATCTGCAGATTAACTCTTAACCAGAGAATAAATAACCGCTGAATTTATCCAGACAACACGCGGTGAGATTCTCTCAGTATTTACAGAGAACACAAACACTCTTCATCGGGTAGTGCAGCTCTTGTAATAGGGACATTAATAATATTTTCGAAGCTTGAGCATGTTTTTGAGTTAAAGTGGAGTGACATTGTGAGTGTGTGACACTGACAGTAAGCTGTAATATTAACTCCAGACTTGGTAAACAGATGATTAAGTTCTCTAAAGTCACATCTGACCGCTGCTGGTGCTGCCAGTGATATTTAAAACGGCCAATAAAAAAACTAAACTGGGAAATAAACTGTAAACTACCCCAAACACATTTTATAAAATAAAACATCACTTACCACGAATAGTCCGTTAAGCCGCCATCTTCATCTCTGTAGTTTGGCAGCGGCAGTTCGGCGGGGGTGGAGGCGGGTTGTTAAAATCACGTGATTGCAACTCAGCGCAGCTGGCTTGTTTTAACGTGTTCTTGAGAACGAAGCGCCATCTAGTGGTGGCACCAGGTAAATGAATAAATAGGGCTTGAATGGGCGTGTTTACTGTCAAATCTTGACACACCTTTCTGTCAGAAAAGGGAGGGGGGATTACGGCGTGCAAAGGGCATTCACACGCCATTCACACTTTAGCCATACGATTGCGGCTATTTGGCGTGGCTCCCACTGTATGTCAGTGGATCTCCAATTTTCTGACTGGCAGACCACGGATGGGCGGACATGTCTCAGCTACACTCACTCTCAGCACTGGAGCCCCCCAGGGTTGTGTTCTGAGCCCCCTACTGTACACTTTGTACACCCACGACTGCGTGGCCACTACCAACTCCACCTCCATCATCAAGTTTGCTGACGACACCGTCGTGGTCGGACTGATCACCAACAATGATGAGTCGGACTACCTAGAGGAGATTGGAAATCTGGAGAACTGGTGCCAGAGGAACAATCTCTTCCTGAACGTCAGTAAGACAAAGGAGCTGATAGTGGACTTTAGTACAAAGCAGGAGAGGAACTACCAGACCCCCATCATCAACAGGAGCCCAGTGGAGAGAGTGGACAGCTTCAGATACCTCGGTGTTCACATTACTCAGGACCTGTCATGGTCCTGTCACACCAACACCGTGGTGAAAAAAGCCCGGCAGCGTCTGTACCACCTCAGACGCTTGAGAGACTTTAGACTCCAAGTTGCTCAGGAACTTCTACTCCTGCACCATAGAGAGCATCCTGACGGGAAACATCACGACCTGGTTCGGGAACAGCACCATGCAGGACAGACGAGCTCTACAGAGGGTGGTGCGATCTTCCGCACTGAGCTCCCTGACCTGCACTCGATCTACAGCAAGCGGTGCTGGACTAAGGCCAGGAAGATCATGAAGGACCTCAGTCACCCCAGTAATGGACTGTTCTCTTTGTTGTGGTCTGGGAAGCGATTCCGCTCCCTAAAGGCCAACACAGAGAGGCTGAGGAGGAGCTTCTTCCCGCAGGCGATAAGGTCTCTCAATCACAATCACACCTCCACACAGGACTAATAACATCTTTTTAAGCTCACAACACTGACTGGACAATCATGCACACATTCATACACACTTGCACTAAATATTTATACATCTGGACAATTGCACATGTCACTTTCATTAGTCACCTTTCATGCATATTTGCACAACCACTGACACTTTAAATTCTATATATACTCCCCCCCCCCCTATATTTCTATATTCCTATATTTTGCAATATTTTATTATGCCATTATTGTACAGTTAATTTTACTAGTTAAATTTATTTCTTTAGTATTTCCTTTTTATTGATTATTTATTTTACGTACAAGCTTTTATTTTCTTTTTAAGGTCACTGGCGGTCGTGCAAGCATTTCACTGCATATTATACTGTGTATGACTGTGTATGTGACAAATAAAATTTGAATTTGAATTTGAAAAAAAACTTGGTCACAGCTGTACAATCCATAGTGTGCCATCATTGAGCTTCCTGTGACACTCACATGCCCTTCTGCTGCTCCACCATGACATCAGGTACATTTGCACATGATAGTCAAAAGTTTCAAAGACATTTTGCTTTGCATAAGAAAAGCAGCTTCTCTGTGTGATGTGTTTGGTGATCAGGATGACCTTGGCTTTTTCATCTCAATTCATTTCTTTACACCTCACTTTATTTTACATCTGATTCACCTTTTTAGCTATTTGACTCCTTTAAGGATGGTAACACCATGTTATATAATATGCTGGAGCACCTAAAACACCAAAAAGTATTGTCAACCTTAAGCCACAACATTAACACCACTGACAGGTTAATTTAATAACATTGATTATGAATTATATACCAGTGAACCCAAAGAAAATTTATGCAGCAT
The DNA here is from genome assembly GCA_030522415.1 of Channallabes apus. NCBI lineage: Eukaryota > Metazoa > Chordata > Actinopteri > Siluriformes > Clariidae > Channallabes > Channallabes apus. The sequence continues at coordinate 35,902,216 of CM060119.1, read as the reverse complement.
AAACTGTTGAAAAAAGGAAATGCTGACAAGAATATACAAAGACAAGAACAGCCAGTGCACCACAGCCCACCACATGGGGCCCATCTGGCAAGGTTGTTGTACCCAAATCCCGATCCGATCAATACCCATGGGATGCACCAGACAAACATGTCTGATCCATGAAGGGTCCACTCCACAACCCACAACACCCAAAGGATCCATTGTAAATATCCTTCTGGCAGACAATGCAGCACCTCCCCAGAAGCAATAAGGCCAGAGAACCCCTGTACTATTAGGATAACTCAAAACCTAGATGGTCTTAATATTAATGCAGTGATTAAAGTTATGACTGATCAGTGTATACAATAAGCATGGTTACAGAGAGAGACTACACATGCCTTCTTGCATTTGGTGATACACTCAGATGTTTTGATGATTAGTGATGAATTTGTTTTCTTTAGGCAAATGGGTAGGTCTAAACGTGTATGCACCTTTGTCCTACTTTACATAAAACTTGACTAAACCAAATCAGACATTAAATCAGGGTCAAAGTGGTGTGTGTGTGTGTGGTGGGAAAGACTCTCAGGCAAGGAAGTAGGAAATATTGATGAAGAAGAAGGAAGAACTCCAAAATTCATCTGCAACATTTTATTAATAATATTAATATTAATAATAATAATTATTATTATTATTTTAATTATTGTTAGCACTGTCGCCTTGCACCTCCAGGGTCCGGGTTCGATTCCCGGCCAGGCTCGATTCCCGTCTCTTTGTGCATGGAGTTTGCATGTTCTCCCCGTGCTTGGTGGGTTTCCTCCAGGTTCTCCGGTTTCCTCCAACAGTCCAAAGACATGCAGATTAGGCTAATTGGTGTTCCCAAATTGACCATAGTGTGTGAATGAGTGTGTGTGTGTGTGTGTGTGTGTGTGCTCTGCGATGGATTGGCACGCTGTCCAGGGTGTACCCTGCCTCGTGCCCTGAGTCTCCTGGGATAGGCTCCAGGTCCCCGCGACCCTAAATACAGGATAAAGCGGTATAGAAGATGAATGAATGAATGAATTATTATTATTATTTACAGTGTCCCAGAAGGGTAAAGCATGGTTCTCTTATATGATTTTCTCCTTGTAAGTGTATTATTTGTCCTGTGTATGTGCGTTTTTTTTTCTGTACACGCAACTACTTTTTCCCATGAGAGCTCTCTTTCTCATTTAAGTTGCAATCTAAATGCTAATGGACAAGGCACTTCAGAATTTCAAGGCAGATGAGGACACAGAACCATGCTGATGCAGCTCCAGGACTTATCATGGTGGAATATACAATGAATTATAGCGTGATAACATTATAATTTTCACAGAATTCACAACATGGACACACTTAGCAGGTACTGTTTAATATGTAAAATTAATTGGATGCTACTGGTTAGGGCAGTAAACATAGCTTTATAGCAGTGCTAATACTATTGGAGTGTTAGCACTTCGAGTGTACACTTTTGCTTCCGGTGCTCAGTAAATCCTTACTTTGTACGTGGAATAGGAGAGAGAGAGAGACACTGCTTTTTTCCGAGCTCCGCCAGACTGACCAATTTTTCAACTTTTTCGTCCCCTTATGAACAGTGAACATATAACAGATGAGTATTTTATAGTATCTTATAATACAGATGTCGCCATTAAAAACGCACGTTTCGAGAAAAGGGATCCCGTGACTTGCCGCGGCATTCCGCGGCTGCGTGCGGGAAGCTGTGAACATGCCCTTCATTACCTGTAGGGGGCAGTCGTGTTTCAGTCTGAAGTATTGTGTGTCTACTGAAGCCGAAAATGTGTCCAAATTAAACCGCGCGTGCGTGTTTGGAGACGCTGTGCCCGCGCTGTGGATCAGTCGGTTGGGAATCATCATGGAAGTACAACACGGCGTGGCTGGAGCTGGAGTTTGTCGTGTTCAAGGTAAGTTTAGCTTTCTTTTTTGGATGTGATTCTCGCTTTCATGACTCCCAATTAATGTTCATCTTAATCTCAGGACGTACAATTAGCAATATTTCAGTTTTTAATGGTGTGGAGATTCACAAAACACCGTTTTCGTGTAAAAACCTGAACCTACGGAGCCCCCCAGGGGTCCTGTGGTAAATAAATATATAAATAAAATAATAACGTACCGAGCACGTGGATTAATACACCGAGATGTGTGTTTCTTACCCCCACCCTGAGTGAAAACGGCGTGTTCAGACAAAGGCTCGCCAGTGAGATGCCATTTCTGAACAAACTGAGTCGTGTGTGTTAAAGCATTAAATGGTAAAAGAGCACTAGCAATAAACGTTTTTTTCTGAATCTGAATTTTATTAATAAGTTACAAGTTAAATTACAACTGTAAAGAACCTGTACATATGTTCATACAGTATTGACAGCAGCTCTAATTTGTCTAAATCGCATTGCATACAAGAAAAAGAAGTCGAGTCATCCTGTGACCTTGCATGCTTAATCTTTCCACACATGATTCTTGCTTCTCACTTTTTCCTTAATCTCCGGTTCGGTTCTGGTTTCGGTCTGTTCTCATGAGTATAAATATTGTTCATTTGCTAAATTAAGTGTCATGAATTTTAATTGAATATCTATCTCTGTATTTTTTCACAGCAGTTTGTGACTGAAATTGTGTCTGCATCTGACTTCAGGAGTTTCCTGACCAACGGATCTAACGGTCATATTTAAAAATCATAAAGTACAAAACGTTTCTGTTGGTGTTTAATTTTGTAAGTTACTGTATTCTCGTTTTTGTATGAATTAATCAAATGTTTGCTTGTTATTAAATGTATTTTTTATTTAAAAAAAATAAGCGAATCTGTTTCATTATTAGCTGAGAGTGTGGTTTATTTATTTATCATATTTGGTCATTGTAACATGCATTAGGGAGCATTATCTCTGCGACGTGTGTGTGCTATCTGGGAATGAATTACCTTTACTTGATTATTTTAAATAAATCTAATTTGTGCATTAAATATAATTATGTAACTTTTACTTGATTTCTTTGATTGTTAATTTAATTATTAAGTAGATTTTACCTGACAATTACGGGTGAGTTTTACTTAATATTAGAGCAATAAAATTTACTTAAAATCTATGTGTGCAAATTGTTAAGAGGATTTTATCAAGTAAATGTTACAAGTTATTTTTTTCAGTGCATGGGTGAACACGATGATTTAAGAATTTAATTAAGCATATATGTGTGTGTGTGTTTACCGTATAAACTTTTTTCTATGTACGGGTACAATCAGACAAATGTAACCAGAAAACAGCATATAACTTTAAACTTACATTGATTAGCAATATAAACAACACACCTATGAGGCTGGACAATGGAATAAACTGTGTGGGTGCCAATAATATTAAATATTTATCTGTTGATTCTTTGACAATACTGCTGCTTTTTGTTGGAAACTGGCAGACATGAAAAATACTTTAAATAAATTTTAAGGGGACGATGGGCTAAAGCCCCCCTAAAATGGCCTAGCGATGCCCGTGTAAATATAATGAAAATATGTGTAAAGAAAATATAATTCATATATTCGTGTTTAATTAAAAAAAACATTTTAATGGTTAGTGATTGTTGCAGACATTCACATTATTTTCTGGGGAAGAGCTTGGCTTGTACAGGCTACTCATCAGCAGTCGGCGCCCCGCTGTAACCAACAGATCAAAGGAGCAAGTTATCGTCTGACACGTAGCCATCTGAGTTTGGAGACCCACAGATCCCCCACTGTATTATAATGCCTCTTCTCACCTTTCATTCATGATTTCGCTGATGGGGGAATTCGTAGAATTGGGGATTTTAAAAACAATTAACAAGGCCAAGTAGACGTCTCTGCCTAAAATGTTTTTCGCCAACAAAACACCTCTCTCTCTCTCTCTCTCTCTCTCTCTATACATATATATATATAAATTCACAATCACATTCCAGCTCTTATTCCCAGCCGTGGTCAAATAATGGATGAAATAATTATTCAATGCTGGACACAAACAGCAAAAAACATGAAAAGCCCTAAGCACTTTATTGCTTTTCATCATGTTTTTTGCTGTTTGTGTCCAGTGTATATATATATATATATATATATATATATATATATATATATATATAGTTAATTCATGTATATTTATCATCTAAAAATATATATAAAATGATGATCTTTTTGAGTTATGAGTTGTTTTTTATTATTCATAAGACAACCTTTCAGTTTTGTAAATATTCTAGTTATAGTGTTTTAAGTCTATCTTAAACGGCTTGGAGAATTAGACCATCCAGCTAAGATCAATATTATTAATATTAAACATTTTATTTCTATTTATTCTATGTTTTGCTGGAGAAATACAGTTTAGACAGAGACGTCTTGGTCTTGTTAAATAGTATTAAACCCCTGAATTGTGCCAATTCCCCCATCCAAAACCGGTTTGATAACTTCTCACCTATCAAAGGTGAGAAGAGGGACTGAGCTGTAACTGAGCGCGCTTTCACGTTGTATATACTGTAAAGACACACACACATACACACACACATATAGGCACGTGCAGAGGGGGGAGGGCGGCGGGTGCTTGAGCACCCGCCCCTTTCCTCCAGGATTGCCTCCTTTTTTCTGTGTATGTGCGTATGGAGCCCTGTCTTTGCCCCTCAACAATAAAATGTAACTATTAATCTCAATTTTGCTAAATAAAAGGATTGGGCTTGCATCAGTCACATGCCTGCCATTAACCAATGCTCGCCCTAGAGGGCAGAGCGCGCTCGTTACGAGCCGGGTACGAGCACGCGCATTTTCTGCAGACTGGGTGGTGCGGAGCTGGAGGAGAAGCAGGCAAATTAACTGGAAGGTGCAGACTGTAGCAAAACAGTACAGATGTCGCCTTTAAGACTGCGCGTGTTTTCCCGTGGGATGCCGCAATTTAGCGGGCGGCGTGCCGCGACTTGCCGGAGGCAACATTCGGGAATTTTAAATAAATGTGTTGCGCTTCACTGAATATCCACCAGATGGCGCATGGAAGGACTTTATCTAAAAGCCGGACCAAGTACAACAATGAATGTAACGACGCGGATGAACAGTGCTGAAGCGAACATGAATTTTATTTTGTTTTATAATAGATCTTTCATGATGAATGGGTGTATATGTGCTTCACATTATCAAACACAGGCAAAGGAGACAGAAATTATTGAGGGATCCACTGAAAAAAGTAAACCTAGCTATCGTTCGTTTAATGTGTTTTTTTTCCTCATTCCATTAGTAAAAAAAATTATTTGCTCTTTTTAACTAGTGTCTAATTTATGCTTATGGGTGAATCTTTTTTTTTTTGTTTACTTTAGTATAATTCTGTTTACAGCAGGAAACCAAAGTGAAATATTTCATTTTGATCAAGGTACTCTTATTAGGTTGAGTGTGATTTGCGCATGCGCAGTCTTTAGACCATAGTTTTGCCGGTATAATTTTATTTCCGCCTCAAACCGGAGCATGACGTTGAAACAAGTAAGGAAGGATATCAGAACCTGTATTTCAGTTACTGTTAGTTAAAGCCCCTGATTAAACTTAAATCTAATCCATTCACAAAGGACATTTCTGCTTCAAACCAAAGTTCGCCGTGTCACATGACCTCATGACGCAGCATTATCACGGACTGAATCACCATCTGCTGCGGGCGGAGTTTCTCAAAGAAAACTCCTTTAAACCAGGTAAGAAAGCAAACTCGTGTCATTTCTATGTTAAATGTATCTCTTATATGAGCAAATTCATGATTTATGCCAGGAACAACTACTTTGTAGATTGAGTTTTGTGTCCGTGTTTGCTACTGTAGCTAAAACCACCTATATTACCTGCATTAGCATTAGCTAACTAACGTGGTGATTTTCAAAAACACCGGAGTTTCTACAGTAAGTCAGCGGCGCCGAATAACATGAAAATAATTATATTTAAGTACCATTGGTTAACTATGTAAAAATTAATAGGAAAGTGACGTAAACATAGAACAAGCTAATTTGGAGTGAGTGCTGTTTGTAGTGTATTTATAGTTATTCTTAAAACCTTCTGGACTTGCTAATGTGTAAGTAATGTAATATCACTAAAACTATATTCCCTTGTATGAAACGGGGCTTTAGCACATGTTCCCGACATACTGGTGACACTTTATGACACGTTTTTAACCGTGTCAGTATATAAATATTGGCATAAATTTGACATGTTGATTTAACGTTACTTCAAGTACATTTTAGCCATTACGATGTCATTAAATAACTTTAAAAGTAAACATAATCTTGATGCACTTTTGTGTTTACAGGTCTGTTAGCTTTTCTGAAAGGGCATTATTTTACCCATACTGCTTTCTATATTTTATACACACTGTAATTAAGATTTGCTAACATAAGAACTTGAGCCAGTCCAATTTTTGTTTTTACCTTTTTTTTTTTTTTTTAAGATCAGTAATGAGTTTCTGAGAATTATGTCTGCTCCACTTCAAGCAAGATTACTGGTTTCCTTGGACAAGCAACACTACAAACTAATTGAGATCATCAGAAACTGGGGAGGAACCCGTCAGAGAGAAGACCAGAGATATAATCTTCATCTTCAAGTTCTTGATCTGGTATGTACTCGCTCAAAAAAGCAGAAATTAGCTTGGTGTCAAATGTAATCTTGTGAATGGAAGCCACAGGACCTGAGCAAGGCATCCACATCAAGTTGTCTGTGATGCACTAAATTAAAACATAACTAGCAGAATAAAACTTTAGTTTAACTTGTTCACAGGTTAGTGTATGCTGTCTGAATACAGGTTTCAATGTCTGCCATGTTCATTTTTTCACGCTTTACAAGCCTAACATAACCAACAATACTATGTTTGTTTTTATGTCCCTAGAGCCTGGAGGTGATTACCTCCTGAAATTAATGCTTAAAATGATAAACTTTATCATTAATACATAATGTGTGTATATGTATGTCAGTTATATTGGCGTATTAATTGAGCTAATTACATTTATCATGCTGCACCATAATCCTAGGTGTTTTTTTCACTCATAGGGAGCATTAAGTGATTTTACATGCATACATCAGACACTGTTTTGCCAAATAGAGCAATTGTCTAACAAATGTCCTTTCTTTTATTAGGTTGTTCAGAAAGATGAAGCTCAGGCAGAACTTGTGAGGTGCACATTGGCCCTGTTTGTCCTCAGGTAGGAAGAGGACTGTCTTCAGCCTCCACAGGAAATCGGGATTGTGACTTATTGAGTTTCCATCAGTCGCACATGAATGTTCCATGTTTTACCTCTCCTGATTTGGTTTCAGGAACATTTTCTAATTTTCTTTTCAGTCCAATAAATAAAAGTATGTTGCAAAGTTGAGTGTTACTATTTGTAATTTTATTCATTCATTCATTTTCTATACCGCTTAATCCTGTGTTCAAGGTCGCGGGGGACCTCGAGCCTATCCCAGGAGACTTCGGGCACTAGGCGGGGTACACCCTGGACAGGGTGCCAATCCATCACAGGGCACACACATACATTTATGGAGTAATTTATTTTAGTCGCAGAGTATTTAGTTTGGTTCTTCTTCAGCAGGTTTGACAAGGACAAAATGTACCCATTGCAAAATTTAATTTGTAGATAAATGCAGACATCTTTTTTTCCCCTCTCAATTTCAAATTCAGTTAACAGTGTTGAATGACTGTTGGTGTTTATACATTTTGAAAAAAAAAAATCTTATTGTTAACATTTTGGATGAAAATATGTTCATTCCACAATAAATGTTTATATAATTTCAGGTTAGATTTAGTAGAATATTTACATTAAGTAATATAGCCAACTCATTTATTTAGATTTAGAACAACTTTAAATATTTGGTTTGTTTCACCTTCAGAAATGAGTTTACATGAACTTAAAAATTTTAAGTTTGGTTTATTTACATTACGTCAATGCTAAAATGTTAGGTATGACAGATTACTTCAATTTTTTAAAGTTGAGCCAGTCCTATATTTTTTCAGTAGGGTCAATCAGATGTACAGTGTCGGGTAAGTGTGGTTCTTTTATTGAAGGGATAATGACAGAATAAATTTATTTTTTTGGACAATTTCTTTAATGTTTTCGGAGTTCTGGCTGTTCAGTAGAAAGTAATAGGCTCACCAATTTACAGTATGATCTTTCATTTTAAGAAGTGTAATGTGAACAAGTTAGTTATTATGAGTATGGAAAACATCTTTTCCTGCATTTTTTTTCTGCTTCAGGAGTCAGTCTGTTCTGAGACAGTGAGGGTAGAGTAAGGGGCAGATTCAGGACCAGGGAGGGAGCCGGAGACAGCAGAACAAAGAGATGATATTGCCAGCACAGGGAGCACAGTTTTTAGTTTAGATCTCATGTTTACATTTTATTGTATGTTGATGGCTTGACTGTAAACAACATAAACAATGCAATAAATTATTAAAAATATATATTTATTGTCCCCCCCCTGCTGTTAAATGAAATTTACGCTATTTTACGTTAACGTTAAGTTATTAAATTATTAACGTCGACAGAATAAAGTAAAGTTTTATTTCTGGAATTGATGCACAGGCTTCTTCTTAGGCCTTTTTTTTCTTTCGGTTCTTTCGTTTCTCAGCACCGGACTGTTGATGTCTCTTTCCAGGACCAGGTGTAACATCCGAGCCGCCGCAGCCCCGGTTCACCGGCTTACTGAGCCATAGCTTTGTCTCCCCCTAGTGTGTCTTAGTATGTCATTGTCTGCCCCTAATGATTTAATAGGAATCACCTGTCTCTACCTCATGTGTCGCACTATTTAACCCAGCCGAACCCACACCACAACGTCTGGTCACCCTTATGCCACACCCTCTTCTAACAGTGTCTTCTCTGTGTCTCTCCCCAAGGGCTAGCGGTATCTGCAGGCGAGGTAGTGTGAAGCAGGACAGCTTCACACCCATGGACTGACTCGGCCGTGGAGCGATATCCAGTCTCCGTCTAAGTTCAAGCGTTCACGAACGCATTTAGTTTCTTGTGTTTCCGCCTGCAGACCGCGCCGGGAGAAACCACCCGCAGGGTGGATATTTGAGTTTGTTTTTGTGTTATTTTGTTGAATACTTAAAAGAGACTGAAACAAATAAAAGACTGTTAATTCCTGCACCTGCAGCCGTGTTGGGTATAATTACAGGAGAAGCATGACACCAGGCATATCGTTCAATTATTATAATTCTTTTGGCCAAATACTGTAGGCAGCCGTAACAGAGGTGAGGGCGCGCGCGTCATCACGTGTGCTTAGCCGACTCTGCGTTCACCGTAGACTTCAAAATAGACGTTTATATTTTTGTTTATTTGTATATGTATGTTATTAATATTCATTTTTTTAGAGATTGTGTGTGCGTGCACGGAGAGTTTGTGTGGATAAGTTTATGTGGATAAGTTGATAAGTGTACGTTGTCAAAGTATTTGTGGACATATAATTAGGGAATTTTTTTTTAAATTAAGGATGTCTTGAAACATAATGCAGTAACTCTACAGTATTTATTTGAACACGGTAAAGGTGTTAATGTGTCGTACATCCCTTAATTTGTCCTTTCGGTTTGTGTTTTATGCTTCACTGTTTTCAATATACTGTACATACTGTAAAACGTATGGACAACAATGTTACGGAAGCATTATTAAATATTCAATAAGGCACACACACAATTTAGTTGCAATAAAGTTTTATTAAATTGATAATAAAGCAGGCAGTACTGTATATGGCAAATGGTCACTCAAAATCTTTACAAAAGTAAGAGTATTCATTAATTAATTTTTTTTTTAGAAAAGAGGAAAACTCAATCTTTTCTTTCTAAGAAGTTTGTTAATTATGTCTCTTATTTGCTTGTTGTTGTGGGCTGTGGGGTGGAATTTCCTAGCAACAGCATCGGAAAGTGCTTGAAGCAGAATTACCCCATCAGCGAAACCGGTTTGATAACTTCACACCAAGGATAGGTGAGAAGGGGAATTACAGTAACGGTTTCTGTGGGTCTTCACCAAGAGGTGATGTGGGTTGCGTTGTATTCAGCGAATAGACTAAAACAAAATCATGTTTGCTTCAGCATTGGAAACAATATTGTATTAGGCCAACTTTATTTAAGATTAAAATAATAGTGGGTTAGGAACGTTATTCTTCATATAACTTAAATGGCTGAATGAAGTTAAATATACACAATAAATTAATAATTGCGTTTGCTTTACATTTGAGCACTCGTGTAAATAGCTTTTTCATTGTATATACTACCATATCGTATATCTGTGTCTAATACTGGTTTATTCATATTTTACATTACTTTCAGTTTGTAATTTACTTGCGATTGTACTTTTAAAATGTAACCTATATACGTATCTACAGAATAAGCATATTTAACTACTTCAGCAGTGAATTAGAAACTTGGTCAGTCTGGCTTTTAGATAAAGTCCTTCAGAGCAAGCATTGTGTAAATATAATATATAAAAAATAATGTAATGTAAAATAAAATAATATAAAATAAATAAATATATAACATAAATGGTTAATGATAGCAATAAAATCAGACTTTAATAGTTGGATTTGATACTTTTCTTTTTATTTACTGTATAGACATCTTATTATGCTGTCTCTGTTATTAATCTCTCTATTCTCTAATTATGACTTGAATAAATCGGCTCACATCGGAGCGCGCACGGAGCGAGTACTGTAGTCTATATATTTGTGTTTGTTGTTTTCCTGGGGGGTGGGGGGGTGGGGTGGCGTGTTTATGTCTGCATTTTATCTATAAATCGTGTGTGTGTGTACGGAGAGTTTATGTGTGTGCACACAGAGAGTTTATGAGTGTGCCCCTTTGATGTGCTGGGTATGGCGGGGCGTCGACGGCTGATCAGTGTAAAGTAGCGTACTTTACACACACTGATCAGCAATCGACGGCCCGCCGTACCCAGCAGATCAAAGGGGCAGTTATCGGCTATGACACGTTGAAGGAGAACTTAATAGTTCTCAAAAATAGTGTAAATGTCTGCAACAATCACTGACCATTAGTAATTAAACACGAAAATATTAATTATATTTCTATATATATATATACAAACACACACACACACACAAGGCGTAGGTTTGCTACCTATGACTCCAACTAATACCCCATCCCCCAATCCCCTTTTCCACCCACCAACCCCCTGCCCCACCTACCAACCTCCCACCCCAACTATGTCCACTGAATACATGTTTTTCTTAATATGGTGCGAAATCACTTTACATTAATACTAGCAATGCTTCGATTGATATTAATCCACTCGAAATGCAATTCATTAAGTTAAATTAAGGAATAGTGTAAAGTTAAAGGAATGTTTCATAACTGACAAAAAGATAGTCTTTAATAAAATAAAAACTATTCTTTATTGAGCCCTAGTGCAAATGAAACATCTCAATCATCTGTATATATATAAAAGTAGATTACATCTAAACATGAACTACTAGGTACAGTACCACACAACAGCTCAGTGCCTATTGCTCCTATAAGAAGGAGACAAAAACATGCCTTCGCCTCTCGTTAACAGAAATAAACTGCTGGCATATTTGTTTGACATCAATATTGTCCAGGCTGTTCTTTTTTTCTTCTGATAAACACTAAAGATGCTATTTTGTAGAATGCTGAAAACCTGTAATCATTGATTTACATAGTATTTGTTTTTCCTGCTACGGAAGTCAATGTTTTGATCTTTTTTCCCCAATATCTTATTTTGTATTCAACAAAATAAAGAAAATCATTAAAGTTTGGAACCACTTAAGGAGTAAATAGTGAGTAAAGTTTTTTTGGGGGTGAACAATGGCTTTGACCCTAACTCTTCCCCTCTGACTGCACTAGGACCGGACAGCATTGCCACCTGATGAAATAGCGTGACAAAAAAGTGAAATGTCAGTTCAAAACTTTTGCCAAAAACACTAATGAATCACTTACATCCTCAGCCTATCACTCCTCATAATGCTAAATATTAGTATAATCAACATGTATAATACACGCACACATATTATATGTTATATATATAATCAACATTCAGATTGACCTGCTGTGACCTCGCCTCTTCACCTGAACTACAACATGGCTGATCTGCTTCTGTCCCCTAATTGAAAAACATTGAGGGATTCCTTATGAGCATGGACAGAGAATGCCTCAGCCTATTATTGGTAACAATGTTAAATCTCAGGACAACTACAGTGGCTTGCAAAAGTATTCGCCCCCCCCCCCCCCGTGAACTTTTCCACATTTTGTCACATTACAGCCACAAACATGAATCAATTTTATTGGAATTCCACGTGAAAGACCAATACAAAGTAGTGTACACACGAGAAGTGGAACGAAAATCATACATGATTTCAAAATTTTTTTTTACAAATAAATAACTGAAAAGTGGGGTGTGTGTAATTATTCAGCCCCCTTTGGTCTGAGTGCAGTCAGTTGGCCATAGACATTGCCTGATGAGTGCTAATGACTAAATAGTGAGCACCTGTGTGTAATCTACACTCTCTCCATCGCTGTCTGATATACAGCACAGGTGTTTAGGTTCTGTCACCTGACAAAACAGGATAAACACATGCCATTTAAACAGCAATCATTTTATTTCACTTTTTCTGAGTCTTAGTGTGCAAACCTCGAATCAAATCATTAATGTTCGCCAAGTAAGTGAATGCATTTTAAAAACTATTTTTCTGAAGTGGATTGTCTATTGGTGTCAACAAAATTCTAGCCATATGGCAATATTAGTATATTAGCTTATCAATTTCTTTCACAATACTGATTTCTGACAAACAGTCATTAGATTAGGAGACTGACAGGGATCATATTTATACTTTTAAATTTAGCTGTTTAATCTGCTGTTAGTTTTAAGTCCGTATTCACAGACTATAACCTGCCCTGCTGTAATGAATGTGAGTCCACTGCATTTGGCGCTATTTGTGTCTGAACGCAGCCATAGTCTATCACATGATGGCAGGGAAAGGCACAGCCAATCAAAATGTTCATATTTGTTTTGGGGGCGGGAGGACTCAAGGAGAGAACGTGATTTATCCCTTTCTGCGTGTCTAGGTTAATGTTGACAGAACGATAAAAAAAAAAGTGGATTAAATTATGGGTGGGGACATTTCAATGGTCGGAGGATATTGGTGGGGACACATCCCCTCCGTCCACCCTAAATCCATGCCCCTGTATATATATAATTTAAAACTATTTATTCATTTGTCTTTTATTTACTTACTTACTAGCGAATGCTTTTTTAGGGCTCTAAAAACTACGGCAGTATGAATGACAATGGAATAGGACGTGTGAGTTGCACCGGACACACACACACACAAAATATATATATATATATATATATATATATATATATATATATATATAATATAATTAAATATAATTAAATTCTTAAAACATCGTGTTCACCCATGCATTGAAAAAAAGAACTTGTAAGATTTACTTGATAAAATCCTCATAACAATTTGGACACATAGATTTTAAGTAAATTTTATTGCTCCAATATTAAGGCTGAATACCATTTCTACCCCTTCCCCCTACCCTTCCATTTGGCCCGTTCATGTGCAGGGGTAGTGGTGTCTCATTTCTCTTTTGGTTGGAGGTGTAGGGGGAGGAGAAAGGGCCAGATAGCCCTCCAAACGAAGATTTTTCAGGACCTCACTTCAAACGAAGGGCTAAGCGAAGTTTTCAACATGGCTGCTCACTCAAGCAAGCAGACCCATAAATGTTAAGTCATTTTTGCCATTAATAAAGATTTTTATGACAAGTTTTCATTATATGTATATTACCTTTAGTCTTGTGTTTGTGTTTATGGTGATGTTCTGTAAAGAAACGTTTGCAAAAAAAATCGCTAAAGTTTGCTAGCGGATAGCACATATTGCACAATATTACAAATATATATTTTTATGTGACATACACATTACTGCATGCTACGAACAAATATGAAAGTTCAGTAGCACGGCAGTTTGCCGAGCATTTGATAACGCATTGTGTGTTTAGCTTACGGCCATATGTGTACATGTAAATGAACGGTGCTTACACTATTCTTACTTATTGCAACGTGACCACAGTTTTGTAATTTATATTCTGTATATGGACGGCTGAGGAAACACGAAGACTCATCCGTGTTCGTGGTGAAAATGAGCAACTTTTTTAAAAATCGTAATACGGCGCAAAAAACCTTTGGGAGTAATCTCTCTTATTGGAATGTGTGATAAACATCGGCGCATGTCCTCTGACGTAACATTAGGAACCAGCGACAACGTATGATGACGTATAACAGTGTTGTCCCATTTCTTAGGGGAAATATTTATACCCTTCCCCTTTCCACTTCGTTTCAAGGGACAAGGGAAAGAAAATAGAATTGTGATTCAGCCTAAGTAAAACTCACCCGTAATTGTCAGGTAAAATTTACTTAATTAAATTAACAATAAAAGAAATCAAGTAAAAGTTACATAATTATATTTAATGCACAAATTAGATTTATTTAAAATAATCAAGTAAAGTTAATTCATTATTGTATCAGCAGGAACCTTAATTTTATGAAATTACTATCATTATGTTTTGTGAGATTTTCCCTTAACTTGGTTTTATCAATTTATATTACTCCCTATAATAATGTAAACATTGCTAATTTATGTTTTGGAAAGAAACTTAAGTTATTATTTTATCTATATCTTTCATAAATCACACAACTAAAATATAATTAAACAGTTTATTCACCAACATTACCAAATATTTGTGACATTCACAGTCTAGATCCAAGTTGTCTTTTTAATAAAAGTGCATTCAGCTAAATTTTGCATCCATAGAAAAAACTGCACGGTACCAGGGCCTGAAATACTTGTTTTAAACAAAATTGTGTAAAATAATAATAAATAAATAAAATACAGCATTCATTTAGAAATAAAATACAGCAGAAAATACATTAAACAAACTGTAGAATAAACGTTAAAACTTAATAGCCCTCGGAAGCAGTGAAGTTGCAACATTCAAATCAGCACTCTGGACTAGTGCACTTAAAAGTATGCCATTGAAACCATAACGCATTAAAACATTAAGCTGAACATGTAAACACAACATGTAAAGACTTGTAGTCAAGCCAAATCAAATGTTTTAAGATAACTTCATCTTTAAAGCTTGCACTTTTGGTGATAGCTTAATCCCATCAAGTTCTAGAAGAACTTTCTGAAAATAGCTATTGCCACATTCTTGCAAAATTTCCTCTCCTTCAAGGATTATGGATACACCAACCGGTTCTTCCCCTTCAACAGCACAGACGACAAGGATTTTAAGAAGGTGCATACTGGCATCACTTCGTCTGTCCCCCTGCATAAAATGTACAAGAAAATAAATAATTTATTTTGAGAAACAAAAAAAAAAAAATCTGAATTGCTTCAACCTGTGCTGACTTCATTTCACAGAGAAAAAAAATAAATAAAAATAATTGATAATAAAAAATGACCATCACTACATATACTTCAGATTGTTAAACTTGGGTTAAATTGCTTTAGCAATAATCTTGCATCACTAAAACATTGTAAAACATGGCATGAGATGGCTACACTCCATAGATTACTCTGCACCTTTACAGTGTCAGGAAATCCTATGATGAATGCTGAGTTTGTATTTAAAGGGTTAGTCCAAACATGAAAATTCGTTCAATAATTACTCAGATTTATATATTCATTTGCATTTATATGCTTCTGTCCAATACAACAAACACTATATTCAAGGTATTAATAAATTGTATAATTAATAAGAAAACAATGCTTTACCAGGCAATCATCAAAGAGATCCTCTTCAGATTCATGTCTCATCTTTACGCTTTGTTTCTGTGAAAATATTTACATTGTATCATTACATAATCTTTTATTCGTAGAACTACATTTAGGCATTTCTTCATCTTTTGTAAGTTTGCCTTTATCCAAAGCAAATTACAAAAGAGGAAGGCATCAAGCATGTCAAGCAGTGCTACTTACACAAAGTTTCTGACACCGTCAGAAAAATACAAGATAGATCAGCGAGGGATTAAGGAAAAAGTGAGAAGCAAGAGTCATGTGTGGAAAGTAAACCAATAATTAAGAAACCTGACCTTGACCCCTGTCAGCTGTCCAATTACAGGCCAATATCAAACCTCCCCTTTATCTCTAAGATTCTGGAAAAGATAGTAGCGGAGCAGCTATGCTCATATCTACATAGAAATCGCATACATGAACTGTATCAGTCAGGATTTAGTCCTCATCACAGCACAGAAACAGCACTCGTTAAAGTAGTAAATGACCTCCTATTGGCCTCTGATCAGGGTTGTGTAACTATGCTTGTATTACTCGACCTCAGTGCAGCGTTTGATACCATTGATCATGCTATTCTTCTTCACAGATTAGAAAATTTTGTAGGAATTAAGGGTACAGCCCTCTCCTGGCTCAGATCCTATTTGACCGATCGTTATCAGTATGTAGACTTAAATGGTGATTATTCTGCATGTTCTCTAGTGGAGTTTGGCGTTCCGCAGGGTTCAGTTTTAGGCCCACTGCTTTTTTCCCTTTACATGCTTCCTCTGGGCAACATAATCCGTAAGCATGGTATTAGTTTTCATTGTTATGCTGACGACACACAGCTATACGTCTCAACAAAACCTGATGAGAAAAACCATCTTACTAAAGTTGAGCAATGTGTTCAGGACATAAGAAATTGGATGCTAATTAACTTCCTTCTGCTTAATCCGGATAAGACAGAAGTTCTAGTCATAGGACCGCATACAGCTAGAAGTAAAATCTTAGATCACACCGTAACTTTAGATGGCCTTTCCGTTCCGCCAAGTGCAACAGTAAAAGACCTCGGCGTGATTATAGATTCCAGCCTTTCATTTGAAGCTCATGTAGATAATATCACCAGGATAGCATTCTTTCACCTTAGAAATATCGCCAAAATAAGAAATATATTGTCGCTAAATGATGCAGAAAAACTAGTTCATGCTTTTATCACTTCTAGGTTGGACTATTGTAATGCCTTACTGTCTGGTTGTTCAGTTAGGTGCATAAACAATCTTCAGCTAGTCCAAAATGCAGCAGCGAGAGTCCTCACTAGAACCAGAAGATATGAGCACATCACCCCTATCCTATCTTCACTGCATTGGCTCCCTGTGAAATTTCGCATTGATTTTAAAATACTACTCTTGACATATAAGGCATTAAATGGTCTCGCGCCGCAGTATCTGAGCGAACTGCTAGTGTCTTACGATCCGCCACGCCTACTTCGGTCAAAGGATGCAGGCTGCTTATCAGTACCGCGTATTATGAAAACTACAGCTGGGGGCAGAGCTTTTTCTTACAAAGCCCCAAAATTATGGAATAGTCTTCCAAATAGTGTTCGGGACTCAGACACAGTCTCAGTGTTTAAGTCTAGGCTAAAAACCTATTTATTTAGCCAAGCATTTTATAAATAGATTTGCCATAAGGTAAAGGAGCAGATCTGGGGGACTCATGGACGTAGAGTATTATGGTGAACTGGTATGTTTAGATGCTGTCTTCCTCAGTCTCATTTGATCACTCAGGTTTGTTGACGGTGAGGTGATTGTTTGCTTTACATCTCAGGGAGCCCTCATGTTTGTGTTTCCTTCTGGCTCTCCCTTTTAGTTATGCTGTCATAATTAGTCCTGCCGGAGTCCCTGCTTGCACTCTACAGTAAATATACATTCACGTTAGACATTGTGACTGTGACCATACCTAATTGCAATCTCTCCTCCTCTTCTCTTCCTCCCCCTCTTTCTCTTTCCTCTCTCCCCCTGTCTCCCCCTTTCACTCTTTCTCTCTCTCTCTCTGTCGAGCTACACATGTGGTTCCTGAGCTGCCAGTGATCCAGACTCCCTCTGCCCTTCGGACCTGTCTGATCCATCCTGGTGCCCGGTTTCTGGTTGGAGGTCTCATCGCATGGATGCCCCGTGTGTCTCTTTAGGATGCGTCTGGTGTCTGGGGATGATTCTCTATACTTAGAAGATGGTTCTGGCCTCGACTGGTGTGGTCAGCTGTTTCTCTGAGGACTTGACAATTCGATAGTTCAGGACTGGAACTTTCTACAAGTCTATCTGAGTCTCCAATAACTACTGGACTCCATTTTACATCAAGTATTATAACATCAATTAACATCAACTATTATAGCTGAACCTAACACTTAACACTATATTAATGCAGATCATTTCCTGCTATCTGTTTCACCCAGATGAGGATGGGTTCCCTGTCGAGTCTGGTTCCTCTCAAGGTTTCTTCCTATTACCGTCTCAGGGAGTTTTTCCTTGCCACTGTCGCCCTCGGGCTTGCTCGCCAGGGAATATCTGAACATTTTGATTCATACACATTCACATTCCATACAAACTTAAATAATTCTTTTGATTGTGTAAAGCTGTTTTGAGACAATGTCAATTGTTAAAAGCGCTATACAAATAAATAAAATTGAATTGAAATTGAATACTGTGAGCGTTACAAAATGCGCAGACACTGTGAGTTAACTGATTAATCATCACTCTGAACGGCACAAGGTAAAAAGAGCCGTTGCCTGGATCCTTCGCATCAGAGACATGCTCAAACAAAAAACAGAAAGTGTCAAAACACAAGTATATATCCCAAAGACAGAAAATCACAAGTCTCTAACAGAAAACGAAATCATTAAGTTCACTCAAAGACTAAATTTTAAGGAAGAAATTCTCACGTTGCAAAAGGGTAAAGCAGCAGCAGAATTCAAACAGGTAATTCCCACACAGCAAAAACGTAAGGCATCTGTAAAAAGAAACAGCTGCTCGCCCAAAACTGGAACCTCTGACACCAAACAGCCAAACCTGCCCCCTGGACTTTTCAAAAAGGACGACATCTATGCACGTCGCAGGTGGAAGCAGATCCAGCATGTATCAGACCTGCTCTGGAAGCGATGGGTGCGTGAATACTTGCCCTTGCTCCAGGAGCAGCAAAAATGGTTTCAAAACAAAAAAAACCTCTCGCTTGGAGATATAGTTTTAATAACTGATGAGTCTTCTCCAAGAAATCCATGGGTTATCGGACGAATAACGAAAGTGTTCCCAGAGTTAAAACTAAAACCAACACTCTGGAAAGACCCATCGACAAGCTGTGCCTCATATGTGAAATGGACTGTTAAATGTGTGGTAATATGTTATGAAATTTGATATGCAAATATAAACATCTGAGATAAATATTACACACTTAAAAGATTTAAAACGTTTTAGAAGGTTAAGAATGTTTGATTTCATGGCTTTATCAAAAGAAACAGAAAAACACAAAATAGTAATTGTCAGTCTCCATGCCTGTCAATTAGGGGCTGGAATGTAAGTGCCATATCGTACTTGTTATGAATTTAAGACAAAGCTACGTGTCAAAACTGGTGAAATAACATGACCGCATCTACAGTATACCTCAACTATGAGAGACAAAACTAAAATAAAATCCAGAAAACCACATTGTAGGATTTTTAAAGAATTTATTTGCAAATTATGGTATTTATTTGCAAACTTTTATTTTTAATTATTTTATTTATGACTGAAACTTGGGTAAAAAAATGGTGACATGTCATCTTTTGGTGAGCTGTCCCCCTCTGACTGTTCCTTCTACAGCACTCCCAGACCAAGTGGACATAGTGGTGGCGTAGCCACTGTTTTTTAGAAACTAATTCAAATGTAGACTTCTGCCTTTTGATGCAATTCTCGGTTTTGATGTGTGTAGAATAAGTTTGTTTAGATTTTATGTGATTTACTTATACTTTAATTACTCTTAAGAAATAGAAGGTATCCCAGTTGGAAATAATCAGGGGTATGCGTGCGAAGCTAGACATGTCTGGAAAATATGCTTGCACAAGGAATTTGATATATACGTTGAGTCCCCCAAGAACGGATAGGCCTAACAAGGTCCAGATGTTTGGAATGACATCATTGCCTATAGAATGTATTCCTTTGTCTAGGATGCCTATATAATGGGGGGAATGCTAGCGATCGGTGTGACTCTGGCAGCCTCGCCCGGCCGGTATTGCATGATAAATAAAGGCCGTTATCTTCTGAAACCAAAGCCTGAGTCTTCAATTAATTTCCACGACATCTTGGCGCTGCGAGCAAGGGTGGAGAAGGGGCAAAGGTGTGGCTGATCACCGTGGGCATCCTGGGCGAGCAGCACAAACAGGTGGCCACCTAAAAAAGGTAAGCAACTTTTGCTTATATACTTAGTTTGTGTTGTTTGCTGGGAAACCCCATGGTGGTAAGGACACTGATAAAGACCTCTCCAACTCAAGTAATTTAAAATGGGCTTTGTTTTCAGAAAAGAATGCATGCATCAAACTTACTAACTGTTGTACTGATAGTAAATTGATAAAATAAGCATTGCATTGGTCTGGGTGTTGTCAAGTGGGCATTGATTGATGGCAACAGTAGCAGACGGTATGAGGAAGCGCATTTGAGTGTCTATTTGTTTTGTTAAGTGGGCTTTGATAGATGACAGGACAGGAAAAAGGTAGATAATCTCGGTATTAATTTGTACTCATTGTCAAGTGGGCCTTGATGGATGGCATGGGTGGTACAGCAAATTAATAAGGAATTGCGCTTAATTAGTTATATTGCTTGTGTAAGGTTACCCAGCAATTAATAAAGAAATACCCGTTGTATGAGGAACGTACTGTTGTATGTCATAAGCAATTTTTGTAGCCACCGTAAATGTTATATGGTATGAGGTTGGTGGTTTTTTAATTGATATCTCTTCGTATGTGGAATGTACAACTGTACATCATAAGAAATCACCCCTTATGTTTTATTGATATGAGTGACAGGGGTAATTAATATCTCTTCGTAAGGGGAGCACGATTTGTGCCATTAAGTTGATTTAAGTTGAACGCAATTGCAATTGTTTGTGTCTAAGTGATGTTTTGTGTCTATCTGTTTCTGTCTGAATGTGTGAGAGCTCTGTGTTTGCCTAGTGTGTGTGTGTGTGAGAGAGAGAGAGAGAATTGGTTGAATGAGATAAGCTCTGTGTGCTGTGAGCAGACTGGACCTCCCGAGGGAATTGTGTGTGCAACCCTCAGAGGGGGGGCAGCTTGCTGCTAGACCAGAGACGTGTGTCTGAATGAGCCCTATTTAAGTAATAGCTAGCCTAATAATTAAATACATAAATAATAATCAATAAAGGGACATGTGTGAGTGGATGAAATGAGCCCTCATTAGCAAGGGGGACAAGTATGAAGAGAATAAGCCCAATTTTCTAGGAAAATTGGGATGAAGTCTGAATGCTATGCTTATGAATAAAGAAATAAATAAATAGTGTCGAGTGGTGTATGTGGTTGGATTCTATAAATGGTATTAATCGGTAATTGATGAAAGTGTTCACTGTGTAATAAAAATACTGTGCTTTTTGGCAAATGTTAATTTGAAAATAGTGAAGTGGTGTAGATTAAGGAGTGACTATCATTGATGAGCCTTGGTAAGTGGAGGTGGATACTTCTGTTATTCTAAAAGAGTGTATATTGTT
Organism: Channallabes apus; assembly: GCA_030522415.1. NCBI lineage: Eukaryota > Metazoa > Chordata > Actinopteri > Siluriformes > Clariidae > Channallabes > Channallabes apus. The sequence goes on along the minus strand of CM060119.1, from coordinate 35,880,720 downwards.
GTAAGTAAATTTAGCCATTAAGTAAGTATACAGGCATAAAATAAAAATTAAAAATTAAATATCTAAAGTGGTGACATAGGCTACAGCATGATGGCAGCCTCTCCGGTGGAGACTTTAGTGCTAAAGCATCCGTTGTGTGCAGAACTCATAAATAAGATCTCAAATAAATGGCAAAAGAGAACTAAAGATATGATTACAAAATGGCCAAAGGAGGGGACATTTGATCTAGCACTGTGTTCTGAGATGGACACCTTGATAAAAAATTACAAAGCGGCAGCAAGAGAGAAAAAGCGTGTTCAGAGAGAGTTAAAAAGACAGCAGGAGAGAGAAGTCCTAGCTTTGTTTAAGCAAGAAGGGGAGGAATTGATAAGACAGAAAAAGCAAGTAAGGAAAAAGTCTAAAAAGTCAGGAAGTGAGGCCCGTAGTAGCGACATAGAAGCTGTGGTTACACCACCTCCGTATGTACAAACTGAGGGTCATTTTCCGATGCTTAAGGGCATGGTGGGAGTTTCTGGTGAGATGAAATTGGAAGGTCCTGTAGAATTAGAAGAAGATTATGAAGAGTCGGGTGTGAAGTTGAGAAAGAGGCAAGATAGGAAAGAGCATAGAGAGAAAAACACACCATTAGATTGTTACCAGGAGGTAAGGGCAGATCTACAGAGAGTGAAAAGGGTGTATGGGAAGGAAGATACGATAGAGGAACAGGAAAAGATGCAGGCAAGTGGAGGGAAGATAGACAGGAGTGTTAAAACACCAGTAAGAAGTCAGATAGGTACAACATTAAGGACTGGGCATAGACCATTGTGCAGTGAAAAAGATGAAGAGGAGGAGGAGGAGGATCTGTCATTTAACATGGGCAGTTGGAAACAGGGAAGGAACACTGGTAAACTTAGAGACCTAGCTCCACAATTCCCAATTTTAATTAAAGGTGCTCGGGGACAATACATTCCATGGGCAACGCAAGATCTCGAGGGGCTTGTCAACCGCTTGCCAAGCATCCTGGAAGGTGCGAGTAAATGGATACGATGTTTAGAGGAAGAAACATCTGGCAAACTTTTGTCGGTGGGAGACATTAAAGCTTTACTGGCAAGGATTGTGGGGGTAGGGAAATTGGAAGAAGTCCTCCATTCTTCTGACCTGAGTGAGGCTGTAGATACATATCATATGGATGGAACTGTTTTTGATGCTTATCGTCCGTCTGTGTGGCATGCCTTGCGTGCAGAGTATCCCACGAGGGTTGACCCAAAAGCATTAAAAGGTGAACAGTTAGAAGACACAGAGAATCCAACGCTGTACATTCAGAAGCAGTTAAAGAAATGGAAGCAAGAGACTGAAAGTGATCCTGAGGGAGATGCACTGTTGTCTACGCTGTTCAGACAAACTATAGTAAATGCTATGCCTCAACCAGTGAAAAGTAAACTGGAAGATGTGGTCGGCTTAACTTCTAAATCACACAAAGAGTTCTGTGATCACGTCTCACATGCTGTTGAACAGTATAGGAAAAATGAGCAGAAGTTGAAAGCCCAAGAAAAAGAGTTGCAAAGGAAATTGACTCAATTACAGCTTGAAGAACTAACAAAGAGGAACAAAAAAAAATTGGTCTAAGCTACACTAAGAACAGATGAAGCCGAGGAATTGTCTGTGAGGGCCCTAAGTAATCCAACACCCACAGTCCAGCAGGCTGCATCCACTGCGATGATGTCACCAGCTGCAGTTTCTCCAAACTCAAACCAGATGCCTGCGCCTGTCGTTAACGTTTTCACACAAAGGCCAGTCCAGAGGGAGTGGAGAGCCAGTCAACAACCTAGAGGACAAAGAAATCCTCAGTCGAACTTCCCCCCAGGCGTGTGCTGGGGGTGTGGACAAGCTGGACACAACCAGTCAAATTGCCTCTCACATCCATGGCGTCAGAACCCAAGGGGTGCGGCGGTGGGCGGGTGGCAGCAGCCTCCTCGAGATAGAGTTGAACCCATTAATCCGTGGGCCCCGAGTCAGGGGTGTTAGAGGTGCCCAGAGAATCCTACCGGGGAGAACCAATTGCCTATTTTGACAACTAGTGCAGAACAAGAACCCATGTTACATATTGAGGTTGACGGTAAAAGTACACCCATGTTAGTTGATACAGGAGCGGTTTATACATGCTTAAATTTAAGTCATGCCTCTCATCTCCCCATGTCTGGAAAATTTGCCAAGACAGTAGGATTCTCGGGTAAAAAGCAGTTGATCCCTATGACCGCTCCAGTCCGACTACAAACAAACAATAAAAGTGTGACTATACCTGTATTAGTCTCAAGTCAGACACCGGTTAATTTATTAGGAAGAGATGCATTATGTAAATTAGGACTGCAAATATGGTGTTCTCCAGAAGGGGTGTACGTCGACTTGACAGGTATTAAAAATCAAATGGTAATGTCTGAGCCACATGCAAATGTGTATTGGATAGGACAGCTGGAAAAAGATGTCAGTCAAGTAATTCATAAGTGGGGAAAATTCATTAAAGCACAGATTCCTGAAGCACAGCTACCCTGTTCGGCTTTTCACTGTACAATGATGTATGACAAATCTAAGGATACTGAACTAGAACGGAAATGGCAGGAAGAGACAAAAGGGAACAAGGTTGAATTAATTACACAACACATCATCATAGGTAGGCAAGGAGCAGCTATCAGTGTAGATGAGTGTGATTTTGTAAAGACGTGGTTTAATGTAACTGGTTCTGTTCCTCATGTGACATTGTATGTAGGACAAAACGGCAGTTCAAAGGACTTAGGACCAATGATGAAGGAAGCTACAGAAGTCCAGTGGGAGTCAACCATTAACCCGTTGATTTTTCATTCTGCAGATAAGAACTACATCAAGATCTTGTGTGGTAATAGTTTAATTGGTACTCCTCAGGAAGTTGTGGTTAGCAGCAAGTCACAGACACAAATGGCATCAGCATCAGAGGTAGTTGAGATGGCTGAAGATGAGTTGTATAGGCAAATGGAAAGTCAAGTCCCATCTGAATTATGGTCACGGCATGATACAGATGTAGGCCTAATTAAATCAGCCAGCCCAATTCATGTACAGCTTAAACCAAATGTAAAACTGCCCAGAGTAAGACAATATCCTTTGCGACCTGAGGCAGAAGCTGGAATAAAAAACACAATTGAAGGTCTTGTTAAAGCATCTGTGGTGGAAGAGACAACGAGTTGTTGTAATACTCCAATTTTCCCGGTGATCAAGCCAGGTACAAATAAATGGCGTCTTGTGCATGATTTGCGTGCAATTAATAATATAACAGAGGAATATCCAGCAGATGTTCCAAATCCACACACACTGCTAACCAATGTCCCTCCCGAAGCCAGATATTTCACTGTAATAGATCTTTGTTCTGCCTTTTTCAGTATTCCAGTGGCGGAAGAGAGTAGGTATTTGTTTGCGTTTACATATGCTGGTAAACAATATACGTACCGACGCATGGCACAAGGATATCGTCATGCCCCACATATATTTAATCAGGTATTGAAAGCTGATTTGGCAGATTTAATGATAGAAAGTAATCTAGTGCAATTTATGGATGACATTTTAATATGCTCGTCATCATTAGATGCATGCCACAGGGATTCCATTAAGGTACTCAGCAAGCTAGGGCAAGGAGGTCATAAAGTGTCTAAAGCTAAACTGCAATACTGCAAGCCTCAAGTTGAATATTTAGGCCGGCTAATTTCACATGGTACAATAGCCGTAGCGCCTACTCAATTAGAAGGCATAAGTAAAGCACCGTTACCACAAACAGTTAAACAGTTGATGACTTTCCTAGGCCTAACAGGTTTCAGTGCTGACTGGATTGAGGAATATGCTGTAAACTGCCCCAATGAGGGAGATAATGAGAGAAGAAGGACTGCAAAATTTAAGTGCTCCATTAAAATGGAACACAGATGCACGGTTAGCATTTGAGTCCATCAAGAAAGAAATGCAAACAGCTCCTACATTAGGTATACCGGATTATACCAAACCGTTTCATCTATATGTGGCTAACCGAGCTGATGGATATGCCTCAGCTGTGTTGATGCAGGAAACCTGCAGTGGAAGAAGAAAACAGCCCTTAGCTTACTACAGCACTAAGCTAGATAATGTAGCACAAGGCTACCCACCTTGCTACCAACAGGGGCTAGCAGCTGTACATTATGCATATGACAAAGCATCCACATTGACTATGGGTTACCCGGTAACCATCTACACGCATCATAAAGTGGTAGAATTAATAGAACAGGGAAAATTTGTTCTTACTCAAGCACGTATTCTAGCATATTCTTCGCTGCTCACATATCCCGACATTACCATAAAGAGATGTGACACAGTTAACCCAGCTGAATTGGTTCCTTTAGCATACGAAGGAGTGCCTCATGATTGTGTGGCGAATTCACTGGCATTTACTCGGTTACGACCTTATCTTGAATCTAAGCCTATAGCTGAAGCGGAAGTGACTTATTTTGTTGATGGATCTAGCTTTAGAGATCATGTAGGTAGTCACACAGGGTATTCAGTAGTGATGAAGGATGGAGAAGATTTTAAACCTATCCTATCTCAGCATTGTTCACAACCGTGTTCTGCTCAGTTAGCTGAGTTGAAATCGCTCACCGCTGCTTGTCAATTAGCCAAAGGGCTAGTGGCAAATATTTTTACAGATTCAGCTTATTCGCATGGTGTATGTCATCTGTTTGGAGCAGTATGGAAGCAAAGAGGGTTTAAAAGGAGTGATGGAACGCCCATTCAGCATGCTGAGCAAATAGGTAAACTAATGTCTGCTATGATGCTACCAAAACGATTGGCTATCATTAAATGTAAGGCCCATAAAAAGGGGAATGATTATGTTACTAAGGGTAACAACATAGCAGACTTAGAAGCAAAGCGTGCATCGAAGTGTCAACTAGCTGTGCAAGCGCCCGTGGTCCTTATAGAACCGCAGCCACAGTTGGAGGATATTATTCGGATTCAAAATCAAGCAGGTCCATACGAACACTCTATGTGGCTCCAGAGGGGAGCTCAGAAAGATGCACAAGGTATTTGGCGTTCACATGAAGGTTTGATCATAGCACCCACAGCTTTGTTGAACATTTTGATTTCAGATGCTCATGGATTCGACCATTGTGCTAGAGGAGAGGTGGTGAGAAAAATCAAGCAACAAGGGTATTGGACTCCATATCTGCATGCTATGGTTGATGAGTTCCTAGCTTCATGTGAGATATGTGCTAAACATAACGTCAGAAAGGGAACAGCGACACCTATTGGCCATATACCGGTACCTGAAGGACCTTTTAAGCATTTGGTTATGGATTATGTGGACATGATAAAGTATGCTCGAGGCAAAAGATATATGCTTGTGATAATTGACAGATTTAGTAGATGGGTAGAAGCAATACCATCTGCAGATGAAGGGTCAGGAACAGTTGTCAAATTCCTCACAAGGGAAGTGATACCTAGGTTTGGAATTCCGTCAGAGATCAGTTCAGACAATGGATCAGCGTTCATTCAGAAAACTGTAAAGCAAGTACTACAACAGTTAAGAATAAAGCAAAGATTTGGGTGTGTCTATCATCCACAGTCCCAGGGTATAGTGGAGAGAATAAACGGCACCCTCAAAGCCAAGCTTAATAAGATTTGTGCTAGTACAAAACTTAACTGGGTTGATGCTTTACCGCTTGCACTAATGAGCTATCGCATGCAAACTAACAGAAACACTCACTTAACCCCGCATGAAATGCTTACGGGTCGACCCATGCCTGTGCCATTCTGTAGAGGGCCATATAAAGGGCCACCGCTAGAACAATTGCAACTGGAACTCAGATCATATATGAAGAAACTAACTGCCATAAATAAAGCAATCTTTGTGCAGGAAAAGAACAAGGAGACGGAGGAAGAGAAAGACGCTCCGTGTCCCATCACTCCAGGAGACCAGGTCTATCTGCGAGTGTTCAGGAGAAAATGGCATGAGCCTAGGAGAGAGGGTCCTTACAATGTTGTAGCAGCCACTCCTACAGCAGTCCAAGTGGAAGGCAAAACCACCTGGTATCATTTAAACCATTGCACAAGAGTCCCTAAAGTAAGTAAGGGAACAGGTGCAGAAGAAGAGGACCCACCCAACGACAGTAAAAACCTACAGGGTCTTGAAATCTGTGTGAAAGGGGTGGAGGAAATAAAACAGAAAAATGGGGAAGATAAAGTGGATAGCAAACCTAATGATCATTATCTTCCAGGTATTACACCAAGCCGTGGTCAGCTCACCTGTACACAGCTCCAATCAGACTTCCCAAGAATTAAGTTTACAACAGTTGACTAGGCCTAACGAGATAACAGTGTCCCTCCATACACAAAATATAACTTCTCGAACTTTCATTAAGAGACAAAATGACCTAAAACTAGCACCCATAAAGCCTCAATTAAATGTTGGTCAAAAAGTTCTTAGTAATAAAACTGTTGGCAGGAAAATAAAAGAAAAACTCTTAAACATAGCTCAAAGTAATGAGTGGTATAAATGGGCTGCCTACACAGCCAAGGAAAACAAAATAACTAGTTGTTTAATTTGCACTCCATCCCCATTAAGGAAGGTTATAGTAGTACCTAATCCATATGACTTTAGACATTGTGCAGAGTTTACTCAGAATTTTTGTCATCTGCATGTCTTCCGACGTCCACTGTGTCCAGCAGAATGTTTGGCAATATTAAGTAGTCCAGATTACTTCAATAACTACCATACACCTGAATGGGGAGAATGGTGTCAGAAGTTGGATATAAGAATTGAAGAACAAAAGATAGAATTCCCCTCTGAGTATGAAATAGATTATACACTTGAGTATGAATGCTTCAATAAAACAGTAGGAAATCATAGTGTGGGGGAATTTCAAGGTAATTGTATGATAATGTGGCACTTGGACACTGACTCTTTTACACGAACGGACGTTCATAAGAAAACAATACTTCATGCGACAGTCACAATGCAAGGGAATATCACTATAACACATAGCTGCATGAACCAAACATTATTGTTTCCACTAAAGTTCCGGTATGATGACCAATCAGTACCAGTAGCTCATTTTTTCTGGCTTTGTGGGGGAACACTATTGAGGGCAACATTACCAAAACGTTGGAAAGGTATCTGTGCTAGAGTCCGAATGATCCAGGAAATGTCAATAGCAGGTTGGGACATAGAACAGCCGGTGATAGGTAACTCAGAAGCCAATCATAGAGTGAAGAGGGCTTACCAACCTGATCCCAACGTGTATATAGACTCAGTAGGACAACCCAGAGGTATACCTAATGAATTTAAAGCCAGAGATGAGGTAAAATCTGGATTTGAGTCAATTTTTATATGGATAACACCTAACAAAAATGCTGAATGGATTAATTATATTTACTATAATCAACAGAGATTTATTAATTACACAGAAGATGCTTTGGCTGCATTAGGAGAGCAATTAGTGGCTACTAGTACAATGACCTGGCAAAATAGACAAGCATTAAATTGGTTATTGGCTGAGAAAGGAGGTGTGTGCATTCTGTTTGGTGATCAATGTTGTACTTATATTCCTAACAATACAGCGCCTGATGGGACTTTTACTAAAGCCATGAATCAACTTAAAAATCTGAGACGGGAAGTAACTGAAAATGCTGGGAGGGATAATAAAATATGGGACTGGCTAGATCTGAAACTGGGAGCTTGGGGAGCATGGTTTGCTAAATTTGGTATGTTCTTGGGATTTGCTATATTAATAGGAGGATTGTTGGTTTGTTGTGTACTTCCTATATTAAAGTCCTTGGTCATAAAAGCTACAGTTCAACAAATGGAGGTGTTAAAGTGGCAAGATGAGAAAATACCCCTAACCTATGATAAAGACATTTACAGCTCAGACTGTGATTCCCAAGAATCAGGAGGAGATTCAGGCACCTCGGACGAGGACGAAGAAGATGATTAATGATGAGCCATGCCTTGGGTGAAAGCACTGGCCTAGCCTCTCCCCAAAGGCGACCCTCTACGATACGCAAAGTATCTGGGTTGAAGTTCTTACATCATGACCCAGCTGTTCAACATTATATATGCTTTAACCATTGTACTGTATTATGCATGCTTCATTTTAGACTGTATAAGATGTCCAGGTTATTTAGGTTAGTGTAATCCTAGGAAAAATCATTATATTAATTACATATTCATGTTATGTTATTGTGTAATTGTATGTTCCATTGTAGGTTATATGATTATCCAATTGATGTAATCCTAGAAAATCACTGTATTAAGTACATGTTCATGTCATGTCATTGAGTAATGGGACGTACGATGTCATGGAGGTCGAGTCTTTTACTCCTATTCCTAGTCAAGGGTGGAAGGAGAGGTTTGGCCGATTCTCCGCTAGAGGGCGAATCCATGGGTCGGTCATTGATAAAAGTCCAGTGATTTAATTGAATCACTAGATTAGTGTAAGAAGGGCTGGCACATGGATTTGCACTCCAGATAACATTTATTATGGGACTTGTCAGCCCCAGAGGGGGGATGTGTAGAATAAGTTTGTTTAGATTTTATGTGATTTACTTATACTTTAATTACTCTTAAGAAATAGAAGGTATCCCAGTTGGAAATAATCAGGGGTATGCGTGCGAAGCTAGACATGTCTGGAAAATATGCTTGCACAAGGAATTTGATATATACGTTGAGTCCCCCAAGAACGGATAGGCCTAACAAGGTCCAGATGTTTGGAATGACATCATTGCCTATAGAATGTATTCCTTTGTCTAGGATGCCTATATAATGGGGGGAATGCTAGCGATCGGTGTGACTCTGGCAGCCTCGCCCGGCCGGTATTGCATGATAAATAAAGGCCGTTATCTTCTGAAACCAAAGCCTGAGTCTTCAATTAATTTCCACGACATGTGTAACTTCTAAAAATGGATCTAAGTGGACCTTTGCTTTGTGTGTTAGTTTACAGACCACCTAAAGCCTGTTCGACATTTCATAAAAGCGGGACCTGCGGGTTGGAAAAATACCCGACCCGCTCATCAATAATGGGTCACTTAAGCACAAAATAACACAGACGCAAATTATCAAGGGTTTAATTGTTGTTGTCGTTTTCTCAAACATGATTTTCCCAACTTGACGTTTATAGAGATTCAGACAGACTGAATTTAAGAATGCACCCCTAGGAACCTAGAACACACACACACACACACACCGAAGAGCAAAGCGGAGATTTACACCTCTGACAGTCTTTTGTCTTGTAAATGAGATCCTCATTCACCTTCCAATCCCCCCAATCCCCACTCTTTGTTTGTACTGTAAACTGTAACTGGGTTTGCTATAGGGCACTTGGTTATACACAGTACTTTAATGTATGGAACACTTACTTAACTTACTGGTTTGGTTTATTTTATTTGGTATCGCTTATTACCTTATTCAGCGAAATAAATTAATTATTAACGTATTGAAGTATTGTAGACCCTGTGCTTGTGTTTAGGACTGATGCTGACCAGCCGTGTTCATAGGTTTAATCAACCATTTACAAGACAACTGTTAAAGCATTTGTAGATGGAGAGGGGTGTGTGTGTGTGCGCGTGCGCTCCTGCATTTCTCCGTTTAACACACACACCCCTCTCCCTGCCAAAAACACACACACACACACACACACACACACACACACACACACACACACACACACACACACACACACACAGAGCAGTTAACACCATGTCATACTGCAGTATTCTCCATTGAGGTTTCTGACCTACCTTCCACTCCTTCTAAGTTTGTCTTTGCTCTTTTGATGGAGTTCTTAAAACCCAAAACATTTATTTATACTGAGAAAATAATAATAGGTAATATATAGATAAATAATAGTAGGCAGATGAGGTCTGGATCACTGGAAGCACAGGAGCAGCATGTGTAGCTCCAACCATCATAAAGCTGAATCCAGCTGGAGCTGGTCCTTCTCTGGATGCCTCAGGAACCTCGCAGGGTCGGCCTTTGTCTACTGAAGCTGGCACAATCTCCCGATGCCTCGGGATGGGTAGAGAAATACAGAACAGATGGGGAGAATTAGCATAGTTGCCATTCGGGATAGGTGTACTGGAGTATGAGGTTACGGGATGAGTTATGTGTATGCCAGATTATGAGGTTATGGGATGAGTTACGTGAATGGCAAATTAAAAAGATGGGTCTTGAGTCTACTTTTGAAATGGGAAACCGTGTCTGCTCCCCGAACACTGTCTGGAAGGCTATTCCAAAGCTTTGGAGCTAAATATGAAAATGCCCTACCCCCTTTTGTAGATTTTGAAATTCTGGGAACTACCAGAAGTCCGGAGCTTTGTGATCTTAAGGCGCATGGTGGATTGTAGCGTATCAGAAGACTGGTTAGGTATGTGGGAGCTAAACCATTTAAGGCCGTGTATGTAAGTAATACTATTTTGTAATTTATTCTAAACTGAACAGGTAGCCAGTGCAGGGATGATAATATTGGGGTTATATGATCATATTTTCTGGATCTAGTCAGAACCCTGGCAGCTGCATTTTGGACTAACTGAAGCTTGTTTATTGAGGATGCCGGACAACCACCTAGCAATGCATTACAATAGTCCAGTCTGGAGGTTATGAATGCATGAACTAGCTTTTCTGCATCAGATACAGATAAGATGTTCCTAAGTTTGGCAATATTCTTAAGATGGAAAAAGGCTGTTTTTGTGATATTTGAAATGTGATTTTCAAAAGACAAGTTACTGTCTAATATTATGCCCAGGTCTTTTACTGCTGAGCTGGTAGTAACAGTACATCCTTCTAAGCGCAGGTTGAACTGTGAAAGCTGTTGTGTGCTGGTTTTTGGGCCAATAAGTAATATCTCTGGATGACCAATAACTTTCTTTTATTAAATTCAGATAAGACAATCTTTTATGTTATGGACACACTCAGTTAATCTAGACAACTTAGGTATTTCATCTGGTTTAGTTGAGATATACAATTGGCTATCATGAGCATAACAATGGAAACTAATTCCATGTCTTCTAATGATGTTACCCAAGGGAAGCATGTATATGCTTTTATATACATTTAGTATATAAAGATTTAATAATCTTTTATTATCTTTTATCTTTTCACCGTTTACACTTAATTTCAATCCTCTCGTGTATTTTAACCTTTCTTTGGACTCTCAAATCTATAGTTCTTATTTCTAATTAATGAAAAAAAATATTTTTTAATTATTGCTGCAGTTATTATTCTTAAATGTGTTTAACATGTTCTGTATTTTTTTGTATTGTCTCATTAAAAAAAAAAAACTCTGGCCTCCAAACTCAGCCTATACAAGCCAATCCCTTCCCCCCAAAATTGTGTGAATGTCTGCAACAATCACTAACCATTAAAATGTTAAGAATTTAATTAAACACAAATATATAAATTATATTTTATTTATACATAATATTTTCATATATATATATATATATATATATATATATATATATATATATATATATATATATATATATATATATATATATACAGTGGGAGCCACGTCAAACAGCCGCCTGGAGCATGACGGCTCCGTGGCAGTTCCATGAAGGGTTAATGCAGGCTTCGTGCATGGAATGTGATCCCCCGCGATGACGCAGTTAACGATGTCCCGCCCCATAAACGCCCCCATGCGCTTTCTAAAAAGATGGTTGCAATGCCGTATAATTCCGCCAGATGGAGCATTGACTGGCACTGTTAACTGCAGTGTCCAGGAAGCCCAATACCGTATCTTTAATATACAGACAGTTCTTGCATTGTCAACATAGTTTCATAAATAGATGAAAAAACAACAACAACAAACCGATTAATAAAACAGATTTGTTAAATCACTCAATACACAACCCATGATGATTATGCTATTTATTATTTAATAATGAATTAATAAAATTAGTTAGTGAAATATTTTTTAACACATCCTGAAATGATCCTTAAAGACACGGTAGCGGCTGTAATTTGTCTATACCGATCATTGTAGGTACGGAATAAAAACGCGGGCTGTGTACAGTATTTTATATTACGGTGTATTTTACCTCGTTCCATTTAATATACTGATAGATAATATTTTGCTGCAAAGTAAAGCTCAAAATGTAACGTCTGCTTGGGTTTGTTTTCGTTATATTTTTGATGATGTTTTCGCTGATTTTTTTTTCACTGATAGTCTACAAGTGGCATAAGAAATGCAATTAATGCCGCATGCAACCTGGAATAAATATCTGCCCATATGGATCAGTATTTCTTTAGTCATTTAATCATGCATAATGCTCCCCCGTCAAAAGATCTGATGGGGCATTAATCACTTATCACAACTGTGAATGGATGCGGCAGCAGAGACACATTAAATCCCCATAAACACTTGGAAACAATAGTAAAAAAGTTCCAGAGGGTTAGCGCCTGTTATACTAATGTATTTTTACTGATTTTTTTTTTACTGCTTATATTTCGTTGGTTTTTACGCAATTTCATGTGTGTGTGTGTGTGTGTGTGTGTGTGTGTGTGTGTGTGTGTGTGTGTGTGTGTGTGTGCGCGCGCACGAGAGAGAGAGGATACTCTGACAAGACCAACTTCCGTGTGGCTCCCGTGGCGCAATCGGTTAGCGCGTGATACTTATAAAGCGGTCCAGGTGAAACAATGCCGAGTTCGAGTCTCACCTAAAGCACCCAAAGCATTTTACTGCATATCGTGCTGTGTATGTGACAAATCAAATTTGAATTTGAAAGTAAAGCTTAAAATGTAACTTCTGCTTTTGTTTGTTTTCGTTATATTTTTGATGTTTTCGCTGAAAGTCAAATTGGCATAACAAATTGATTAATAGCGCATAACATCTGGAACAAATATCTGTCCATATAGATCAGTGTGTCTTTAGTCATTTAACCAGCATAATGTCCCACATTAAAGATCTGATGGGGCATCAATCACTTATCACAACTGTGTATAGATGCGGCAGCAGAGACAGATTTAATCCCCATAAACATTCACACTTGAAAACAAAACTAACAGAACTAAACCGGTCTAGAGTGTTAGTGCCTGTTATCACAGGACAGGAATCACCTACAGGATACTACTGTATTTTTACTGCTCATATTTTTTACCCTAGTTTCATTTGGTTTTATGCGATTTCATGTATTATTTGTGTGTGTCTGTGTGTGCACAGTGTGTATGTGTGTGTGTGTGTGAGTGCGAGAGATAGCGTGAGAGCGCGTGCGCGAGAGAGGGCTTTCATGCTGATTTATCCAAGGTTACTAAAACCTGGCTTACTACCTATAAAAAATATTTCAATTTAACTCATGGGTCTCAATCACAGACACGACAAATTATATACTCTGAAACGTTCATTTTAACATTTAAAAATATATACAAAAACACGAATACTAATGTTATCATGGTGTAAATTATTAACATTAGGTTAGGTCCTGCCCTTAATTAATTCATATTATAATTACTTTTACATAGTATAGTTACTGGACTGACATGACCAAAAACTAGCTATTTCATTTAGCCTTTCTAAAATTCAACCCACATATAATTTGTAATCAGAAAACATAAAACATATTATGATCTGTTCAACAGCCCATCTGTTTTAATTTAGTTTGTATTTTTTATTATTCATAAGACAACCTTTCAGTTTTGTAAATATTTTAGTTATAGTGTGTTAAGTCTTACCTTAGGTTAAATGTTTTTGAGAATTTGACCATCCAGCTTAGATAAATGTTATGTCATTGATTGATAAAATCAAGAGTAAGGATATTTTATTATAAAATTATTTATATATATATATATTTGTTAGTTTCCCCCTGAGGGATTGCCACCTTATTGTGGTCAGGGGGTTTGCGTGCCTCAACACAATTCAGCAAATACAATACTGTTACTATACAGTAAGGCCAGGTAAAAACAGTGCTCGAACATGATGCCCCCTCCCCCCACCCCGTGTTGTCTGGTCTAGAACGGCGCTGCCTCTGACCGTCTTTTGTCTTGTAAATGAGTATTCTCACTCACCTTCCAATCCCCCCAGCGCACACACTCTGTTTGTACTGTAAACTGTACTGTAACTGTGTTTGCTAGGGCACTTGGTTATACACAGTACTTTAATGTATGGAACACTTACTTAACTTACTGGTTTGGTTTAAACATCGCTTATTACGTTATTCAGCAAAATAAATTCATTATTAACGTATTGAAGTATTTTAGTTAAGGACAAAAACTGTGCTTGTGTTTAGAACTGCTGAACAGCGGAAAACACACACACACCCATCCCCCCGCCAAAAACACACACACACACAGAGCAATTAACACCATGTCCTACTCAGGGGTGGAAGGTGAGAAACCGCAATGGAGAATACCAAGTTTGTCGTTGCTCTTTTGGAGTTCTTAAAACCCAAAACATTTATTTATACTGAGAAAAAATTATTATGGGTCACATAATCACAAACACAAATACATATAATCAAGTGTTTAACTGGTTTCATTTGTTTCTATGATCAATAATTATTATTATTATTTTCAGCCCAACTCTTTGACTATTTAAAACAAAGTTGTGTCCCATTTATTGCCCATTGAAGTTGTTGGTTCAACTAAACAATTTTTAAATACCCAAACAATCCCCCAAAATTAAAACACGCAAACATGACTTTAACAATTCAATTTATTCTTCCAAAACTAGTCAAAGTTAAAACAGTAATTTATATAAAACAGATGAATACATGTTGTCTTTTTGCTTAAAGTTCATTAAACTACCCAGATACACCAGCTGCTTATAAGTCTCTATCTATAGTCCTTTTACATTAAAATATTAATTTTTCAAATATCAAAACTATTAAACATGGAACAGTTGAAGTCTTTGTTTCCCCAAAAGTACTGTATCAGACATTTTGCAGTTCTATGTTCAGAATATACAGTAGACCAGATCAAACATCATTCTAAAGCTGTCGGACTGTGACGTCATCCCTCCTACAGCTGCCTCAACAGCTTGTTCAGGCTCCTCCAGTCCTGTAGCTCCAAAAGTCCAGCCGTCAGCCGTCTGACCCCCCAATCCTCCACAGCGGAGCTCTGCTTAAAGACAACAGGAGAATTTAGTCAAGACAAAGACAAATAAACTTCACAGAACATATAGTTCTAATAAAAATAAAATATATTAATAAACCTATTTACCACAGAGTGTGTAAAATACTGTTTTGGGGATTCTGTAATGTAAATAAACTGCCTGTGCTAATGTTAACCAGTGAACAGTGTTAGTGTTAACCAGTGACTGTCTGTATTATCGTCTGCATTAAATTAACCTAGACTTTACTTAATGCGCTTCTCATACAAATAAGTTAAGCGATATAACACTCGTATATGAGCATTAGTTCATCCCTGAAGCCAAACTATAACTTACTGAAGCCCCTCACACACACACACACCTCCACCCCCCCCACACACACCTCCCCCCCTCCTCCTCCTTAACTGATAAACACTTCTGTGTTGTTATTCAGCTCTTTAACTAAGCGCTCGCGCTACCGCGGAAAGTCCCGGACAAAGTGTATAAAATATAAACCGGGTTATGAGCGTTACTAGCTCCTGTACAGCTACCCTCAGTCTGTGTCCCTCATCAACTGCATCACATTATATTACAGTCACAGAAATAACCTGCAGATTAACTCTTAACCAGAGAATAAATAAGCGCTGAATTTATCCAGACAACACGCGGTGAGATTCTCTCAGTATTTACAGAGAACACAAACACTCTTCATCGGGTAGTGCAGCTCTTGTAATAGGGACATTAATAGTATTGTCGAAGCTTGAGCATGTTTTTGAGTTAAATTGGAGTGACATTGTGAGTGTGTGACACTGACAGTAAGCTGTAATATTAACTCCAGACTTGGTAAACAGAACATTAAATTCTCTAAAGTCACATCTGACCGCTGCTGGTGCTGCCAGTGATATTTAAAACAGCCAATAAAAAACTAAACTGGGAAATAAACTGTAAACTACCCCAAACACATTTTATAAAATAAAACATCACTTACCACGAATAGTCCGTTAAGCCGCCATCTTCATCTCTGTAGTTTGGTAGCGTCAGTTCGGCGGGGGTGGAGGCGGGTTGTTAAAATCACGTGATTGCAACTCAGCGCAGCTGGCTTGTTTTAACGTGTTATTGAGAACGAAGCGCCATCTAGTGGTGGCACCAGGTAAATGAATAAATAGGGCTTGAATGGGCGTGTTTACTGTGAAATCTTGACACGCCTTTCGGCCAGAAAAGGGAGGGGGGATTACGGCGTGCAAAGGCCATTCACACGCCATTCACACTTCAGCCACACTGTCGCGGCTATTTGGCGTGGCTCCCACTGTATATATACATCTGCGACAACGTAAAGCTATATTGGCAACGTGTCCCTCTGATGTCATTAGGGCTCTGTGCAAGATTGCTTTAAACCTCTTGAGAGGTAATATTCCCGTGTCCAGACAGCAGTATAAGAAACTCCAGCGACAAAAGAAACACATTAGACTGATCGCGGACAAGAAGACATCCTTAACCAAGAAAAGAAAAGTTCTTCAAACAGGGGGTTTCCTTCTACCATTACTTACCACGGCTCTACCGTTCGTAGCGCAGCTGATCGGCTGTGCTATTTCTAAATAAATAAATAAATAATGACCTCGCGGAAAATGTATCTCATCTCCCCTGAGCAACTAAACCATCTAAACGAAAAGGTTAACCATGGTGAAAATATCAGAGAAAGAGCCGAAAATGAGCTAGATCAGAAGATGCGTGAGATCCTGGATCAGAAAGGGCTATCACCCAACGAGAAAATTAAAAAGTACAACGTTCTCTTGCAAAGATACCTTAATCTTCAGAAACAGAAGCAAGGCGAAACTCGCGAGATCGCCCTTATTCTACCTAAAGAACCCCTCGCTGAGGATCCGAAAGAAAAGAAAGCCGTTATTTTAAATGATATTATCGAGTGTGTAGATGCGGTTGGCTATTTTCACTAGTTTTGACGCGTAGCTAATGTCTTAAAGTTTCACTCACATGACAGAAGTCCGATCTCTTTGTCTTTTGTCGTTTATTTGTCAGGATCAAAGAATCAACACTTCATACAGTCGTCTTGAGTAAATCCACTGTTATTACAGACACCAGTTGCTGCATCTTGCAAATCTCTGAGTTTTACAACAACCTGTTTGCTGTATCTTGTAGATTACAATCTTGGCTTGGGTATCTAACAACACTCTTGTTGTTTCTTACATTCCCAGCTTACGTTAGCTTACGGTTACAACAACCTCGTTGCTGTATCTTACATTTCTAGCTTACCGGGAGCTCTCACTAGCTGACGGTTACAACAACCTCGTTGCTGTATTTAGCATTTCAAGCTTACCGGGAGCTCTCATTAGCTGACGGTCTAAAGCTTGTGTTTCCGTAGCCTTCCAAATCTATACTGACCTTTCTAGCATATCACAGTCACACAAATGCATGTAATAGTATAATGACATCACAGACCAACCTACGATTATCAACTTATGATGCATAACTAAGAAATTTAAAGCTTATGGCTTATGTAACAAACTTAATGCTTAATGCTTTACTAATGAATAGAACAAGGTAGAATAAATGAAATAACAGCAAGTAAAATAAAATAAAATAAACACAACAACAAATTCATAAAAAGTGCGATATGGCACTTACATTCCAGCCCCTAATTGACAGGCATGGAGACTGACAATTACAATTTCGTGTTTTTTTTTTTTTTTTTTGATAAAGCTATGAAATCAAACATTTTTACCCTTTTAAACGTTTTAAATCTTTTAAGTGTGTAATATTTATCTCAGATGTTTACATTTGCATATCAAATCTCATAACATATTACCACACATTTAACAGTCCATTTCATATATGAGGCACAGCTTGTCGATGGGTCTTTCCAGAGTGTTGGTCTTGGTTTTAACTAACACACGTTTCACCAGTCCCCCTTTGTCGGGGAACACTTTCG
This sequence comes from Channallabes apus, assembly GCA_030522415.1. Taxonomy (NCBI): domain Eukaryota; kingdom Metazoa; phylum Chordata; class Actinopteri; order Siluriformes; family Clariidae; genus Channallabes; species Channallabes apus. The sequence goes on along the minus strand of CM060119.1, from coordinate 35,862,735 downwards.
TGATTCTTCTCATGACCCATGAATTTCTTGGAGAAGACTCATCAGTTATTAAAACTATGTCTCCAATCGAAAGGTTTTTTTTGTTTTGAAACCACTTTTGCCGCCCCTGGAGCAAGGGCAAGTATTCACGTAACCATCGCTTCCAGAGCAGGTCTGATCGATGCTGGATCTGCTTCTCCCTGCGACGTGCATAGATGACAAATCCAGGTGGCAGGGTTGGCTGTTTTTTCAGCAGCTGCAGGTGGTTTGGTGTCAGAGGTTCCATTTTAGGCGAGCAGCTGTTTCTTTTCACAGATGCCTTTCGTTTTTGCTGTGTGCGAATTCCCTGTTTGAATTCTGCTGCTGCTTTACCCTTTTGCAACGTGAGAAGTTCTTCCTTGAAGTTTTGTCTTTGAGTGAGCTTAATGATTTCGTTTTCTGCTTTTGTTAGTTCTTGAACTGTTAGCGACTTGTGATTTTCTGTCTTTGGGTTATCTACTTGTATTTTAACCCTTTCTGTGTTTTGTTTGAGCATGTCTCTGATGCGAAGGATCCAGGCAACGGATCTTTTTAACTTGTGCCAGTCAGAGTGATGATTAATCAGTTTACTCACTGCGTCTGTGTCTGTGTATTTTGTAATGCTCACAATATTCACTAGAGCTGAGAACTTAACTTCATCAGCATTTTCATCAAAATTTTCTTTTATTGATGTGTCATGAATATTTTTAGGCCATTTGCACTCTGCTTCTTTGAGGAGGGAGGGACCATGGATCCAGTCAACATTTTTTATGAACTTTTCACAGGATACCCCCCTGGAGGCAGAATCAGCTGGGTTTTGTGAGGTATTAACGTACCTCCATTGCTGTGCCTTGGTTGACTCTCTTATAATGGCGCTTCTGTTGGCCACAAAGGTTTTAAAACGAAGTGTTTCGTTATCAATGTATCTCAAAACAGTTGTACTGTCCGTCCAGAACATAGAGTCCAGCAATTTCAATTCTAGCTGTTCTTTCAACATTTTGTCATTTTTTACAGCGACCACTGCCGCAGTCAGTTCCATTCGTGGAATGGTGGTTTGTTTCAGGGGTGCTACACGGGAATTCCCCATCATGAATGCACAATGTGTAAGTCCATCAGCGTTTACTAACCTGAGGTATGAGACAGCTCCGTATCCCATTTCACTTGCATCCGAGAAGTGATGGAGTTGTGCTGTAGCTGTAACTCCGAAGTCGGCTGGTTTTATGGACCTTGCTATGCTGAACTCGGACAGTCTGTGCAGCTCTTGCAGCCAGGTTTTCCACGCCGTTGCAAACTGCTCGGGAATGTCATCATCCCAGGCAAGTTTTTCTTTACATAACTGTTGCATTAGGATTGTAGCTGGCAGTATGGCAGGTGGGAGAAAGCCTAACGGGTCGTATGTTGAGCTAGTGATTGACAGAATTCCTCTTCTTGTCACAGGTCGTTCCTTTAAGCTAATCTTAAACTTGAACATGTCTGAGTTAATGCACCACAGCACCCCCAGAGCTCTCTCAATGGGCAGTGCATCTTTACTCAAGTCTAAGTCTCTCATGTCTTTGATCCTTTCACTCTCGGGAATGACAGTCAGTAGGGCACGGCTGTTGCTTGCCCATTTAGTGAGGTTAGACCCTCCACTTGTACAGAGACTTGTGAGATCATTGTATAGGGCGACTGCTTGGTCATGACTCGAAACAGATTTCAGGCAGTCGTCTACATGAAAGTTTTTAAGCACTGTGTTAACTGCCACAGCAGATGCATTGCTGCGGTTTTCTTCTGCTGTCTTTCTGAGGGCGACGTTAGTACCACTAGGCAACAATTTTACACCGAACAGATGAACTACCATTTTATTTTCAACTAAGTCTTGGTTCACATCTCCATTCGGCCACCATAGGAAGCGCAGCAGATCAGTGTCCTTCTCGGGGACTTTCACGTGATAGTACATGGCTTCTACTGTGTCCTTTTTCTTGGACTTTATTTTAACGGGCACAATGGGGAGGATGCAATAACCTCCAGCCCCAGTGAGCGCATTTGATTCGTGACTCTCTGCCGGTGGTGTATTTTTTGTGGTGTGTTTCATTCTCGTCAGCGCGTGTACCTGGCTGCGCCGTGACTTGCACTGCGCTGTGTAACATGCTTGGATGTGACTTTGAACACAATGAACATACAATTTTTCTGGTACAGTCTTTCCACAAATGACCGGTTCTTAAACATCCGAAACAGAATCCGTTTCTTTTTAAGAATTCTACTTTGTCTTTGTGTGTCTTATCATTAAATTGGAAGCAATCATCTAAGATATGCTCCCCTTTGCAATGTGCGCACGGTTTAGTGAAAGCGCTGACAGGTGATGTACCGGCATTCTTCATTGTAATCAATTCTTTGTGAATTTTACCAACCTGTCCGTCCTCGGTTGCGACGCTGACCCTGGGTTTTCCTTGGCCCGTTTGTTTGGGTCCTTGAAGGGATGTGTGACAGGGTTTTCCGTCGCTGATTGCGGCGTCCAAGTCCGTAGAGTGTGCGCTGCTCAGGTGCGCGTTGCTCAATTCAGTGACCGCGCTCTCGTTCGCAGGCTGCGCTCGGCTGTTGCATGTTGAGTTGGAGAGGTGAAAGTGCGCGCTGCTCAGGCACGCGCTGCTCGGGCGCGCGCTGCTCGATTCAATGAATCGTATTCAGGTTTGTGGCCCGTCCAAGGCGGGCTGCTCGAGCGTGTGCAGCTCGGGTCGATGACTCCGCTCTTTGATGCAGGCTGTCGTTTTTTACAACTCTGATAAACCTGTAATTCAGCGTCGACAATTGCGAGCGCAGTTTCTAATTCCAACTTTTCTTTATCAGCTTTTAGTTGCTCTGCCTCAGCCTTTAATTCTGCTTCTTTTGCCTTTAATTCTGCTTCTTTTGCCTTTAATTGTGCTTCCTTCTGTTCTAACGCCCGCCGTTCTGCTAAGGCTGCTGCTTTAATCAACAAGGCTGCTCTGTTGGCTTCCGTTTTCTTTATTAGGGCTGAGGATGATGTAGAAGTTACAGACCTTTTGGATGCTGCCGTTGTCTGTGACACGCTGACGCCCGGCGAGACATCTTCGCGTAGTCGCGACGTCACAGAGTGGCTCTTAGTGTCCTTGGTGTCCACTTTCCAGCGACCCACCGTAGATATGAATTCTGTGCGGCCTTGAGCCTCAGGTGCGCCGCAAGAGACCTGATCGCGTCTGTGTTCGTCTTTACGAGTGTACACAAGCACATCAACGTTACTTCTCATGAAGTTCTCTCTTCTGCACTCAGTTTCAACGATGTCTAACTTACGTGCATAGTTCATAGGTGTCTTTAATGCATTAGACGTTGCATTCAGTCGAATTCGCTTGCCATTTCTTGCATCCAGCGCCTCGTTGAGGTTCTTTCTGTTCATCTCGTGGAGCGCCGTTAGGCTCCCCAGCCAAGTGCCGGGAGCGTTGTCCTCGTTGTTCGGCATGGTGAAGTTCGACGGCTATTCTCTTTCACTTTCCATTTCAGTGTTCACTTGTTTTCGTTCAAACAGCGGAAAAGCTTTAGACTTTTGTAGATGCGGTTGGCTATTTTCACTAGTTTTGACGCGTAGCTAATGTCTTAAAGTTTCACTCACATGACAGAAGTCCGATCTCTTTGTCTTTTGTCGTTTATTTGTCAGCATCAAAGAATCAACACTTCATACAGTCGTCTTGAGTAAATCCACTGTTATTACAGACACCAGTTGCTGCATCTTGCAAATCTCTGAGTTTTACAACAACCTGTTTGCTGTATCTTGTAGATTACAATCTTGGCTTGGGTATCTAACAACACTCTTGTTGTTTCTTACATTCCCAGCTTACGTTAGCTTACGGTTACAACAACCTCGTTGCTGTATCTTACATTTCTAGCTTACCGGGAGCTCTCACTAGCTGACGGTTACAACAACCTCGTTGCTGTATTTAGCATTTCAAGCTTACCGGGAGCTCTCATTAGGTGACGGTCTAAAGCTTGTGTTTCCGTAGCCTTCCAAATCTATACTGACCTTTCTAGCATATCACAGTCACACAAATGCATGTAATAGTATAATGACATCACAGACCAACCTACGATTATCAACTTATGATGCATAACTAAGAAATTTAAAGCTTATGGCTTATGTAACAAACTTAATGCTTAATGCTTTACTAATGAATAGAACAAGGTAGAATAAATGAAATAACAGCAAGTAAAATAAAATAAAATAAACACAACAACAAATTCATAAAAAGTACGATATGGCACTTACAGAGTGCATTAACCCTCGTTTCAAAAGGAATGCAGGTTATATTTTGCATAAAATGGCAGAGGCAGCGGGGCCGGGAGAGTGGAACGAAAATGGGGAGTTTATTTTTAGGAAGCGTGTGATTAATGGTTCACACATAGTCGATTTGATGAAACATTTAACAAACATGCGTCTGACAGCCCTTAACACTCGCCCCACGGGTTGGGACGCCTTTATACAGACCCTCTCCAGCCTTAATATTCCCTTATCTACCATTCCTAACAGCCGTGCGCGGCGGGATATTGAATCGCTTAAAGATAATGATGGCTCGCGGGGTAAAAGCTATGACGTTGATATCACCACCTCGCCGCCAGAGCAGGCTTCGCGAGGAAAAAGGACAGAGACACCACGGCTAGCAGTAATTAAGAAAAAGAAGAAGAAGATACGACTTACAAATCTTTCACCTCATTGGGTTAATTTTTCATGAATGAACAAAAATAATGTTTTTATTCCGTTTGAAAATAAAAATCTTTATTGATTCGATTACATTTTATCATGTCTTTTTTTCACTCTTGTGATTATACATCAAGAAGAATATTAGAAATAAAAAAGTAACACACTTGTGTGTCACGCTTCACTACAATATGTCTGTGTCTGTGTCGGCCGTGGTTGCGAGGCATGATCGTGGAGGCAAGCTGACGGTTAACAAAGTTCTTTATTTTAACAACAAAACATAAACAAAAACCCACTCCAACACAAACTCACGTATATTAACGGTTGCCAGACGCCTGACTGGAGTCCAGCCAGGCTATTTATAACTAAACATAACATAATCATCAAATTAACTTCCCTCGGTTCAGGTGAGCTTCTACGTCACCTGACCGAGGTGCAAACTGGGAACTGAAGTCCAAATGAAACTAAAAACAAACTACAACACAAAAACCAACATAAATATAAATGGCGCTCTGGCGCCATCTAGGGGTTAACCGTTACATTGTGATTAAACATCAAGTTTTATGAAGAATAATATTAGAAATAAAAAACACACTCTTGTGATTATACATTCATTCATTCATCTTCTATACCGCTTAATCCTGTGTTCAGGGTCGCGGGGGACCTGGAGCCTATCCCAGGAGACTTCGGGCACTAGGCGGGGTACACCCTGGACAGGGTGCCAATCCATCGCAGGGCACACACACATACACACACTCACACACCCAATCACACACTACGGGCAATTTAGGAACGCCAATTAGCCTAACCTGCATATCTTTGGACTGTGGGAGGAAACCGGAGTACCCGGAGGAAACCCACCAAGCACGGGGAGAACATGCAAACTCCATGCACACAGAGACGGGAATCGAACCTGGCCGGGGAATCGAACCCAGACCCTGGAGGTGCAAGGCGACAGTGCTAACCACTACACCACCGCGCCGCCCTCTTGTGATTATACACCAAGGATAATATTATTACAAGTTACATATTATGTCGACTAAAGGTAAGGTGCACACACGCTGTTTACCTGGTGCACGTGTTCTTGATGTTGCTGCAAAGGTGCCTGCTGCCCTGAGGAAGAACATTGGAGCTGTGGTTCTTCATGCCGGCACGAACGACACCAGGCTGAGGCAGACGGAGATCCTAAAGAAGGACTTCAGGAGCCTGGTCGAGAAGGTCCGCAGCACATCACCCACGACAAGGATCATCATATCTGGACCGCTTCCCACATTTCAGCGAGGAATCGAGAAGTTCAGTAGATTATTTGCCTTTAATGAATGGTTACAATCTTGGTGTCAACAACAGAAATTACGCTTTGTTGATAACTGGAATGTTTTCTGGGAGCGTCCTAGGCTCTATCACACCGATGGCCTACACCCTAGCAGAGCTGGAGCAGCGGTCCTCTCTGACAACATCTCCAGGACACTACGAACCATCTGACTGGTGGTAAGTCATACTGTAGATTCCAAACCTATTAGCCACATCACAACTCACCGTAGTGATAGATGCACACACATAGCTTGTCCTATAGAAACTGTGTCTGTTCCCCTAATACTGAGAAAAAAGAATAAATTTGTTAAATTTGCCCGAAACAATCTGATAACCATAAAACCAGAAAAGGCAAAATAAGTAGTCAAAATCCACCTCTAAAGTTTGGACTACTCAACATTAGATCCCTTGCGCCTAAAGCACTTATTGTTAATGAAATTATCTCAGATTATTGCCTTGACGCACTCTGTCTCACCGAAACCTGGCTTAAACCAAATGAATATTTTGGTCTGAATGAGTCTACTCCGTCGGGATATTTCTATAAGCACGAGCCCCGTCTAATTGGTCGCGGTGGTGGTGTTGCCACTATCTACAATGATGTACTCACTGTTACTCAGAAAATAAGGCCCAGGTTTAATTCATTTGAAGTGCTTATCATTAATGTTGCACTAAATGAAATACGTAATAAACCCTTGCTATATTTTACCCTGGCCACCGTGTACAGACCCCCGGGGCCATATGGCGATTTTCTTAAAGAATTTGGACATCTGCTATCAGACCTATTGGTTAACTCTGACAAAGTGTTGATAGTAGGAGATTTTAACATTCACGTAGATGATGCTAACGACGATTTAGCACTCACATTTATGGATTTACTAAATTCCTTTGGGGTGAAACAAAATATAATTGGAGCAACTCACCGCTTTAATCATACGCTAGATTTTTAATTATATCCCATGGTATAGATGTCTCTAATATAGAGATCATACCTCAAAGTGATGATATCACAGATCATCACCTCCTGACATATACTCTACCCGTAGAACAGATTAGCTGTCTCCCCCCACGTTATCAATCTGTTAGAAATATGAATCCCACTACTAAAGACAGATTCACAAGTAATCTGCCGGATCTGTCCCAATTTCTTATTAGACCCCTAAATGGAGATGATCTAAATGAAGTGACTAGCAGCATGGGCACTATTTTTACCAGTACATTAGGCATTGTTGCTCCCATCAGATTAAAAAAAGTCAGAGATAAAACACTTGCACCGTGGTACAACAGTCATACTCGCGCCCTAAAGAGAGCAACCCGTAACCTCGAGCGAAAATGGAGGAAAACTAAATTAGAAGTTTTTCGAATTGCGTATAAAGACAGTATGTGCAGCTACAGTATAGACAGGCTCTAAAAACTGCTAGGACTGAGCATCTTAGCCAACTGATAGCAAGAAACAAAAACAATCCCAGGTTCTTATTTAGTACAGTGGCTCGCCTAACAAAACCTAAGATGCCCGCAGAGAGTATCCCATCACAGTTTAGAAGTGAAGACTTTATGGACTTCTTTAATGAAAAAATCAATAATATCAGGAAGAAAATAATGGAGGTTCAACCTCTAATAGTATCTCACGATCCAGTTCAGCCTATAGCTTCACATTTAGATTTTCACTGCTTTACAGGTATAGGACAGGAAGAGCTGTATAAACTTATCACCTCGGCTAAATCAACAACGTGCCTGTTAGACCCAATCACAACCAGATTTTTAAAAGAAGTGATGCTTACGGTTGGAGAGCCACTTCTAAACATTATTAATTCTTCATTACATCTAGGTCACGTCCCTAAACCTTTCAAGTTAGCAGTTATTAAACCGCTTCTTAAAAAATCTAATTTGGACGCGAATGAAATAACAAATTACAGACCGATTTCAAACCTTCCATTCATATAAAAAATACTAGAAAAAGTAATATCAGCTCAAATTTACACATTCTTGCAGGATAACAACATCCTTGAAGAATTTCAGTCAGGTTTCAGGCCCCATCATAGCACAGAAACTGCACTAGTTAAGATTACAAACGACTTGTTTTTAGCTTCAGACCAAGGCTGCATCTCATTGATAGTCCTGCTTGATCTTAGTGCTGCATTCGACACTATAGATCATAATATTCTCATAGATCGCTTACAAAATTATACAGGTATTCAGGGACAGGCATTAAAAGGGTTTAGATCTTACCTGTCTGATCGCTACCATTTTGTAGATCTAAATGGAGAACCGTCTGGTGTAATGCCAGTGAAATATGGGGTCCCACAAGGGTCAGTTTTAGGACCTCTGTTGTTCTCAATATACATGCTTCCCTTTGGTAACATCATTAGAAAACATGGGATTAGTTTCCATTGTTATGCTGATGATACCAATTATATATCTCAACTAAACCAGACGAAATACCTAAGTTGTCTAGATTAACTGAGTGTGTCCAGGACATAAAAGATTGGATGACCAATAACGTTCTTTTATTAAATTCAGATGAGACAGAGATATTACTTATTGTCCCAAAAACCAGCACACAACAGCTTTCACAATTCAGCCTGCACTTAGAAGGATGTACTGTTACTACCAGCTCAGCAGTAAAAGACCTGGGCGTAATATTAGACAGTAACTTGTCTTTTGAAAATCACATTTCAAATATCACAAAAACAGCCTTTTTCCATGTTCGAAATATTGCTAAACTTAGGAACATCTTATCCGTATCTGATGCAGAAAAACTAGTTCATGAATTCATGACCTCCAGACTGGACTATAGTAATGCATTACTAGTTGGTTGTCCTGCATCCTCAATAAACAAGCTTCAGTTAATCCAAAATGCAGCTGCCAGGGTTCTCACTAGATCCAGAAAATATGATCATATAACCCCAATATTATCATCCCTGCACTGGCTACCTGTTCAGTTTAGAATAAATTACAAAATAGTATTACTTACATACAAGGCCTTAAATGGCTTAGCTCCCACATACCTAACCAGTCTTCTGATGCGCTACAATCCACCACGCGCCTTAAGATCACAAAGCTCCGGACTTCTGGTAGTTCCCAGAATTTCTAAATCTACAAAAGGGGGTAGGGCATTTTCATATTTAGCTCCAACGCTTTGGAATAGCCTTCCAGACAGTGTTCGGGGAGCAGACACGGTTTCTCAGTTCAAAAGTAGACTCAAGACGCATCTTTTTAATCTGGCATACACATAACTCATCCCATAATCTCATACTCCAGTACACCTATACCGAATGGCAACTACGCTAATTCTCCCCATCTGTTCTGTATTTCTCTACCCATCCCGAGGCATCGGGAGATTTTGCCAGCTTCAGTAGACAAAGGCCGACCCTGCGAGGTTCCTGAGGCATCCAGAGAGGGACCAGCTCCAGCTGGATTCAGCTTTATGATGGTTGGAGCTACACATGCTGCTCCTGTGCTTCCAGTGATCCAGACCTCATCTGCCCTCTGCACCTACTGACTCGTCCCTATGCTGAACTGGTCTTCATGTCAATTTAAATAATTTCTGTCATATTGAATTTTCACCTGCACAACACACAAGATGTTATATCATTTCTATCTGTTATCGCCCAAATGAGGATGGGTTCCCTGTTGAGTCTGGTTCCTCTCAAGGTTTCTTCCTAATGCCATCTCAGGGAGTTTTCCCTTGCCACCGTCGCCGTCACCCTTGGCTTGCTCATCAGAGAAATTTCATTCATTCGTCTCATTATTATTATCTGCACATTTTTCTCACACAGCCACACTTCCAATTATTTTCTTTTCTATTATTATTATTATTATTATTTATTTTTTTATTTATTTTATTATTTTTTTTAAATGTATTTATTTATTTATTATTATAATTTTTTATTTTTTTGTTAAATTTCTTAAATTTTTGTGAAGCTGCTTTGAGACAATGACCATTGTTAAAAGCGCTATATAAATAAAATTGAATTGAATTGAATTGAACTCGGCAAACATTTTTAGAGAGCATACAGTGTGATTAAATAGACCCGCTCTGCGATACCTTATACAACTTTGATATCTATTCATAAACTCCGCCACCCTCCTGTCATTTTTTATCACATCATCCCCGTACAAAGATATCACGTCTTCATACGCCACACCGCTGGCTCTGTGACACAGATAATACACGCAATGTTCGCCGCAGACGGCCGACACGGGGCTCTGCAACTGTCTGTCATGATATAAAATGTTTTTCACCCCTCTCTGGTTTTCCAGAAAATCCATAATTGTTTTTGGATAATACATAAAGTCGGGAGGGAAACCAAAAGAGTCGAAAAAACTCGCTTCCCCACCCGCGTCCAGAGAGAGCGCGAGCCAATGCTCGCCGGGCATGTGTCGCGGGTGCGTGTTAACTATGAAATAGGCCGGGCGCCGAAAACTTTTCGGCAGCATAGGTAGCTCGTCAGAGTCATAAACACCGGTGAACGATTCTCCCAATAGATGGCGGAGAAGATTTTCCAGCTGATGATTGTTCATTTTAGTAATAGTCGAGTAGAACGTTTCTTTTAGAGTTTATCTCGAGAATCAAGTTGTAGCAGGCGTACACTAGCAGCGTAGTTGTGTGGGGTAGAGGGGTGCGAAAACATAAATCGAGCCTTAGAGATCCGCTTGATACAGGGGAAACAGCCTCTGTGTCTTCGGACGGGCTGAGGTTAAAAACAAATAAAGCGTAACCTTCGTGGAAATCCTGTCTGTCAATGGCGAGGGGCAGATCTTTCTGTCTCCCTGTAGCTGTAAATATGTTGTAAAACTCTCTGACGGCTAAACCGTTGGTGAATTGAGGTTGAAACGCTTTGGCTGGGATCTGTCTACCGTCCTGACACAGTGCCAGATATTCGACGTCATTGTGTATGAAGTTAAATGGTGAAAGGTCAGATCTACCTGTGAACGCTTCGTGATTCACCATGGCCAACACCACATATTTAGGCGTAGCCCCCAGAAACAGATTCTGGTGATTACACACGCGGGAATTCTCAGGGATAGAGTAGGTCTTCACATTTATACGCGAAATAGGATACAAGGCATTGCCACGTGTCAAGGCAGCCTCGTGACCTAAACGCACCGCAGGGGCGACTGAGACCTTTTTGATAAAGAGGGACGCTCCTAGTATTTTCAAATTATAAACACGATTAACCGGATGCATGAGGCTAAAGTCTTCGCTGGAGCGAATCAACCTGATTCGTAAATCTACACCATTTAATAGGAGTCTCTCGCTGAAGAAAATGTCCGCGTGGAGCGCGCCCAATAGATGAATCTCCTTAGATTCTTGACTGAATCTAGCTCTCTGAACCAGGCCTCGATTAGGGCCATTAGCCACCACCACTGAATCCATGGCTCCCGCTGTGTCTTTGTAAAACAGGCCTGCGCTGAATTGACTTTTCAGAGTGTCCTCAATAGTTTAGCAAGGTTTCTATCATAGCTTTGTAGGGGTGAGTGGCGCTGGCTTGAGAAATTAATCGGTCGCCCAATGTAACGTCGCATTGTGAGAAAATGGTGTTTAAGGGGTAATTCACTAAGCCCACCGGCGCGTCAGGCGCGATATATGCTCCGTCAGCATTAGTAATTTTCAATCTTAAGAATAATAACGTTTCAAAAAGGTCCAGATAATGATGGCCGCTACCGTTTATTATGAATTCTATAGGACCTCTATCGGTTATTGCTGATAACGGTTGAATCTCTATACGCTGGCTCTCTTCAATAGATAGCTGAGTCATTGGAGCCGAAAATAAGTCGAGTTCCGTCATGGCGCTCTCGGCCGATTTCTCGTGTAAAAGAGCCATGTCTGATTTTTTATTTCCAGTTAACTCAAAAATATGTCGCGAGACCTCGCCGTCGACCTCCTTCCTGCAGATCTGCTTTCACCGATTGTAAGTGCCATATCGCACTTTTTATGAATTTGTTGTTGTGTTTATTTTATTTTATTTTACTTGCTGTTATTTCATTTATTCTACCTTGTTCTATTCATTAGTAAAGCATTAAGCATTAAGTTTGTTACATAAGCCATAAGCTTTAAATTTCTTAGTTATGCATCATAAGTTGATAATCGTAGGTTGGTCTGTGATGTCATTCTACTATTACATGCATTTGTGTGACTGTGATATGCTAGAAAGCTCAGTATAGATTTGGAAGGCTACGGAAACACAAGCTTTAGACCGTCAGCTAGTGAGAGCTCCCGGTAAGCTAGAAATGTAAAATACAGCAACGAGGTTGTTGTAACCGTAAGCTAACGTAAGCTGGGAAAGTAAGAAACAACAAGAGTGTTGTTAGATACCCAAGCCAAGATTGTAATCTACAAGATACAGCAAACAGGTTGTTGTAAAACTCAGAGATTTGCAAGATGCAGCAACTGGTGTCTGTAATAACAGTGGATTTACTCAAGACGACTGTATGAAGTGTTGATTCTTTGATGCTGACAAATAAACGACAAAAGACAAAGAGATCGGACTTCTGTCATGTGAGTGAAACTTTAAGACATTAGCTACGCGTCAAAACTAGTGAAATAAGGCAACCGCATCTACAAAAAGTCTAAAGCTTTTCCGCTGTTTGAACGAAAACAAGTGAACGCTGAAATGGAAAGTGAAAGAGAATAGCCGTCGAACTTCACCATGCCGAACAACGAGGACGACGCTCCCAGCACTTGGCTGGGGAGCCTAACGGCGCTCCACGAGATGAACAGAAAGAACCTCAACGAGGCGCTGGATGCAAGAAAAGGCAAGCGAATTCGACTGAATGCAACGTCTAATGCATTAAAGACACCTATGAACTATGCACGTAAGTTAGACATCGTTGAAACTGAGTGCAGAAGAGAGAACTTCATGAGAAGTAACGTTGATGTGCTTGTGTACACTCGTAAAGACGAACACAGACGCGATCAGGTCGCTTGCGGCGCACCTGAGGCTCAAGGCCGCACAGAATTCATATCTACGGTGGGTCGCTGGAAAGCGGACACCAAGGACACTAAGAGCCACTCTGTGACGTCGCGACTACGCGAAGGTGTCTCGCCGGGCGTCAGCGTGTCACAGACAACGGCAGCATCCAAAAGGTCTGTAACTTCTACATCATCCTCAGCCCTAATAAAGAAAGCGGAAGCCAACAGAGCAGCCTTGTTGATTAAAGCAGCAGCCTTATCAGAACGGCGGGCGTTAGAACAGAAGGAAGCCCAATTAAAGGCAAAAGAAGCAGAATTAAAGGCTGAGGCAGAGCAACTAAAAGCTGATAAAGAAAAGTTGGAATTAGAAACTGCGCTCGCAATTGTCGACGCTGAATTACAGGTTTATCAGAGTTGTAAAAAACGACAGCCTGCATCAAAGAGCGGAGTCATCGACCCGAGCTGCACACGCTCGAGCAGCCCGCCTTGGACGGGCCACAAACCTGAATACGACAGCTGCCGAAAGCCGGTAAAAGAGAGCACAGTCAACGAACCAAGTAGCGCATGCGCTCCCAGACTGGAAACCAAAACGGTGCTTGCTATGCATGATGCCAAATTAAGAGTGCTTCAACGTCAAGATCGCAAATACGACAGCCGATCGCCCAAGAGCAAGAGTGCACTCATTGAATCGAGCAGCGCGCGCCCGAGCAGCGCGCACTTTCACCTCTCCAACTCAACATGCAACAGCCGAGCGCAGCCTGCGAACGAGAGCGCGGTCACTGAATTGAGCAACGCGCACCTGAGCAGCGCACACTCTACGGACTTGGACGCCGCAATCAGCGACGGAAAACCCTGTCACACATCCCTTCAAGGACCCAAACAAACGGGCCAAGGAAAACCCAGGATCAGCGTCGCAACCGAGGACGGACAGGTTGGTAAAATTCACAAAGAATTGATTACAATGAAGAATGCCGGTACATCACCTGTCAGCGCTTTTACTAACCCGTGCGCACACTGCAAAGGGGAGCATATCTTAGACGATTGCTTCCAATTTAATGATAAGACACACAAAGACAAAGTAGAATTCTTAAAAAGAAACGGATTCTGTTTCGGATGTTTAAGAACGGGTCATTTGTGGAAAGACTGTACCAGAAAAATTGTATGTTCATTGTGTTCAAAGTCACATCCAAGCATGTTACACAGCGCAGTGCAAGTCACGGCGCAGCCAGGTACACGCGCTGACGAGAATGAAACCGAAAGTGACACAAAAAATACACCACCGGCAGAGAGTCACGAATCAAATGCGCTCACTGGGGCTGGAGGTAATTGCATCCTCCCCATTGTGCCCGTTAAAATAAAGTCCAAGAAAAAGGACACAATAGTAGAAGCCATGTACTATCACGTGAAAGTCCCCGAGAAGGACACTGAGCTGCTGCGCTTCCTATGGTGGCCGAATGGAGATGTGAACCAAGACTTAGTTGAAAATAAAATGGTAGTTCATCTGTTCGGTGCAAAATTGTTGCCTAGTGGTGCTAACTTCGCCCTCAGAAAGACAGCAGAAGAAAACTGCAGCAATGCATCTGCTGTGGCAGTTAACACAGTGCTTAAAAACTTTCATGTAGACGACTGCCTGAAATCCGTTTCGAGTCATGACCAAGCAGTCGCCCTATACAATGATCTCACAAGTCTCTGTACAAGTGGAGGGTCTAACCTCACTAAATGGGCAAGCAATAGCCGTGCCCTACTGACTGTCATTCCCGAGAGTGAAAGGATCAAAGACATGAGAGACTTAGACTTGAGTAACGATGCACTGCCCATAGAGAGAGCTCTGGGGGTGCTGTGGTGCATTAACTCAGACATGTTCAAGTTTAAGATTAGCTTAAAGGAACGACCTGTGACAAGAAGAGGAATTCTGTCAATCACTAGCTCAACATACTTAGGCTTTCTCCCACCTGCCATACTGCCAGCTACAATCCTAATGCAACAGTTATGTAAAGAAAAACTTGCCTGGGATGATGACATTCCCGAGCAGTTTGCAACGGCGTGGAAAACCTGGCTGCAAGAGCTGCACAGACTGTCCGAGTTCAGCATAGCAAGGTCCATAAAACCAGCCGACTTCGGAGTTACAGCTACAGCACAACTCCATCACTTCTCGGATGCAAGTGAAATGGGATACGGAGCTGTCTCATACCTCAGGTTAGTAAACGCTGATGGACTTACACATTGTGCATTCATGATGGGGAATTCCCGTGTAGCACCCCTGAAACAAACCACCATTCCACGAATGGAACTGACTGCGGCAGTGGTCGCTGTAAAAAATGACAAAATGTTGAAAGAACAGCTAGAATAGAAATTGCTGGACTCTATGTTCTGGACTGACAGTACAACTGTTTTGAGATACATTGATAACGAAACACTTCGTTTTAAAACCTTCGTGGCCAACAGAATCGCCATTATAAGAGAGTCAACCAAGTCACAGCATTGGAGGTACGTTAATACCTCACAAAACCCAGCTAATTCTGCCTCCAGGGGGGTATCCTGTGAAAAGTTCATGAAAAATGTCAACTGGATCCAAGGTCCCTCCCTCCTCAAAGAAGCAGAGTGCAAATGGCCTGAAAATATTCATGACACATCAATAAAAGAAAATTTTGATGAAAATGCTGATGAAGTTAAGCTCTCAGCTTTAGTGAATATTGTGAGCATTACAAAATGCACAGACACAGACGCAGTGAGTAAACTGATTAATCATCACTCTGACTGGCACAAGTTAAAAAGATCCGTTGCCTGGATCCTTCGCACCAGAGACATGCTGAAACAAAAAACAGAAAGGGTTAAAACACAAGTAGATGACCCAAAGACAGAAAATCACAAGTCTCTAAAAGCACAAGAAAACGACATCATTAAGTTCACTCAAAGACAAAATTTTAAGGAAGAACTTCTCACGTTGCAAAAGGGTAAAGCAGCAGCAGAATTCAAACAGGGAATTCGCACACAGCAAAAACGAAAGGCATCTGCGAAAAGAAACAGCTGCTCGCCCAAACTGAAACCTCCGACACCAAACTACCTGCTGCTGATGAAAAAACAGCCAAACCTGCCACCTGGATTTGTCATCTATGCACGTCGCAGGGAGAAGCAGATCCAGCATCAATCAGACCTGCTCTGGAAGCGATGGGTACGTGAATACTTGCCCTTGCTCCAGGGGCGGCAAAAGTGGTTTCAAAACAAAAAAAAACTTTCGATTGGAGACATAGTTTTAATAACTGATGAGTCTTCTCCAAGAAATTCATGGGTCATGAGAAGAATCACGAAAGTGTTCCCCAACAAAGGGGGACTGGTGAAACGTGTTAGTTAAAACTAAGACCAACACTCTGGAAAGACCCATCGACAAGCTGTGCCTCATATGTGAAATGGACTGTTAAATGTGTGGAAATATGTTATGAAATTTGATATGCAAATGTAAACACCTGAGATGAATATTACCCACTTAAAAGATTTAAAACGTTTTAGAAGGTTAAGAATGTTTGATTTCATTGCTTTATCAAAAAAAAAAAAAACACAAAATTGTAATTGTCAGTCTCCATGCCTGTCAATTAGGGGCTGGAATGTAAGTGCCATATCGCACTTTTTATGAATTTGTTGTTGTGTTTATTTTATTTTATTTTACTTGCTGTTATTTCATTTATTCTACCTTGTTCTATTCATTAGTAAAGCATTAAGCATTAAGTTTGTTACATAAGCCATAAGCTTTAAATTTCTTAGTTATGCATCATAAGTTGATAATCGTAGGTTGGTCTGTGATGTCATTCTACTATTACATGCATTTGTGTGACTGTGATATGCTAGAAAGCTCAGTATAGATTTGGAAGGCTACGGAAACACAAGCTTTAGACCGTCAGCTAGTGAGAGCTCCCGGTAAGCTAGAAATGTAAAATACAGCAACGAGGTTGTTGTAACCGTAAGCTAACGTAAGCTGGGAAAGTAAGAAACAACAAGAGTGTTGTTAGATACCCAAGCCAAGATTGTAATCTACAAGATACAGCAAACAGGTTGTTGTAAAACTCAGAGATTTGCAAGATGCAGCAACTGGTGTCTGTAATAACAGTGGATTTACTCAAGACGACTGTATGAAGTGTTGATTCTTTGATGCTGACAAATAAACGACAAAAGACAAAGAGATCGGACTTCTGTCATGTGAGTGAAACTTTAAGACATTAGCTACGCGTCAAAACTAGTGAAATAAGCCAACCGCATCTACACCGACTGATTTGCGCTTTTTAGATACTCTTCTTTTTTTAGACTTTGATACACGCTGACCGGGAGGGCGTTTTATGGCTCTTCGTGATATAATTGCTATTCCTGACCCCTCCTGACCTCTCGAGCCTTCGCCAGCTTTCCTGACAGCTCTGCTGATCACGTCCGAAGCGAAGCCCTTGGCGGCGGTCGTTAGATGAGGCTTAGCAACGCTGAAACCCTTTTTTACTAAAGGTATTATAAAACGAAAGTCTCGAGAACACCGACCCTACTCCTCGTCCGTACATAACCGGGGCGCCGCTGAAGCCCGGTAACCCACCCACCTGATTCTCGTAGTAAGTTACAAAATGCCGGGGATCCGCTCTGTAACTTAATGAGGCCATAATGATGTTTTAACTGGTCTGAAATGGAGCGTGAGTAGCATCTTACCGTAGGTGAAGACAACCTGCTTATTCTGATCGGATTTAATCTCTACGTGTATGTTTTCAATATGTTTCTTGGCCACTGGTACGTAATGGGGGGTGTTGTATGAGCGAGTGATTACATCTCCATATCTACCCTCTATTTTAACAGCGCCCAGCAGAGGCGCGTATGCGTCACCTATGATCTGCGGGGTGATAACGTCAATATAGAAATAGAGATGATAGAATCCAGCTTTCATGTCAGCAGGGAATGGGGATATTTTAGGTCCGGGGCCTGTCATAAACCATTTACCAGGTTTCACACCTAACATGAAACACAGAGGCGCTGTAAAATGCAGACGATAGCGGCCGCTTCCCATCCATTGGAAACTCTGTAGATGTCTATTAAAACTCAACCCTATAACCAGTCCCAGTTGTCTAAATTTCTCGTTCAGAGCTTTCATGAGTTGATCTTTATCTTCATAAACACCATATTTAAATTTTACTCTATGCTGAGTAAATGCGCTCAAATCCATCTCTTCGCCGCCCCCTCGTGGTCCGTGTTCCCATGTGTCTAACCACAGGAATTCGGCTCCCTCTCACGGTATGTTATGCCAGGAATGCGAATATGATACATCTGTCAGCGCTACTTCCCAAGCCCCGTCGAGGACTAAATGTTTGGCCATGTCTACGTGAAAAATTGAACTCGTATTATTCTTAAACACGTCATAGCTTGCGTTCGAGGGTAAGGTGATGTAGAAAGCCTCTCTGCCTGAATGTTCCATCGTGCAAATGATTGTGCATCTTCGAGTTTGATTTTTTTTATACCTTGATCAAATCCCCTGCTTTCACGTAACTGAAAAAAGTTTCGCCATTTCACTAAATAATGTTTCACACCCCTTATCATACGCTTCCCCCGAATTTCCTGTATCTGAAAGACTTTGTCTTTAGCGACCTTTACTTTCTGTAGTTCGGCCTCATAAAAAGTACCCTCTAGCTCTTCACCGTCATAATCCTTTAATTTATACACTGGTGGGAGACGCGGTATGCAATCGGATACCGTAAATATTTCGTCCATGAAACTCTGTGTAAATTTTTTCTCAAAAACCCCTCTCAGCTTGGATATTCTCACCAGGTCGCCCTCTTTAAAATTCATCTTTAATTTTCTCTTGTGCCGTAGAGGGAACGTACCATAGAGGTTTTGAAAAACTTGAGATGTGTTTTCGGATGTCACTTGCATAGGGGTCATTTTTATACTGGAGTGGTACGTGTTATTATAACTTTTGATGAAATCCTGCAACACGTCAACGTATCTAAACGTGCTTTTAGCTGTAAAATAGTGAAAAAGTTTGGATTTTAACGTCCGATTATGTCTCTCGACCACGCAGGCTTTCACATCGCTGGACGTGCTGAGAAGCTTAATGTTTTTACGCATTAAAGCTTGAAAAGTTTTATTGTAGAATTCACTCCCTTTGTCTGTCTGAAGGAAACGAGGAACCCCGCTGTCTTTTAAAATCGACACAAAGGCGCTGGTTACTTCTGTAGCTGATTTTTTCTTTATAGGTCTTACATAAGCTTTCTTTGAAAAAACATCGATCACCGTGAGTAAATACTTGAATCCGTCGTTGTACGATGACAGTTTTTGCATATCGCATAGATCTGCTTGAAACTGATTGAGCGGCCTCGAGGTAAAAACTCTATTTCGAGGAAATCGCGGTCGGGCCATTTTATGCAGCGTGTATGCGTCTTGTTCAGCTAGAAAATCCTTAACCCTCTTGAGATTTATTTTCAGACCTGATTCGCTTTGTAAGGCCTTATGCAACCTCTGCACCCCTCCGAAACTGGCGGGGTGTGAAGGATCGTAATATATTTTTTTCATCAACCTATCAAGTTTTCGAGACATCTCTCTCACCGCTGAACTTTATTCTTGATCTGAATGAGTGTTTATGGCTATGACTCGATCTCTGTGTTGTATCTATACAAATGATGCGTTTAGGTTGACGCTGACATGTGTTTTATGATCCCATGGTCTCTGCCACTGTGAAGTGTCTGTTTTATGACCCCTTTTTGTTAAGTGGTCATTTAGGAAGTGTGTGTTTTTAATGACCCCATTAGGCTTGTTTGTTTAGGAAGTGTCTGTTTTATGACCCTTTTAGGTTTGAAAGTGTGTGTGTGTGCTTACACTTGGGATGTGACTTGCTGTTTGAGGGTTGAAAAAAGAATATCCGTTATTTTAGTTAAACTCATTTTAATATTATATAAAAACATTATACAAGAAAAAAGAACCATCTAAAATAGTAATTAGTAGTAGTAAAAACATTATATGAGAAGAAACGTTCGACCAAGGATTACATTGTTTTTAAGCATTATACATGAAGAAGAAACATAAAAAATAGTAATTAGCAGTAGTAAAAAAACTTTCGAATAAGGATTACATTTATTTATTTATTTTTTAAACATTGTAGAAGAAGAAAGATTTTAAAAAAGTAATATTAACAGCGTTTGATTACTTTCAAAACTTGTGTAAGTATTACATTGCCATTTCTACATAGAAAAGCATCATGAATTTTTTGCAAGTAGCTGACAACGTCTACGGAATGATTGGTTTTTATAAAAATAACCATAATATCTACAAACAATGCATGAAGTGTAAACATATGATGCATGCTCATTTCTTTCACATTCAAAACATCAATAATCTTACAGAAGGTAATGACTGGGGAATTCTCGTTCAACTGTAATATTGCCTGCACAAGCTCGTCCCAGTTTGCAGTACCGGTTACAGATTTAATAATACACAGAATCTCTTCAAATCTCTCTACCTCGGCAGTTACACATATGAAATCTGATTTAAACTTTGAAATTTTCGATTACTTTAAACACCAGTCTCTGCATCTCGCTGATCACCAAATACTCTTGCGCATACGCACTCCATCTTCGCAGGCAGTTACCCATCTTCCACCTTCAGTCTTCGTTCCCGTACCAGAAGTTCACAACTTTTTCCAGGTTTCTGTTCTTAGGCGTAGTGGCGTCCTGACCGGTTAACGTTTTCTGTATGTCTATAATAGTCTCTTCGATGTCCACGCTGGTTCTCAACTCGTGTAGATATGTCTCGGACACACCGCTCAGTGTACCTTCGTCCGCCGGAGACAGACTGCATGCTTCCAGAAAACGCAGAATAGATGGGATAAAGCGGTCGGTCCAGAGTCTCCTCCTCAGTTCTTCAAAGTTATCTCTGAAAAAGATGTCCGTAAAACCCCACAGGCACTCGTGGTGTTTCTGACTAGGATGATCCACCATACAGCCGTAGCAGGTCTCCTCTCTGTAGCGGTACGCGACTATAGAGATCAGCCTTGTCACCACAGTTTTTATAGCGTCCATTTGAAGACGGGAAAGCCATCCATCTGTTTTTAGAGCGTCCATTTGAAGACGGGAAAGCCATCCATCTGTTTCATCACAGTCGCGCAGCGTAGCCGACGAGGACTCGCCGCCGTCCCAATCACGCGTCTGACTTTCAAACAGCACTGAAGGCAGCGAGGATTGTGCTGAATCGAGCGCCATGCTGAACACCGTGGTTTGGGCTGAATCGAACGCCATGACATAAATTCGGATAACGTACCGGCTGGGTTGAAGCTGCGAACTAGAGGAATTTAAACTAGCCGCCCTGAAGAGGAACAGACTGAGAAGAAGTTAGAAGAACAGACTGCGTCGCGTCACGAGCTGATCCCTCCAATCACGACTCCTATGGAAAAGTCCGGTAATTCGCTCTCCGAAAACTTTGTGCATTCTGATCCAAGTAGTGACAGGGATGGTCAGAGTCGGATGAAAAACCCCACATTCGGTGTTGAAGCGCTCCACTGTCAGCGAACCCTCAGGCTCGTTCTCGCTGGTTAAACCCCAGCTCACGCGGTAAAACCATTTAACCGTAGCTGCGGCTTTCGTCTCCCATATTATTCTCATTAGTCTCTTCTTCTTAGTCTCGTTTTGTACCACAGTCTTTTTTGCAGTTGTTGTCTCATCGACATGAATTTCTTCTTCTTCTTCAAACTCGTTCCAGAGATTTAAGTTCTCACTCTCTGGTAAGGTGTCATGTTTGCTCTGTGTGCAGAATGGCGGACGCAGACGCAGGAGTATGTTCACAACGTGTTCTTTTATTAACTTAAATGTTCTTTTCATACGATCCACGTTTAACTAAAAGTCTCTCTTTTTTTGTAATTCACTTTATCAGAAAACGGAAACCAAAACAAACACGAAACAAACCCCCAGCCTACCCCACACTCCCTGTGTGGGTAGCCCCCCGGATTCCCACTTGTCCCTCGGACGTGCGTCAGGTCCAAAAACTGCCTGAGGCGGTTTTCCAAACGCACGGTGCTGAACACGACAGGTGCGTTTCCTGAAGTCCGGTGATCGGGCGGAATTAGTGCTGTGAGGAAGAGATGACAGTGTTTTAGAGGAGAGAGACACCAATCGTGACAATCACACAGACATACAACTGTGAACGGACGAGACACTACGGGCTCGACCGGCTTAAATAAGGACACAACGGGATAGGACACAGGTGTAGGTGTTCTTGTGATTAGGGAGACATACCAACGTTGACACACTAGGTGGGGACAAAGTGTCGGCTCAATAATCCGGAGACCCAGATCTTATTTCCCCGGGCCGCGGTGGTACCGATGTTACAGTACCCCCCCCCCCAGAACCGGCCTCTCGGGGGAGGCGAGGGCGACCCCGACGTCTTCCTTGAGGAGGTCGGAGCCCCCGTGTGGCCGGAGCCGACTGACCCGGAGGGCGTCCCGGAGGTCGAGGAGCTGGGCGGTCCGGCCGTTCCTGGTGAAATGTGGTGATTAACTCACGGTTTAGGATGTCTTTGGCCGGGACCCAGCTTCTCTCCTCCGGACCGTAACCCTCCCAGTCCACGAGATACTGGAGAGCTCCTTTCCTCCTCCGCGAGTCCAAGAGCTGGGTTACCTTGAAGGCCGGGGTGCCCTCGATCTCTACGGCCCCAGGCAGCGAGGGCTCAGCCCTGCCCTCGTCTAGGGGTCCCCGGATCACCGGCCTTAGAAGGGAGACATGAAAGACAGGGTTGATTCGCATATGAGAGGGTAATTTCAGCTTATAGGAAACAGGGTTGATTTGTGATAAAATGACAAAGGGACCTATGTAACGGGGGGTGAGTTTACGGCATGGGAGATGAAGGTTGAGGTCCCGTGTCGAGAGCCACACTCGATCGCCTACCTGGAGCGGAGGTCCTTCCTTCCTTTGTCTATCGGCATATGTTTTAAATCGCATGATTGCCCGGGCGATGTGCGCATGCGCATCTTCCCAGACTTTTTCCGCTTTTTTGAACCACGTATCCACCATGGGTACTTCGGTGGGCGTGGTGTCCCAGGGACAGAGCGGGGGTTGGTAACCTAGCACGCATTGAAAGGGCGTTAGACCGGTAGCGGAATGGATTAACGAGTTCTGAGCGTATTCTGCCCACAGTAGCCAGCTGGCCCATTCGTGTTGTCGGCTGCTACAGTATGCCCGCAGATATCTCCCTAGTTCCTGAACAGTCCGCTCTGCCTGTCCATTAGACTCGGGGTGATAGCCTGACGTTAGACTAACTGTGGTCCCCAATTTCTGGAAAAAAGCTTTCCAGACTTTGGCGATAAATTGGGGACCACGATCTGAAACAATATCTTCGGGCATGCCGTAGTGGCGAAACACTGTTGAAAAAAGGGCCTCTGTTACCTGAGCAGCAGTAGGGAGGGAGCCAAATGGAATGAACCGACACCCCTTAGAGAATCTGTCGACAACCACTAATACCGTCGTGTACCCTTGAGACACCGGCAGGTCCGTGACGAAGTCGACCGCAATGTGCGACCACGGCCGGTTTGGTGTCGGTAGGGGCATTAGTTTACCAACGGGTAGGCTACGAGATGTTTTAGTTGTAGCGCATACCGCACATGACGAAACCACTCTCCGCACGGTTTCTCTCATTCCCGGCCACCAGTATTTTCGTGCAATGTTTTGGAAGGTGCGCGTTATCCCGGGGTGTCCGGATGCCACACTCGTGTGAGCCGTGCTCACAACACCCTCTCGCAGCGCCCCGGGGACATAGACTCTGCCCGGAGGGCACCCGGGGGGCGCAGGGTCTGTCTGCCCCCCCCGAGCGATCTCCGCGTCCCATTCCCACGCCACCGGGGCGATCACGAGCGGCGCGGGGAGAATCGGCTCAGGTTTTATTGAGGAGGGGGCTGCTGGGTAACAGCGGGACAATGCATCGGCTTTTTTATTCTTAGATCCGGGCCGGTAGGTGATATGAAAGTGAAACCGTGTGAAGAACAATGACCATCGGGCTTGTCGGGGGTTTAGCCTTTTAGCTTGTTGGATGTATTCGAGGTTGCGGTGATCAGTGTACACAATGAATGGATATTTGGCTCCCTCTAGCCAATGTCGCCATTCCTCTAACGCCGCCTTCACTGCGAGCAGTTCTCTGTTGCCGATATCATAATTTTGCTCCACTGACGTCAGTTTTCTCGAGAAAAAAGCACAGGGGTGAAGTTTCTCGGGTTTCCCATAGCGCTGAGACAATACCGCCCCTAATCCCACCTCTGAGGCGTCTACCTCGACGATGAATGGCTTCTCGGGATCCGGAAGCCGTAAAACGGGTGCAGTAGTAAAGGCCCGTTTTAAGGTGTTGAACGCGTTCTCCGCTTCCGCGGAGAGCGTCTTCAACTTCTTGGGCTTCCCCTTCAGCATGGTGGTGAGGGGCGTGGCTATGGAACTAAAGTTGCGAATAAAGCGCCTGTAGAAATTAGCAAACCCGAGAAAGCTCTGTAGCGCTTTTACTGACCGTGGCACCGGCCATTGTGTTACCGCCTTTACCTTAGCGATCTCCATCTCGACCCCCAGTGGCCCAATGCGGTAGCCGAGAAAGGCGATCTCCTTTTTATGGAACTCGCATTTCTCCGCCTTCGCATAGAGCCCGTGCGCGCGCAGCCGGCGAAGGACGGCGGTCACCTGAGCGACGTGCTCCGAATATGACCTCGAGTACACTAGAATATCATCCAGATATACTATCACATATCGGTTCAACATATCTCGAAACACGTCGTTCATGAACCCCTGAAACACCGCAGGCGCGTTTACCAGCCCATACGACATAACATTATATTGATAATGTCCCGATGAGGTGCTAAACGCGGTCTTCCACTCGTCGCCCTTACGCACACGAACGAGATTATATGCGCTGCGGAGATCGAGTTTTGTGAAGATGGAGGCGCCGCGGAGCTGGTCGATAGCGGCCGGAACCAGTGGCAGTGGGTGCTTGTATTTTATTGTTACAGCATTGAGTCCTCTATAATCTATGCATGGACGAAGGCCCCCGCCTTTTTTCTCAATAAAAAAGAAACCAGCCGAGGCGGGTGACGTGGATCTGCTAATGAGCCCCTGCCGGAGAGCCTCGTCCACGTATTCCTCCATTGCCCTGGTCTCGTCCAGCGACAACGGATAAATACGTGCATAAGGCGGTGCCTTCCCCGGCAGGAGCTCAATGGCACAATCCCACGGACGGTGGGGAGGAAGTCTCGCTGCTGCCCTAACACTAAACACATCGTGAAACTTCGCATACACTGGGGGCACACTAGTGGATACCTGGCAGGTCGGGCTTTCTATGGTTGTAGTTTGGACCACCAACGTGGGTGGTGTGCATGTTTGCGCGCATTGGGAGGACCATGAGAGGATGCGAGGCTTGGCCCAATTGAATTTCGGGTTATGAAGGCTGAGCCAAGGGAGGCCCAGTACGACGGAAGGATCAGCCTGGGAGATTACATAAAACTGTATTTCTTCAGTGTGATCGGGGAAAGTTAACCGAAGGGGCGCAGACATGGTTTTTAACGGCGAGTGTTTTAACGTGTTGCCATCCAGTGCTTTGATGGTTATCGGATGCGGAAGCTTCGACACGGGAGCTCGCAGCGCGGAAAGCAGAGATGCAGAGATGAGATTGCCGGCCGATCCCGAATCTATTAAAGGAGAAACAGACAAGGTAGTGTTATTAAAAGTTATGGTAGCAGGTAAACAAAAAGGTGAAGGGGTGCGAAGTGGTGTGCTCTCAGTTACATTCAGGGATGGGCAGGAACTGATTTTGTGCCCATCTCTCCCACAGTACAGACACAGCCCCGCCTTCATTCTTCTGGCACGCTCCGCAGCGGTGAGATGTGACGCCCCGATCTCCATGTCGCTCGCCGGGGCTTCCTCCCGACCAGGTGGCAGCGGCTGGAGGGCAGGTCCCCTACTGACAGGTTCAGATCGCCTCAAAGGGCGGGGTGGTGGCCGCCGCTGTTGCTGGCGCAGATGCTGGTCGAGTTTGATGGCGAGGGAGATGGTGTCCTCGAGACTGAGCTCAACATCCCGGCACGCAAGCTCCATCTGGATTTCCGAGTTGAGCCCATCTCGGAATCGGGCCAGCAGGCTCCTGTCACACCACCCACTTTCCGCCGCGAGAACCTGAAACCGGACGGCGTAGTCGGACACGGGTCCCTGCCCTTGTCGGATCTTCAGCAGCTGCTGCTCACCTGATCGACCCTGGTCCGGGTGGTCGAAAACGGCGCGAAGCGCCTCGACGAACCGGTGATACCGTGTGACGGTAGGTCCTCCTGCACTCCACACGGCCGTGGCCCATTCCAGAGCTTGCCCGGTTAGATGCTGAGTGAGGAAGCTCACCTTTTGCTGATCCGTCATATTTGGGAAATCGGTGAGGTACAACTCGCAGGCCAGAAGAAATCGCTTACACCCGTCAGGGTCTCCCCCGTATCGTTCGGGAGGTGTTGGGCGAGGGGCTGCTGGCGGTGGCGGCCGTGGTGGAGATGCTGGTGGTGACCGAGCAGTAGCCAGTTGCGAAACGCTGCAGGCGAGGTCATGAACAGCCCGGGCTAGAGTTCCGATTTCCTGCTGCTGTTCGCGCAGGTACCGGTGAAACCGCACGTCATCAGGCAGGGACACTCCTGCTGCGTCCTGAAAGGTCCGTTCATCTGTCATGTTTGCTCTGTGTGCAGAATGGCGGATGCAGACGCAGGAGTATGTTCACAACGTGTTCTTTTATTAACTTAAATGTTCTTTTCATACGATCCACGTTTAACTAAAAGTCTCTCTTTTTTTGTAATTCACTTTATCAGAAAACGGAAACCAAAACAAACACGAAACAAACCCCCAGCCTACCCCACACTCCCTGTGTGGGTAGCCCCCCGGATTCCCACTTGTCCCTCGGACGCGCGTCAGGTCCAAAAACTGCCTGAGGCGGTTTTCCAAACGCACGGTGCTGAACACGACAGGTGCGTTTCCTGAAGTCCGGTGATCGGGCGGAATTAGTGCTGTGAGGAAGAGATGACAGTGTTTTAGAGGAGAGAGACACCAATCGTGACAATCACACAGACATACAACTGTGAACGGACGAGACACTACGGGCTCGACCGGCTTAAATAAGGACACAACGGGATAGGACACAGGTGTAGGTGTTCTTGTGATTAGGGAGACATACCAACGTTGACACACTAGGTGGGGACAAAGTGTCGGCTCAATAATCCGGAGACCCAGATCTTATTTCCCCGGGCCGCGGTGGTACCGATGTTACATAAGGATTCTTTATTCTCCTTCTTTTCTTTAAGTAACTGAAAAACAAGCAAACTCAACACACCCCAGTCGTTTGATGTGATCATTGTTTTTTCAACACAAGTGTTAAACGTTTCACCGCTCTCCAATTGGTAGAAAAACATCTCCCCATCCAAGTACTTAAACACAAATCCCCACTTGCGCCCGTGATCCAGACTCATCTCTTCCCGAAGCGAGTCACGCGGCGGGCGCTGAGTCCGGCGCAGATACATAACACGTTTCTTCGGAGCTCGAGTTAAAGACGAGTCATACACAGCCGTCAAAGGCAACTGATAGAAAATATTACTAATAAAAAAACACAAAATAAAAAAAAAATCAACTTCTCACAACAACATAAATGAATGAATGAAACGATGTCTAATGCATAAACATCGCTACACCCCTCCCTTTTAATCAAAAACCTCCCGGTCATAAAAATTCCTAAAGGTCATAAAAAAGCACTTAAGGGGGAAATAAAACTGTCAAAATCGAGTTTGACGAAAGCTTGTTAGGTTATATTTTTGACATACCCGGGTTAAGTTTGAGGGTAAGTTAGTGGATATTCAAATCAAATTCAAATTCAAATTTTATTCGTCACATACACAGTAATACACAGTACGATATGCAGTGAAATGCTTACACGACCGCCAGTGACCTTAAAAAGAGAATTAAATCTTACAGTAAGGAATAAATATGAATAAAGAAATACAATAGGAAAATTTTAACTTAACTAGAATAAAAATAGAAATAAAAAATAAAAGTATACTGTACATAAAATAGAAATAAAAATAGAGATATACTGTACAATAGAGATTTTCTTTTAAAATTGAAATTTGGTGGAGGATGTATGGTGTGCAAGCAATTTGCATAGAAACATGTGTTAAGGTGCCTTATTAAAGTGACTTTGTGCAAGGGTCCAGAATGTAAACATAAATATGAGTTCCAATGTCAGGGTAGATGTGCATGAAAGTGTCCATAGTGTCCGTTGACGTTAAGAGGTTGTATTAGTTCTGTGTTTGTGGTGTGAATGTGCTATGGTTGAGAGACCTTATTGCCTGCGGGAAGAAGCTCCTCCTCAGTCTCTCTGTGTTGGCCTTCAGGGAGCGGAAGCGCTTTCCTGACCGCAACATCCATTGTTGGGATGGCTGAGGTCCTTCACGATCTTCCTGGCCTTGGTCCAGCACCGCTTGGTGTAGATTGAGTGCAGGTCAGGGAGCTTGGTGCGGATGAATGCACTCAGCTGAACGCACGACCCTCTGTAGAGCTCGTCTGTCCTGCATGGTGCTGTTTCCAAACCAGGTCGAGATGTTTCCCGTCAGGATGCTCTCTATGGTGCAGGAGTAGAAAATCCTGAGCACCTTGGAGGGCAGTCTGAAGTCTCTCAAACGTCTGAGGTGGTACAGATGCTGCCGGGCCTTTTTCACCACGGTGTTGATGTGACAGGACCATGACAGGTCCTGCGTGATGTGAACACCGAGGTATCTGAAGCTGTCCACTCTCTCCACTGGGCTCCTGTTGATGACGGGGGTCTGGTAGTTCCTCTCCTGCTTTGTACAAAAGTCCACTATCAGCTCCTTTGTCTTACTGATGTTCAGGAGGAGATTGTTCCTCTGGCACCAGTTGTCCAGATTCCCAATCTCCTCCAGGTAGGCCGACTCATCGTTGTTCGTGATCAGGCCCACCACGACAGTGTCGTCAGCAAATGACGGAGGTGGAGTTGGTAGTGGCCACGCAGTCGTAGGTGTATAAAGAGTACAGCAGGGGGCTCAGTACACAACCCTGGGGCGCTCCAGTGCTGAGTGTGAGGGAGGCTGAGACATGACCGCCCATCTTTACTGCCTGTGGTCTGCCAGTTAGGAAGTTGGAGATCCACTGACACATGGGTGAGCTGAGTCCCAGGTGCTCCAGCTTGGTGGTGAGTGTGGAGGGAATTATGGTATTAAATGCAGAGCTGTAGTCGATGAAGAGCATTTTCACATAATTTCTCCTCTTAGTGTCCAGGTGGGTGAGAGATGTGTGGAGGAGATTTGAGATTGCATCGTCTGTGGAACGGTTCGGATGATAAGCGAACTGTAGTGGGTCGAGTGTGTCCGGTAGTGAAGAGATGATGAAGTCTCTGACCAGGCGTTCAAAGCACTTCATCACTACTGAGGTGAGGGCTACAGGGCGATAGTCATTGAGGGAGGCAGGATGAGGTTTCTTTGGAACAGGAACAATGATGGACTCTTTGAAGCATGTGGGGATCACCGACTGAGATAGAGAGATGTTGAATATCTCAGTGAACACAGGTGCTACCTGGTCTGCGCAGGCTCTGAGGATACGGCCTGAGATGCCGTCTGGTCCTGCTGCTTTCCTGGTGTTCACTCTCTTGAAGGCTCTCCTCACATCGTGCTCGGAGATGATGAGCGCGTTTCCGGTGCTGGCAGTGTCTTCCTGTCTGCAGCCGTTAGCATTAGCGCCACTAGCATTAGCGCTGCTAGCATTAGCATCGCTAGCGTCTTTAGCTGCAGCGTCGAAGCGAGCATAGAATGTGTTGAGCTTGTCTGCCAGAGTCGCGTCCGCGTTCGTCATACCGGATGTTGGTGCTTTATAATCCGTTATTGTTCTCAGTCCCTGCTACAGGCTCCTAGAGTCACTCTGTTGAAGCTGTGACTTTAGTTTTCTCCCGTAGCGCTGCTTCGCCTCTTTCACCGCCTTCCGGACGTTATATGACGCAGCCTTGTACGGTTCCATGTCCCCCGACGCAAGTCCGGTGTTGTAGGCAGCGGTGCGAGATCTCAGAGCGTCGCGGATGGTTTTATCCACCCACGGCTTCTGGTTGGGAAACGTTCTGATAGTCTTTTTCTCTACCGTATCGTCTGCCAGCTTCTCAATATATCCCACAACCGCTTCCGTAAACACGCTGACGTCATCATCGGAGCTGTTTCTGAACATGTCCCAGTCTGCGTCATCGAGTGCGTCCTGTAACGCGGCCACCGATTGGTCCGTCCAGCGCGCGACCTCCCTCTGAGCCGGCACTTCCTGTTTCAGCCTTTGTTTATATTTTGGCATGAGGAAGATGGCGGCGTGGTCGGATTTACCAAACGCTGGACGAGATTCTGCCTTGTAACCGTCTTTGACCGTGGTATAACAATGGTCCAGTGTCCTTTCGCCCCTGGTGGGGCAGGTGATGTGCTGATAAAAGTTCGGCGCTGCGCGTTTGAGGTTGGCACTATTAAAATCCCCCGCCACAATGAGCGCAGCGTCCCGGTGTTGTGTCTGGTGCTGTGTGAGTGCCTCATGCAGCTCGCATAAGGCAGTGTCGGTGTCTGCTTGTGGTGGTATGTAAACGGCGCTGATTATGACCGATGTGAACTCCCGGGATAGATAAAATGGACGACACATGATGGACAGAAGTTCCAGGTTTGGTGTGCAGGAGCGTGTAAGAGGAACAACGCTCGCGCTGTTGCACCAGCTGTTGTTCACCATTAAGCACACGCCGCCTCCCCTTGACTTCCCCGAGTTCCGCGTCCTGTCCATGCGGTGAACCGAGAAGAACTCGGCTGGTTGTATGGCGTGGTCTGGCACCGCTGGGTTCAGCCATGTCTCGGTGAAGCAGAGGAGATTGCAGTCTCGAATGTCTCTCTGGAACTTTATCCTGGCCCTGAGGTCATCGAGTTTGTTCTCCAGTGACTGGACGTTGGCGAGCAGGATACTAGGCAGAGGTGTGCGGTGTGCACGGGCTCGGAGCCGGTTCCTCACGCCACCTCGTCTGCCTCGAGGTCTCCGCTTCGCGTCGCGTCCATTGTTCTCCCTCAGGATCTCACTCGGCCAGCTCGGATCCGGAGTTAAAAACGTCGAATTGTGAGTACATTGTATACCAATAGAAACAAGAGTGTCTCTATCATACCTAATGTACTCAATGGTGATGATTTTGCCGATTTTAAAACAAAGAAAACTAACTTAAAAAACAAAAACAAGGAAAAGGTGGTCGGAGCAGTCGTGATGGCAGCCGACCTCACCGGCGCCATCTTGTTAACCTCAACTTCCGGTTCCAAAAACTTTGTGGGTATGTATGTAACCATAGCAACTTACTCTCTGAAGATAACCTGCTCGGTAGCAGGTTATGTTCCAGGGTAAGTTTGTTTCAGAAGGTTATTCAGCAGGCCACGCCCCTTTGATGAGGATCCTGTGGACGGGAGGCACAAATTATACAAGTTTTTTTCACCGGGAGAGAATTATAAGACCTCGTATTGATGTTTTTTTTCTAATGATTATTTGAAAGAGCGTTATTGGTTTACAATGGAATTAAATTATTTAACACATCTCTTGAAAACGCATATTGCAAATGTCACCAACGGCGGGTCTGCGCTTAGTAAACATTCCGTGTATATCACTTCGTTTTTTTCCAGGGCATTTTTTGTACAATGTGGGGCATGTGATGCAGAGCATGTGGGAAAGGCAACTGTATGTCTGGTACTTAAACACTTCTTACACACATGTGTACAGGTCCCTGGCCATAAACCTCTGTGTGGTATTAAAGAGGAATTCCACAGAGTGGCAGGTTTTGTCCTTTGTAGTAAAATTGATGACGCATATTTAATATGTAGTCATACTATTTATATACATGTATTCATCCTGCACACACACACACACACACTTGATCCTCCCATATACAGATGTCGCCATTAAAAACGCGCGTTTCGAGAAAAGGGATCCCGTGACTTGCCGCGGCTTTGCGCTGCTGCGTGCGGGAAGCTGTGAACATGCCCTTCATTACCTGTAGGGGGCAGTCGTGTTTCAGTCTGAAGTATTGTGTGTCTACTGAAGCCGAAAATGTGTGCAAATTAAACTGCGCATGCGTGTTTGGAGACGCTGTGCCCGCGCTGTGTATCAGTCGGTTGGGAATCATCACGGAGGTTACAACACGGCGTGGCTGCAGCTGGAGTTTGTCATGTTCGAGGTAAGTTTAGCTTTCTTTTTTGGATGTGATTCTCACTTTCATGACTCCCAATTAATGTTCATCTTAATCTCAGGACGTACAATTAGCAATTTCAGTTTTTAATAGTGTGGAGATTCACAAAACACCGTTTTCGTGTAAAAACCTGAACCTACGGAGCCCCCCAGGGGTCCTGTGGTAAATAAATAAATAAATAAAATAATAACGAACCGAGCGCGCGGATTAATACACCGAGATGTGTGTTTCTTACCCCCACCCTGAGTGAAAACGGCGTGTTCAGACAAAGGCTCGCCAGTTAGATGCCATTTCTGAACACATTTACTTCCCGCACAAACTGAGTCGTGTGTGTTAAATCATTAAATGCTAAAAGAGCACTAGCAATAAACGTTTTTTTTTCTGAAGCCGAACTTTATTAATGAGTTACGAGTAAAGAACCTGTACATATGTTCATACAGTATTGACAGCAGCTCTAATTTACTGCGGTAAAGCCAGCCGCGGTTCAGAAAAACACGGTCAAGCCAGCCGCGATTGATTTTAGTGCGCGCGCATATTACAGTTATTACGGTAGTTTCATGAACAACACAGAGAGAACGCGTTTTCAGAGCGCTTTTCTTGAAAAGCCCAGCGTGATTGTGATGTGATATAAAAAGATGTCATGTTTCGAAACTGGTGTTTTGCATTTTTTGTTTTCCTTATTGTTTATAGGTGCGATGTCTAATGTTTTCTGTATATTTCTTCTTATACAGTCATTGTAAATGTAGTTGTGTTTACAGATAAATTATATGCAAATTGAAGACAAAATAAATGATATACTCCTTTTTAATCCCTCAGTTGTTTATTCATTTGACCAATGCTCTATAATTTCTGTTATTTTTGAGTGCATTCATTAGGTGTAATGTCTGCAATGAAAGTAAATAGCAAAATAAGTTTACAATAGGTTTAAAAGTCTGAATCACTAATCAATAATTATCATAAAGTTGATATCAAGAATAATGACATTACACTAAAGAGGCCTATACAGACGTCATTTCTAATAAGTAAAAAAAAATAACGGCCAATTATCATAGGAGGCGTCCCATACTATATACACACCTCATATGAAATTATTTTACTGCAACATTTTTGAGATATGGGGCATTATTACACTTTAAAGGGGTATACAGTCCCCATTTCTAATAAGTAGAAAAAAACAATGATAAGTTCTTATTCAGGACGTCCCATACTATATACACACCACATAAACTATTTTACTGCAGCATTTTTGAGATATTGGACATTATTACACTTTAAAGGGGTATAAAGACCCCATTTCTAATAAGTAGAAAAAAACAACCACCAGTTCTTATTCAGGACGTGCCATACTATATACACACCGAATATGAAACAATTTTACTGCAGCATTTTTTAAATATTGGACATTACATGATAAAGGGGTATAAAGACCCCATTTCTAATAAGTAGAGAAAAACAACCACCAGTTCTTATTCAGGACGTCCCATCCTATATACATACCAAATATGAAACAATTTTACTGCAGCATTTTTGAGATATTGGACATTATTACACTTTAAATGGGTATAAAGTCCCCATTTCTAATAAGTAGAAAAAAACAATGATCAGTTATTAATCAGGATGCCCCATACTATATACACACCAAATATGAAACAATTTTACTGCAGCATTTTCATCCTCATTATAGAAAACATTCCCTGAAGAATAACTGCTACTTTTGAACAGTAAAACAAAATAAAAATCAATTCTGGTATTTAGAAAGACTAAATACATTATTTTGTCTGTTTTCTACGAATTCTGCTGTAACTTATTTACATAAAACAATTATTTGAATGGTGAATATTTAAGAAAAATATTGTAACAGACAACCGTCAAAGTCACCAATAAATAACACGGATATTAAAGCAGAAATGCAAATAAATAAGCAAGTAAAAATTGACGAGCATGTTGTATTATCTCTCAGTCCTGGGCGTCTAAATGAAAAGCGCTCTGAAAGCGCGTTGTCTCTGTGTCGTTCCTGAAACTACCGTAATCACTGTAATATGTGCGCACACTAAAATCAATCGCGGCTGGCTTGACCGTGTTTTTCTGAACCGCGGCTGGCTTTACCGCAGTTCTAATTTGTCTAAATCGCATTGCAGACGATAAAAATAAGTCGAGTCATCCTTAATAAGTCGAGTCATCTGCATGCTTAATCTTTCCACACATGATTCTTGCTTCTCACTTTTTCCTTAATCCCTCGCTGATCTATCTTGTATTTTTCTAACGGTGTCAGAAACTTTGTGTTAGTAGCACTGCTTGTGCCTTCCTCTTTTGTAATTTGCTTTGGATAAAGGCAAACTTACAAAAGATGAAGAAATGCCTAAATGTAGTTGTACGAATAAAAGATTATGTAATGATACAATGTAAATATTTTCACAGAAACAAAGCGTAAAGATGAGACGTGAATCTGAAGAGGATCTCTTTGATGATTGCCTGGTAAAGCATTGTTTTCTTATTAATTATACAATTTATTAATACCTTGAATATAGTGTTTGTTGTATTGGACAGAAGCATGTAAATGCAAATGAATATATAAATCTGAGTAATTATTGAACGAATTTTCATGTTTGGACTAACCCTTTAAATACAAACTCAGCATTCATCATAGGATTTCCTGACACTGTAAAGGTGCAGAGTAATCTATGGAGTGTAGCCATCTCATGCCATGTTTTACAATGTTTTATTGATGCAAGATTATTGCTAAAGCAATTTAACCCAAGTTTAACAATCTGAAGTATATGAAGTGATGGTCATTTTTTATTATCAATTATTTTTATTTATTTATTTTCTCTGTGAAATGAAGTCAGCACAGGTTGAAGCAATTCAGATTTTTTTTTTGTTTCTCAAAATAAATTATTTATTTTCTTGTACATTTTATGCAGGGGGACAGACGAAGTGATGCCAGTATGCACCTTCTTAAAATCCTTGTCGTCTGTGCTGTTGAAGGGGAAGAACCGGTTGGTGTATCCATAATCCTTGAAGGAGAGGAAATTTTGCAAGAATGTGGCAATAGCTCCGAGCACTGCGCTACACATTTGAGCTATTTTCAGAAAGTTCTTCTAGAACTTGATGGGATTAAGCCATCACCAAAAGTGCAAGCTTTAAAGATGAAGTTATCTTAAAACATTTGATTTGGCTTGATTACAAGTCTTTACATGTTGTGTTTACATGTTCAGCTTAATGTTTTAATGCGTTATGGTTTCAATGGCATACTTTTAAGTGCACTAGTCCAGAGTGCTGATTTGAATGTTGCAACTTCACTGCTTCCGAGGGCTATTACGTTTTAACGTTTATTCTACAGTTTGTTTAATGTATTTTCTGCTGTATTTTATTTCTAAATGAATGCTGTATTTTATTTATTTATTATTTTACACAATTTTGTTTAAAACAAGTATTTCAGGCCCTGGTGCCGTGCAGTTTTTTTCTATGGATGCAAAATTTAGCTGAATGCACTTTTATTAAAAAGACAACTTGGATCTAGACTGTGAATGTCACAAATATTTGGTAATGTTGGTGAATAAACTGTTTAATTATATTTTAGTTGTGTGATTTATGAAAGATATAGATGAAATAATTACTTAAGTTTCTTTCCAAAACATAAATTAGCAATGTTTACATTATTATAGGGAGTAATATAAATTGATAAAACCAAGTTAAGGGAAAATCTCACAAAACAAAATGATAGTAATTTCATAAAATTAAGGTTCCTGCTGATACAATAATGAATTAACTTTACTTGATTATTTTAAATAAATCTAATTTGTGCATTAAATATAATTATGTAACTTTTACTTGATTTCTTTTATTGTTAATTTAATTAAGTAAATTTTACCTGACAATTACGGGTGAGTTTTACTTAGGCTGAATCACAATTCTATTTTCTTCCCCTTGTCCCCTGAAACGAAGTGGAAAGAGGAAGGGTATAAATATTTCCCCTAAGAAATGGGACAACACTGTTATACGTCATCATACTTTGTCGCTGGTTCCTAATGTTACGTCAGAGGACATGCGCCGATGTTTATCACACAAGAGAGATTACTCACTCCCAAAGGTTTTTTGCGCCGTATTTCGATTTTTAAAAAAGTTGCTCATTTTCACCACGAACACGGATGAGTCTTCGGGTTTCCTCAGCCGTCCATATACAGAATATAAATTACAAAACTGTGGTCACGTTGCAATAAGTAAGAATAGTGTAAGCAAAACAATAGTGTATGGCCGTAAGCAAAACAAACAATGCCTTATCAAATGCTCGGCAAACTGCCGTGCTACTGAACTTTCATATTTGTTTGTAGCATGCAGTAAAGTGTATGTGACATAAAAATATATATTTGTAATATTGTGCAATATTACAAACTTTAGCGAACTAGCAAACTTTAGTGATTTTTTTTGCAAACGTTTCTTTAGAGAACATCACCATAAACACAAACACAAGACTAAAGGTAATATACATATAATGAAAACTTGTCATAAAAATCTTTATTAATGGCAAAAATGAGTTAACATTTATGGGTCTGCTTGCTCGAGTGAGCAGCCATGTTGAAAACTTCGCTTAGCCCTTCGTTTGAAGTGAGGTCCTGAAAAATCTTCGTTTGGAGGGCTATCTGGCCCTTCCCCCCTCCCCCTACACCTCCAACCAAAAGAGAAATGAGACACCTCTACCCCTCCACGTGAACGCGCCAAATGGAAGGGTAGGGGGAAGGGGTAGAAATGAGATTCAGCCTTAATATTGGAGCAATAAAATTTACTTAAAATCTGTGTCCAAATTGTTATGAGGATTTTATCAAGTAAATCTTACAAGTTCTTTTTTTCAGTGCATGGGTGAACACGATGTTTTAAGAATTTAATTATATATATATTTATTGTGT
The DNA here is from genome assembly GCA_030522415.1 of Channallabes apus. Classification (NCBI taxonomy): domain Eukaryota; kingdom Metazoa; phylum Chordata; class Actinopteri; order Siluriformes; family Clariidae; genus Channallabes; species Channallabes apus. The sequence goes on along the minus strand of CM060119.1, from coordinate 35,825,687 downwards.
GTGTGTGTGTGTGTGTGTGTGTGTGTGTGTGTGAGACCGGTGCAATTCACACGTCCTATTCCATTGTCACTCATACTGCCGTAGTTTTTAGAGCCCTAAAAAAAGCATTCGCTAGTAAGTAAGTAAATAAAAGACAAATTAATAAATAGTTTTAAATTATATATATACAGGGGCGTAGATTTAGGGTGGACAGAGGGGATGTGTCCCCACCAATATCCTCCGACCATTGAAATGTCCCCACCAATAATTTAATCCACTTTTTTTTTATCGTTCTGTCAACATTAACCTAGACACTCAGAAAAGGGATAAATCACGTTCTCTCCTTGAGTCCTCCCGCGCCCAAAACACATATGAACATTTTGATTGGCTGTGCCTTTCCCTGCCATCATGTGATAGACGATTGGCTGCGTTCAGACACAAGCAGCGCCAAATGCAGTGGACTCACATTCAGTACAGCAGGCCAGGTTATAGTCTGTGAATACGGACGCAAAACTAACAGCAGATTAAACAGCTAAATGTAAAAGTATAAATATGATCCCTGTCAGTCTCCTAATCTAGTGACTGTTTGTCAGAAATCAGTATTGTGAAAGAAATTGATAAACTAATATACTAATATTGCCATATGGCTAGAATTTTGTTGACACAAATAGACAATCCACTTCAGAAAAATAGTTTTTAAAATGCATTCACTTACTTGGCGAACATTAATGATTTGATTCGAGGTTTGCACACTAAGACTCAGAAAAAGTGAAATAAAATGATTGCTGTTTAAATGGCATGTGTTTATCCTGTTTTGTCAGGTAACAGAAGCTAAACACCTGTGCTGTATATCAGACAGCGATGGAGAGAGTGTAGATTACACACAGGTGCTCTCTAGTCATTAGCACTCATCAGGCAATGTCTATGGCCAACTGACTGCACTCAGACCAAAGGGGGCTGAATAATTACACACACCCCACTTTTCAGTTATTTATTTGTAAAAAAAAAAATGTTTGAAATCATGTATGATTTTCGTTCCACTTCTCGCGTGTACACCACTTTGTATTGGTCTTTCACGTGGAATTCCAATAAAATTGATTCATGTTTGTGGCTGTAATGTGACAAAATGTGGAAAAGTTCACGGGGGGCGAATACTTTTGCAAGCCACTGTAGTTGTCCTGAGATTTAACATTGTTACCAATAATAGGCTGAGGCATTCTCTGTCCATGCTCATAAGGAATCCCTCAATGTTTTTCAATTAGGGGACAGAAGCAGATCAGCCATGTTGTAGTTCAGGTGAAGAGGCGAGTTCACAGGAGGTCAATGTGAATGTTGATTATACAGTATATAACATATAATATGTGTGCGTGTGTTATACATGTCGATTATACTAATATTTAGCATTATGAGGAGTGATAGGCTGAGGATGTAAGTGATTCATTAGTGTTTTTGGCAAAAGTTTTGAACTGACATTTCACTTTTTTGTCACGCTATTTCATCAGGTGGCAATGCTGTCCGGTCCTAGTGCAGTCAGAGGGGAAGAGTTAGGGTCAAAGCCATTGTTCACCCCCAAAAAAAGTTTACTCACTATTTACTCCTTAAGTGGTTCCAAACTTTAATGATTTTCTTTATTTTGTTGAATACAAAATAAGATATTGGGGGAAAAAGCTGAAAACATTGACTTCCGTAGCAGGAAAAACAAATACTATGTAAATCAATGATTACAGGTTTTCAGCATTCTACAAAATATCATCTTTAGTGTTTATCAGAAGAAAATAAGAACAGCCTGGACAATATTGATGTCAAACAAATATGCCAGCAGTTTATTTTTGTTAACGAGAGGCGAAGGCATGTTTTTGTCTCCTTCATATAGGAGCAATAGGCATTGAGCTGTTGTGTGGTACTCTACCTAGTAGTTCATGTTTAGATGTAATCTACTTTTATATATATACAGATGATTGAGATGTTTCATTTGCACTAGGGCTCAATAAAGAATAGTTTTTATTTTATTAAAGACTATCTTTTTGTCAGTTATGAAACATTCCTTTAACTTTACACTATTCCTTAATTTAACTTAATGAATTGCATTTCGAGTGGATTAATATCAATCGAAGCATTGCTAGTATTAATGTAAAGTGATTTCGCACCATATTAAGAAAAACATGTATTCAGTGGACATAGGTGGGAGGTTGGTGGGTGGAAAAGGGGATTGGGGGATGGGGTATTAGTTCGAGTCATAGGTAGCAAACCTACGCCCTTGTGTGTGTGTGTGTGTGTGTGTGTGTGTGTTTGTGTGTATATATGGAAATATAATTAATATTTTCGTGTTTAATTACAAAAAAATTTTTTTTAATGGTTAGTGATTGTTGCAGACATTTACACTATTTTTGAGAACTATTAAGTTCTCCTTCAACGTGTCATAGCCGATAACTGCCCCTTTGATCTGCTGGGTATGGCGGGGCGTCAACTGCTGATCAGTGTGTGTAAAGTACGCTACTTTACACTGATCAGCCGTCGACACCCCGCCATACCCAGCACATCAAAGCAGCACACTCATAAACTCTCATAAACTCTGTCTTAAATAAATGAGCGTGCTGTTTGTGCAACAGCACGACAAACATTACCTGTCCTTTTATGAACTGCACAAGTAGTGGTGGTCATTAACTGCTAGTTAACTGGGTAAGGGGGTTACAGTGGGGTCTGTAGCTCTGTGTCCAGAGCTCCGTTTTAGGGACCATGTTTAGTTTTAAAGTAAGTTACAGTTTTATTTCACTAAAAGCCATCTAATATGGATACCCACATAATTATGGATTATTATATTTATGATATAAAAAACACTGTTTTTAAAGAAAATATATTAAGTAACAGATAATATTAGGTTTATATTTCAAATTAGATAAAATGCTGATTTTCCAGCAGTAAAATTATAGTATCTCTACAGTTTACTAAACCTCCGCTGCGTGTATTCATTCACAGGCTCCAGAGCATGCACAGAGAAATAGGAGACTGTGGTTTAGGAGTGGATTGGAGAGAAGAGAGCTGTTCAGTTACTATAAAAAAATCTAAAAAAATATATATATATAAACATAATATGATCTTTTTGAGTTATGAGGTTTTTTTATTATACATAAGACAACCTTTCAGTTTTGTAAATATTCTAGTTATAGTGTGTTAAGTTTTTCTTTAGGTTAAACGGTTTTGAGAATTAGACCATCCAGCTAAGATCAATATTATGTCGTTGATTGATAAAATCTGGATTAAGGATATTTTATTTTGTTTTATTTATTTAATTTGTATTTTTCATCTTCCCCCCTGAGGGATTGCCACCTTATTGTGGTCAGGGGATTTGCGTGCCTCAGTGCTTGGATGTTTACCGAGGGCTCAAGGGAGGTGTGTCTGTGTGTGTCTGTGTGTGTGTGTGTGTGCGCTGTAGCCTGTCCTTTTTTCAGCGGATTTTTCCGCTACCGCAGATCAGTTTATCAACTTGTAATATATAAATTTTAGGAATATATTAACATGTGGAGACATCATTATGTGTTGAATGGTGTTAAAAATACTTGCAAAACAAGTATTGCAGCCATACATTGGAGGGAACTTCTGAGGTGGTCAGTGATTGATGGCACGGTCGGTCGGAAGGGGTTGTGATCACACCTACAGTATAGATCTTTTGTTCTAGGCTATCGGTCAAATATCTCTCCACTTGGAAGCAAAAACATGCAAGGGATTTCAGCATCTCGACGCACATACTAAGCTGTTTATAAAGTAGATACTGTTTATTTTTTCATTTTGTAATCTTTCCCGTGTTTACCGTGTACTGTACAATGTATATTCATTTTTTAATGAATTACTGTAAATAAACTACACATTTTCTGTGTAAACTACACATTTTGTGTGTTTAGTGTGCTAAACTAAACTTCAGGGTCAAAGTAATAGCGATTTTATTTGAAAAGTATTATATATTTACAATGCTGATAAGTTCAAGCTTAGATTCATATATAAACTGCTTCAAAGTCTTTCCACCCCGTGACCGCTGAAATCCGACAGATGCAGGGCTCAAGGGAGGTGTGTCTGTGTGTGTGTGTATGTGTGTGTGTGCGCGTGCGCTGCAGCCTGTCCTATTGTCAGCGGATTTTTCCGCTACCGCAGATCAGTTTATCAACTTGTAATATATACATTTTAGGAATATATTAACATGTGCAGACATTTAAGGGTGCGCTGCCCTCTCTTGCCCCTGCGTAGAGCCTACGCACACACACACATCTATCTATCTATCTATCTATCTATCTATCTATCTATCTATTATATAAATACACATTTGGAATCTGCATCTACATTTTCTGTTACAAGTATAGAATTAGGTTCAGCTGAGACTCATGATCAATGGTGTTAGGGTACTTATGTAGTGATAATTAGTTTCAGCCAGATCATTAAAACTAACAATGGACTATGACACTCTTGAGAGGGGATATGAAGGTGTTATTCATTTATTTATTCTATACAAGGGTGCGAACTACAGTACACAGACCAAACTGTAACTTTCTCTTATACTACTATAAAAATTCTAAATATAAACAAACAAAATACAGCTTTTTTTCCTCAGAGGTGAACGGAAAAGTGAAGTTGTTCAGCTGTTTACTGTCACTGCAGCTTCTTCAAAGTCTTCCCACTCCGTGACCGCTGAAATCCGACACGACACCACGTTAGGCTACGTCTTGACTCATTTGTATACCGACGGTGATTGGATGTTTCCCGAGGGCTCAGGGGAGTGTGTGTGTGTGTGTGTGTGTGTGTGTGTGTCTGTCTATGTGTGTGTGTCTATGTGTGTGCGTGTGTGTGTGTGTCTTTGTGTGTGTCTATGTGTGTGCGTGCGCGCGGGTACTTGTTCTACTGTTATAAAAACTCTAAATATAAACAAACAAAATACAGCTTTTTTTTCAGAGGTAAACGGAAAAGTGAAGATGTTCAGTGTCACTATGCAGATGTTACACTCAGTGGAGTTACCGAAATCTTTGCTTTAGTTCTCATTGAGTTGCCACACATCATTTCCACATTTCCCTCGCTTTTATTCCTCTTATGTGAGCATAAATAGTGAAACATTCCACAGGTTTATAATACACCGCGGCCAAGTGAACCACGTTCCCGTCGAACGAAACGAGGCATAATCGTGGTGTTTGCTTCGGTTATGACACACCATAGTTTATTATCTGCTGTGGTAGATCTGAATATTTATTCAAATACAATAATAAAGCTTTATATCCTCAGGAGGGCTCAGTACATTGTTTTAGCGATAGTTTCACGGAAGCAAGTTCAGAACTAATCTAACCAAACCAAAAAAAAAAAAACATCCGAAGCTTCAAATAGAATGAACGAACTAATGAAATTGATATATATGTAATTGATATACTGTATATACAGACGTGTGTGTGTCATTTTAATTCAAATGAACATTTTAATGCTTTCTGATACACTTACAGTGGGAGCCACGCCAAATAGCCGCGACAGTGTGGCTGAAGTGTGAATGGCGTGTGAATGGCCTTTGCACGCCGTAATCCCCCCCTCCCTTTTCTGGCCGAAAGGCGTGTCAAGATTTCACAGTAAACACGCCCATTCAAGCCCTATTTGAACGGGGCAGTGGTGGCTCAATCGGTTAAGGCTGTGGGTTACTGGGTTACTGATCGGAAGGTCGGGGGTTCGAACCCCAGCATCGGCAAGTTGCCACTGTTGAGCCCTTGAGCAAGGCCCTTAACCCTATCTGCTCCAGGGGCGCTGTAAGCTGGCTGACCCTGCGCTCTGACCCCAGTTTCCTAATTGGGATATGCGAAGAAGAAATTTCGCTGTGCTGTAAAAAGTACATGTGACAATAATTGAATATTCTTCTTCTTCTTCTATTTATTCATTTACCTGGTGCCACCACTAGATGGCGCTTCGTTCTCAAGAACAATTTAAAACAAGCCAGCTGCGCTGAGTTGCAATCACGTGATTTTAACAACCCGCCTCCACCCCCGCCGAACTGACGCTACCAAACTACAGAGATGAAGATGGCGGCTTAACGGACTATTCGTGGTAAGTGATGTTTTATTTTATAAAATGTGTTTGGGGTAGTTTACAGTTTATTTCCCAGTTTAGTTTTTTATTGGCCGTTTTAAATATCACTGGCAGCACCAGCAGCGGTCAGATGTGACTTTAGAGAACTTAATGTTCTGTTTACCAAGTCTGGAGTTAATATTACAGCTTACTGTCAGTGTCACACACTCACAATGTCACTCCACTTTAACTCAAAAACATGCTCAAGCTTCCACAATACTATTAATGTCCCTATTACAAGAGCTGCACTACCCGATGAAGAGTGTTTGTGTTCTCTGTAAATACTGAGAGAATCTCACCGCGTGTTGTCTGGATAAATTTAGCGCTTATTTATTCTCTGGTTAAGAGTTAATCTGCAGGTTATTTCTGTGACTGTAATATAATGTGATGCAGTTGATGAGGGACACAGACTGAGGGTAGCTGTACAGGAGCTAGTAACGCTCATAACCCGGTTTATATTTTATACACTTTGTGCGGGACTTTCCGCGGTAGCGCGAGCGCTTAGTTAAAGAGCTGAATAACAACACAGAAGTGTTTATCAGTTAAGGAGGAGGAGGGGGGAGGTGTGTGTGTGTGTGTGGGGGGGGGGGGGGTGGAGGTGTGTGTGAGGGGCTTCAGTAAGTTATAGTTTGGCTTCAGGGATGAACTAATGCTCATATACGAGTGTTATATCGCTTAACTTATTTGTATGAGAAGCGCATTAAGTAAAGTCTGGGTTAATTTAATGCAGACGATAATGCAGACAGTCACTGGTTAACACTAACCCTGTTCACTGGTTAACACTAACACTGTTCACTGGTTAACACTAACACTGTTCACTGGTTAACATTAGCACAGGCAGTTTATTTACATTACAGAATCCCCAAAACAGTATTTTACACACTCTGTGGTAAATAGGTTTATTAATATATTTTATTTTTATTAGAACTATATGTTCTGTGAAGTTTATTTGTCTCTGTCTTGACTAAATTCTCCTGTTGTCTTTAAGCAGAGCTCCGCTGTGGAGGATTGGGGGGTCAGACGGCTGACGGCTGGACTTTTGGAGCTACAGGACTGGAGGAGCCTGAACAAGCTGTTGAGGGAGCTGAAGGAGGGATGACGTCACAGTCTGACAGCTTTAGAATGATGTTTGATCAGGTCTACTGTATATTCTGAACATAGAACTGCAAAATGTCTGATACAGTACTTTGGGGGAAACAAAGACTTCAGCTGTTCCATGTTTAATAGTTTTGATATTTGAAAAATTAATATTTTAATGTAAAAGGACTATAGATAGAGACTTATAAGCAGCTGGTGTATCCGGGTAGTTTAATGAACTTTAAGCAAAAAGACAACATGTATTCATCTGTTTTATATAAATTACTGTTTTAACTTTGACTAGTTTTGGAAGAATAAATTGAATTGTTAAAGTCATGTTTGCGTGTTTTAATTTTGGGGGATTGTTTGGGTATTTAAAAATTGTTTAGTTGAACCAACAACTTCAATGGGCAAAAAATGGGACACAACTTTGTTTTAAATAGTCAAAGAGTTGGGCTGAAAATAGTAATAATAATTATTGATCATAGAAACAAATGAAACCAGTTAAACACTTGATTATATGTGTTGTGATTATGTGACCCATAATAATTTGTTCTCAGTATAAATAAATGTTTTGGGTTTTAAGAACTCCAAAAGAGCAACGACAAACTTGGTATTCTCCATTGCGGTTTCTCACCTTCCACCCCTGAGTAGGACATGGTGTTAATTGCTCTGTGTGTGTGTGTGTTTTTGGCGGGGGGATGGGTGTGTGTGTGTTTTCCGCTGTTCAGCAGTTCTAAACACAAGCACAGTTTTTGTCCTTAACTAAAATACTTCAATACGTTAATAATGAATTTATTTTGCTGAATAAGGTAATAAGCGATGTTTAAACCAAACCAGTAAGTTAAGTAAGTGTTCCATACATTAAAGTACTGTGCATATGACCATTCCCATATGGTCTAGCGGTCAGGATTCCTGGTTTTCACCCAGGCGGCCCGAGTTCGACTCCCGGTATGGGAACGTTGCTTTGTTGGGCAGTGGTGGCTCAGTCGGTTAAGGCTGTGGGTTACTGGGTTACTGATCGGAAGGTCGGGGGTTCGAACCCCAGCATCGCCAAGTTGCCACTGTTGAGCCCTTGAGCAAGGCCCTTAACCCTATCTGCTCCAGGGGCGCTGCTCCATAAGCTGGCTGACCCTGCACTCTGACCCCAGTTTCCTAATTGGGATATGTGAAAATTGAGCAATTTCCCTCTGGGATTAATAAAGTTCTATAAAAATTAAAAAAAATAAATAAATAACCAAGTGCCCTAGCAAACACAGTTACAGTACAGTTTACAGTACAAACAGAGTGTGTGCGCTGGGGGGATTGGAAGGTGAGTGAGAATACTCATTTACAAGACAAAAGACGGTCAGAGGCAGGGCTGTTCTAGACCAGACAACACGGGGTGTGGGGAGGGGGGCATCATGTTCGAGCACTGTTTTTACCTGGCCTTACTGTATAGTAACAGTATTGTATTTGCTGAATTGTGTTGAGGCACGCAAACCCCCTGACCACAATAAGGTGGCAATCCCTCAGGGGGAAACTAACAAATATATATATATATATATATATATATATATAAATAATTTTATAATAAAATATCCTTACTCCAGATTTTATCAATCAATGACATAACATTTATCTAAGCTGGATGGTCAAATTCTCAAAAACGTTTAACCTAAGGTAAGACTTAACACACTATAACTAAAATATTTACAAAACTGAAAGGTTGTCTTATGAATAATAAAAAATACATACTAAATTAAAACAGATGGGCTATTGAACAGATCATAATATGTTTTATGTTTTCTGATTACAAATTATATGTGGGTTGAATTTTAGAAAGGCTAAATGAAATAGCTAGTTTTTGGTCATGTCAGTCCAGTAACTATACTATGTAAAAGTAATTATAATATGAATTAATTAAGGGCAGGACCTAACCTAATGTTAATAATTTACACCATGATAACATTAGTATTCGTGTTTTTGTATATATTTTTAAATGTTAAAATGAACGTTTCAGAGTATATAATTTGTCGTGTCTGTGATTGAGACCCATGAGTTAAATTGAAATATTTTTTATAGGTAGTAAGCCAGGTTTTAGTAACCTTGGATAAATCAGCATGAAAGCCCTCTCTCGCGCACGCGCTCTCACGCTATCTCTCGCACTCACACACACACACACACTGTGCACACACAGACACACACAAATAATACATGAAATCGCATAAAACCAAATGAAACTAGGGTAAAAAATATGAGCAGTAAAAATACAGTAGTATCCTGTAGGTGATTCCTGTCCTGTGATAACAGGCACTAACACTCTAGACCGGTTTAGTTCTGTTAGTTTTGTTTTCAAGTGTGAATGTTTATGGGATTAAATCTGTCTCTGCTGCTGCATCTATACACAGTTGTGATAAGTGATTTGTGCCCCATCAGATCTTTAATGTGGGACATTATGCTGGTTAAATGACTAAAGACACACTGATCCGTATGGACAGATATTTGTTCCAGATATTATGCGCCATTAATCAATTTGTTATGCCAATTTGACTTTCAGCGAAAACAAACCAAAGCAGAAGTTACATTTTAAGCTTTACTTTCAAATTCAAATTTGATTTGTCACATACACAGCACGATATGCAGTAAAATGCTTTGGGTGCTTTAGGTGAGGCTCGAACTCGGCATTGCTTCACCTGGACCGCTTTATAAGTATCACGCGCTAACCGATTGTGCCACGGGAACCACACGGAAGTTGGTCTTGTCAGAGTATCCTCTCTCTCTCGTGCGCGCGCGCACACACACACACACACACATGAAATTGCGTAAAAACCAACGAAATATAAGCAGTAAAAAAAAAATCAGTAAAAATACATTAGTATAACAGGCGCTAACCCTCTGGAACTTTTTTACTATTGTTTCCAAGTGTTTATGGGGATTTAATGTGTCTCTGATGCCGCATCCATTCACAGTTGTGATAAGTGATTAATGCCCCATCAGATTTTTTGACGGGGGAGCATTATGCATGATTAAATGACTAAAGAAATACTGATCCATATGGGCAGATATTTATTCCAGGTTGCATGCGGCATTAATTGCATTTCTTATGCCACTTGTATACTATCAGTGAAAAAAAATCAGCGGAAACATCATCAAAAATATAACGAAAACAAATCCAAGCAGACGTTACATTTTGAGCTTTACTTTGCAGCAAAATATTATCTATCAGTATATTAAATGGAACGAGGTAAAATACACCGTAATATAAAATACTGTACACAGCCCGCGTTTTTATTCCGTACCTACAATGATCGGTATAGACAAATTACAGACGCTACCGTGTCTTTAAGGATCATTTCAGGATGTCTTAAAAAATATTTCACTAACTAATTTTATTAATTCATTATTAAATAATAAATAGCATAATCATCATGGGTTGTGTATTGAGTGATTTAACAAATCTGTTTTATTAATCAGTTTGTTGTTGTTGTTTTTTCATCTATTTATGAAACTATGTTGACAATGCAAGAACTGTCTGTATATTAAAGATACGGTATTGGGCTTCCTGGACACTGCAGTTAACTGTGCCAGTCAATGCTCCATCTGGCGGAATTATACGGCATTGCAACCATCTTTTTAGAAAGCGCATGGGGGCGTTTATGGGGCGGGACATCGTTAACTGCGTCATCGCGGGGGATCACATTCCATGCACAAAGCCTGCATTAACCCTTCATGGAACTGCCACGGAGCCGTCATGCTCCAGGCGGCTGTTTGACGTGGCTCCCACTGTATCAACTTATCCACATACACTTATCAACACAAACTCTCCGTGCACGCGCACACAATCTCAAAAAAATTAATATTAATAACATACATATACAAATAAACAAATGTAGGTGTAATAAAAGTAGTCGTGATGTCAGTACTCGCCCAGCAAACCAGCCTTTTGCAGCGGCTTAAAACGTATGAATTATCTTCAAATATACAAAAAAAAAAAAGCGAAAAGACACTCAATTATTATGCATAGGTTATTTGTTTAATTCAAAAAGTTCATAAAAACACTTCAAAACGAGAGAAAAACTGTTAAAATCCTCGTTCGCCTTCTCAGCGTTAGGTAGCGAGTGACGTCATTATTTGAATCTGCGCGCCACCGGGGAAACATAGGGAAACTGACTTTCCCGGACCACCGGCTTTTAGATAAAGTCCTTCTATGCGCCATCTGGCGGATATTCAGTGAAGCACAACACATTTATTTTAAATTCCCGAATGTTGCCTCCGGCAAGTCGCGGCAAGCCGCACGCTAAATTGCGGCATCCCGCGGGAAAACACGGGCAGTCTTAAAGGCGACATCTGTATGACTTTCTATTTCAGGGTTTTCAAATGTAATTGGGTGCATTGATAGCACCTACATTCCTATTAAAGCTAAAGCTATAACTTCAATAAATGAGGGAGACTATCTTAATAGGAAATCTATTCATAGTATCAATGTACAGGTAACAACTTAATTTTGTGTCCTTATTTTTTGCCTTGTTAAAATCATTAAACTCATTACTTTTTTCCACATATGTGAGGCAACCCACATCATTACTAATGATAAGACAAAATGGCCAGGATATGTGTCATCATTATGCTAGACATTTCAGCAGGTTATGTTTTTCTTCATACAATGTTTTTTTTTCTTTTTACTATATTTGTATTGTACACTTGAATCATTACAGGACAGTACAGTAGTTACTTGGTGGGGGACAGGGGATACCCTTGTCTGCCCTATTTAATGCCACCCTACCCTGAACCTGATCCTGGACCACAGACACACTTTAACCTGGCTCACAGTCGAACACGGGCCAAGGTGGAGATGACCATAGGGAGTCTCAAGTCTAGGTTTCAGTGTCTGCGTGGGCTCCGGGTCAGTCCAGAGAGGGCATGTGACATCATAATGGCTTGTGTTGTGCTTCACAACATTGCCACTATAAGAGAAGAGAGCCACCCTCCTTATATTGAAGAAGATGGCCCAGAGGAACCTCTACAGATTTTTGCACACAACAGAGATGGAAGACTTTTGGGAGACAGGATTTGTCAAAATTACTTTTATTAAATAGTTTGCACTGGTCTGCTGTATAGTTGATTTCTTTTTTTCCTAAAAAACAATGAAAGTAAAATGAAATAAAATGTGTGGTTTTTTTATGACATTGCTTTATATACACAACACTTTTAACACGCAACAGATTAATATACGCACATGTTCTCACCTTAAGGCAGTGGTTCTCAAACTTTTTCTGTCATTCCCCACTTAAGGGGGTGAGCGAATTTTTCAAGCCCCACTTGTCAACAAAATAATAACGAAATCGGCCAAGTTTACTGTTTATTGAAATATCAATTCCTGAACCAATACGATCAAACACCACCAAGTTAAAAAAAGATAAAATACACGTGCAATTGTTACAAGGCTTACGTTGTCACTTATCTTTGCATAATTGACCCCATGTTTATTAGCTGCTCAGCAATCGTTTGTAGTTTTTTTTGCACTGGCCAATTCTGTATGCAACTTTGAATGAAGCCATTTGTGCTTTGCTGTCCACTGATTCAGATTTTACCATGCGATTCTCCTGCTGTCTGTATTCTGCCAGCTTTCTTTCAAAGACGTCCAGTGGTTTATTAACGTGACTGGAGTGTGTTGTCTCTAAGTGTCTTCCTAGTTTGTTGGGTCTCATGCGGTCTGCTGCCAGCAGTTTAAGACACAAAACACACACGGGTCTCTCTTCTGCCCCCACCATCCCCACCATGAATCCAAGCTCAACATAGGCTTCATTAGGGGTGGGCGATATAACCAAAATCTTCTATCACGGTAGAAGCAATTTTCTAACTCAATTACGATATACATCACGATATAACAATTTGTATCTGAAAATGCATAAATAAAAATGAAAAAGAAATTGTTTTACATAATTTTATTTTTTTATGTAATTTTATTTAAACTGTGAATTGCTGAGGTTTGCCGCATTTTTTTTTACTTTGGCCATATTCGTTTGGATGTTTGGATTTCAGATGATTGAAAAGGTTTGACGTGTTTCCACCACTTGTTAAAACAGTGCACTTGCGAACCTTCCAAATCACGTTCATCTCATTCGTATCACTTTTCTTATTCCCAAACCAATTCCACACCACAGACGATGCACTTTTTTTCTTTACAATCTCCTCTTTGTTGGTTTCGTCACATGTAAGCAAACTCACTGCTGCTGCACCGTCTTCTTCTATTGTCGAAGTGTATGTGAAGCCAAACACATCAAAAGTGGGATGAAACCGCGGCACCCGATTGAACCAGATATCTGCGCAAATACAGCGCAGCGCGACTATCTTGATAGTGCAGTGATGATCTGGTTTATTTGCGCAGCCCGGTGGATCGTGCAGCGCCGCTCGAATCACAAACCTGCGCGACCCACTATGTTTTTATTTAAAAACTATTTAAAATGTCAGGACTGTTTAATATTGTTTCCGCCTTGCCATACCTGTTTTGTACGTGGGCATCCCAGCGGGGTAAAATGTATTTTGATGGTCGGCGCGGTTTATTTCTGTCAGAGTCGAGCAAAAGTGGAGAAAAAGTGTAACCATAGTGGAACAATAATGGTTTAACGTCGGACAAACTTGAGCAGCGCTGCTCGAATCACAACCCTGCGCGAGCCACTGGGCAAGTTTGTCCGACGTTAAACCATTATTGTTCCACGTTTTCTCCCGGCCCACAACTGATGTTATTTTAAATTTACTTGTATTAATGCCACTCCCACCGATGTGCCCATGGTGGACCAGTAGTTCGAAAGAGCGGAGTAAGTATGGGAGGACGCACACACCAAAATCTCCCAAGCAGTGCAGCGTTTCAAAAAACATGCCGATAGGCGGCGAAGGGAAAGTCATCCGCTCCAGGTAGGCGATCGAGTATGGCTCTCGACATGGGACCTCCACCTCAACCTCCCCTGTAGAAAACTGTCCCCCAGGTTCATAGGTCCTTTCCCCATCACCGCACAAATAAACCCAGTGTCATTTAAATTAAAACTTCCTACACATCTGCTTATCCATCCTGTCTTTCACATCTCTCTTCTCAGGCCGGTGGTCCGGGGACCATTAGACGAAGGAGCAGCGGAACCTTCACTCACCGGGGCTGTGGAGATAGAGGGTGCCCCAGCGTTTAGGGTCAAAGAACTACTGGACTCACGGAGGAGAGGGAGGGCTCTGCAATATCTGGTTGAGTGGGAGGGCTACGGCCCGGAGGAACGGAGCTGGGTCCCGGCACGAGACGTTTTGAGTCAAGAACTCATAGCGGATTTCCACCATGCACGGCCGGATCGCCCAGCGCCCCGTCCACCGGGTCGCCCCGCCCACAGGCAAGTCCGTCGCTCAGGTGAGTCCTCGCTCCCTCCGACAGCACGTAGGGGACGCCCTCGCCTTCCTTCAGAAGCCGGTTCTGGAGGAGGGGGTACTGTAACACCTGGGCCACCACAGCCTCGGAGGATAAGATCCAGTTCCCCGGACTACTGAGCCGTCGCTTTGTCTCCCCGTAGTGTGTCTACGTGTGTATGTCTCACATCACTAAGTAATGATATTCACCTGTGCATCCTTTTGTGTCTTCCTATTTATACCAGCCGACCCCATGGTCCTTTGTCCGTCCACCATCGTGTACTGGTGTGTTTTCCCTCCGTGTGTCTTTGTAAAGAGAGTTATGTTGAGTTTTTGGTTTAAACAAGAGTTTTATGTTGAGTTTTTGGTTAAAGTTCAGGACTGATTGATGAAGAGTGATTTGTGTTGAGTTTTTGGTTTTCATGCCCTTTTGGAAGTACATATTAAGTTTAATTCTAAATAAAACAAGCTTTTGAGTTCCAAGCCTGCATCTGCGTCCGCCTCCTGACTACAAACCATGACAGATGGACGGACCCATCAGGACGCAGCAGGTGTCCCCCTGCCCAAGGAGGAAGTAACTCCGATGTACGGTGTATGGATGCGGCAAAGACAGATAGACAGCCTGGCGCGAGCAGTGAGCGAGTTGACTCGCTGCGTGAAACATCTCGTCAGCTCCGGCCAGGCAGCCGCGGGTCCATCTACGCACTCCACGCCGTCACCACCACGCCCGGCCCCCCCGGAAAGATATGCCGGCGATCCGGAGGGGTGCAGACGATTCATCATGGCCTGTGAGCTGTATTTTGCGAACTACCCAGGCATCACCGACCAGCAGAAGATCCGGTTCGCAATTCAACGGCTCACCGGACTCGCCATGGATTGGGCGGTGGCGGTCTGGAGCGCAGGCGGGGAGTCCACTCACCGTTACAACAGCTTCCTCGAGGCAATGACGGCCGTGTTCGATCACCCAGATCAGGGACGCACGGGAGAACACAGGCTGATGAGGTTGCAGCAGGGAAACGTCCCGGTCGCGGAGTATGCTGTAGAATTCCGGGTGAGGGCTGCGGAGAGTGGCTGGTGTGAGAAAAGCCTCCACGCCAGGTTCAGGGACGGTTTACGACAGGAGGTCCAACGTGAGCTCGCGTGCCGGGATACCGGGCTCCCCCTGGACGAAACCATCGACCTGGCGATCAAACTGGACCAGCACCTTCGCAGCCAACGACCCCGGCCGGAGACCAGACCGGCCCGGGCTCGAGACCACACTCAGCCTCACGAACATCCTCCTGTAGCGCCAAACACGAACCGGCCAGAGCCCATGGATGTGAGTACTTCCCGCCTCTCCCCCGCCGAGAGAAGGAGACGATTAGCATCGGGGTTATGCTTGTACTGCGGGGGGAATGATCACCGCATCCGGAACTGCATGTTGCTAAGGGGAACACGCACACACCCACACATACACACACACACAGACTCACACACCACCACAGAGTCACCGGCACTCCATACACACACACCCACACATGCCTCCACACAGTCACCTACACACACACACACACCCCCACATGTCACACGCCACCTCGTACCCACCATCCATTCTGTATAAAAGCGCAACTGTCTATAAATAATTGTGTTCTGTCTGTGTCTCCCTTAATAGATTCCGGGGCGGCTGGTAACTTCATTTCGTCTACCCTCATTTCCTCGCTGCAAGTTCCCGTGTCGAAGCTACCATACCCGATATCTATCAAGGCTCTAGATGGTCGAGATTTGGAACATTCGCCTGTTAGATTAATTACTGCGCCCCTCCGGTTAACATTCCCCGGTCACACGGAGGAGCTAAAATTCTATGTGCTACCCCGGTCAGATCATTCCGTCGTGCTAGGTCTCCCATGGCTTAGCGCCCACAATCCCAATTTCGATTGGACAAACTCCCGCGTCGTATCATGGTCCCCTCGATGCTTAAAACTTTGTACACTGCCTACTATGACGGTCCAAACCACCACCATTGAAAGCCCGACTGCCCAGGTAACCACCAACATACCATCAGAGTACATGCGTTTTAAAGATGTGTTTAGTGTTAGGGCAGCTGCACGACTTCCCCCCCACCGCCCGTGGGAATGCGCGATTGAGCTGCTGCCGGGGAAAGCACCTCCTTGCTCGCGGGTTTATCCATTGTCAGTGGCAGAAACCAGGGCAATGGAGGAATACGTGAGTGAGGCACTCCAGCAGGGGCTCATCAGCAGGTCCACGTCCCCCGCCTCGGCAGGTTTTTTTTTCATAGAGAAGAAAGGGGGGGGCTTACGCCCCTGTATTGATTATAGAGGTCTCAATGCAGTAACCATAAAATATAAGCACCCACTGCCCCTGGTACCGGCCGCTATCGACCAACTCCGAGGAGCTTCCATCATCACTAAACTCGACCTCCGCAGCGCATATAACCTCGTTCGTGTGCGTAAAGGCGATGAATGGAAGACGGCGTTTAACACTACATCTGGGCATTACCAATATAACGTAATGGCATATGGACTGGTGAACGCACCTGCGGTGTTTCAGGGGTTCATGAATGACGTGTTTCGGGATATGTTTAACCGTTTCGTTATAATATACCTGGATGATATCCTGGTATATTCACGGTCATATGCTGAGCACGTTAGGCATGTAACTGCCGTCCTTCACCGCCTGCGCAAACACGGGCTCTATGTGAAGGCAGAGAAGTGCGCCTTTCACCAGAGGGAGGTGGCATTCCTCGGCTATCGCATAGGGCCACTGGGGGTCGAGATGGAAGCGACCAAAGTCGCGGCGGTACAACAATGGCCGGAACCGACGTCAGTTAAGGCGCTACAGAGATTCTTGGGGTTTGCCAACTTTTATAGGCGGTTCATTCGGGGCTTCAGTATGGTGGCAGCGCCCCTCACATCACTATTAATAGGGAAACCGAAACGCCTTCGCGAGTTCCCAGTGGAAGCGCGAAGCGCGTTTCAACGCCTAAAACTCGCTTTCACAACCGCACCTGTGTTAAAGTTACCGGACCCAGAGAAGCCCTTTGTAGTCGAGGTTGATGCATCTGAGGTAGGCGTAGGGGCTGTACTGTCACAACGCCACGGCCACCCTGAGAAACTCCACCCCTGCGCTTTCTTTTCTAGGAAACTAACACCTGCCGAGCGAAACTATGATATCGGTAACAGAGAGCTGCTAGCAGTAAAAACGGCATTAGAGGAGTGGAGACACTGGTTGGAGGGGGCGAAACATTCATTTACGGTGCTCACGGATCATAGGAATCTGGAGTACCTCCAACGAGCAAAAAGATTGAACTCACGTCAAGCCCGATGGGCACTCTTCTTCACACGTTTCCAATTTGTTATTACTTATCGCCCCGGCTCGAAAAATATAAAAGCGGATGCGCTTTCATGCTGTTTTCCGTCACCGGAGCCCATTACATCTCCGGAGCCCATTCTGCCATCTTCACTCGTAGTGGCCCCGATCACGTGGGACATCGAGTCGGAGATAGTTCAGTGGGCGCGGTCCAACCCCGCGCCTAGGAACTGCCCTCCGAATCGAACCTACGTGCCGGAGCCACTGCAGGAACGAGTGACGATCGCGGCTCATACAAGCCCAGCATCTGGACACCCCGGCGTCTCACGAACCCAACACCAATTAGAACCAAAGTTCTGGTGGCCAAAGATGCGGGAAACCGTGAAGAGAGTAGTTTTGTCTTGCGCAGTGTGTGCGACTACGAAAAATCCACGTAGTCTACCGGTTGGAAAATTAACTCCCCTGCCAATACCAAACAGACCGTGGTCCCACATCGCCGTGGACTTCGTCACAGATCTGCCGGTATCAAAAGGGTACACCACAATTCTAGTAGTAGTGGATAGATTTTCAAAGGGATGCAAATTCATCCCGTTTCGCGCCCTTCCGTCAGCCCTCCAGGTGGCGGAAAGCCTATTCACTTTTGTGTTTCGCTGCTACGGCATACCAGAAGATATTGTTTCCGATCGTGGTCCCCAATTCATCGCCAGGGTCTGGAAAGCATTCTTCCAGAAATTGGGGACCACTGTTAGCCTAACGTCGGGCTACCACCCCGAATCTAATGGACAGGCAGAGCGGACTGTTCAAGAACTCGGGAGATATCTTCGGGCATACTGCAGCAGCCGACAACACGAATGGGCAGACTGTTTAACCTGGGCGGAATACGCACAAAACTCCCTGCGCCACTCCTCTACCAGCCTAACGCCGTTCCAGTGTGTGCTAGGTTATCAACCCCCGCTATGTCCCTGGGATGCCACTCCCACCGATGTGCCCATGGTGGACCAGTGGTTCGAAAGAGCGGAGTAAGTATGGGAGGACGCACACACCAAAATCTCCCAAGCAGTGCAGCGTTTCAAAAAACATGCCGATAGGCGGCGAAGGGAAAGTCATCCGCTCCAGGTAGGCGATCGAGTATGGCTCTCGACATGGGACCTCCACCTCAACCTCCCCTGTAGAAAACTGTCCCCCAGGTTCATAGGTCCTTTCCCCATCACCGCACAAATAAACCCAGTGTCATTTAAATTAAAACTTCCTACACATCTGCTTATCCATCCTGTCTTTCACATCTCTCTTCTCAGGCCGGTGGTCCGGGGACCATTAGACGAAGGAGCAGCGGAACCTTCACTCCCCGGGGCTGTGGAGATAGAGGGTGCCCCAGCGTTTAGGGTCAAAGAACTACTGGACTCACGGAGGAGAGGGAGGGCTCTGCAATATCTGGTTGAGTGGGAGGGCTACGGCCCGGAGGAACGGAGCTGGGTCCCGGCACGAGACGTTTTGAGTCAAGAACTCGTAGCGGATTTCCACCATGCACGGCCGGATCGCCCAGCGCCCCGTCCACCGGGTCGCCCCGCCCACAGGCAAGTCCGTCGCTCAGGTGAGTCCTCGCTCCCTCCGACAGCACGTAGGGGACGCCCTCGCCTTCCTTCAGAAGCCGGTTCTGGAGGAGGGGGTACTGTAACACCTGGGCCACCACAGCCTCGGAGGATAAGATCCAGTTCCCCGGACTACTGAGCCGTCGCTTTGTCTCCCCCTAGTGTGTCTACGTGTGTATGTCTCACATCACTAAGTAATGATATTCACCTGTGCATCCTTTTGTGTCTTCCTATTTATACCAGCCGACCCCATGGTCCTTTGTCCGTCCACCATCGTGTACTGGTGTGTTTTCCCTCCGTGTGTCTTTGTAAAGAGAGTTATGTTGAGTTTTTGGTTTAAACAAGAGTTTTATGTTGAGTTTTTGGTTAAAGTTCAGGACTGATTGATGAAGAGTGATTTGTGTTGAGTTTTTGGTTTTCATGCCCTTTTGGAAGTACATATTAAGTTTAATTCTAAATAAAACAAGCTTTTGAGTTCCAAGCCTGCATCTGCATCCGCCTCCTGACTACAAACCATGACAATTTATTTGTGTGTGATTGTTTAGTTTTGAGCGTACGCTCTTCATTATCAATAAAGAACAGCATGAATTAGAATAGGTACTTTCCTGTTATTTTCCACTAATTTCCTCCCGTTCATTGCGCCCCACCTGTCATGACTGTATTCCCCACTAGTGGGGCGCACCCCACACTTTGAGAACCACTGCCTTAAGGCGATGCTCCAGTAATTAAATTTCTAGTGTTGCTTTTTTTAATGGATAGCCTTTTCTCATTTGAAGCTGTATAAGGTCCATCTCCATGTCACTTTTTCTTATTTGTTTTTAAAGATGGACCTTATACAGCTCCTGGCAACTACAGTAGGAAGGAAACTAGGAATTATTATTCAAAAATAATTAAATAAATTCTGAGATTCTGTCAGAAAATTAAATGTAAATATGGACAACTGCACACAAATTCTTACACCGCTTAACTCATGCATTGAGCTTGAAGGACCTTCATCCGTGAAGAAATCCCCAGGTATGTACTGTGAAAGAACAATGACAGTTTGTTACTCTAATGTAAAAAGGGGGCGCTGCATTATACCAGCTCTTTGTCGGTGGCGCCCGCGCACTCCTCCATATGATTAGGAAAGAGATGCAATATTATGGTTTCATAATAGAAAAGAAATACCTTTTATTTGGGTTTAAGTGACTGATGTCAAAATAATAAAAATGTTTCTTACAAGCCCTTGTGTTGTTGTTTGTGCTGTTGTTCTTTAATAATACAAATAATCAGATACAAACAGTCTTTCTAAACAAAAACTAACCAATGTTTTTTTTATTTTGCTCAGCATACTCTAGAAAAAACAGCAAACAAACAAAAAAAAAAACATCATGCCTGGTATATGTTTAATATTCAGTGCGCACCGTTTGTACATCTGTTATTTTACAACTATATAAGAACACTCAGAAATACCTTTTATTTGGGGTTAAGTGACTGATGTGCCTAACATCTTTCAGCTGAGCCTCATTTCACTGAATAATCCACCAGTATAATGACACACACACACACACAGAGTCGTCACTCCCCTAAATTTAAAGAATACAAACTGGTTGCGTGCGAGTTTGCTGTTTTTCCTATAGTATTGTAAGCATATTTTAATTACATATATTTGTGCATGCAGTAATATAATTGAAAACTATTAATTTTATCTTATGGATGTAAGATGAAGTGAGCAGAGTTGAGCCAAGGACAATGTGACATCATAGTATCAAAGACACCATGTGACGTTTAGTATACAGTATGTACCCAACAAACCTTAGACTGGCAGCCATCTTAGAGATTTCATAGTAACCGTAGAAACGACACCAGATCAGCAGATATGACATAGCCCCAGACATGATGTAATCTCAGACATGGGGTGATCTTAACTGTGATGTAACAGGCATTGGATACACAAGCAACATGTCAAATTAAATAATCAAAAGAGACACACAGTGATCTGAATAATAAGTTTAATAAAGAAATAGACACAAAATAGTATGTGTATCTACATAGTGAGTATTATACAATACAAAGTATTAGGCCCAACATAAAAGAGTATAAAAAACACATGGGGCCTGGGTAAGCATCAGAAGCAAAATACAATGCATAAGAAGTCAATTAGCAAAACCTCCTGTGAGGAAAGACAACACCAATTTAAAAATCAGCGAAAGGAAATAGAAATAGAAATGCCGCGATTTGGATTTGGCACAAGTGCGGAAGCAAAATCTGTTTGGGTACCAACAGACACTTTAACATCGGTCTGGGTGCCAACACTTACGTGACAAACAGGTCTTAAGAGTAGCGGAGCTGGCGTTGTAGATTCGGGTCGTACAGGCCTAAAAAAAAAATGGATAAGGGCTATCCGCACGTGGCCTCTTCGAAGGACCAGGTTTGGGATCAACATTCTTGGAAAAAGTGAGCCCTATCTCCTCTAGGAACTGCAGTAATGATGCAGATGGCTCGGGCTCATCCTCAGTAAAACTCACCGAGGCCCGGTCCATGACAGGTTCAGTAGGAGTATAGTCAGTAGGACTGTGAGCCGGACTGCTCTGGCTGTCCGAGTCGTCCAAAGCGACGTGGTGATCATTCGTGCAGATGCGATTAGCTATAAGAATAAAAATATAAGGATAAAAATACGTAAATACAATAAAAGTCACAAACTTAGACAAATAATTAAAATAATATGTAGAAGATGCTTACCCATGGCCTGTCTCTTGAAAACTGTAGAGTAAAGCGGAAGCACCAAGAATTTATAGCAGATGTAAGCGCCACCCCAATATTTTTTAAGTTGAACAACAAAAGTGAAAAGATAATGGAAACTAATTTGAAAGGAAAATAAATTATATTGGAAGCAAAATTTGGTAAAAGATGGAGTCAGATAACGAGGTATATGACGTATAATGCAAATGTAATTTTATTGGTTGAAAAATTTGATAAGGAACCAGAAAAAAATAATGAGCAAATGAGGGGGCCAGATGAGCATCCCGCCCCCTGTAAAACTGTATAAAAGAAGGCACCGATGTCACAGTAGGTCAGTCTGTTCTTGGTGATGCTCTGGATCACATCTTAGGCATTGTCAGGACTGGCTCACTTTGTTTGATTGTTGCAATAAAACTTATCCTTACTTCATCTAGATCTACACGGAATCCAGAGTCTTTCTTTGATTTCTTTATTCAAGTTACAGTATTTGTTTAATGTTTTAAATTAGGGCAACTTCGGTGTGGGGAGAATAAAAAATCCACCACATTTCTTGGTGACCCCCGACGTGATTGCCTTCGCGGAGGGCCCCTCTGGGGACCTGGGACTTCGCGGGCTGACAGACCATCAACTTATGCCGGCATAAAAAAGGTAAGCAGAAAACCTGTTTGATCAAATTTCTGCATTAGAAGTTCATGGTCTGTTAATGTGCGTGCTTCCAACTGAAGAGGTAACTCCTAGGGTATATTGAACACAATTATTTTAAAAGTTGCCAAAATTGATAAATTGAATTGACAAATGAATTGCTGCGTTTTTGCTGATATATAAAAGACTGGATGAAGTAACGAAACATTAGGAGATCTCCATTTTGTTTTATTTTTTGTGTGTGATTTTATGTTGTATATTTTCTTTATTATTTTATAAGTTGTGTGATATCTGAGGTAACGCCACTGTGTTTGGGCTAGAGCCCGTATATGAGGAATCGCCAACAGAGTGGGGCTGGACCCAGATGGTAAAAATTCCTGCAAATCACTAAATAGGGAACTTTATTCGTTACCCAGACGTGGCAGGTGGTAAAAGTCCTGTAGCAAGACGCTGAGTATAGAACTCACTGATTTGTGAGCTGGTACCAAGACGCGGAACTGGGCAGATTCTTTTCAAGTGTTTTTCAGATTTTTTAGTATTTATTGTGAAAAAGTCCTGTAGGTGGTTGTGCTGTAATCTAGAGTCCTAGGGCTAGAACCCACTCATGTGAGGTATCGCTAGGAGCAGTACTGCAATCAAGTTTCCTAGGGCTAGAACCCATGTGTATGAGGTATCGCTAGGGAACATAAGGTGATTGCTGGTTGAAAATTCCTACAGGTGGTATTGAAGTTTTCTGGGCCCAGGTTGTGTGATAATTGTGCTATTGGACATCACTGTGACACGAAAGTGGTACAGGTGGCGAATGTGCCAGCTTAGTAGTATTATTAAATAATAATTTCTTTAGATTAGTTATTGAAGCTTAAGTTTAAGTAAGATATGAAAGGTACCCTTTACGTTTTTGTGTAGTCGACAGCACAATACTATTAACAGTAAACATAGTGCATAAAATAATAAATGCACCTAGGTTGAATATAAAATAAAATATTAAATATAACAAATAGAGGAGATCAGATGATAAGTGGAGTTAGAGCAATTAACTGGGACGAGCAGATAAGGGAAGAAGGAGTTTTAAATAAGTGTGAACAGGAGTTTAGAATTTCGGAGTCAGATCAGAGTGAAACAAATAAATGGTTGTTGAATAATCCAGGAAAGGATCTACTTTTAGTGAAAGAGTGTGATAAGGGAGAGTGGACACTTAGGCTTTCGTTAATACCTGACGTATTGGAGCTTAACTGTGACACGCACACTTTAATTCTTACATCATATTTTAGAATGAAGATATGAGTTATTTCCTTGGGTTAGTTCCTAAAGAGATTTGTTTAAAAGTAATAAATAGCACATTTGAATTTGGAGGATTAGGTGGACCTCCACGTTTAACTCCGCTCATTTCGCTACTGCAAACATACGCAGATTTTGATATATTATATTTAGAAGAAGACGCAGAAGGCCGAAAAGCAAAAAGATACAGATTAACAGGAACACAGGCAGGTCCAGTAGTGCTGAGTCGTATGTGGATGGTTGATAACACTAGTGAATTCACAGTAATACCTTTTGGACCAGACGGGAGAATAATCTTTCAGACCCTTGACAAAGTCGTTACGCCTCTGATACTGACACCAGTGGAAAATTAATGTTTAAAAAATATAAAGAGAAAAGACAGTTGTTGAAAATTGGCAGTGGTCACAAAGTACACAGCAAAAGAACCTTAGTTAAAAGGAGAGAGAAGAAACACAAGAGTGTACATTATAAGTCAGGACAGAAGTGTGTGATGGGAAAGCTATTCTGCCGTAAAGGTGCGTGGCCAAAGCCAGCGACACCTGTAGACACAATTATAGCCAAACATAAAGAAGATGAAAAGTACATCAGAAAGTGTATGACATGGACAAAATGGCATGACAGGACATCAGGAGATTTGCAATGGCCTAAAGAAGGAACCTTTAATGAAGAATGTTGTAAGGAAGTAAAAGAAATGCTCAGACACACCACTAAGGAAAAGTGTAGCAAGGGAAGAGTCAAATTAGGACAAAAATTAGAAATTGTACAATGGTTCGAAAATGAAGAAAAGGAACAGGAAAGACAGAAACAAGTTGAAGAAGAAAAGAAGTCAGAAAAAAGTGAAGACAGGAAAGAAAAAGTTCAGAAAGCAAGGAAAGAACAAGCAAACTCAGAATTAGAGAGACCACCACCATACACTGAGGAACACATGCAACAGAGGGATGGAGGAATGTACCCACAACTGAAGCTGCAAGAACAAGACAAAGGAGCATGGGGATTTGAAGGGCGAGTGACGGGACAAATTAAAGTGACGTCATGTGACTCTGAGTGGATGGATGGACAACTTGAAGAAACAGAACAAGAATCAATGACTCACAGACAAAGTGATGGCGACGAAAGGGAATGGAACAGAGAAAGAAAAACAGAATCACATGAGTCAAGAGAAACTAAAGAACTGCAAGGTAGAGGAAGAGAAATGAAAAGATTGAAAGAACAAAATGTGAAATTCCTGTCAGAAATACAGGGGCTCAGAAATGAACAACAAGTTACGTCTAAAAGGAGGATGATGGAACGTAATAAAAGGAAGCAGTCCCGGGAGAGATGGGAAGAAAAGAACATGCAAAGAGGTAACAGTGTAAAGTCATATCCTGAACAATCTTACACATCCCTTCATGAGTCTGACAGAGATGAAGCAGAAACTGAAGAAGACGTAATCGAGATAGATCGACAAGGACCAGTAAAAAGAAAAGTTAAAGGGCACCTGATCATTGAATCTGAAAAAGAAGCAAGAAAGAGAACAGAAAGAAAAGAACAGACAAGCACACCACAACGCAATGATCAATACAGAAGAAGACATCAATGGGAAGATGCCAGTACACAGGAAGAGGATGATGACAGTGAAGCCCTTGATGAAACAATCAGTCAAATAGAAAATCGAATTGACAGACGCATAAAAAACTCACAAAAGAAAATGAAAAAAGCTGCAAAAGAGTCATTTGCATCAGAGATGCCATCAAGCTGGAAGGTGCTCTCATCCTGGCCTGATAAAGGAGGAAATGGAAAACACACCAGTTTTGATGAACAACACATGCTGCCTGATGAAGAAGGAAATGAAAGATACACTAGTTTTAATGAACACATGCCAGACCCAGAAGACCACAATGAAGGTAGACAATGCCCACTTGTTGTTAAAGGAAGTAGGTACCAATATGTGCCATGGTCATTCATGGATATGACAGGCCTGGCAAATCAATTACCAGACTTGTGCAATGGAGCACAAAGATGGATAACACAGTTTGAAGAAAAGACCACTGGACACCTCCTAGCACTGGGAGATGTAAAAGCTATTCTAGCACAAACAATTGGGAAAGTCAAAACCACAGAAATACTGGATGAAGCTAACCTGCATACATTAACAGGACAGAACAGAGGAGACACCCTAGCATTTGGGCCTCTCAGAAACAGGATATGGGATGCTCTGCGAAAAGCCTATCCCACCAAAATGGATCCAGGAAAACTGGAATCAGTGGCACTGAGAGAAGATGACAATGTTGTAAAATTCATCAATGATTTCCAGACAAAATGGAGAGAAGAAACTGGAGGCTCCTGGGACCAAACAGATACCAGTAAGAGCCTGTTCCGAAAGATGCTGAAAAAGTGCATGCCTCAGGAAGTCCAAACAGCCCTGGAAGGGGTAGTGGGACTGAACACATTGCCATGGGAAACATTTCAAGCACACATTGTACACTATGTGGACCAATATCGAAAGAAGAAGAGGGAAGCTAAAGAGACTGCTGAGTCAATCGCAACTCAGTTACACAGAATACAACTGGGGGGAATTCACAGCTGCAAAGAAAAAGGAAAAAGAGAAAGGGAAAGGTCAAGTCCAAGCAGCAGTAATGGTTCCTGAAAATCCGACAACACCGCCTCCTGCTGGACCAGTACAGCAAATACCACAACCAACAGCAGCCAAAGCCCCTCCAACGTATGTGCACCCTGGAAACCAACAAGGACAAAATCCACCCATGAGGTGGCAAGGACAGGGCCCCAGGCCTTATGGAGGCAGGGGACAAAGGGGACCATTCCAACAGCAACCAAGGAGACAGCCATTCAGAATGAATGCCCCAGGGCAAATGGGCCCAAATACACAAGACATGCAGTGTTGGCAGTGTGGAGGAGCAGGACACATTAGAAGAAATTGTCCACAAATGTCATGGGCTCAAAATGGAGTAGCACAAGCACCTCGAGGGAATATGGGACCTCCTGGCCCCAGACAACCTCCTGGACCATGGACACAAGGACAGCCCCAAAATCAGTGGGCAGGTCCCTGGATGGGACCACAGAACTGGAATTGACGAGGCCCAGAGGAGCCAGAGGGGGAGCAGATGCAGTACGTTTCAACACTGCATCCACAACAAGAACCAACTGTAATGGTGTCTATAAATAATTCACAACCAATTCCATTTATGATTGACACAGGTGCTACAGTTGTTACAAAATCGGAGCGTCGTATTTAACGTCGCCGCCGCATTACGGCATGTGCATTTGCTTGCTTTTACCACTGAGTGGCGCTATATAACTACAGACTGACGCCTCATGCCTTACATTCTCTCTCATTAATGAGACGTGTCCCATTAAATAATACACGTAGTAGCCGATAACATCAAGTGAAACACTGTAGTTGATCGAATTCATAATCACAGTACTATAATTACAGTACAAATGTAGAATTCAAATTAAATCAAATCTTATTAAGATCAAATTTAAGCACAATAAATATTAACACAGTGAGCCTTTAGATTTTATCACGTGTAATTAGAAAAGAAGTGTGTATGGTTTTATTGAAATATAATTTTCTAAACCAATAAGATAAAAATAACACCAAGTTATGATTATAACAGGCTTACTTCGTCACTTATCCAGAGCTTGCTTTATTAACCTTGCCTTATTTAAGGTTACTTGGGTGCATCACCTTTAAGTGCTCGCTTGGTGTAGCGGTTAGAGCCCACGGTCAGTGATACATAAAGCGCCGGTTCGAATCCCAAGGGGTGATGTTTTTAAATTTTTTTATTTTAATTAAAACAAAATTAAAATTAAAAAAAATGTTGTATTTTGATTTTGCTTCAGCATACTATAGAAAAAACAGCAAACTCGCACGCAACCAGTTTGTATTCTTTAAATTTAGGGGAGTGACGGCTCGGTCTGCTGCTGCTGCGTGTGTGTGTGTGTGCCATTATACTGATGAAAAGTGGTGGCCATCTGCCGTACCGGGAGTTTTGATTTACGACAGCTGTTTACGGCAGTGTAGTCCAGTGCGGGAGATGCATTGTGGGTAATGAGGTCCGGTGTTACATCTGTTACATTTTTGATAACAATAGTTTTTTTACAAACATTTCTAAACTAATAAGATCAAATGACACCAAGTTTAAAACAGATAAAATACACGTGCAAATAGTATAATTGTATAACAGGCTTACTTCGTTACTTATTTAACGCTTGCTTTCAAAGAAGTCGAGTGGCTTATTAACATCACGGAGGTGTGTTGTCTCTTAGTTCCTGGTTGGTGTAGCGGTTAGAGCGCTCGGTCAGGGATTTACTAAGCGTCGGTTCGAATCCTGGATGATGCTGTTTTAAAAAATTGTTCTATTTTAATTTTACTCAGCAAACAAACAGCAAACAAAAAAATTTATTATTCAGAGCACGATATGCAACCGTAATGAGTCCCGTAACCGGCTTATACAGCTGGCATGTGACCAACGTATTTAACCGTGATGAGTCCATAAAATCAGTAGCAGCTAATAATTACTAATTACTTTAGTTAATGCTGCTACTGATTTTATTCCAGCTTACCTGTTCAGGTTGATTGCGATTCTTTTTAAAATATTGTCTCAGTTTTATATGTTGTTCGTCTTGATGGTTGTCTTCTTTTCACTTGGCAACACTCAAATGCAAATTATTCACCGTGAATCAGCTGTTCTCACCTATCCATTCAGAGAAACTGAATGAGCTGAAATGAGCCTTTGTTTCACGACCGCGACACCCCTCTCTCTCACGCACATACAGTACAGAGTAGACCAAATCATTACAGTACATACTTTATCCAACGAACATGAAAAATATCCACATAATGATTCAATTCAATTCAATTAAATTTTATTTATATAGCGCTTTTAACAATGGTCATTGTCTCAAAGCAGCTTCACAAAAATTTTAGAAATTTAACAAAAAAAAAAAAAAAAAAATATTATATATTATATATATATATAGAATAATTATATATAAAGTAATAAATAAATAAATAAAATTATAATAGAAAATAAATAAATAAAAACAAATAATAATTATAGAAAAGAAAATAATTGGAAGTGTGGATGTGTGAGAGAAATGTGCAGATAATAATGAGATGAATGAATGAAATGTCTCTGATGAGCAAGCCAAGGGTGACGGCGACGGTGGCAAGGAAAAACTCCCTGAGATGGCATTAGGAAGAAACCTTGAGAGGAACCAGACTCAACAGGGAACCCATCCTCATTTGGGCGATAACAGATAGAAATGATATAACATCTTGTGTGTTGTGCAGGTGAAAATTCAATATGACAGAAATTATTTAAATTGTCATGAAGACCAGTTCAGCATAGGGACGAGTCAGTAGGTGCAGAGGGCAGATGAGGTCTGGATCACTGGAAGCACAGGAGCAGCATGTGTAGCTCCATCATAAAGCTGAATCCAGTTGGAGCTGGTCCTTCTCTGGATGCCTCAGGAACCTCGCAGGGTCGGCCTTTGTCTACTGAAGCTGGCAAAATCTCCCGATGCCTCGGGATGGGTAGAGAAATACAGAACAGATGGGGAGAATTAGCGTAGTTGCCATTCGGTATAGGTGTACTGGAGTATGAGTACTGGGATGAGTTATGTGTATGCCAGATTAAAAAGATGCGTCTTGAGTCTACTTTTGAACTGAGAAACCGTGTCTGCTCCCCGAACACTGTCTGGAAGGCTATTCCAAAGCTTTGGAGCTAAATATGAAAAAGCCCTACCCCCTTTTGTAGATTTTGAAATTCTGGGAACTACCAGAAGTCCGGAGTTTTGTGATCTTAAGGCGCGTGGTGGATTGTAGCGTATCAGAAGACTGGTTAGGTATGTGGGAGCTAAACCATTTAAGGCCTTGTATGTAAGTAATACTATTTTGTAATTTATTCTAAACTCAACAGGTAGCCAGTGCAGGGATGATAATATTGGGGTTATATGATCATATTTTCTGGATCTAGTGAGAACCCTGGCAGCTGCATTTTGGATTAACTGAAGCTTGTTTATTGAGGATGCAGGACAACCACCTAGTAATGCATTACAATAGTCCAGTCTGGAGGTCATGAATGCATGAACTAGTTTTTCTGCATCAGATACGGATAAGATGTTCCTAAGTTTAGCAATATTTCGAAGATGGAAAAAGGCTGTTTTTGTGATATTTGAAATGTGATTTTCAAAAGACAAGTTACTGTCTAATATTACTCCCAGATCTTTTACTGCTGAGCTGGTAATAACAGTACATCCTTCTAAGCGCAAGCTGAATTGTGAAAGCTGTTGTGTGCTGGTTTTTGGGCCAATAAGTAATATCTCTGTCTTATCTGAATTTAGTAAAAGAAAGTTATTGGTCATCCAATCTTTTATGTCCTGGACACACTCAGTTAATCTAGACAACTTAGGTATTTCGTCTGGTTTAGTTGAGATATATAATTGGGTATCATCAGCATAACAATGGAAACTAATCCCATGTCTTCTAATGATGTTACCCAAGGGAAGCATGTATATTGAGAACAACAGAGGTCCTAAAACTGACCCTTGTGGGACCCCATATTTCACTGGCATTATACCAGACGGTTCTCCATTTAGATCTACAAAATGGTAGCGATCAGACAGGTAAGATCTAAACCATTTTAGTGCCTGTCCCTGAATGCCTATATAATTTTGTAAGCGATCTATGAGAATATTATGATCTATAGTGTCGAATGCAGCACTAAGATCGAGCAGGACTAGCAATGAGATGCAGCCTTGGTCTGAAGCTAAAAACAAGTCATTTGTAATCTTAACTAGTGCAGTTTCTGTGCTATGATGGGGCCTGAAACCTGACTGAAATTCTTCAAGGATGTTGTTATCCTGCAAGAATGTGCAAATTTGAGCTGATACTACTTTTTCTAGTATTTTTGATATGAACGGGAGGTTTGAGATCGGTCTGTAATTTTTTATTTCATTCGCGTCCAAATTAGATTTTTTAAGAAGCGGCTTAATAACTGCTAACTTGAAAGGTTTAGGGACGTGACCTAGATGTAATAAAGAATTAATAATGTTTAGGAGTGGCTCTCCAACCGTAAGCATCACTTCTTTTAAAAATCTGGTTGGGATTGGGTCTAACAGGCACGTTGTTGATTTAGCCGAGGTGATGAGTTTATACAGCTCTTCCTGTTCTATACCTGTAAAGCAGTGAAAATCTAAATGTGAAGCTATAGGCTGAACTGTATCGTGAGATACTATTAGAGGTTGAACCTCCATTATTTTCTTCCTGATATTATTGATTTTTTCATTAAAGAAGTCCATAAAGTCTTCACTTCTAAACTGTGATGGGATACTCTCTGCGGGCATCTTAGGTTTTGTTAAGCGAGCCACTGTACTAAATAAGAACCTGGGATTGTTTTGGTTTCTTGCTATCAGTTGGCTAAGATGCTCGGTCCTAGCAGTTTTTAGAGCCTGTCTATAGCTGCACATACTGTCTTTATACGCAATTCGAAAAACTTCTAATTTAGTTTTCCTCCATTTTCGCTCGAGGTTACGGGTTGCTCTCTTTAGGGCGCGAGTATGACTGTTGTACCACGGTGCCAATGTTTTATCTCTGACTTTTTTTAATCTGATGGGAGCAACAGTGTCTAATGTACTGGTAAAAATAGTGCCCATGCTGCTAGTCACTTCATCTAGATCATCTGCATTTAGGGGTCTAATAAGAAATTGGGACAGATCCGGCAGATTACTTGTGAATCTGTCTTTAGTGGTGGGATTCATATTTCTAACAGATTGATAGCGTGGGGAGACACAGCTAATCTGTTCTACGGGTAGAGTATATGTCAGGAGGTGATGATCTGTGATATCATCACTTTGAGGTATGATCTCTATATTAGAGACATCTATACCATGGGATATAATTAAATCTAGCGTATGATTAAAGCGGTGAGTTGCTCCAATTATATTTTGCTTAACCCCAAAGGAATTTAGTAAATCCATAAATGTGAGTGCTAAAGCGTCGTTAGCATCATCTACATGAATGTTAAAGTCTCCTACTATCAATACTTTGTCAGAGTTAACCAATAGGTCTGATAGCAGATGTCCAAATTCTTTAAGAAAATCGCCATATGGCCCCGGGGGTCTGTACACGGTGGCCAAGGTAAAATATAGCAAGGGTTTATTACGTATTTCATTTAGTGCAACATTAATGATAAGCACTTCAAATGAATTAAACCTGGGCCTTATTTTCTGGGTAACAGTGAGTACATCATTGTAGATAGTGGCGACACCACCGCCGCGACCAATTAGATGGGGCTCGTGCTTATAGAAATATCCTGACGGAGTAGACTCATTCAGACCAAAATATTCATTTGGTTTAAGCCAGGTTTCAGTGAGACAGAGTGCGTCAAGGCAATAATCTGAGATAATTTCATTAACAATAAGTGCTTTAGGCGCAAGGGATCTAATGTTGAGTAGTCCAAACTTTAGAGTTGGATTTTGACTACTTATTTTGCCTTTTTCTGGTTTTATGGTTATCAGATTGTTTCGGGCAAATTTAACAAATTTATTCTTTTTTCTCAGTATTCGGGGAACAGACACAGTTTCTATAGGACAAGCTATGTGTGTGCGTCTATCACTACGGTGAGTTGTGATGTGGCTAATATGTTTGGAATCTACAGTATGACTTACCGCCAGTCAGATGGTTCGTAGTGTTCTGGAGATGTTGTCAGAGAGGACCGCTGCTCCAGCTCTGCTAGGGTGTAGGCCATCGGTGTGATAGAGCCTAGGACGCTCCCAGAAAACATTCCAGTTATCAACAAAGCGTAATTTCTGTTGTTGACACCAAGATTGTAACCATTCATTAAAAGCAAATAATCTACTGAACTTCTCGATTCCTCGCTGAAATGTGGGAAGCGGTCCAGATACGATGATCATTGTCGTGGGTGATGTGCTGCGGACCTTCTCGACCAGGCTCCTGAAGTCCTTCTTTAGGATCTCCGTCTGCCTCAGCCTGGTGTCGTTCGTGCCGGCATGAAGAACCACAGCTCCAATGTTCCTCCTCAGGGCAGCAGGCACCTGTGCAGCAACATCAAGAACACGTGCACCAGGTAAACAGCGTGTGTGCACCTTACCTTTAGCCGTGGTAGCACGCACGTGACGAACGATGGAGTCTCCTATGACCAGGACGTCGTGTGCCGTCTCGCGGAGAGGAGCGAAGCGGTTTTGGGTCGAGATGTCGAAGACGGGTGGTGGTGGTGGAGAGGTCCTCGCCCGGGGCTTGGCGTGCTTCTTCCGCTGCTGCTGTATCCAGGGTCCGTGATGTCCCGGCGCCGGGGTGTAGGAACACTGGGCGGGATGCGTCCTTGGTGTGTTGGACCTGGACAGAGAAACACGCGGGGTTGAGGTTGTAGGAGAATTCTCATGCCGAGAATTTACCTGGGACAGGTGAGCGTCGGTCCGCGTCGATTCCAACGTGGCTTTCCGCTGCTGTAACCGGGCCAGCTTCACCTGTAGCTCACGGATCAGCTTCTCCACGGCCTCCACCTCCAAATCCACCGAGTGCAGCTCCAATGTCTCCTCACCTGCACTCAGAGGCAGAATCACAACCGACATGGTGTCTAAACACGGAAAATAATCGGTGTGAGGAAGCGAAAACAAGCTTTACAAACAAACAAACGTGATAGCTGGGCTAGCGGTGCTAATGCTAATTAGCGATGCTAATGTCGGCTAAAAGCGGTGTGCTGCAAAACAATTAAAACTTAACGATATAACACGCGTTTCGAGTAAATATATTATAAGATACTTATCCGTTTTATGTACACTCTTCGTAAGGGGACGAAAAAGTTTAAAAGTTGGTCAGTATGGAGGAGCTCGGAAAAAAGCAGCTTCTCAGTGTCCTCGTACGGAGGAAGTGACGTCAGTGAAACACCAACACAAACACTTAATGATGAGTTAAGAAGCATTGCTTAATTTTCGTTTAGACAGACTGTTTGTATCTGATTATTGGTATTATTAAAGAACAGCAGCACAAACAACAACACAAGGGCTTGTACAGCAAGACACATTTTTATTATTTTGCAAAGAGTTAAATTTGTAACAGTAAAAGGCATCCGAATTTAAATATATAAATTACTAGAAACAAATTGAGCACACTATCAGAATAAAAAATAGAACAAATTAAATGTTTTTTACACATACACAAGGAGGATAATGATACCGAGTTTATATTAAAATAACAAATATTGTAATATTGTTTTTGTGTTATTATAAATAATGAAATGCAGTAGGCTGTTATGGTCATCATAATTTTCTTTAATAAATAAGAGAAAACATTGTAAGCTGTGGCTGGAGACATCGTTTCTGCAGTACTCCTGGTCGGTGTTAGAAAGTCTGGGGTTGGGGTTTGTGCACAGTTCAACCGTGTACTAAGTGCACCTGCGTGTGCCTCTTTGCAGACTATTTTTTTGTTTATTTGTATATGTATGTTATTAATATTACTTTTTTAGAGATTGTATGTGCGTGCACGGAGAGTATGTGTTGATAAGTGTATGTGGATAAGTTGATAAGTGTATCAGAAAGCATTAAAATGTTCATTTGAATTAAAATGACACACACACGTCTGTATATACAGTATATCAATTACATATATATCAATTTCATTAGTTCGTTCATTCTATTTGAAGCTTCGGATGTTTTTTTTTGTTTTGGTTTGGTTAGATTAGTTCTGAACTCGCTTCCGTGAAACTATCGCTAAAACAATGTACTGAGCCCTCCTGAGGATATAAAGCTTTATTATTGTGTTTGGATAAATAATCAGATCTACCACAGCAGGTAATAAACTATGGTGTGTCATAACCGAAGCAAACACCACGATTATGCCTCGTTTCATTTGACAGGAACATGGTTCACTTGGCCGCTGTGTATTATAAACCTGTGGAATGTTTCACTGTTTATGTTCACATAAGAGGAATAAAAGCGAGTGAAATGTGGAAATGATGAGGACTAAACCAATGATTTCGGTAACTCCACTGAGTGTAACATCTGCATAGTGACACTGAACATCTTCACTTTTCCGTTTACCTCTGAAAAAAAAGCTGTATTTAGTTTGTTTTTATAACAGTAGAAGAAGTATGCGCGCGCACGCACACACATAGACACACACACACACACACACACAGACACACCTCCCTTGAGCCCTGCGTCTGTCGGATTTCAGCGGTCACGGGGTGGAAAGACTTTGAAGCAGTTTATATATGAATCTAAGCTTGAACTTATCAGCATTGTAAATATATAATACTTTTCAAATAAAATCGCTATTACTTTGACCCTGAAGTTTAGTTTAGCACACACAAAAAACAGAAAAGTAATTTCTGGTAAATCAACGGAATGTGTAGTTTATTTACAGTAATTCATTAAAAAATGAATATACATTGTACAGTACACGGTAAACACGGGAAAGATTACAAAATGAAAAAACAAACAGTGTCTACTTTATAAACAGCTTAGTATGTGCGTCGAGATGCTGAAATCCCTTGCATGTTTTTGCTTCCAAGTGGAGAGATATTTGACCGATAGCCTAGAACAAAAGATCTATAGGTGTGATCACAACCCCCTCCGACCGACCGTGCCATCAATCACTGACCACCTCAGAAGTTCCCTCCAATGTATGGCTGCAATACTTGTTTTGCAAGTATTTTTAACACCATTCAAAGGCTTACAAGTTCCATTAAACATATAATGATGTCTCCACATGTTAATATATTCCTAAAATTTATATATTACAAGTTGATAAACTGATCTGCGGTAGCGGAAAAATCCGCACGCGCACTCACACACAGACACACACACACACACACACAGACACACCTCCCTTGAGCCCTCGGTAAACATCCAAGCACTGAGGCACGCAAATCCCCTGACCACAATAAGGTGGCAATCCCTCAGGGGGAAGATGAAAAATACAAATTAAATAAATAAAACAAAATAAAATATCCTTAATCCAGATTTTATCAATCAACGACATAATATTGATCTTAGCTGGATGGTCTAATTCTCAAAACCGTTTAACCTAAAGAAAAACTTAACACACTATAACTAGAATATTTACAAAACTGAAAGGTTGTCTTATGTATAATAAAAAAACCTCATAACTCAAAAAGATCATATTATGTTTTTATATATTTTTTTAGATTTTTTTTTATAGTAACTGAACAGCTCTCTTCTCTCCAATCCACTCCTAAACCACAGTCTCCTATTTCTCTGTGCGTGCTCTGGAGACTGTGAATGAATACACGCAGCGGAGGTTTTGTAAACTGTAGAGATACAATAATTTTACTGCTGGAAAATCAGCATTTTATCTAATTTGAAATATAAACCTAATATTATCTGTTACTTAATATATTTTCTTTTGATGATGACCATAACAGCCTACTGCATTTCATTATTTATAATAACACAAAAACAATATTACAATATTTGTTATTTTAATATAAACTCGGTATCATTATCCTCCTTGTGTATGTGTAAAATACATTTGATTTGTTCTATTTTTTATTCTGATAGTGTGCTCAATTTGTTTCTAGTAATTCATATATTTAAATTCGGATGCCTTTTACTGTTACAAATTTAACTCTTTGCAAAATAATAAAAATGTGTCTTGCTGTACAAGCCCTTGTGTTGTTGTTTGTGCTGCTGTTCTTTAATAATACCAATAATCAGATACAAACAGTCTGTCTAAACGAAAATTAAGCAATGCTTCTTAACTCATCATTATGTGGATATTTTTCATGTTCTTTGGATAAAGTATGTACTGTAATGATTTGGTCTACTCTGTACTGTATGTGCGTGAGAGAGAGGGGTGTCGCGGTCGTGAAACAAAGGCTCATTTCAGCTCATTCAGTTTCTCTGAATGGATAGGTGAGAACAGCTGATTCACGGTGAATAATTTGCATTTGAGTGTTGCCAAGTGAAAAGAAGACAAACATCAAGACGAACAACATATAAAACTGAGACAATATTTTAAAAAGAATCGCAATCAACCTGGACAGGTAAGCTGGAATAAAATCAGTAGCAGCATTAACTAAAGTAATTAGTAATTATTAGCTGCTACTAATTTTATGGACTCATCACGGTTAAATACGTTGGTCACATGCCAGCTGTATAAGCCGGTTAAGGGACTCATTACGGTTGCATATCGTGCTCTGAATAATAATTTTTTTTGTTTGCTGTTTGTTTGCTGAGTAAAATTAAAATAGAACAATTTTTTAAAACAGCATTATCCAGGATTCGAACCGACGCTTTGTAAATCCCTGACCGAGCGCTCTAACCGCTACACCAACCAGACACTAAGAGATAACACACCTCCGTGACGTTAATAAGCCACTCGACTTCTTTGAAAGCAAGCGTTAAATAAGTAACGAAGTAAACCTGTTATACAATTATACTATTTGCACGTGTATTTTATCTGTTTTAAACTTGGTGTCATTTGATCTTATTGGTTTAGAAATGTTTGTAAAAAAAACTATTGTTATCAAAAATGTAACAGATGTAACACCGGACCTCATTACCCACAATGCATCTCCCGCACTGGACTACACTGCCGTAAACAGCTGTCGTAAATCAAAACTCCCGGTACGGCAGATGGCCACCACTTTTCATCAGTATAATGACACACACACACACACACACACGCAGCAGCAGCAGACCGAGCCGTCACTCCCCTAAATTTAAAGAATACAAACTGGTTGCGTGCGAGTTTGCTGTTTTTTCTATAGTATGCTGAAGCAAAATCAAAATACAACAATTTTTTTTATTTTAATTTTCCTATAATTAAAATAAAAAAATTTAAAACATCATTCCTCGGAATTTGAACCGGCGCTTTATGTATCACTGACCATGTGCTCTAACCGCTACACCAAGCGATCAGTTAAAGAAAATGCACCCAAGTAACGTTAAATAAGGCAAGGTTAATAAAGCAAGCTCTGGATAAGTGACGAAGTAAGCTTGTTATAATAATAACTTGGTGTTATTTGATCTTATTGGTTTATAAATTTATATTTAAATAAATAGTAAACTTGGCCGATTTCGTTATAATTTTGTTTGATGAGTGGGGCTTGAAAATTCTCTTGAAAAATATGGTCATTTATTTCAGTTAATAAATCTACTATAATTTTTTTTAAACTCATTATTGTACAGTACACATTAATAGCTCTGGTTCAGATTTTTCATGTTTGTTGTGGAAATTACCATCACTGTTGTATTTACTGCGATGAATGAAAATGTCACTTTGCGCCACCTGGCGGCCATTTTACGAATGACTTTGAAATGCAACTGATTTATTTTGGCCGCTGTTGCCTTTAAACGGCGGTATACGCGGCGAGATCGCCATTCCAATTTTGTAACCACTGTATGAAGTGGTTGTGGATTCTCTGGGCGTGTGCGCGCTTTGCCTCTCTGATGGCCCGAGAAAGTTTGGCCCTTGGTCTTCTAAGGGCCACCTTGTCTCCCGCTTTGAAGGCAAAGTCTCGGGTCCTCAGAAGTGCACACACTTCCGCAGTAATCTGCGGTTTTTGGGTCGTGAGATGATGCTCTTGGAGACAGTGACGTCATCTGTGCACTTGTTGATGAAGCTGGTCACTGATGACGTGTACTCCTCCAAGTCAGTCGACCATAAGTTGTAGCCTCCCTAAACATGTTCCAGTCAGTGCTCTCGAAACAGTCCTGAAGAGCAGAGATGGCTTCTGTTGGCCAGGTTTTCACCTGTTTCAGAACTGGTTTTGAGCGCCTGATGAGTGGTCTGTATGCTGGAACTAGCATGACAGAGATGTGGTCTGAGTAGCCGAAGTGGGGGCGGGGCTCAGCCCGATATGCGCGGGGGATGTTTGTGTAAACAAGATCCAGCATATTATCCCCTCTCGTTGCAAAGTCCACATATTGATGGAATCTAGGAAGCACTGACTTGAGATTTGCATGATTGAAATCTCCAGCAAGAATATCCAGTCCACCCGGGTGTGAATTTTGCAGTTCACAGATCTTTGTACACAGTTCCCATAGTGCTTCCTTAGCATTAATGCTAGGTGGAATGTACACTGCGATCATGAAAACAGTGTTGAATTCCCGTGGTAAATAAAAAGGTCTGCATCTAACAATCACAAACTCCACCAGCGATGAACAATAACTAGAAACTAGCACAGAGTTCTTGCACCATTTTGTATTGATGTAAATACACAAGCCGCCACCGTGAATCTTACCGCACAGAGCTGCATTTCTGTCTGCGTGAAACGAGGCTAGCCCATATAGCTGAATGGCGCCGTCCGGTAATCTGCCGCTGAGCCATGTCTCCGTGAAAACAAAGACACAACAGTCTCTAACTTCATTGTGTGTAGCCTGCTGGAGTCGGATGTAGACCAGTTTATTGTCCAGGGAGCAGACTTTGGATAGGATGATGGACGGGAGAGCCGGCCGGCTAGGGTTTGTTTTTAGCCTAGTACAGACTCCCGCCCGCTTGGCTGTGTCTTTTGGTGCGTTCGACTCACAGTAGTGTCACAGCACCCCCCAACCCCACCAGCTTTGAGCTCATCACAGACAATGCGAAGAACGTATGGCATCTGGACAAGGCATCAACGTTCCCATGTTGCGTGCCGAACCTGTTGTACTGAGAAAGAGAAGTCCTGTGTTTGTATCCTTGGCCCTTGCCATCCACTGTAGAAGAGCATGGTCAGTGATCAGAGTAAAGTGTCGACCGGTCAAGTAATATCTGAGCTCCTCTATCGCCCAATTTATGGCCAGGGCTTCCCGTTCCCGTTGTTTCGTGGATGTAAGTTTCCTACTCACGTATATGATGGGGTGCTCTTCCCCGCCAAAATCCTGTGAGAGGACAGCTCCGAGCCCGGTTTCCGATTCATCTGTATGGACCAGGAAAGGACGTTCGAAGTCAAGGTTTCTGAGGACAGGTGAGCTGGTGAGGTGAGTCTTCAGCTGCTTAACTGTCATGTCTTCATTCTCTGTCAAGCAAACTTTCTGGTTATCCCTTTTTAAGTAGGTTAGAGAGAGGTGAAGTTATAGAGGAGAAGTTACAGATGTCGCCTTTAAAACTCCGCGTGTTTTCCCGCGGGATGCCGCAATTTAGCGCGCGGCTTGCCGCGACTTGCCGGAGGCAACATTCGGGAATTTTAAATAAATGTGTTGTGCTTCACTGAATATCCGCCAGATGGCGCATAGAAGGACTTTATCTAAAAGCCGGTGGTCCGGGAAAGTCAGTTTCCCTATGTTTCCCCGGTGGCGCGCAGATTCAAATCATGACGTCACTCGCTACCTAACGCTGAGAAGGCGAACGAGGATTTTAACAGTTTTTCTCTCGTATTAAAGTGTTTTTATGAACTTTTTGAATTAAACAAATAACCTATGCATAATAATCGAGTGTCTTTTCGCTTTTTTTTGTATATTTGAAGATAATTCATACGTTTTAAGCCGCTGCAAAAGGCTGGTTTGCTGGGCGAGTACTGACATCACGACTACTTTTATTACACCTACATTTGTTTATTTGTATATGTATGTTATTAATATTAATTTTTTAGAGATTGTGTGTGCGTGCACAGAGAGTTTGTGTTGATAAGTGTATGTGGATAAGTTGATAAGTGTATCAGAAAGCATTAAAATGTTCATTTGAATTAAAATGACACACACGTCTGTATATACAGTATATCAATTACATATATATCAATTTCATTAGTTCGTTCATTCTATTTGAAGCTTCGGATGTTTTTTTTTTTTTTTGGTTTGGTTAGATTAGTTCTGAACTCGCTTCCGTGAAACTATCGCTAAAACAATGTACTGAGCCCTCCTGACGATATAAAGCTTTATTATTGTGTTTGAATAAATATTCAGATCTACCACAGCAGGTAATAAACTATGGTGTGTCATAACCGAAGCAAACACCACGATTATGCCTCGTTTCGTTCGACGGGAACGTGGTTCACTTGGCCGCGGTGTATTATAAACCTGTGGAATGTTTCACTGTTTATGCTCACATAAGAGTAATAAAAGCGAGTGAAATGTGGACATGAAGTGTGGCAACTCAATGAGAACTAAACCAAAGATTTCGGTAACTCCACTGAGTGTAACATCTGCATAGTGACACTGAACATCTTCACTTTTCCGTTTACCTCTGAAAAAAAAGCTGTATTTTGTTTGTTTATATTTAGAGTTTTTATAACAGTAGAACAAGTACCCGCGCGCACGCACACACATAGACACACACACACACACACACACACACAGACACACACACTCCCCTGAGCCCTCGGGAAACATCCAATCACCGTCGGTATACAAATGAGTCAAGACGTAGCCTAACGTGGTGTCGTGTCGGATTTCAGTGGTCACGGAGTGGGAAGACTTTGAAGAAGCTGCAGTGACAGTAAACAGCTGAACAACTTCACTTTTCCGTTTACCTCTGAGGAAAAAAAGCTGTATTTTGTTTGTTTATATTTAGAATTTTTATAGTAGTATAAGAGAAAGTTATAGTTTGGTCTGTACTGTAGTTCGCACCCTTGTAGAGAATAAATAAATGAATAACACCTTCATATCCCCTCTCAAGAGTGTCATAGTCCATTGTTAGTTTTAATGATCTGGCTGAAACTAATTATCACTACATAAGTACCCTAACACCATTGATCATGAGTCTCAGCTGAACCTAATTCTATACTTGTAACAGAAAATGTAGATGCAGATTCCAAATGTGTATTTATATAATAGATAGATAGATAGATAGATAGATAGATGTGTGTGTGTGTGTGTGTGTGTGTGTGTGTGTGTGTGTGTGTGTGTGTGTGTGTGTAGGCTCTATGCAGGGGCAAGAGAGGGCAGCGCACCCTTAAATGTCTGCACATGTTAATATATTCCTAAAATGTACATATTACAAGTTGATAAACTGATCTGCGGTAGCGGAAAAATCCGCTGAAAATAGGACAGGCTGCAGCGCACACGCACACACACACATACACACGTGCGCACACACACACACACACACACAGACACACCTCCCTTGAGCCCTGCGTCTGTCGGATTTCAGCGGTCACGGAAAGACTTTGAAGCAGTTTATATATGAATCTAAGCTTGAACTTATCAGCATTGTAAATATATAATACTTTTCAAATAAAATCGCTATTACTTTGACCCTGAAGTTTAGTTTAGCACACACAAAAAACAGAAAAGTCATTTCTGGTAAATCAACGGAATGTGTAGTTTATTTACAGTAATTCATTAAAAAATGAATATACATTGTACAGTACACGGTAAACACGGGAAAGATTACAAAATGAAAAAACAAACAGTGTCTACTTTATAAACAGCTTAGTATGTGCGTCGAGATGCTGAAATCCCTTGCATGTTTTTGCTTCCAAGTGGAGAGATATTTGACCGATAGCCTAGAACAAAAGATCTATAGGTGTGATCACAACCCCCTCCGACCGACCGTGCCATCAATCACTGACCACCTCAGAAGTTCCCTTCAATGTATGGCTGCAATACTTGTTTTGCAAGTATTTTTAACACCATTCAAAGGCTTACAAGTTCCATTCAACATATAATGATGTCTCCACATGTTAATATATTCCTAAAATTTATATATTACAAGTTGATAAACTGATCTGCGGTAGCGGAAAAATCCGCTGAAAAAAGGACAGGCTACAGCGCACGCGCACACACACACACACACACACACACACACAGACACACCTCCCTTGAGCCCTCGGTAAACATCCAAGCACTGAGGCACGCAAATCCCCAGACCACAATAAGGTGGCAATCCCTCAGGGGGGAAGATGAAAAATACAAATTAAATAAATAAAACAAAATAAAATATCCTTAATCCAGATTTTATCAATCAACGTCATAATATTGATCTTAGCTGGATGGTCTAATTCTCAAAACCGTTTAACCTAAAGAAAAACTTAACACACGATAACTAGAATATTTACAAAACTGAAAGGTTGTCTTATGTATAATAAAAAAAAACCTCATAACTCAAAAAGATCATATTATGTTTTTATATATATTTTTTTAGATTTTTTTTTTTAATAGTAACTGAACAGCTCTCTTCTCTCCAATCCACTCCTAAACCACAGTCTCCTATTTCTCTGTGCGTGCTCTGGAGCCTGTGAATGAATACACGCAGCGGAGGTTTTGTAAACTGTAGAGATACAATAATTTTACTGCTGGAAAATCAGCATTTTATCTAATTTGAAATATAAACATAATATTATCTGTTACTTAATATATTTTCTAAAAACAGTGGTTTTTTATATCATAAATATAATAATCCATAATTATGTGGGTATCCATATTAGATGGCTTTTAGTGAAATTAAACTGTAACTTACTTTAAAACTAAACATGGTCCCTAAAACGGAGCTCTGGACACAGAGCTACAGACCCCACTGTAACCCCCTTACCCAGTTAGCTAGCAGTTAATGACCACCACTACTTGTGCAGTTCATAAAAGGACAGGTAATGTTTGTCGCGCTGTTGCACAAACAGCACGCTCATTTATTTAAGAGAGAGTTTATGAGAGTTTATGAGTGTGCTGCTTTGATGTGCTGGGTATGGCGGGGCGTCGACGGCTGATCAGTGTAAAGTAGCGTACTTTACACACACTGATCAGCAGTTGACGCCCCACCATACCCAGCAGATCAAAGGGGCAGTTATCGGCTATGACACGTTGAAGGAGAACTTAATAGTTCTCAAAAATAGTGTAAATGTCTGCAACAATCACTAACCATTAAAATGTTTTTTTTTTTTGTAATTAAACACGAAAATATTAATTATATTTCCATATATACACACACATACACACACACACACACACACACACACAAGGGCGTATGTTTGCTACCTATTTCTCCAACTAATACCCCATCCCCCAATCCCCTTTTCCACCCACCAACCCCCAACCCCCTGCCCCATCCACCTACCAACCTCCCACCCCAACTATGTCCACTGAATACATGTTTTTCTTAATATGGTGCGAAATCACTTTACATTAATACTAGCAATGCTTCGATTTATATTAATCCACTCGAAATGCAATTCATTAAGTTAAATTAAGGAATAGTGTAAAGTTAAAGGAATGTTTCATAACTGACAAAAAGATAGTCTTTAATAAAATAAAAACTATTCTTTATTGAGCCCTAGTGCAAATGAAACATCTCAATCATCTGTATATATATAAAAGTAGATTACATCTAAAGATGAACTACTAGGTAGAGTACCACACAACAGCTCAATACCTATTGCTCCTATATGAAGGAGACAAAAACATGCCTTCGCCTCTCGTTAACAAAAATAAACTGCTGACATATTTTTTTGACATCAATATTGTCCAGGCTGTTCTTTTTTTCTTCTGATAAACACTAAAGATGATATTTTGTAGAATGCTGAAAACCTGTAATCATTAATTTACATAGTATTTGTTTTTCCTGCTACGGAAGTCAATGTTTTCAGCTTTTTTCCCAAATATCTTATTTTGTATTCAACAAAATAAAGAAAATCATTAAAGTTTGGAACCACTTAAGGAGTAAATAGTGAGTAAAGTTTTTTGGGGGGTGAACAATGGCTTTGACCCTAACTCTTCCCCTCTGACTGCACTAGGACCGGACAGCATTGCCACCTGATGAAATAGCGTGACAAAAAAGTGAAATGTCAGTTCAAAACTTTTGCCAAAAACACTAATGAATCACTTACATCCTCAGCCTATCACTCCTCATAATGCTAAATATTAGTATAATCAACATGTATAATACACGCACACATATTATATGT
This sequence comes from Channallabes apus, assembly GCA_030522415.1. Lineage (NCBI taxonomy): Eukaryota > Metazoa > Chordata > Actinopteri > Siluriformes > Clariidae > Channallabes > Channallabes apus. The sequence continues at coordinate 35,780,842 of CM060119.1, read as the reverse complement.
TATATACTGTATAATCAACATTCAGATTGACCTCCTGTGAACTCGCCTCTTCACCTGAACTACAACATGGCTGATCTGCTTCTGTCCCCTAATTGAAAAACATTGAGGGATTCCTTATGAGCATGGACAGAGAATGCCTCAGCCTATTATTGGTAACAATGTTAAATCTCAGGACAACAACAGTGGCTTGCAAAAGTATTGGCCCCCGTGAACTTTTCCACATTTTGTCACATTACAGCAACAAACATGAATCAATTTTATTGGAATTCCAAGTGAAAGACCAATACAAAGTGGTGTACACGCGAGAAGTGGAACGAAAATCATACATGATTTCAAACATTTTTTTTTTTTACAAATAAATAACTGAAAAGTGGGGTGTGTGTAATTATTCAGCCCCCTTTGGTCTGAGTGCAGTCAGTTGGCCATATTCAATTCAATTCAATTCAGTTTTATTTGTATAGCGCTTTTAACAATTGACATTGTCTCAAAACAGCTTTACACAATCAAAAGAATTATTTAAGTTTGTATGGAATGTGAATGTGTATGAATCAAAATGTTCAGATATTCCCTGGTGAGCAAGCCCGAGGGCGACAGTGGCAAGGAAAAACTCCCTGAGACGGTAATAGGAAGAAACCTTGAGAGGAACCAGACTCGACAGGGAACCCATCCTCATCTGGGTGAAACAGATAGCAGGAAATGATCTGCATTCATACAGTGTTAGGTTCAGCTATAATAGTTGATGTTAATTGATGTTATAATAGTTGATGTAAAATGGAGTCCAGTAGTTATTCGAGACTCAGATAGACTTGTAGAAAGTTCCAGTCCTGAACTATCGAATTGTCAAGTCCTCAGAGAAACAGCTGACCACACCAGTCGAGGCCAGAACCATCTTCTAAGTAGATAGAATCATCCCCAGACACCAGACGCATCCTAAAGAGACACACGGGGCATCCATGCGATGAGACCTCCAACCAGAAACCGGGCACCAGGATGGATCAGACAGGTCCGGAGGGCAGAGGGAGTCTGGATCACTGGCAGCTCAGGAACCACATGTGTCGCTCGACAGAGAGAGAGAGAGAAAGAGTGAAAGGGGGAGACAGGGGGAGAGAGGAAAGAGAAAGAGGGGGAGGAAGAGAAGAGGAGGAGAGATAGCAATTAGGTATGGTCACAGTCACAATGTCTAATGTGAATGTATATTTACTGTAGAGTGCAAGCAGGGACTCCGGCAGGACTAACTATGACAGCATAACTAAAAGGGAGAGCCAGAAGGAAACACAAACATGAGGGCTCCCTGAGATGTAAAGCAAACAATCACCTCACCGTCAACAAACCTGAGTGATCAAATGAGACTGAGGAAGACAGCATCTAAACATACCAGTTCACCATAATACTCTACGTCCATGAGTCCCCAGATCTACTCCTTTACCTTATGGCAAATCTATTTATAAAATGCTTGGTTAAATAAATAGGTTTTTAGCCTAGACTTAAACACTGAGACTGTGTCTGAGTCCCGAACACTATTTGGAAGACTATTCCATAATTTTGGGGCTTTGTAAGAAAAAGCTCTGCCCCCAGCTGTAGTTTTCATAATACGCGGTACTGATAAGCACCCTGCATCCTTTGACCGAAGTAGGCGTGGCGGATCGTAAGACACTAGCAGTTCGCTCAGATACTGCGGCGCGAGACCATTTAATGCCTTATATGTCAAGAGTAGTATTTTAAAATCAATGGGAAATTTCACAGGGAGCCAATGCAGTGAAGATAGGATAGGGGTGATGTTCTCATATCTTCTGGTTCTAGTGAGGACTCTCGCTGCTGCATTTTGGACGAGCTGAAGCTTGTTTATGCACCTAACTGAACAACCAGACAGTAAGGCATTACAATAGTCCAACCTAGAAGTGATAAAAGCATGAACTAGTTTTTCTGCATCATTTAGCGACAATATATTTCTTATTTTGGCGATATTTCTAAGGTGAAAGAATGCTATCCTGGTGATATTATCTACATGAGCTTCAAATGAAAGGCTGGAATCTATAATCACGCTGAGGTCTTTTACTGTTGCACTTGACGGAACAGAAAGGCCATCTAAAGTTACGGTGTGATCTAAGATTTTACTTCTAGCTGTATGCGGTCCTATGACTAGAACTTCTGTCTTATCCGGATTAAGCCGAAGGAAGTTAATTAGCATCCAATTTCTTATGTCCTGAACACATTGCTCAACTTTAGTAAGATGGTTTTTCTCATCAGGTTTTGTTGAGACGTATAGCTGTGTGTCGTCAGCATAACAATGAAAACTAATACCATGCTTACGGATTATGTTGCCCAGAGGAAGCATGTAAAGGGAAAAAAGCAGTGGGCCTAAAACTGAACCCTGCGGAACGCCAAACTCCACTAGAGAACATGCAGAATAATCACCATTTAAGTCTACATACTGATAACGATCGGTCAAATAGGATCTGAGCCAGGAGAGGGTTGTACCCTTAATTCCTACTAAATTTTCTAATCTGTGAAGAAGAATAGCATGATCAATAGTGTCAAAAGCTGCACTGAGGTCGAGTAATACAAGCATAGTTACACAACCCTGATCAGAGGCCAATAGGAGGTCATTTACTACTTTAACGAGTGCTGTTTCTGTGCTGTGATGAGGCCTAAATCCTGACTGATACAGTTCATGTATGCCATTTCTATGTAGATATGAGCATAGCTGCTCTGCTACTATCTTTTCCAGAATCTTAGAGATAAAGGGGAGGTTTGATATTGGCCTGTAATTGGACAGCTGACAGGGGTCGAGGTCAGGTTTCTTAATTATTGGTTTAATAACTTAAAAAATAATTTAATGAGGAATTAATTATTCTCAACAGCGGTTCTGTTATTACTGGTACTATCTGTTTAAGAAAATGTGTCGGTATAGGATCTAATATACAGGTTGATGAATTTGCAGAAGAGATGAGTGAAATTAGTTCATTCTCTTCAAGGGGAGTAAAGTATTCTAGGTTTGAATCTGACATGGCTAGGTTAACATCAGTATCAATTACATTGTTTGGTTTCAAAGCCTCAATTTTATGCCTGATATTTACAATTTTATTATTAAAAAAGTTCATGAAGTCCTCACTATTGCATGATGTTGTTGTGGAGATTTCTGTAGTGGTCTTATTTCTGGTTAATTTGGCTACGGTATTAAATAAAAATCTAGGATTATTTTTATTTTCTTCTATAAGAGTGGAGAGATACGTTGATCTAGCTACACTAAGAGCTTTCCTATAGTTCAGGAAGCTCTCTTTCCATGCTATTTGAAATACCAACAATTTAGTTTGACGCCATTTACGCTCTAATTTCCGAGCAGTCTGTTTTAAAGTGCGCGTGTGATCGTTATACCAGGGAGCGAGTTTCTTATCTCTAATAATTTTTCTTTTAGCTGGAGCTACATTATCTAAGGTACAACGAAGTGTCGACTCTAAATATTCAGTCGCCTGATCAAGTTCTGTGGGGTCAGACGGTGGCCTAATCGAAGTTGGTAACTCTGGGAGATTACTGATAAAACTCTGTGTGGTAGTTGATGTGAATGTACGTTTAATACGGTAGCGCGGTGCTGTGCGTACATTATCACTGTGACACACTTGAATGGAGACAAGATAGTGATCTGAGATAATTTCAGACAGTGGAATTGTGAATACATTTCTTATAATTAATCCGAAGAATATTACTAAATCTAAAGTGTGACCTGCTTTATGAGTGGGACCTACTACACACTGATTTACGCCTACGGAGTCCAGTATGGATATAAATGCTGTTCTCAGAGGGTCTTCTGGATTCTCAAAATGAATGTTAAAATCTCCAGCAATTAACACTTTGTCTACAGAAACGACCAGGTCTGAGATGAAATCTGCAAATTCACTAAGAAATTCAGAATACGGCCCTGGAGGTCTGTAAATTATAATTAGTGGAATCGACTGAGCTGATTTAATATACTTAAATACATTTATGTTACTATAGAGAATTTCTAATGACTAGAGAGCACCTGTGTGTAATCTACACTCTCTCCATCGCTGTCTGATATACAGCACAGGTGTTTAGGTTCTGTTACCTGACAAAACAGGATAAACACATGCCATTTAAACAGCAATCATTTTATTTCACTTTTTCTGAGTCTTAGTGTGCAAACCTCGAATCAAATCATTAATGTTCGCCAAGTAAGTGAATGCATTTTAAAAACTATTTTTCTGAAGTGTATTGTTTATTGGTGTCAACAAAATTCTAGCCATATGGCAATATTAGTATATTAGTTTATCAATTTCTTTCACAATACTGATTTCTGACAAACAGTCACTAGATTAGGAGACTGACAGGGATCATATTTATACTTTTACATTTAGCTGTTTAATCTGCTGTTAGTTTTACGTCCGTATTCACAGACTATATCCTGGCCTGCTGTACTGAATGTGAGTCCACTGCATTTGGCGCTGCTTGTGTCTGAACGCAGCCAATCGTCTATCACATGATGGCAGGTAAAGGCACAGCCAATCAAAATGTTCATATGTGTTTTGGGGGCGGGAGGACTCAAGGAGAGAACGTGATTTATCCCTTTCTGCGTGTCTAGGTTAATGTTGACAGAACGATTAAAAAAAAGTGGATTAAATTATTGGTGGGGACATTTCAATGGTCGGAGGATATTGGTGGGGACACATCCCCTCCGTCCACCCGAAATCTACGCCCCTGTATATATATAATTTAAAACTATTTATTCATTTGTCTTTTATTTACTTACTTACTAGCGAATGCTTTTTTAGGGCTCTAAAAACTACGGCAGTATGAATGACAATGGAATAGGACGTGTGAGTTGCACCGGTCACACACACACACACACACACACACACACACACACACACACACACACACAATAAATATATATATATATATATAATTAAATTCTTAAAACATCGTGTTCACCCATGCACTGAAAAAAAGAACTTGTAAGATTTACTTGATAAAATCCTCATAACAATTTGGACACAGATTTTAAGTAAATTTTATTGCTCCAATATTAAGGCTGAATCCCAACCCTTCCCCCTACCCTTCCATTTGACGCATTCACGTGCAGGGGTAGTGGTGTCTCATTTCTCTTTCGGTTGGAGGTGTAGGGGGAGGGGGGAAGGGCCAGATAGCCCTCCAAACGAAGATTTTTCAGGACCTCACTTCAAACGAAGGGCTAAGCGAAGTTTTCAACATGGCTGCTCACTCGAGCAAACAGACCCATAAATGTTAAGTAATTTTTGCCATTAATAAAGATTTTTATGACAAGTTTTCATTATATGTATATTACCTTTAGTCTTGTGTTTGTGTTTATGGTGATGTTCTGTAAAGAAACGTTTGCAAAAAAAATCGCTAAAGTTTGCTAGCGGATAGCACATATTGCACAATATTACAAATATATATTTTTATGTCACATACACTTTACTGCATGCTACAAACAAATATGAAAGTTCAGTAGCACGGCATTTTGCCGAGCACATGATAACGCATTGTTTGTTTTGCTTACGGCCATACACTATTGTTTTGCTTACACTATTCTTACTTATTGCAACGTGACCACAGTTTTGTAATTTATATTCTGTATATGGATGGCTGAGGAAACCCGAAGACTCAACCGTGTTCGTGGTGAAAATGAGCAACTTTTTTAAAAATCGAAATATTGCGCAAAAAACCTTTGGGAGTGAGTAATCTCTCTTATTGGAATGTGTGATAAACATCGGCGCATGTCCTCTGACGTAACATTAGGAACCAGCGACAACGTATGATGACGTATAACAGTGTTGTCCCATTTCTTAGGGGAAATACTTATACCCTTCCCCTTTCCACTTCGTTTCAAGGGACAAGGGGAAGAAAATAGAATTGTGATTCAGCCTAAGTAAAACTCACCCGTAATTGTCAGGTAAAATTTACTTAATTAAATTAACAATAAAAGAAATCAAGTAAAAGTTACATAATTATATTTAATGCACGAATTAGATTTATTTAAAATAATCAAGTAAAGTGGCAGGAACCTTAATTTTATGAAATTACTATCATTTTGTTTTGTGAGATTTTCCCTTAACTTGGTTTTATCAATTTATATTATTCCCCATAATAATGTAAACATTGCTAATTTATGTTTTGGAAAGAAACTTAAGTAATTATTTCATCTATATCTTTCATAAATCACACAACTAAAATATAATTAAACAGTTTATTCACCAACATTACCAAATATTTGTGACATTCACAGTCTAGATCCAAGTTGTCTTTTTAATAAAAGTGCATTCAGCTAAATTTTGCATCCATAGAAAAAAACTGCACGGCACCAGGGCCTGGAATACTTGTTTTAAACAAAATTGTGTAAAATAATAAATAAATAAAATACAGCATTCATTTAGAAATAAAATACAGCAGAAAATACATTGAACAAACTGTAGAATAAACGTTAAAACATAATAGCCCTCGGAAGCAGTGAAGTTGCAACATTCAAATCAGCACTCTGGACTAGTGCACTTAAAAGTATGCCATTGAAACCATAACGCATTAAAACATTAAGCTGAACATGTAAACACAACATGTAAAGACTTGTAGTCAAGCCAAATCAAATGTTTTAAGATAACTTCATCTTTAAAGCTTGCACTTTTGGTGATAGCTTAATCCCATCAAGTTCTAGAAGAACTTTCTGAAAATAGCTCAAATGTGTAGCGCAGTGCTCGGAGCTATTGCCATATTCTTGCAAAATTTCCTCTCCTTCAAGGATTATGGATACACCAACTGGTCCTTCCCCTTCAAATTCGTTCAATAATTACTCATATTTATATATTCATTTGCATTTATATGCTTCTGTCCAATACAACAAACACTATATTCAAGGTATTAATAAATTGTATAATTAATAAGAAAACAATGCTTTTCCAGGCAATCATCAAAGAGATCCTCTTCAGATTCATGTCTCATCTTTACGCTTTGTTTCTGTGAAAATATTTACATTGTATCATTACATAATCTTTTATTCGTAGAACTACATTTAGGCATTTCTTCATCTTTTGTAAGTTTGCCTTTATCCAAAGCAAATTACAAAAGAGGAAGGCATCAAGCATGTCAAGCAGTGCTACTAACACAAAGTTTCTGACACCGTTAGAAAAATACAAGATAGATCAGCGAGGGATTAAGGAAAAAGTAAGAAGCAAGAATCATGTGTGGAAAGATTAAGCATGCAGGGTCACAGGATGACTCGACTTATTTTTATTGTCTGCAATGCGATTTAGACAAATTAGACCTGCGGTCAAGCCAGCCGCGATTGATTTTAGTGTGCGCACATATTACAGTGATTACGGTAGTTTCAGGACCGACACAGAGACAACGCGCTTTCAGAGCGCTTTTCATTTAGACGCCCAGGACTGAGAGATAATACAACATGCTCGTCAATTTTTACTTTCTTATTTATTTGCATTTCTGCTTTAATATCCGTGTTATTTATTGGTGACTTTGACGGTTGTCTGTTACAATATTTTTCTTAAATATTCACCATTCAAATAATTGTTTTATGTAGATAAGTTACAGCAGAATTCATAGAAAACAGACAAAATAATGTATTTAGTCTTTCTAAATACCAGAATTGATTTTTATTTTGTTTTACTGTTCAAAAGTAGCAGTTATTCTTCAATGAATGTTTTCTATAATGAGGATTAACGTCTGCTTTGGAAGAGAGGTCAAATAAACAAATGTTCACAATGGGGAAAAAAGTTAAATAAAATGCCTTTATTTCACTTCAGAGACCTATGAAAAAATAAATTCTAGTAAGTATAAAACGCCATGGTCAGTTTTTATCCCATATAATGTACACACATTATATGATAAAAAAAAAAAAGTAGAAAAAAACAATGATCAGTTCTTATTCAGGACGTCCCATACTATATACACACCAAATATGAAACAATTTTACTGCAGCATTTTTGAGATATTGGACATTATTACACTTTAAAGGGGTATAAAGCCCCCATTTCTAATAAGTAGAAAAAAACAATGATCAGTTCTTATTCAGGACATCCCATACTATATACACACCACATATGAAACTATTTTACTGCAGCATTTTTCAGATATGGGGCATTATTACGGGCAGCGCGGTGGTGTAGTGGTTAGCACTGTCGCCTTGCACCTCCAGGGTCTGGGTTCGATTCCCCGGCCAGGCTCGATTCCCGTCTCTGTGTGCATGGAGTTTGCATGTTCTCCCCGTGCTTGGTGGGTTTCCTCCGGGTACTCCGGTTTCCTCCCACAGTCCAAAGATATGCAGGTTAGGCTAATTGATGTTCCTAAATTGCCCGTAGTGTGTGATTGGGTGTGTGAGTGTGTGTGTGTGTGTGCCCTGCGATGGATTGGCACCCTGTCCAGGGTGTACCCCGCCTAGTGCCCGAAGTCTCCTGGGATAGGCTCCAGGTCCCCCGCGACCCTGAACACAGGATTAAGCGGTATAGAAAATGAATGAATGAATGAATGAATGGGGCATTATTACATTTTAAAGGGGTATAAAGACCCCATTTCTAATAAGTAGAAAAAAACAATGATCAGTTCTTATTCAGGACGTCCCATACTATATACACACCACATATGAAACTATTTTACTGCAGCATTTTTGAGATATTGGACATTATTACACTTTAAATGGGTATAAAGACCCCATTTCTAATAAGTAGAAAAAAACAATGATCAGTTCTTATTCAGGACGTCCCATACTATATACACACCACATATGAAACTATTTTACTGCAGGATTTTTCAGATGTGGGGCATTCTCTCTGTGTTGTTCATGAAACTACCGTAATCACTGTAATATGCGCGCGCACTAAAATCAATCGCGGCTGGCTTGACCGTGTTTTTCTGAACCGCGGCTGGCTTTACCGCAGTAAATTAGAGCTGCTGTCAATAAAACATATGTACAGGTTCTTTACTCGTAACTCATTAATAAAGTTCGGCTTCAGAAAAAAAAACGTTTATTGCTAGTGCTCTTTTACCATTTAATGCTTTAACACACACGACTCAGTTTGTTCAGAAATGGCATCTAACTGGCGAGCCTTTGTCTGAACACGCCATTTTCACTCGGGGTGGGGGTAAGAAACACACATCTCGGTGTATTAATCCGCGCGCTCGGTTCGTTATTATTTTATTTATTTATTTATTTACCACAGGACCCATGGGGGCTCCGTAGGTTCAGGTTTTTACACGAAAACGGTGTTTTGTGAATCTCCACACTATTAAAAACTGAAATTGCTAATTGTACGTCCTGAGATTAAGATGAACATTAATTGGGAGTCATGAAAGCGAGAATCACATCCAAAAAAGAAAGCTACAGTGGGAGCCACGCCAAATAGCCGCGACAGTGTGGCTGAAGTGTGAATGGCGTGTGAATGGCCTTTGCACGCCGTAATCCCCCCTCCCTTTTCTGGCTGAAAGGCGTGTCAAGATTTCACAGTAAACACGCCCATTCAAGCCCAATTTATTCATTTACCTGGTGCCACCACTAGATGGCGCTTCATTCTCAAGAACACGTTAAAACAAGCCAGCTGCACTGAGTTGCAATCACGTGATTTTAACAACCCGCCTCCACCCCCGCCGAACTGACGCTACTAAACTACAGAGATGAAGATGGCGGCTTAACGGACTATTCGTGGTAAGTGATGTTTTATTTTATAAAATGTGTTTGGGGTAGTTTACAGTTTATTTCCCAGTTTAGTTTTTTATTGGCCGTTTTAAATATCACTGGCAGCACCAGCAGCGGTCAGATGTGACTTTAGAGAACTTAATGATCTGTTTACCAAGTCTGGAGTGAATATTACAGCTTACTGTCAGTGTCACACACTCATAATGTCACTCCACTTTAACTCAAAAACATGCTCAAGCTTCGACAATACTATAAATGTCCCTATTACAAGAGCTGCACTACCCGATGAAGAGTGTTTGTGTTCTCTGTAAATACTGAGAGAATCTCACCACGTGTTGTCTGGATAAATTCAGCGGTTATTTATTCTCTGGTTAAGAGTTAATCTGCAGGTTATTTCTGTAACTGTAATATAATGTGATGCAGTTGATGAGGGACACAGACTGAGGGGAGCTGTACAGGAGCTAGTAACGCTCATAACCCGGTTTATATTTTATACACTTTCCGCGGTAGCGCGAGCGCTTAGTTAAAGAGCTGAATAACAACACTGAAGTGTTTATCAGTTAAGGAGCGGGAGGTGTGTGTGGGGGTGTATGTGTGTGAGGGGCTTCAGTAAGTTATAGTTTGGCTTCAGAGATGAACTAATGCTCATATACGAGTGTTATATGGCTTAACTTATTTGTATGAGTAGCGCATTAAGTAAATTCTCGCTTAATTTAATGCAGACGATAATACAGACAGTCAGTGGTTAACACTAACACTGTTCACTGGTTAACACTAACACTGTTCACTGGTTAACACTAACACTGTTCACTGGTTAACATTAGCACAGGCAGATTATTTACATTCCAGAATCCCCAAAACAGTATTTTACACACTCTGTGGTAAATAGGTTTATTAATATATATTATTTTTATTAGAACTATATGTTCTGTAAAGTTTATTTGTCTTTGTCTTGACTAAATTCTCCTGTTGACTTTAAGCAGAGCTCCGCTGTGGAGGATTGGGGGGTCAGACGGCTGACGGCTGGACTTTTGGAGCTACAGGACTGGAGGAGCCTGTACAAGCTGTTGACGGAGCTGTAGGAGGGATGACGTCACAGTCCGACAGCTTTAGAATAATGTTTGATCAGGTCTACTGTATATTCTCAACATAGAACTGCAAAATGTCTGAACAGTACTTTGGGTGAAACAAAGACTTAAACTGTTCCATGTTTAATAGTTTTGATATTTGAAAAATTAATATTTTAATGTAAAAGGACTATAGATAGAGACTTATAAGCAGCTGGTGTATCCGGGTAGTTTAATGAACTTTAAGCAAAAAGACAACATGTATTCATCTGTTTTATATAAATTACTGTTTTAACTTTGACTAGTTTTGGAAGAATAAATTGAATTGTTAAAGTCATGTTTTGCGTGTTTTAATTTTAGGGGATTGTTTGGGTATTTAAAAATTGTTTAGTTGAACCAACAACTTCAATGGGCAAAAAATGGGACACAACTTTGTTTTAAATAGTCAAAGAGTTGGGCTGAAAATAATAATAATAATTATTGGTCATAGAAACAAATGAAACCAGTTAAACACTTGATTATATGTATTTGTGATTGTGACCCATAATAATTTTTTCTCAGTATAAATAAATGTTTTGGGTTTTAAGAACTCCAAAAGAGCAACGACAAACTTGGTATTCTCCATTGAGGTTTCTCACCTTCCACTCCTGAGTAGGACATGGTGTTAATTGCTCTGTGTGTGTGTGTTTTCGGCTGTTCAGCAGTTCTAAACACAAGCACAGTTTTTGTCCTTAACTAAAATACTTCAATACGTTAATAATGAATTTATTTTGTTGAATAAGGTAATAAGCGATGTTTAAACCAAACCAGTAAGTTAAGTAAGTGTTCCATACATTAAAGTACTGTGTATAACCAAGTGCCCTAGCTAACACAGTTACAGTTTACAGTACAAACAGAGTGTGTGCGCTGGGGGGATTGGAAGGTGAGTGAGAATACTCATTTACAAGACAAAAGACGGTCAGCGGCAGGGCCGTTCTAGACCAGACAACACGGGGTGGGGGGAGGGGGGCATCATGTTCGAGCACTGTTTTTACCTGGCCTTACTGTATAGTAACAGTATTGTATTTGCTGAATTGTGTTGAGGCACGCAAACCCCCTGACCACAATAAGGTGGCAATCCCTCAGGGGGAAACTAAAAAATAAATATATATATATATAATTATATAATATCCTTAATCCAGATTTTATCAATCAATGACATAACATTTATCTAAGCTGGATGGTCAAATTCTCAAAAACGTTTAACCTAAAGTAAGACTTAACACACTATAACTAAAATATTTACAAAACTGAAAGGTTTGTTTATGAATAATAAAAAATACAAACTAAATTAAAACAGATGGGCTGTTGAACAGATCATAATATGTTTTATGTTTTCTGATTATAAATGATATATGGGTTGATTTTAGAAAGGCTAAATGAAATAGCTAGTTTTGGTCATGTCAGTCCAGTAACTATACTATGTAAAAGTAATTATAATATGAATTAATTAAGGGCAGGACCTAACCTAATGTTAATAATTTACACCATGATAACATTAGTATTCATGTTTTTGTATGTATTTTTAAATGTTCAAATGAACGTTTCAGAGTATATAATTTGTCGTGTCATCTGTGATTGAGACCCATGAGTTAAATTGAAATATTTTTTATAGGTAGTAAGCCAGGTTTTAGTAACCTTGGATAAATCAGCATGAAAGCCCTCTCTCGCGCACGCGCTCTCACGCTGTCTCTCGCACTCACACACACACACACACACACTGTACACACACAGACACACACAAATAATACATGAAATCGCGTAAAACCAAATGAAACTAGGGTAAAAAATATGAGCAGTAAAAATACAGTAGTATCCTGTAGGTGATTCCTGTCCTGTGATAACAGGCACTAACACTCTAGAACTGTTTACTTCTGTTAGTTTTGTTTTCAAGTGTGAATGTTTATGGGGATTAAATCTGTCTCTGCTGCTGCATCTATACACCGTTGTGATAAGTGATTTATGCCCCATCAGATCTTTGATGTGGGACGTTATGCTGGTTAAATGACTAAAGAAATACTGATCCGTATGGACAGATATTTGTTCCAGATATTATGCGCCATTAATCAATTTGTTATGCCAATTTGACTATCAGCGAAAACATCAAAAATATAACGAAAACAAACCCAAGCAGAAGTTAAATTTTAAGTTTTACTTTCAAATTAAAATTTTATTTTTCACATACACAGTGCGATATGCAGTAAAATGCTTTGGGTGCTTTAGGTGAGGCTCGAACTCGGCATTGCTTCACCTGGACCGCTTTATAAGTGTCACGCGCTGACCGATTGCGCCACGGGAGCCACACGGAAGTTGGGCTTGTCAGAGTATCCTCTCTCTCGTGCACACACACACACACACACACACACACACACACACACACACACATGACATTGCGTAAAACCCAATGAAATATAAGCAGTAAAAAAAAAATCAGTAAAAATACATTAGTATAACAGGCGCTAACCCTCTGGACCTTTTTTACTATTGTTTCCAAGTGTTTATGGGGATTTAATGTGTCTCTGCTGCCGCATCCATTCACAGTTGTGATAAGTGATTAATGCCCCATCAGATCTTTTGACGGGGGAGCATTATGCATGATTAAATGACTAAAGAAATACTGATCCATATGGGCAGATATTTGTTCCAGGTTGCATGCGCCATTAATTTCTTTTCTTATGCCACTTGTAGACTATCAGTGAAAAAATCAGCGAAAACATCATCAAAAATATAACGAAAACAAACCCAAGCAGACGTTACATTTTGAGCTTTACTTTGCAGCAAAATATTATCTGTCAGTATATTAAATGGAACGGGGTAAAATACACCGTAATGTAAAATACTGTACATAGCCTGCGTTTTTATTCCGTACCTACAATGATCGGTATAGACAAATTACAGACGTTACCGTGTCTTTAAGGATCATTTAAGGATGTCTTAAAAAATATTTCACTAACTAATTTTATTAATTCATTATTAAATAATAAATAGCATAATCATCATGGGTTGTGTATTGAGTGATTTAACAAATCTGTTTTGTTGTTGTTGTTTTTTCATCTATTTATGAAACTATGTTGACAATACAAGAACTGTCTGTATATTAAAGATACGGTATTGGGCTTCCTGGACACTGCAGTTAACTGTGCCAGTCAATGCTCCATCTGGCGGAATTATACGGCATTGCAACCATCTTTTTAGAAAGCGCATGGGGGCGTTTATGGGGCGGGGCATCGTTAACTGCGTCATCGCGGGGGATCACATTCCATGCACGAAGCCTGCATTAACCCTTCATGGACCTGCCACGGAGCCGTCATGCTCCAGGCGGCTGTTTGACGTGGCTCCCACTGTAAACTTACCTCGAACACGACAAACTCCAGCTCCAGCCACGCCGTGTTGTACTGTACCTCCGTGATGATCCACAACCGACTGATCCACAGCACGGGCACAGCGTCTCCAAACACGCATGCGCAGTTTAATTTGCACACATTTTCGGCTTCAGTAGACACACAATACTTCAGACTGAAACACGACTGCCCCCTACAGGTAATGAAGGGCATGTTCACAGCTTCCTGCACGCAGCCGCGCAAAGCCGCGGCAAGTCACGGGATCCCTTTTCTCGAAACGCGGGATTTTAATGGCGACATCTGTATGCACAAATCTTCTATAGTATTTGGCTATTCCCAAAAACACATATACCTGTCTCTTTGTTGCAGATAGTTTCGAACAGCCTCCACTTTTTCCTCCTGTGGTTTTAGTAAGCCGTGACCGATGCAATGTCCCAGATGTCCTTTTATTGGGTTTCCTGTTAAGACTGCCTTTCGCAGTTCTTTAGTACACTCTTTAGGTGATAAAGTTGTTCCCCCAGTCACACGAGTGATCTTTCCGGGCGGGGTTTTTATATCATGACGTACCAGGTGGGTCAGTTCTGGCTCAATGGAGAACACATCCTGGAACTGGTAAAGTTGTCCGTTCAGATCGTGTCGCTGTGTGTTTATGTCTTCTTCATAATTTATCACTCTCGTGTTTTTCTCTGAGGATGAAAAGACGGCAAGTGCTGAGACAGATCCATTTTTTTTATAGATTAACGTAATATATTTCAGTATGTTTTTCTTTACCCGGCTGCTGTAAACGGTAGTTCACTGGTCAGTTTCTTTCCACTATCATGTAGGGGCCCTGCCAGTGGGCTAGAAACTTGCAGGTGGCGCTTGGGAGTAATAAAAGTACATTGTCACCAGGTTGAAACTCACGGGTTCTTTATGGTTGCTGCTTGTGCTCGTTCCATATTTTCATGTAAGCTTGGCAGGACCTGGTCTATTTTCTGTTGGATGTTCTGTACATGTTCGATAACTGATCGGAATGGGGACAGCTGTTCCTCCCAATCCACCTTTGCGACATCTAGTAATCCACGCATTCTACAGCTGAAAATATGTTCCCGTTCAAAAGCTACACTCGATGCTAAGCCGTGCAGACAAACATATTTGCTAGTGGGGAAGGCTTTCCAAGCAGCGAGTAAGGCTGGTGCTGTCCTGCACACCATGGCGGTTCTGCACCTCCTGAAGGACTTGGGTGGGTCCATCGATGAAGGGGTGTTTTCAGAGCTATGCCAAGACATCTGTGGCTCAACCTCCTTGATGCCCCCATCTCGCCTTCCAGCCTACTTGGCGATGCCGTCAACACTGAAAATAGGTTTCGCGAGGCAAAGCACTACGAGGAAGTGTTTGTGAAGTTTCTTCACCGCCATGCTCAAGAGTCGGGACCGTCGGCCACCCACTCCTGACCAGGTCCGGTTCCTTTGAGATGTGAAGCACAAAAAGAGTGTGTGGCGAGTCAAGAAGGCTGGACCTGAGGAGCATCATCTCCAAAAAGAAGTCCTGAGGCTGCTGCATGGATATGTCTCCCCCTAGGGAGGGGCGCATAAAATTCCAACAGAGAATAAGAACTCCTTCCTGGCACCCTCAGGAGTCCATGATCCAATCTCTGCAACCACTGGTGTTTTGGGGAGCAGTGGTCTCCAGCGAAATGTTAAGTGTTCGGTCGCCTCCTGCCATGTTTCAGGACGCCTAACATCCCCCCATCTAGCTGAGTAGTCAAAACTTGTGCCACTTTCAGAGAAACTGGCAGCGTGGAAGCTACTGCCAAGTATATCTCCTTGAGTTCAGAGGACTGTAGGGAGAGGTTACAGAATTCATACTGCACATTGTCCTCCGCGTTTTAACAGCATGGTCTCCACTTCCGTGAAACCAGAACGAGAGCATTTGTTGACACAAGAATTGTAGACTTTGCTGGAAAAAGGGGCCATAGAACATGTTCCCCTGCCAGCCAGACAGTCAGGCGACTATAGCCGGTATTTCTTGGTTCCCAAGAAAGACGGGGTGTTGCGTCCAATTCTCAATCTTCGTGGGCAGAACTGCTATCTCAGAAAATACAAGTTCAAAATGTTGACAGTCAAGACAATTGTTTCTCAAATCCAACCAGAAGATTGGTTTGTGACAATTGATCTGAAGGACGCATATTTTCATATAGAAATATTGCCACAACACAGAAGGTTTCTGGGGTTCACTTTCTCTGGGAAAGCTTAGCAGTATTGGGTCCTTCCATTTGGCCTAGCCCTGTCACCCTGCACATATACAAAATGCATGGATGCAGCTCTGGCTCCTATATGATTCCAGGGCATCCATATTTTGAATTACATAGACACCTGGCTGATTTTTGCTCAGTCTCAGGAGCTAGCGCGTCGACATCGGCATGTTGTCCTAGCTCATTTAAAATTTCTAGGGTTGAGACTCAATTATGAGTATGGGATTCAATCGTAAAAGTTAAAAGTATGGGATTCAATCATAATGCAGGCACAACTGTCTCCTGCACATAACAAATACATTAGGAAGTACCCTAAAGAAGACCAAGCGAGGCCAGAAAGTGACTATTCGTCACTTTCAGAGAATCCTAGGTCTCATGGCAGCTGCATCCATAGACCCTTGGGTCTTCTGCACATGAGACCCTTTCAGTTGTGGCTGAGAGCCAAGGGATTTCATCCCAGGGCCAATTCCTTGAGGCAAATAAGGGTTACAGGGGCTTCGATGGCTTTATTTCAGGTCCTGAAATACTTCTTTCAGCAGTTGAGAGGCTACCATGTCCTAGTGCGGGTGGACAACACTACGGTAGTCTCACTGCTGTGACAAGCTGTGAAACACAGGGAATGGAAACGATAACGATATCGCCTCTTATCGATAGTGCCCCATTCGCCGAACAGAGTATGGTTCTAAGATCTAATATCTCTCCTCGACTGCTCACCATGGGCGATTCCGGTCAGAAGGGATCTTCTGTCTCAGGCGCAGGGAACAATACTTTATCCCAGGCCCGAGCTCTGGAAACTTCATGTCTGGCCCCTGAGGGGGACCAACTAAGAAATGCTGGTCTTCCAGCCAATGTAATAGAAACTATTCTAAGTGCTATGGCTCCCTCTACTAGAAGAACTTATGCCCTCAGATGGAATGGTTTTAAAAGTTGGTGTATGGCAAACCATGTAGACCCAGTCCACTGCCGAATTGATTCAGTGCTGGAGTTTCTGCAG
Organism: Channallabes apus; assembly: GCA_030522415.1. Taxonomy (NCBI): domain Eukaryota; kingdom Metazoa; phylum Chordata; class Actinopteri; order Siluriformes; family Clariidae; genus Channallabes; species Channallabes apus. Next base: position 35,763,495 of record CM060119.1, on the reverse strand, counting down.
GAGAAACTGTCCTAGGGCATATGTTCTAGCACTCTCAGAACATATATGCCTGCCATTTCCCTTTTAGTACCCTTTAGTTTCCTTCTTTATTCGTGGAGCTAAATGGTTGAGGCCGTCCACTAGAATGATGGTTAGATATTGTGTTTGAGGGTTTGGTTGATACCCCTTTCGAACCTCTAGAGTCAGCGCCTGTTAGGTTTCTGACCCTTAAGATGGTTTTTATAATAGCCATTACTTCTCTGAAGATAATTGGGGATTTGCAGGCTCTGCCAGTCTCGTTATCCTGCCTAGACTTTGCCCCTGGCTGGTCAAAGCTATTCTGCATCCTCACTCGAATTATCTTTCCACCATTTAATGCTCCAGAGCAGGAAAGACTTCACTTACTGTGTCCTGTTTAAATACAGTCAGATTTACGTCCACCGCACTAGGTAGTGGTGCAAGTCCGAGCAGCTTTTTATATGCTATGGGGGCCGAAACCGGGGGGCGGCTGCCACTAGACAAACGATGTCACATTGGGTGAGGGATGCTATTGTCCTATCCTACGAGGTGCATGGTCACAATTCACCTCTAGGAGTTAGGGCCTATTCACCTAGGGGGTTGCATTGTCAATGTCTTTGGCAAGAGGTGTCCCCTTGCATTGTGATGGGGCAGGTTGGTCCTCTCCGCACACATTTGTCAGATTTTATAGTTTGGATGTCCATGCTACTTTGGTCACACGGGTCCTCGAGTCACCATCTCAGAGTCAGGTCTAGACCTCTTTGGTAATTGTGCGCACATGCTACACAACCCTGGGAGTCCAGACACTTTTCAATGCGGCGGCAATGGTATTCTCATTCCCAATAGCATTTTCATGCAGCATCGACTGTAGCTTTTGAAAGGGAAAGTTTTGGGTTACATGACTGTAACCCTGTTCACTGAAAAAGCGGGAACGAGATGCTGCACTCCAATGCCGCACTGCTTGCATGACTGGACGTCGTTTCAGGCAAAATTGACCTGAGGATGTTTCCGGTTCATGTCTTTTTATAACCTCCAGGTGCACCTAATCAAATGACGTCACCTGACAAAAGTTATATAAGCCAAACTTTTGCATATTTAACACATATTCTTCAAAAACCAAAAGAGCGTTTCCAATAGAGTTTTTCACACAGCATCTCGTTCCCGCTTTTTCGGGGAACAGGGTTACAGTCAAGTAACAAGTTGTTCGGGTTCTATCTATTCTGTTATAAAATCATTAAGTGTGCATTCATAAACTGTCTAATTTGCCAAATGTCTAACTGTAAGTGTGCATTCATACGGCTTAATCAGACACTGAAAAGGATGCTTGCAGTCAGAGAAACACCACAAGCATCCACCGACTTCACACCATTTGAACGTCTAAGACATTTGATGACGTTCAAATGGTGTGAAGTTGGTGGATGCTTGTGGTGTTTCTCTGACTGCAAGCAGGAGGTAGGGGAGTAGTTGATCCCAATTTCGGCCGCCCTCGCCTACTACTCACCGTAGCATCCTTTTCAGAGTCTGATTAAGCCATATGAACGCACTCTTAATGATAGAATAGATAGAACCCGAACAAAAGCCCTTTTTCTTGACTGTTATTTTCATTGTGTAAGCACATGGTTAACTATTCAGAAGATCTATGATAATGCCACTACATTATAGGACAGTACAATAGCACTGATAAGCTCCAATGAGTTGCATACCACAATATATTAATCATCTGTAACATTACCCATAACAGGAGCTGCTAAGAATTAGCTCAGGGCTAATTAGCACTAGGCAATAGTTAATAGTCTGTTCTTAGTTCTTGTGATGTAGTGATGTTAGCGTCCTTATAACTCCATGTTTGGACAAGTATTTTGAAACAATGGAACTAATTATTTACATCAGCTATATGTACAAATATGAAAAAATATATACAAGCTAGTTTTACTATGCTAAGCACTAGCGGTTAGCATAGTGATATTAGCTGGCTTATAAATCCATATGTGGATGTATATTACAGAGATGTCATGGAGCTGATAGTTTACATTAGCGTGTTTAATGGTCTAAATAATATGCTGTTCCTTTTCATTTACACTCGGCACTCGAAGTGCTAATGCTCCAATAGTATTAGCACTGCTATAAAGCTATGTTTACTTCCCTAACCAGTAACATCAATAAATTTATTTTACATATTAAACAGTCCCCTCCTTGAACCACCACCTTATCGTGGTGGAGGGGTTTGCGTGTCCCAATGATCCTGGGAGCTATGTTGTCGGGGGCTTCATGCCCCCGGCAGGGTCACCCATGGCAATCTGGTCCTAGGTGAGGGAACAGACAAAGAGTGGTTCAAAAGACCTCTTATGATGAGTACAACCATTGGAAAACGTTTTCCCTCGCCCGGACGTGGGTCACCGGGGCCTCCCTCTGGAGCCAGGCCTGGAGGTGGGGCCTGATGGCGAGCGCCTGGTGGTCGGGCCTGCACAGCCCGAAGAGGCAACGTGGGTCCCCCTTCCCATGGGCTCACCACCTGTAGGAGGGGCCAAAGAGGTCGGGTGCAGTGTGAGCTGGGCGGTGGCAGAGGACAGAGGTGGACTCTTCCATCTCTGGGGCCGAGGTCGCCGATGTGATCAAAAAGATCCGTGGTGGCGGGGCCACGGGGGTGGATGAGATCCGCCCGGAGTTCCTCAAGGCTCTGGATGTTGTAGGGCTGTCATGGTTGACACGTCTCTGCAACATTGCATGGACATCGGGGACAGTGCCTCTGGACTGGCAAACTGGGGTGGTGGTCCCCCTCTTCAAGAAGGGGGACCGGAGAGTGTGTTCCAACTACAGACGGATCACACTCCTCAGCCTCCCCGGGAAAGTCTATTCAGGGGTCCTGGAAAGGAGGGTCCGTCGGATAGTCGAACCTCGGATTCAGGAGGAGCAGTGTGGTTTTCGTCCAGGTCGCGGAACAGTGGACCAGCTCTACACCCTTAGCAGGGTCCTGGAGGGGGCATGGGAGTTTGCCCAACCAGTCTACATGTGCTTTGTGGACTTGGAGAAGGCATTCGACCGTGTCCCTCGGGGAGTTCTGTGGGGGGTACTCCGGGAGTATGGGATATCAGATTCCCTGGTAACGGCTGTCCGGTCCCTGTACGACCGGTGTCGGAGCTTGGTCCGCATTGCCGGTAGTTAGTCGGACCTGTTTCCGGTGAGAGTAGGACTCCGACAGGGCTGCCCTTTGTCACCGATCCTGTTCATAATTTTTATGGACAGGATTTCTAGGCGCAGCCAGGTCGTTGAGGGGGTACAGTTTGGTGGGCTCAGGATTGGGTCACTGCTTTTTGCAGATGACGTTCTGTTGGCCTCATCATCCTGCGACCTACAGCTCTCACTGGATCGGTTCGCAGCCGAGTGTGAAGCGGCTGGGATGAGAATCAGCACCTCCAAATCTGAGGCCATGGTCCTCAGCCGGAAAAGGGTGGAGTGCCCTCTCAGGGTTGGGAGTGAGATCCTGCCCCAAGTGGAGGAGTTTAAGTATCTCGGGGTCTTGTTCACGAGTGAGGGTAAAATGGAGCGGGAGATCGACAGGCGGATCGGGGCAGCGTCTGCAGTGATGCAGGCTCTGTATCAGTCCGTCATGGTGAAGAAGGAGCTGAGCCAAAAGGCAAAGCTCTCAATTTACCGGTCGATCTACGTTCCTACCCTCACCTATGGTCATGAGCTGTGGGTAGTGACCGAAAGAACAAGATCGCGAATACAAGCGGCCAAAATGAGTTTCCTCCGCAGGGTGTCTGGGCTCTCCCTTAGAGATAGGGTGAGAAGCTCAGTCATCCGGGAGGGGCTCAGAGTAGAGCCGCTGCTCCTCCGCATCGAGAGGAGCCAGATGAGGTGGCTTGGGCATCTATTTCAGGACATAAGAAATTGGATGCTAATTAACTTCCTTCTGCTTAATCCGGATAAGACAGAAGTTCTAGTCATAGGACCGCACACAGCTAGAAGTAAAATCTTAGATCACACCGTAACTTTAGATGGCCTTTCTGTTCCGTCAAGTGCAACAGTAAAAGACCTCGGCGTGATTATAGATTCCAGCCTTTCATTTGAAGCTCATGTAGATAATATCACCAGGATAGCATTCTTTCACCTTAGAAATATCACCAAAATAAGAAATATATTGTCGCTAAATGATGCAGAAAAACTAGTTCATGCTTTTATCACTTCTAGGTTGGACTATTGTAATGCCTTACTGTCTGGTTGTTCAGTTAGGTGCATAAACAAGCTTCAGCTAGTCCAAAATGCAGCAGCGAGAGTCCTCACTAGAACCAGAAGATATGAGCACATCACCCCTATCCTATCTTCACTGCATTGGCTCCCTGTGAAATTTCCCATTGATTTTAAAATACTACTCTTGACATATAAGGCATTAAATGGTCTCGCGCCGCAGTATCTGAGCGAACTGCTAGTGTCTTACGATCCGCCACGCCTACTTCAGTCAAAGGATGCAGGCTGCTTATCAGTACCGCGTATTATGAAAACTACAGCTGGGGGCAGAGCTTTTTCTTACAAAGCCCCAAAATTATGGAATAGTCTTCCAAATAGTGTTCGGGACTCAGACACAGTCTCAGTGTTTAAGTCTAGGCTCAAAACCTATTTATTTAGCCAAGCATTTCTATAAATAGATTTGCCATAAGGTAAAGGAGCAGATCTGGGGGACTCATGGACGTAGAGTATTATGGTGAACTGGTATGTTTAGATGCTGTCTTCCTCACTCTCATTTGATCACTCAGGTTTGTTGACGGTGAGGTGATTGTTTGCTTTACATCTCAGGGAGCCCTCATGTTTGTGTTTCCTTCTGGCTCTCCCTTTTAGTTATGCTGTCATAGTTAGTCCTGCCGGAGTCCCTGCTTGCACGCTACAGTAAATATACATTCACATTAGACATTGTGACTGTGACCATACCTAATTGCAATCTCTCCTCCTCTTCTCTTCCTCCCCCTCTTTCTCTTTCCTCTCTCCCCCTGTCTCCCCCTTTCACTCTTTCTCTCTCTCTCTCTGTCGAGCTACACATGTGGTTCCTGAGCTGCCAGTGATCCAGACTCCCTCTGCCCTCCGGACCTGTCTGATCCATCCTGGTGCCCGGTTTCTGGTTGGAGGTCTCATCGCATGGATGCCCCGTGTGTCTCTTTGGGATGCGTCTGGTGTCTGGGGATGATTCTCTATACTTAGAAGATGGTTCTGGCCTCGACTGGTGTGGTCAGCTGTTTCTCTGAGGACTTGACAATTCGATAGTTCAGGACTGGAACTTTCTACAAGTCTATCTGAGTCTCGAATAACTACTGGACTCCATTTTACATCAAGTATTATAACATCAATTAACATCAACTATTATAGCTGAACCTAACACTTAACACTATATAAATGCAGATCATTTCCTGCTATCTGTTTCACCCAGATGAGGATGGGTTCCCTGTCGAGTCTGGTTCCTCTCAAGATTTCTTCCTATTACCGTCTCAGGGAGTTTTTCCTTGCCACTGTCGCCCTCGGGCTTGCTCGCCAGGGAATATCTGAACATTTTGATTCATACACATTCACATTCCATACAAACTTAAATAGTTCTTTTGATTGTGTAAAGCTGTTTTGAGACAATGTCAATTGTTAAAAGTGCTATACAAATAAAACTGAATTGAATTATTTAGGATGCCCCCTGGACGCCTCCCTTGTGAGGTGTTCCGGACACGCCCCACCGGAAAGAGACCCAGGACACGCTGAAGGGACTATGTCTCTCGGCTGGCCTGGGAACGCCTTGGGATCCCCGCGGAAGAGCTGGAAGAAGTGGCCAGGGAGAGGGAAGTCTGGGCATCCCTGCTGAAGCTGCTGCCCCTGCGACCCGACCTCGGATAAGCGGAAGAAAATGGATGGATGGATATTAAACAGTACCTGCCAAGTGTGTCCAGTTGTGAATTCAGTGAAAATTATAATGTTATCACGCTATAATTCACTGTATATTCCACCATGATAAGTCCTGGAGCTGTACCCGCATGGTTCTGTGTTCACTGTGTCCTCATCAGCCTCGAAATTCTGTAGTGCCTTGCGCATTAGCATTTAGGTTGCAACTTTAATTGAGAGAGTTCTCATGGGAAAAAGTAGTTGCATGTATACAAAAAAAACACATACACTGGAAAAATAACACACTTACAAGGGGAAAGAGAAAGATGCTTTGCCCTTCTGGGCCACTGTAAATAATAATAATAATAATAATAATAATAATAATAATAATAATAGTAGTAATAATCATAATAATAATAATAATATTCAAATAATTCGAATTTTGGAGTTCTTCCTTCTTCTGCATCCATGTTTCTTGCTTCCTTGCCTGAGAGTCTTTCCCAACACACACACACCACTTTGACCATGATTTAATTTCTGATTTGGTTTAGTCAAGTTTCATGTAAAGTAGGACAAAGGTGCGTACACGTTTAGACCTACCCATTTGCCTAAACAAAACAAATTTATCACTAATAAAGATCTGGGAAAATGGAAAAAGGCATGCATCGTCTCCCTCTGTAACCATGCTTATTGTATACACTGATCAGCAATAACTTTAAAAGTATTAATATTAAAACCATTTAGGTTTTGAGTTATCCTAATAGTACAGGGATGCTCTGGCCTTATTGCTTCTGGGGAGGTGCTGCATTGCCTGCCACAAGGATATTGACAATGGATCCTTTGGGTGTTGTGGGTTGTGGAGTGGACCCTTTATGGATCAGCCATGTTTGTCTGGTGCATCCCATGGGTATTGATCGGATCGGGATCTGGGGACAACAACCTTGATCTTTTTGCCAGCTGGGCCCCATGTGGTGGGCTGTGGTGCACTGGCTGTTCTTGTCTTTGTATATTGTTGCCAGCATTTCCTTTTTCCAGCGGTTTATGCTGCATAAATTTTCTTTGGGTTCACTGGTATATAATTCATAATCAATGTTATTTAATTAACCTGTCAGTGGTGGTAATGTTGTGGCTGAACCAAGTGTGGCTTAAGGATGAAAATACTTTTTGGTGTTTTAGGTGCTCCAGCATATTATATAACATGGTGTTACCATCCTTAAAGGAATCAAATTGATAAAAAAGTGAATCAGATGTAAAATAAAGGAAGGTGTAAAGAAATGAATTGAGATGAAAAAGCCAAGGTCATCCTGATCACCAAACACATCACACAGAAAAGCTGCTTTTCTTATGCAAAGCAAAATATCTTTTAAACTTTTGACTATCATGTGCAAATGTACCTGATGTCATCGTGGAGCAGTAGAAGGGCATGTGAGTGTCACAGGAAGCTCAATGATGGCACACTAGGGAATGTACAGCTGTGACCAAAATTTTTGACAATGAAACTAATAAAAATTTTCACAAAGACTGCTGTTTCAGTGTTTTTTGTCAGATGTTACTATGGTATACTGAAATATAATTACAAGCATTTCATAAGTGTCAAAGACATTTATTTACAATTGCATTAAGTTGCAGCGTTGAACATAAAAAAAAACTCTTCTCCAATTCACATTTGGGCCACATCCTGACTAAAAGCAGCCCATTCTTGCACAATGAATGCTTGGGATTTGTTAGAATTTGTGGGTTTTTATTTGTCCATCGCCTCTTGAGGATTGACCACAGATTCACAATGAGATTAGACTGTGGAGAGTTTCCTGATCATTAATCTAAAATTTCAATGTTTTTTGTTCCTCGAGACACTTAGTTATTGCTTTTGCCTTATGGCAAAGGCTTTTTGCCTTATGTTCCATCATGCTGGGAAAGGCATTGTTCATCACCAAACTGTTCTTGGATGGTTGAGAGCAGTTGCTTTCGGAAGATGTTTTGGGCAAAATTGTGACTGAGCCCACTTCCTTGACTGAGAAGCAACCCACGCATAAATGGACTCAGGATGCTTTCCTGTTGGCATGGCACAGGACTGATGGTAGCGCTTACCTTCATTAATTTTAAGCAGGGCAGCAAATAAGCCAGCTCTGGAAAAAAGAAGATACAATGGCATCAAGAGGAAGAAACCATCAAGCAAAGCTGAGCTGTTTTTTTGTAAAAAAAAAAAAAAAAAAAGAGTGGTATAAAGTTTCCCAACAGCAATGGGAAAAACTGGTGGAGAGCCAAAATGCATGAAAGCTTGTAATGGCAAATAGGGGTTATTCCACCAAATATTGATTTCTTAATTTTATTTAGCCAAAGTATTAACACAATTTGTTTACAAATTATTTGCATTTTGTGTTATTTGAGTTATTAAAGCTCTGCAAATGCTGCATGATCTTGGATTATTTCGATGTGATGTGCTGGTGTCATTTCCTTTAAATATACACTCTAAATAACAATAGTTATATTTTTAATTTAAGAGAAATATTGTGAGCAGTTTACAAAAAAAAAGAAACAAAACTGTTCATCTCACCAATACATGCACCTTTAAAAAAAAATCATAAGAAGTTTTTGATTATTTTGTTGTGGTCTATAATTTTTCTCTGAGGTTTTTCTCTCTCTTACGATACGGAATTGTGGGTAATCGTCTCCCTTGCTCTGTCTCAGTGTGCGTCTCTCACTGGTACAGATGTCGCCATTAAGACTGCGCGTGTTTTCCCGCGAGATGCCGCAATTTAGTGAGCAGCGTGCCGTGACTTGCCGTAAGCAACATTCGGGAATTTAAATAAATATGTTGTGCTTCACTGAATATCCGCCAGATGGCGCATGGAAGGACTTTATGAAAGACATGGTATTGCCTCGGTTTAAATAGTCTTTGTAGATGCGGACATATTATTTCACTAGTTTTGACGTGTATCTTTGGTTTGCCCGAGGATCTCTTTGTCTCTTGTATTTTATTTTTTCAGCATCAAAGAATCATCATTTCATACAGTCGTCTTGAGTAAATCCACTGTGGTTACAACACCTGTTGCTGTATCAAACGGTTCAAGATTTTCTTACGCATATACTGTAACAACACATTTGTTGTATATATCTGATTACGGTTAGCGTACGGTCAAAAGCTTGTGTTTCCATATCCTTCCGCATCTAAACTGAAGTTTCTATCACACGATAGTCATACACATACATGTAATAGTGGAATGACATCACAGACCAATTTACGATTGTCAAAATGGATGCTTAACTGAAAAATTCAAAGTTTATGGCTTATGTAATAAACGTAATGCTTACTGTTTAACTAATGAATAGAATAAGATAGAATAAGATAAAGTAAAACAAATAAACACAACAACAAATTCATAACAAATACGATATGGCTCTTACAGTCTTAAATTAAAATTTTTTTAATTACCTGATAGTAAATATTCGAATGTCCTGATTGGTGAATATGCCAACATATCTTATTTAAAATGTAAAAATGTGTCGCCATCATCAGAAGACATGAATGAACAATATATTATAATATAATTTATATATAATTAGGAGAAAAATGTAAATTACGGATGTCTTGAAACATAATGCAGTAACTCTATTGATTTGAACACGGTAAATAAATTCAGGATGTCAAAAAAAATCAGCAGAAAAATCGGTAACTGAATAACTACTATATATTATTAAAAACAGTGAAAGCTATTAAATATCACAAATGTTTACCTCGAGGATTTAAGAATTTGTCATGAACCTGCACAGCCAACCCAGCACATCCAGGTCTTAACTCCATCCAAGGTTTTTCCACACTCCCTGAGCTGATTACCTGAGCACACCTGCATCTAATCCGGCAATCTACTCTCGGCTTTAAAAGAACGGCAAGAGCTCCACTCTTCGCCGATGTATCTCACTTGCGTGCCTATTTCTCCCGTCTCTCCTGTTACCCTAGTGTTTTTCTTCCGTGTTCGACCTTGCCTGCATTCTTTGGATTTCGTCTCGTGCCTTGCCCTTCGGATTGTCGCTATCGTTTTGGACTACTCCCCGTGTATGACCCTCGCCTGTTTATCGACTCTGCCTACGGATCTCTCCTGTGACGCTGGAACAAGCATAGCCGTTTACCCCGGCTTCCTACCCAGCCTTTTTCTCTCACCGTACTCACAAGCTCCGGTAACGTGTGTGTGTTTTGGATTTACGTGTACTTGTGTGCACTTCCGCGATCGCGTACAACAGCGCTTCACCAGCGCGCTGTGCTTCTCACTCTCACTTCCGGATTCGCGGAGATTCCGCCTCGTCACTTGACACGCCTCCACCCTCGTCATCAGGGCTTCCCCACACAGCCTGTTACATAAGCACAGCTTTCTCCCCTCGGCTCTGACTAAGCCTTTTGACCTGCAATACTTCTTCCAAGGAGATTATCTATCTGCTATTGGGTTCATCCCTGTTTAACCACACCCTGACAGTATACATCGGCCATGGCTAACCCAGCAGACTTGGATCAATTAAGACAGGCGCTTTCACAACAAGGGGTGCTACTGGGCACTCATCAACAAAGCATCCAACAGGTTACCCAGACACTTTCTACGATCACCGCACAACTTCAGCAGCTACAGACCCGTTCTCCTTCAGTCCCTGCACACACTCCACATCATGAACCCCGGCTCCCTAACCCACAGCCTTACAATGGTGAACCAGGGACCTGCCGCTCCTTCCTATCACAGTGTTCTCTGCTGTTGGAGCTCCAAGCCTCTTCCTTCCCCACTGAACGCTCAAGGGTGGCCTTTGTGATCACACTCCTCACCGACCGGGCCCGTGAATGGGGAACCGCAGTTTGGGATGCTAATGACTCTTGCTGCTCCTCTTTTAAGTCATTCACTGACGAGATGAGGAGGGTATTCGACCGCTCCCACTCGGGCCGAGAGGCAGCTAGACATCTACTGGAGCTTCGCCAAGGCTCCCGTTCCGCCTATGATTATGCGATCGAGTTTCGGACTCTCGCGGCCTCCGCAAACTGGGACACACAAGCCCTTTATGACGCCTTCCTCCACGGTCTCTCGGAGGACGTTCAGGATCACTTAATCAGCCAAGAACTCCCCAGCGATCTTAACGGCCTCATGGATTTAGCTGGACGCATGGACGCCCGATTGACACAGAGACGTCGTCCGCGAACCATCTCGACACCCAGGTACCCTGCTCCGTCCGGGCAGTCTCCCAGCCCTGCTTCTCCACAAAGCCCCGGGCCAGCCCCGGAACCCATGCAGGTGGGGCGTGCCCGGATCTCCCCCGAGGAGCGTCAACGTAGAGTCCAATCAGGTTCCTGCCTCTACTGTGGCCAAACGGGCCATTATCGCCTCCTCTGCCCTTTAAAAGCCAATCCCCTCCGGTGAATCTAGGGGCCCTGGAGGGGCCGATCATCAACTGTTCCCCTAGCACACGCCCACTCCTCTCTGCATTTATCATAGCACACGGCAAAGCTCACGCTACCCCTGTACTAATTGACTCTGGATCAGATCAGAACCTGATCTCCACCGCAAAGGTCAAGGAACTAAACCTCTCGACGCTAGCACTGGAGAGCCCCTTGGCCGTTCGGGCCCTCGATGGAACCTCCCTGCCTGTCATCACCCGACGGACGATCCCGATAACCCTACAAGTGTCTGGCAATCACACAGAGGAAACGTCCTTCTTAATCATGCAGAACGCCCATTCCCCTATAGTTCTCGGACGCCCATGGCTGACTCGTCACAATCCTCACATAGACTGGTCCAAGAACACCATTCTGGAATGGAGTCCTCTGTGCTTGTCTACCTGTCTAAAGTCAGCTCTCTACTCTCCGGCCATACCCTCTGACAATGAGGAATTTCCCGACCTCTCAGCTGTTCCTTCGGACTATTCGGACCTCAAGCAGGTGTTCAGTAAGTCGCGGGCTCTCTCTCTACCACCCCACAGGCCATATGACTGTGCTATTGACCTCTTTCCGGGCTCAACGCCTCCCAGGGGGAGACTGTATTCATTGTCGTCACTGGAGAGGGAGGCCATGGATAGATATATACAGTGGTTACAAAATTGGAATGGCGATCTCGCCGCGTATACCGCCGTTTAAAGGCAACAGCGGCCAAAATAAATCAGTTGCATTTCAAAGTCATTCGTAAAATGGCCGCCAGGTGGCGCAAAGTGACATTTTCATTCATCGCAGTAAATACAACAGTGATGGTAATTTCCACAACAAACATGACAAATCTGAACCAGAGCTATTAATGTGTACTGTACAATAATGAGTAAAAAGAAAAATTATAGTAGATTTATTAACTGAAATAAATGACCATATTTTTCAAGAGAATTTTCAAGCCCCACTCATCAAACAAAATTATAACGAAATCGGCCAAGTTTACTATTTATTTAAATATAAATTTAAAAACCAATAAGATCAAATAACACCAAGTTATTATTATAACAGGCTTACTTCGTTACTTATCCAGCGCTTGCTTTATTAACCTTGCCTTATTTAACGTTACTTGGGTGCATCGTCTTTAAGTGCCCGCTTGGTGTAGCGGTTAGAGCCCACGGTCAGTGTTATATAAAGCGCCGGTTCGAATCCCGAGGGATGATGTTTTAAATTTTTTTATTTTAATTATAGCAAAATTAAAATAAAAAAAATTGTTGTATTTTGATTTTGCTTCAGCATACTATAGAAAAAACAGCAAACTCGCACGCAACCAGTTTGTATTCTTTAAATTTAGGGGAGTGACGGCTCGGTCTGCTGCTGCTGTGTGTGTGTGTGTGTGTGTGTGTGTGTGTCATTATACTGATGAAAAGTGGTGGCCATCTGCCGTACCGGGAGTTTTGATTTACGACAGCTGTTTACGGCAGTGTAGTCCAGTGCGGGAGATGCATTGTGGGTAATGAGGTCCGGTGTTACATCTGTTACATTTTTGATAACAATAGTTTTTTTACAAACATTTCTAAACCAATAAGATCAAATGACACCAAGTTTAAAACAGATAAAATACACGTGCAAATAGTATAATTGTATAACAGGCTTACTTCGTTACTTATTTAACGCTTGCTTTCAAAGAAGTCGAGTGGCTTATTAACGCCACGGAGGTGTGTTGTCTCTTAGTGCCTGGTTGGTGTAGCGGTTAGAGCGCTCGGGCAGGGATTTACAAAGCGTCGATTCGAATCCTGGATGATGCTGTTTTAAAAAATTGTTCTATTTTAATTTTACTCAGCAAACAAACAGCAAACAAAAAAAAATATTATTCAGAGCACGATATGCAACCGTAATGAGTCCCTTAACCGGCTTATACAGCTGGCATGTGACCAACGTATTTAACCGTGATGAGTCCATAAAATCAGTAGCAGCTAATAATTACTAATTACTTTAGTTAATGCTGCTACTGATTTTATTCCAGCTTACCTGTCCAGGTTGATTGCGATTCTTTTTAAAATATTGTCTCAGTTTTATATGTTGTTCGTCTTGATGTTTGTCTTCTTTTCACTTGGCAACACTCAAATGCAAATTATTCACCGTGAATCAGCTGTTCTCACCTATCCATTCAGAGAAACTGAATGAGCTGAAATGAGCCTTTGTTTCACGACCGCGACACCCCTCTCTCTCACGCACATACAGTACAGAGTAGACCAAATCATTACAGTACATACTTTATCCAACGAACATGAAAAATATCCACATAATGATGAGTTAAGAAGCATTGCTTAATTTTCGTTTAGACAGACTGTTTGTATCTGATTATTGGTATTATTAAAGAACAGCAGCACAAACAACAACACAAGGGCTTGTACAGCAAGACACATTTTTATTATTTTGCAAAGAGTTAAATTTGTAACAGTAAAAGGCATCCGAATTTAAATATATAAATTACTAGAAACAAATTGAGCACACTATCAGAATAAAAAATAGAACAAATTAAATGTATTTTACACATACACAAGGAGGATAATGATACCGAGTTTATATTAAAATATCAAATATTGTTTTTGTGTTATTATAAATAATGAAATGCAGTAGGCTGTTATGGTCATCATAATTTTCTTTAATAAATAAGAGAAAACATTGTAAGCTGTGGCTGGAGACATCGTTTCTGCAGTACTCCTGGTCGGTGTTAGAAAGTCTGGGGTTGGGGTTTGTGCACAGTTCAACCGTGTACTAAGTGCACCTGCGTGTGCCTCTTTGCAGACTATTTTTTTGTTTATTTGTATATGTATGTTATTAATATTAATTTTTTAGAGATTGTGTGTGCGTGCACGGAGAGTATGTGTTGATAAGTTTATGTGGATAAGTTGATAAGTGTATCAGAAAGCATTAAAATGTTCATTTGAATTAAAATGACACACACACGTCTGTATATACAGTATATCAATTACATATATATCAATTTCATTAGTTCGTTCATTCTATTTGAAGCTTCGGATGTTTTTTTTTTTTTTGGTTTGGTTAGATTAGTTCTGAACTCGCTTCCGTGAAACTATCGCTAAAACAATGTACTGAGCCCTCCTGAGGATATAAAGCTTTATTATTGTGTTTGGATAAATAATCAGATCTACCACAGCAGATAATAAACTATGGTGTGTCATAACCGAAGCAAACACCACGATTATGCCTCGTTTCGTTCGACGGGAACGTGGTTCACTTGGCCGCGGTGTATTATAAACCTATGGAATGTTTCACTGTTTATGCTCACATAAGAGGAACAAAAGCGAGTGAAATGTGGAAATGATGAGGACTAAACAAATGATTTCGGTAACTCCACTGAGTGTAACATCTGCATAGTGACACTGAACATCTTCACTTTTCCGTTTACCTCTGAAAAAAAAGCTGTATTTAGTTTGTTTTTATAACAGTAGAAGAAGTATGCGCGCGCACGCACACACATAGACACACACACACACACACAGACACACCTCCCTTGAGCCCTGCGTCTGTCGGATTTCAGCTGTCACGGGGTGGAAAGACTTTGAAGCAGTTTATATATGAATCTAAGCTTGAACTTATCAGCATTGTAAATATATAATACTTTTCAAATAAAATCGCTATTACTTTGACCCTGAAGTTTAGTTTAGCACACACAAAAAACAGAAAAGTAATTTCTGGTAAATCAACGGAATGTGTAGTATTTACAGTAATTCATTAAAAAATGAATATACATTGTACAGTACACGGTAAACACGGGAAAGATTACAAAATGAAAAAACAAACAGTGTCTACTTTATAAACAGCTTAGTATGTGCGTCGAGATGCTGAAATCCCTTGCATGTTTTTGCTTCCAAGTGGAGAGATATTTGACCGATAGCCTAGAACAAAAGATCTATAGGTGTGATCACAACCCCCTCCGACCGACCGTGCCATCAATCACTGACCACCTCAGAAGTTCCCTCCAATGTATGGCTGCAATACTTGTTTTGCAAGTATTTTTAACACCATTCAAAGGCTTACAAGTTCCATTAAACATATAATGATGTCTCCACATGTTAATATATTCCTAAAATTTATATATTACAAGTTGATAAACTGATCTGCGGTAGCGGAAAAATCCGCACGCGCACTCACACACAGACACACCTCCCTTGAGCCCTCGGTAAACATCCAAGCACTGAGGCACGCAAATCCCCTGACCACAATAAGGTGGCAATCCCTCAGGGGGAAGATGAAAAATACAAATTAAATAAATAAAACAAAATAAAATATCCTTAATCCAGATTTTATCAATCATGATTATTTCTTTAGACTTTTCTGTTTTTTTGTGTGTGCTAAACTAAACTTCAGGGTCAAAGTAATAGCGATTTTATTTGAAAAGTATTATATATTTACAATGCTGATAAGTTCAAGCTTAGATTCATATATAAACTGCTTCAAAGTCTTTCCACCACGTGACAGCTGAAATCCGACAGACGCAGGGCTCAAGGGAGGTGTGTCTGTGTGTGTGTGTGTGTGTGTGCGCGCGCGTGTGTATGTGTGTGTGTGTGTGTGTGCGCTGCAGCCTGTCATTTTCAGCGGATTTTTCCGCTACCGCAGATCAGTTTATCAACTTGTAATATATACATTTTAGGAATATATTAACATGTGCAGACATTTAAGGGTGCGCTGCCCTCTCTTGCCCCTGCGTAGAGCACACACACACACACACACACACACACACATCTATCTATCTATCTATTATATAAATACACATTTGGAATCTGCATCTACATTTTCTGTTACAAGTATAGAATTAGGTTCAGCTGAGACTCATGATCAATGGTGTTAGGGTACTTATGTAGTGATAATTAGTTTCAGCCAAATCATTAAAACTAACAATGGACTATGACACTCTTGTTTTACACACATCCCAGATAGCAAGGTGACATTGATTCAATGTTGAAATTTCATCAGAATCATCATTTTGGTTGAGGTTGATTTTTCAATGCTAAATAATGTTGAATCAATGTTGATAATTCAATGCTTTTCTGTGTTGAAAAGACAAACATTGAATCAATGTTGATTTTTGGTTGTGGAACCCATCCTCATTCAACAATGTAAGGCAAATTAAATTAACTAAGTGCATTTCTATAAAAATGTGTATGCATGTGTGTATGTGTTTAAAACAGGTTAAAAAATTGACTACGAGAGATTTGCCATGGTGCTTAAAAAAATAAAATAAATAAATAAATAAAATAATTAAAAAAAAAAAAAAAAAAAAATATATATATATATATATATATATATATATATATATATATATATATATATATATATATATATATAGTTATTAAGGAAAAAAAATAATTTGACGGTAAGTTTTGTGTATTTACCTTGCTGCCTACACTCTAAAAAATGCTAGGTTGTTTTTTCTACCCAAACGCTGGGTTGCCGCTGTTGGGTCATTTTTCTGGGTTATTTACAGAGAGTTGGGTAGTTTTTGTGTAACCCAGCTGCTGGGTTGAAGTTTGCTCGGCCCCTCCCCCAAAGTTCACCGGTGGATTCAGCGGCTGTCACTCAGCTTCGTGTCTCTTGAGCTCCCACACCGCTGATGACGGTTCATCCTCCTCGGACATTTAAGGGGAAATGGCGTTAAATACAAGGTCTGTATACACATGTTCACTCACCTAATTCACATATGACTGAAAAATTATTACTATATGTAACATTTATTGCTGTTACCGTGTTAAGGTTACACACAAACTTTCCGGCTGGTCTGAGGTACTGGATGATAATTTAGCTGAGAATAGCTGCTAGCCATAAACCCCACCTGTGTATGAAAGAAACGGCTAAGATGTCTGAGCTTTTTAGCTTTCTCTGTAGAATGTTTGCAGGGTTACGAAGATGGTGAAGTGATGAATGAACGCTAAACTGTTAACTGTAGGGCTACCATGACCAGGCATTTAGTTAGTTTGCTAGCATTAGCAACCACTTTAGAACTTTATTAAACTCACTGCTTGAGACAATAAAATGCTGGTGTTACAAAACACTGACCCTCTCACAAATATACAGACATGCTAACCCTCCCGTTTTTCACTAGCTAGTAATTTACTCTGCGGTCAAATTTCTCCTGCGTTTCTCCCGAGTTATAACAATATTTTACACCTTTCCCCCTTTGGCAAGTATGCAAATGTATCACCAGTAATAGCATGTAAGCTAACCAGGTACCTCTCTTTAACCAAAGTTAAATTAACTATCAGTCAGCGCGCCAACTACAGGAAAAAGTACCACAGCTGTACAGGTAACTACTAGATGAAGTATTAATATTTTGGTGATTGTAATGTACCAGTATGACACTAGGCATAAAATTTTTTCGGTAATTAGCTTAAAATCAATGCAGACTACAATATCAACTAGTCTGACATAAAGAGTTGTATCCTAAAAGCCATGCTTATTTTGCTGTTTTATGTTTGGTAGTAGCGGTCTCCATGTTTTTGTTTCTGGTTACCTATACACTATCTTAATGGGCAGCTTTGTAATTTTTTAGTATCAATCGTATTTCACACGAAATTGAGAGTCTTATTCAGTTTAATCTTTGCTATTCAACAAAATTTTAACTTTTTCATTTCTTTCTTTCTAAGGTTGGAACCAACATGGTGGAATACCTCCAGCAGGCTGAAGTGTCAAGGCCGTACCCCTACATCCTGACGTTGGGAGATAATGACCAGCACTGCTCTCAGTAATGTTGTAATGTTGCTATGAAATAGCGAGACCTACCTGAAAAGTCATAGACAGACAGTGTTTGTATGTTAAAATGAGACCAGGGCTGGATAGTTTTGATCCTGCTCTGTAGAAGTTGCTTCAGCCTATTTGTTCAATTACTCCATTCTGCTCTTATCAGTAATAGTATAGTAATGATGTCACTGTTGATTCTGTTCTTGTGCTTTTGAAAAATAAATGTTTTTTCTAAGAACATTTAATAGGATGATGTTTATTGCATACATGTATGTTTTTTGTAATAGACCAGTATATCAAAGTAATTTAACTGTTTAATAGACATGCGTGTTTTTTTTTTTTTTTTTTTTTTACAGATTCACTGTAAAACATGAAAATAATAATAACCTATTTGTGAGGTAGAATTAACCCAATTCTACCTCACAAATAGACCAATTTATGTGGTGGAATTAACCCAGCATTATAGTTAAATATGACCTAGCATTTGGATTGAATATTTAACCCATCTTGTTGGGTTAAACAAATAACCCATCTTGCTGGGTTACATTAACCCAGCATTTAGTTAGTCCTATATTTACCTAGCAGCTGGGTTAAAAACAACCCAGATTGGGTTGTTTTTAACCCAGCATTTTTTAGGGTGTAGTTTACTCACTTGAGAGCTTAATTCCTGTTTGCCGTTCAAAAGTACTCAATTTTCGCCTCGCATTTAACATCGGAAGGTGTTTTTACACTGTCGCCACATCATTATAATACACTCTACAGGCATGAGAATTCAATATGTTGTAGTCTGGAAGTTCCTGCCACTCACGGTGAAAGAATTTTGGCGATGCGACCTACGGTATTCTGTTGGGAAGCATTTGTTTGAGAGCTTAGTTCCTGTTTCCCGTTGTCTGTGTCTGACCCAGAGCAGTGTGCGTGCCCCACATGGAAAGAACTTATATGAGGATATATGCGCATATATGAAACCTATATGCAGTATATATGCGCATATATCCGCACCTATATGATGACATATGTGCATATATGAAACCTATATGCAGTATATATGCGCATATAACCGCACCTATATGGGGCCAGGGGTAGCTCAGTGGTTAAGGCCTTGGACTACAGTTCGGAAGATCCCAGGTTCAAACCCCACAACCACCAAGTTGCCACTGTTGGGCCCTTGAGGAAGGCCCTTAACCCTCAACTGCTCAGATGTATAATGAGATAAAAATGTAAGTCGCTCTGGATAAGAGCGTCTGCCAAATGCCTAAATGTAAATGTAAATATGAGGATATATGCGCATATATGAAACCTATATGCAGTATATATGCATATATATGATAATATATATGCTGCATATATGTGTATATATGCCACATGTAGGCAACATTGAGGTGCATATATGTGCATATACAGGCCATATAGGTCTCCTGTATTGCTTCTTTATATCCACATATAAGCCCTATATGTACATACAAGATATGTCTCCTATGGCAGGATCTGGTCATTTTAGCTCATATCTCACTTTGGCAACTGTCATACATGATGCCTAGCTCATATTTTCTATTATCAAGGCAATAACTAAGAACTAACAAAAAAAAATGCAAAAAACTAATCCTAATTGGCCACATGCAGTATATGAGGATATATGCACATATATGAAACCTCAGTCTCCGTGAAAATCTTTTTGAAACACGTCACTAAAATTAACTGAAATGAGAAATATATCTATATAAAGCTTAAAGTGTCTACTTTTAAATGATGCAAGTCACATTGAAAACAAATATTCTCAGTTTATGTAATCCGTATGAAACCAAGGAGAGGCACAGAATTTGGACATGTGGACATGATCATGTATGCAGATGATACGGTAATTTTTACACAAGCTAAAAGTGCTGATGATGCAGCCCATCAGCTTTCATTAGCCTTAGATGACTTACAAAAATGGCTGAATGATTCATGCTTGTGCCTTAATGTTAAAAAGACTGTATCAATGTTTTTTACAGAGTTTCTTTGCTTCAACAGTTCAGAAATGGCTTCGTTATGTCCCAGAACGGCTGGGGGGAATTGCTCGTGGTGGAAAACCATAAGTTCAGACTCTCTTATTATCTCTTATTATCTTATGCCTTGTTTTGCTTGTTATCTTATCTGTTTTGCTGCGTAAATACATTTCAACTTACGAATAATGTTTCAGTCATCTGTTGTGTTTCTGACTTGGTTGTTTCTATTTGCATTTGACTGAATTTTGCTGAGGCAGGCTGCCATTTTTATATTATGGTTTTCCAGTCTCTTCTCTTGGCAGTTAGATTCTGTTTTATGAATTCAGAATTAACAATCTCTTCTAATAGTTCTCTTCTAAAAACTCATTTTGTCATCCAGTTTATAATAATTTGTATGTAAGTTGTAGTGTGTTTTATTATATAGTTGTTTTATTGTAATTGTGATGTTACTTCCTGTTTAAATGGGTATGGAGCATAAATAAATAAATATGTTTACATGTAAACTGAAGGATGTTGAGTTACTGACTTTTTGTTAAAAAAAAATGTTTTTCAGCCCTACATGGTCTCTGATTTAAAGAAATAAACCAAAACGGACATGATTTACTGTCATAGAATCTTGCTGTTCATAAAGCAAGACTAAACTATAATTGCTTCAATGTTGATTCAATGTTGATTCAATGTAAAATAAGTGATTGAATTTACGTTGAACAAACATTGATTTTATGCCCATCTTGATCTATTTTTCATCATTGAAATAACATTATTTCAAGGTGCAAACCTGATGAAAAATCAACGTTTAACATTGAAATTTCAACATTGATTCAATGACAAGTTGGTTGATGCTTTAATGTTGATTCAACGATGATTCAATGTTGTTCTGCTATCTGGGATTGTTTTAGCGATAGTTTCACGGAAGCGAGTTCAGAACTAATCTAACCAAACCAAGAAAAAAACAAACATCCGAAGCTTCAAATAGAATGAACGAACTAATGAAATTGATATATATGTAATTGATATACTGTATATACAGACGTGTGTGTGTCATTTTAATTCAAATGAACATTTTAATGCTTTCTGATACACTTATCAACTTATCGACATACACTTATCAACACAAACTCTCCGTGCACGCACACACACAATCTCTAAAAAATTAATATTAATAACATACATATACAAATAAACAAAAATATAAACGTCTATATTGAAGTCTACGGTGAACGCAGAGTCGGCTAAGCACACGTGATGACGCGCGCGCCCTCACCTCTGTTACGGCTGCCTACAGTATTTGGCCAAAAGAATTATAATAATTGAACGATATGCCTGGTCCTGGAAAGAGACATCAACAGTCCGGCGCTGAGAAACGAAAGAACCGAAAGAAAAAAAAGCCTAAGATGAAGCCCGTGCATCAATTCCAGAAATAAAACTTTACTTTATTCTGTCGACGTTAATAATGTAATAACGTAACATTAACGTAAAATAACGCAAATTTCATTTAACAGCAGGGGGGACAATAAATATATATTTTTATAAATTTATTGCATTGTTTATGTTGTTTACAGTCAAGCCATCAACATACAATAAAATGTAAACATGAGATCTAAACTAAAAACTGTGCTCCCTGTGCTGGTGCTGGCAATATCATCTCTTTGTTCTGCTGTCTCCGGCTCCCTCCCTGGTTCTGAATCTGCCCACTTCCTCTACTCTCACTGTCTCAGAACAGACTGACTCCTGAAGCAGAAAAAAATGCAGGAAATTATGTTTTCTAACATGCGTTAGATAGTTTTTTTTTATCACTCTATACACAATACTTTGCTATTTTTATAGATGTTGAGCATCGTGAGCAAGCCCGAGATCATATTAACGTTAATTATCACCAGCCGGCATGAATAGCACACGAGTAACGTGAGCTGGACGCACACCAATCGATTCGACTCTGGTTAATCGCTCACTCCGTAGGCTCCCTGAATAGGCGGGAAAGGGATGGAACCGCGCATTCGTCCCGGCAGGAAAAAAAAACTAAACAGATCTAACAGATGAGGACTCAGATTAATGTGCAAAAATATATAATAAAACTATATAAGTCTACATAGCCTTTATAAGACTCTACCTTAAGCGCACTTAAAACATTTTATTTAGTTTTAAAATAAAACAATTTTAAAACATCACTTGGGATTCGAACTGGCACTTTGTAGATCACTAGTCGAGTGTTCTACCCGCTACACCAAGCGGCCACTTAGAGACAATACACACCAGAGACGTTAATAAGCCACTCGACTTCTTTGAAAGCAAGTGTACGTCTTTGATAAGTGACGAAGTAAGCCTGTTATAATAATAACTTGGTGTTATTTGATCTTATTGGTTTAGAAATTTATATTTAAATAAAACCATACACACTTCTTTTCTAATTACACGTGATAAAATCTAAAGGCTCACTGTGTTAATATTTATTGTGCTTAAATTTGATCTTAATAAGATTTGATTTAATTTGAATTCTACATTTGTACTGTAATTATAGTACTGTGATTATGAATTCGATCAACTACAGTGTTTCACTTGATGTTATCGGCTACTACGTGTATTATTTAATGGGACGCGTCTCATTAATGAGACAGAGAATGTAAGGCATGATGCGTCAGTCTGTAGTTATATAGCGCCACTCAGTGGTAAAAGCAAGCAAATGCACAGCAAATGCACATGCCGTAATGCGGCGGCGACGTTAAATACGATGCTCCGATTTTGTAACAACTGTATCAGAATCTCTGGCTGCCGGAATCATCCGTCCTTCGTCGTCCCCTGCTGGAGCTGGGTTCTTCTTTGTGGCAAAGAGAGACAAGACCTTACGGCCATGCATAGACTACCGAGGTTTAAACAAGATAACCGTTAAGAACCGTTACCCTCTTCCACTAATGTCGACTGCCTTCGACCTTCTCCAGGGAGCTAATGTTTTTACCAAGCTTGACCTCCGTAATGCTTACCACCTAGTCAGGATCAAGGAAGGGGATGAGTGGAAAACGGCTTTTAACACCCCATCGGGACATTATGAGTACCTGGTGGTGCCGTTCGGTCTCGCCAACGCCCCGGCAGTCTTTCAGTCTTTGGTCAACGATGTTCTCAGGGACTTCTTGAACACGTTCGTGTTCGTTTATCTGGATGACATCCTGATTTTCTCCCGCTCCTTGGAGGAACACAGAGTGCACGTTCGTCAAGTCCTTCAAAGACTTCTGGAGAACCAACTTTTCGTGAAAGCAGAGAAATGTGAGTTCCATTGTCGGACGACTTCCTTTCTTGGCTTCATCATCGCCCCGTCTAAGGTCCAGATGGACCCAGCTAAGGTGAAAGCAGTGGCCGACTGGCCTAGACCAGCCACTCGAAAGGATCTCCAGCGCTTTCTTGGGTTCGCGAATTTTTATCGTCGGTTTATCCGAAATTACAGTTCAGTGGCTGCCCCGCTCATCGCCCTCACATCCATCAAGAACCCTTTTCTGTGGTCTGATCAAGCGGCGGAAGCATTCACCAGACTCAAGGGTCACTTCACCTCAGCACCCATCCTCACCCAGCCGGACCCCACTCTTCAGTTCGTGGTGGAGGTAGACGCGTCAGACTCCGGGGTCGGGGCAGTTCTTTCCCAGAGATCCCCAACCGACGACAAGCTACACCCCTGCTGCTATTTTTCTCGCCGTCTTTCCACCGCAGAGAGAAACTATGGAATCGGTGACCGGGAGCTACTCGCAATAAAACTGGCACTAGAGGAATGGAGACACTGGCTCGAGGGGACTGAGGTCCCATTTCTCATTTGGACGGACCATAAGAACCTGGAGTATCTCAGATCGGCCAAACGTCTGAATGCCCGCCAAGCAAGATGGTCATTATTCTTTTCCCGTTTTAACTTCTCGCTATCCTTCCGACCAGGGAGCAAGAACACCAAGCCCGATTCCCTCTCCCGTCAGTTCACCTCAGTCACAGATGAGGCTCCAGTTTCCACCATCCTGCCTTCACTAAGCCTCGTTGGGGCCACCTTCCTTGACATAGAGTCCCTGGTTAAGCGGAGCCTCGAACAAGAGCCTGACACCCCAGAAGTACCACCAGGCAAACTCTTTGTACCACTGATGGCTCGCCCCCAAGTTCTCAAATGGAGCCATAATTCTCAATTAGCCTGTCACCCTGGCGGAACCCGCACCCTCGCTCTGTTACAGCAGCGCTTTTGGTGGCCTTCAATCAGAGAAGACACCCGCCGATTTGTCGCCGCCTGCGACATCTGCACTCGCAATAAGACAGGCAATAAGCCACCGGCAGGTCTCCTCAGACCACTTCCTGTGCCCCACAGACCCTGGTCCCACATTGCCCTGGACTTCGTCACAGGACTCCCAGATTCTGAGGGCAACACCTGCATCCTAACCGTTTTCGACCGCTTTTCCAAAGCCGCCCACTTTGTTCCCCTCGTCAAACTTCCCTCTGCCAAAGAGACGGCCGAATTGCTCATTCTGCACGTCTTCCGCCTCCATGGCATCCCTGTGGACATCGTCTCCGATCGCGGACCCCAGTTTTCTGCCCAGTTCTGGACTGCATTCTGCAAACTGGTGGGAGCTACTCCCAGCCTGTCCTCCGGTTATCACCCCCAGACCAATGGGCAAACCGAAAGAGCCAATCAGGACCTGGAGACAGCACTTCGTTGCATGACCTCCAAGGACCCCCGCTCCTGGAGCCGAATGCTTCCTTGGGTAGAATACGCACACAACTCCCTACCCACGGCATCTACAGGTCTCTCCCCATTCCACTGTTGTCTGGGATACCAACCTCCCTTATTTCCATCCCAAGAAGAAGAGGTGGCAGTTCCCTCTGCCCAAGCGTTTGTACGACGTTGCAAGAGGACCTGGCTGCGGGCGAGAGCTAGACTTCGCCAGTCTATTACACTTTTCAAACGTCAGGCCGATCGTCACCGTTCTACCGCCCCTGCCTATCGTGTTGGACAGAGGGTCATGCTCTCCACCCGCAACATCCCCATAAAGACACTCTCCCGCAAGATCTCTCCTAGATTCATTGGTCCATTTACCATAGTTAAGATCATTAACCCTTGCACAGTCAGACTGCTCTTACCATCCACGATGCGACGCATTCACCCCTCATTCCATGTTTCCCAGATAAGACCCATTGTATCCAGTTCACGCAGATGAGCAGGGACCCTGGGGATCTTTCTTTGGGTGTTTTTCACAGTCGGTAGACAAGTCTCTTTAGTGTCCTGCGTTTTTAGAACTGTGACATTAAATGGTTACTTTCTGTAAGCTCTTAAGGTCTTAACGACCATTCCACAGGTGCATGTTAATTAATTGATTATGGTTAATTGAACATGCATGGAAAACATTGTTGTAGATGCGGACATATCATTTCACTAGTTTTGACGCATAGCTTTGGTTTGATCATTTACTCACAAGAACTGAAGTCCGATGATTTCTTTGTCTCTTGTAGTTTATTTTGTCAGCATCAAAGAATCAACACTTCATACAGTCGTCTTGAGTAAATCCACTGTGGTTACACCTGTTGCTGTATCTTGTAACTTTCTGACTTTTACAACAACCTATGTTATATCTATCTCATTGCGTTCAGCTCACGCATTTAACAACACTTTTGTTGTATATATCTGCTTACGGGTAGCTCACAGTCAAAAGCTTGTGTTTCCGTAGCCTTCCGCATCTAAACTGACTTTTCTGTCATACGACAGTCATACAAATACATGTCATAGTGGAATGACATCACAGACCAACTTACGATTGTCAAAATGGATGCATAACTAACAAATTTAAAGCTTATGGCTTATGGAATAATCTTAATGCTTAATTTTTAACTAATGAATAGAATAACGTAGAATGAAATAAATTAACAACAAATAAAATAAAATAAACACAACAACAAATTCTGCAGATCCATCTTACATAACAAATGTGATATGGCTCTTACAATTGTTTAAACCTTTTACAATGAAGATCTGTAAAGTTATTTGGATTTTTACATTATTGTTGAAATACACAGTCCTGTAAAAGGCGCGTTTCTTTTGTTTGTGTGTGCGTGTGTGTGTGTGTGATATGAAATATCAACTCGCACGTTCTGTAATAATCCATTGTCTTTTAGAGCCCATTACTAAAGTATTCGCTAGTTATCCAGTTGGTCATTTGAAAAGGATTAAAATGAGCAAAATCAACCAGAATCTCTCTCTCTCTCTCTCTCTCTCTCTATATATATATATATATATATATATATATATATATATATATATATAAACAGTACTGTGCAAGTACTGTAAGTAAGCATGATAATAAATAATGAATAACTATCATGTTCCTGTGTTTATGCAGTAATTTGGTCATGTTTACCCCATGGGTAAACACGATGATTTGCGCCGAATCGAGAAGTCGCGCGTGCGCGGAGAACATGTTGAGTGAGCAGGGGAGACACTTCACACGCAGAATCGAGCTGTTGAGCGCGCAGTGGAGACAATGCATGCGCATAGAGTGCTTTGTCTGCTCTCAAAATGTCAAACCCCACGCTCAGAATTGTGGCAGGAATATACCACCATAGTAATACATCTGGCCATTAATAAAAATTTATAGTTAGGCCTAAAAAAGATGCTTTAAAATCCATCTAAAATTAATTCATCAGCATGTATAAACCTGTGGCTCGTACTTTCACTTAACAAAATGCAGTGTTTTGATCAAAAGGATGATAAACGCGTGCGATTTATTAATAAAAATGCAGACATAGACCCCCCCCCCCAAAAAAAAAACAACAACAAACACACTTATATAGGCTACTCGATAGATAAACGCTGGCTTTTCCAACATGCCAGCGCGCGCCGATATGAGCCGATTTATTCAAGTCATAATTAGAGAATATATAGAGAGATAAATAACATAGAGAAAGCATAATACGACTGTCCATACAGTAAGGACTATACTCGACAAAAATATAGAGAAAATGAATCATATTTATAATAAGATAATTAACTAAATAAAATTATATCAAATAAGAACTTTATGTAAAAGCCAGACTGACCAAATTTCTCATTCACTGCTGAAGTAGTTAAATATGCTTATACTGTTGATACGTAGGTTACATTTTAAAGTACAATTGCAGTACATTACGTTACAGTAAATTACAAACTGCATGTAATTTACTGCATGTAATTTACTATGCAAGATATACAAAGCTAAATGAGTGCTCAAATGTAAAGCAAATGCAATTATTAATTTATTGTGTATATTTAACTTCATTCAGCCGTTTAAGTTATATGAAAAATAACGTTCCTATCAGCCCATTGTTATTTTCTGTTCAAATTTAAAGATGCCCACGCGTGTGTGCAAAAAGACGAATACAAATAATACAAAAGTGAATAATCTTTAATAAGGTTAGCCTAATACAATATTGTTTCCAATGCTGAAGCAAACATGATTTTGTTTTAGTACAATCGCTGAATACAACGCAACAGCGCGCTCCGAGGTGACACCCAGAACCACCAGTTTTAAAACTTTATCCCTCTTCTCACCTTTCATTCATGATAGGTGTGAAGTTATCAAACCGGTTTCGCTGATGGGGAATTCACAGAAATGGGGGGTTTAAAACAATTTAACAAGACCGAGCAGACCCCTCTGCCTAAAATGTATTTCACCAGCAAAACATAAAAATATTCTATATTTAATCAAACTGTATTGAAACGAAATTTTGTATTTTGCTTATTTAATATCGCTTCCGGAACATTGTTGTCCAAACGTTTTATGTACATGGAAAACAGTGAAACCTAAGCACAAACAGAAAGGACGAATAAAGGAATGTATGAACCATTAACACCTTTACCGTGTTCAAATAAATAAAGAGTTACTGCATTATGTTTCAAGACATCCTTAATTTACATTTTTCTCTTAATTATATTGTTATGGGGTGTGGTGTGGAGATCCACACCAAGAGATGTTTTACTGATGATAAGAGCCCTGACACAGGGCTTTAGAAGTGGTCAAAAAGAAAAATATTATTCTTTTGATTATCATTATCATGTTCTTTTGTTGTTTCAGTTCTACGCTTCGTGTAGATTCATGCCACGAGGCATTTTATCATATAAAGATTATTACGTTGTGCTCGAACCACTAAGCATCTGTGTATTCCAAAATTTTTACCACTATTTAATCACTGGAATGGAAGAGATAGATAGTTTCCTTATCATAACATGCCTTGTATTGTTTTTAATCGGTCGATACACAACCCATAATTTTTTATGCTATTTTACAAGAGTAAATACAAATGGAATAATTTAATTTGGTCTATTCTTTTAATAAAATCTAAATTTAAAACATTGTAAAGTAATTAAAAACAGTATAGAATGATTAATAACAATACATGTTATGATACACTGAACAAAACTATAGACGCAACACTTTTATTTTTGCTCCCATTTAATGAGCTGAACTCAAAG
Source organism: Channallabes apus (assembly GCA_030522415.1). NCBI lineage: Eukaryota > Metazoa > Chordata > Actinopteri > Siluriformes > Clariidae > Channallabes > Channallabes apus. The sequence continues at coordinate 35,735,048 of CM060119.1, read as the reverse complement.
ATCTGTAACATTTTCTACATACACAAAAGACCCATTACTTTCAAATATTGGTCTCAAATTTGTCTTAGTGAACACGTCTCCTTTGCCGAGATAATCCATCCCACCTCACAGGTGTGGCATATCAAGGTTCTGATTAGACAGGAAGAATATTGCACAGGTGTGCCTTAGACTGCCCACAATAAAAGGGCACTCTGAAATGTGCAGTGTGATCACACAGTACAATGCCACAGATGTCGCCATGAGGTGATACTCGTGGATGAATTGCACATCAATGGGTCTCAGGATCTTGTCACGATATCTCTGTGCATTCACAATCCCATCAATAACATGCACATGTTCGTTGAAAAATCGCATTCCAGGGATTATAAACGATAACGGCAATGTCAATGTCAATTTTAGAATGTAATATTTTAAATTTAAGAAGAGACCTGAAGCAAGATCCAAGATCCTCCCTAGTTTGCTGAAACCATGCACAGTGTAGAGGGGTGCAATTTAGTTTCTCCGAGTGTAAAGGTGAGAACAGCCGATTCACACCTGGTGAGGGTGTATTATTTGCATTTGAATGTGTCTGACATTGCAAAGCACACACAGTAATAACAACAACCTAAAGTAAATAGAAATAAGAGGTCCTGATTAAACTGCATAAATATTATTTAGTACAAAAAAATTCCTCCGCGCTCTCGAAAATTTTTTAACTTTAGTGCGGTTGAGCGCTGATTAGACTATGAAGGAAATTAAAGATGAGAATTATGATGCCGGATCAAACTTTTGACCGTTGTAAGGGTCACGTCTTGTTACATGCTTCAATGTGTACAAGGGGAATGTTCATCCTGACCACTAGGGGCACCACTAACAACTCACTAGTTTGAATAAAAGAGGAAGTAGTAGAACAAGAGGCAGATTCAGTTGTTGCCTCATGGCAGATGCTATTTCTCTAGAGGATCCTGGTTTGGGAAACATTTGTTTGCTGCTCAACCGTGAGTTTGAGATGTATATTTCTATATTTTTTTTGGTTTTGTATAGCAATTAAGGGGGTAAATGTTTGGGAAGTTATTTCTTCAAATGTTTGTTAGAGAGTTTGGTTAATAAATTGTTTTCTTTTGTAGATGATCTTTTGTTTAACCTACAAGTTTGTGCTACTGTGTGGAAAGTAGGATTTTGGAGTTTGGGTGCTAAGTTGCAACGGCCCAAGAACTTTAATGGACTTCAATGGACTTCTGGAGTAGAGCCAGGTTCACAATCAGGTAACAGCAACCATACCACAGCCTGAGACAAATGCTAATGCTAAAAGCTGAATGCTAATAGCTAAAAGCTATTTCTTATGTAAACCTGAATGCGGCATATGTTTTGTCCAATGTGCATGTGAGTACTTATGGTTCAAGATGTTTGTTTGCGTGAAGCCCGCCGAGGCATTTTTGTCCTATTATATGTGCTTGCTGTGTACTGATTGCATTCCTCCTGGGGGGTGTTCCAGAAAGCTTGGTTAACTTACCATTTGGTTAATCTTAACCTCTGGGTTGATTAACCCCAAACCCGCATACCGAGAGTATGTCGGTTCCAAAACACCTGATAAGATTAAGTTTAATCAACCCCCTACTGGTTACCCAGAGTTAGTGCACGGTGCGTACATAAAGACATTTTCAATGGCTCGTGGATTTCACGAGTCAAAATGGAACATCAAAGTGAAAAAAAGTGAGCGGCATACTTCAGAGGTTTTAATGCGCGCATATGAGGAATTTAAGCCAATAATAATGAAAAAAAAAAAAGCAATACGGCTGCACCGGATAAAGAGAGTTGACTTGGCAAAAATAATGGACAGAGTAAATACGCGAGTGTATTAAATTAGAAATTTTACAGCGCCACCCTTTTTATTATAATGCTAAATAATTAAACACCCCTTCCGCTTCCTTTTGGCTGTTAAATGAAAGCATTTACTTTTCCTGCCATTAATTTCTTTAGGTTAAAATACCAATGTATACTGACTAGGAATGTATGGTTTCTTATTTAATAAGGTGTAATCCTTCTGGAGGCAGAAGCCAAGTGAAAATGAAACACAAAAAACGTTCTGCAAAAAGGTAATATCTTATTACACGATCACTGAACTATTTATTAAACATGGTTTAGTATATTCTTTCTGTCATGTAGCTAATAGAAAGAAGGCTGAAGCCCGTCTAACTGGCGGAGACCCACCACCACCTCCCCTCACACCATCTGAGGAGCGGCTCTGTCCCTTAATAAAGGGCCACCAGTGACACTAACATGGTGAAATGTAAGTTTACCACTATGGTTTGTTTTCATTATATGAATTAATAAATTACTATCTCTCACTTAAAGGCTTTTGAACATACTTAACGTTTTTATGCAGGCTTACTGTATTTAACTGCCCATGATGTAGGCAACTGTGATCTTGGTTGTATTACATTGACATGGTTTTTCCTGCATTAGTGTTTTTTTTTCTTTGATAATATTGAGAATTTTATGCTGGGTTGTATTTTCTTATAGATACTGGGTTGATTTAGATAAAGGGATTATATTATTGGACCCTACAGAAAAAACACAGTCCGTCACAGTTGCAAGTGTTTTGTTGTCAGGTACCTTTAGTTGCTTTTAGGTATTTTCTTTTTTGCCAGATAACGTATACTTGCATATTTTCACTGAAGGATGAAGATGAAGAGACACATCTGCTGTGACAGAAGGGGACAATGCTGGTAGATCCACTGAGGTGGGATGCATGCCCCCTTTTTACATTAGAGTAACAAACTGTCATTGTTCTTCCACAGTACATACCTGGGGATTTCTTCACGGATGAAGGTCCTTCAACCTCAATGCACGATCTAAGCGGTGTAAGAATTTGTGTGCAGTTGTCGATATTTACATTTTATTTTCTGACAATCTCAGAATTTATTTAATTACTTTTGAATAATAATTCCTAGTTTCCTTCCTACTGTAGTTGCCAGGAGCTGTATAAGGTCCATCTTCAAAAACAAATAAGAAAAACTGACATGGAGATGGACCTTATACAGCGTCAAATGGAAAAGAAAAGGCTATCCATTAAAAAAGCAACACTAGAAATTTAATTACTGGAGCATCGCCTTAAGGTGAGAACTTGTGCGTATATTAATCTGTTGCATGTTAAAAGTGTTGTGTGTGTGTGTGTATATAAAGCAATGTCATAAAAAAACACACATTTTATTTAATTTTACTTTCATTGTTTTTCAGGAAAAAAGAAATTAACTATTCAGCAGACCAGTGCAAACTATATTTAATAAAAGTAATTTTGACAAATCCTGTCTCTCAAAAGTCTTTGCCGGCAAAATCCCATCACCACCTCCTCGCGGTGCCGGCTGGTAACAACGACCCCCTGGGAAGTTGGCTAACGGTGAGGGTGTTCGACGTTGGGTGGAGCGACACATCGGTCGATTCATTTCTTGGTCGCGTCAAATGGCAACACCATCTCAACAAGCGTCGTGAGAAGTGGACAAGGGCTACCTGCCCATGGACGAGGCAGGCTAAAGAAGCGAGCCCAGCAACCATTGCGTTTGGGAACCCTCAACATCGGCACGATGACAGGACGAAGCCGAGAGTTGGCCGACACCCTCACCACCCGCCGCATTGACATCGCATGCATCCAGGAGAACAAGTGGACCGGGGCCAAGGCAAGGGATATTGGCGACGGTTTCAAGCTATACTACAATGGCAAGAAGCCTCAAAATGGCGTGGGAATTGTGGTTAGCCAGAAATTGCAGGACAATGTGGTCGAAGTGACACGTATCTCGGATCGGCTCATTACACTCAAGATCGAAAAGGCGCCATCACCGTACGAGTAATCTCCTGTTACACTCCCCAGACCAACTGCCCGGAAGCGGACAAAGACGATTTCTGGGGAAGCCTCGATGCCCTTCTACGAACATCCGAACCCGAAGAATACGTTGTTATTGGAGGCGACCTCAATGGTCACGTTGGACGAGACAGGACTGGCTATGAAAGATTCCATGGTGGACAAGGGTATGGAAGCCACAACGAGGATGGGGAACGCGCCCTGGACTGTGCAGAAGCGCATGATCTTGCAGTGGCTAACACCTCCTTCAAGAAGAAGATATCGCATCTCGTCACGTATTCCAGTGGCGGAAGAGAAACGCAAATCAATTACTTCCTCACTCGACGGCAACACCTGAAACTAATAACTGATGTCAAGGTCATCCTGTCTACCAATATCTGCCCACAACACCGGCTGCTCATCATGGACCTCAAGCTAGACCTCGGCCAACGACGACAGGTGAGAACCACCAATGAAGAAAAGATCAAGTGGTGGAGGATGGCCGAATGCAGGAAAGACCTCACGGAAGTGCTAAGATCGATCGACCTCAACAGCGGCAGCAACCATTCAGTCAAGGCCGAATGGAACCAGATAGCCGACCAAATCCGAGCAGCGGCAGCTAACGTCCTGGAGAAGACCAAACCGGGGAAGCGCTTCATCGACAAACAGGTGTGGTGGTGGAACCCAGAAGTCCAGGACGCTGTGAAAGAGAAGAAGGCCGTGCTGAAGAAGTGGCGCCAATCCAGAGGCGATGAGGACTACCAACAGTACAAGAGCCTGAAGGCGAAGGCAAAGAAGGCAGCTGCAGTGGCGAAGGCTGCGCATTACGACCAGCTTTACCACGACTTAGACGAGCCCGGAGGGGCGAACAAGATATACCGCCTGTCCAATAGCCGTCACCGCTCAACGCAGGACATCGGCCAAGTGAAACATGTCAAAGACACCAATCAACAAGTCCTGCGAGATCCACCCGCCATCCTCAATCGCTGGAGCGAGTACTTCTCTCTGATGAGCAATGAAGAATTCCCTCATCCGCCAATCCACAGCGCCGACCCTGTCTATGGCCCAGTACCACCGATCACGACAGCCGAGGTAAAAGCCGCCGTCAAGAGAATGAAGAATGGGAAAGCGCCTGGCCCCGACGACATCCCCGCCGAAAACCTGGAAAATCCTTGGCCAACAAGGTGTCGCCGCTCTCGCCTCCCTATTCAACAACATCAGGGAGGGCAAGGTACCAGCAGTATGGGCAACCAGCGTCACGGTCCCAATCTGGAAAGCCAAGGGCGATGTCACCGACTGCGCCAATTATCGACCAATCCGTCTTTTATGCCACACCATGAAGATATTTGAAAGAATCTTGGACGCCAGCCTACGCCAGATTGTCACAATCACGCCAAACCGATGCGGAACTACCGACGCCATACACGCGGCGAGGCTACTGGTGAAGCACCGAGAGAAGAACCAGACGGTGCACATTGCAATCCTGGACTTAGAGAAGGCATTCGATAGAGTGCCCCACGACCTCATCTGGATCCCCAGTGGGAACATCGCCACCCTTCGCCATCAACGTGGGAGTACACCAAGGCCCTTGTCGCCCTTCCTGTTCATCCTCTGCATGGACACTGCGACCGCCGACCTCCAGCAACCCCACCCATGGTCACTCCTCTATGCCGACGACGTATTCTTAGCAAACCAACTCAGGAGTGAGCTGCAACAACACACGCAGCAATGGAAGACTCGTCTAGCTGACCACGGACTGCGACTCAATACCAAGAAGACGGAGTACATGGAAGCCGGCCCCCAAACTGATGGCACCATCAATATCGACGGGGAAGACCTGAAGAAAACCAGCGAATTCAAGTACTTGGGATCGTCAATCAGCGCCGACGGAGACATCCTCCCGGATGTGCGAGCAAGGGTCAACGCAGCGTGGATGAAGTGGCGTCATGTAACCGGCGTGCTCTGTGACCGCCGAATGCCAGACCATCTCAAGGCGAAGATCTATTCAATTCAATTCAATTTCAATTCAATTTTATTTATATAGCGCTTTTAACAATGGTCATTGTCTCAAAGCAGCTTCACAAAAATTAAAGAAATTTAACAAATCATAATAATAATAATAATAATAAATGAATTAAATAATAATAATAGAAAATAAATAAATAAAAACAAATAATAATAATTATAGAAAAGAAAATAATTGGAAGTGTGGATGTGTGAGAAAAATGTGCAGATAATAATGAGACGAATGAATGAAATTTCTCTGATGAGCAAGCCAAGGGTGACGGCGACGGTGGCAAGGAAAAACTCCCTGAGATGGCATTAGGAAGAAACCTTGAGAGGAACCAGACTCAACAGGGAACCCATCCTCATTTGGGCGACAACAGATAGAAATGATATAACATCTTGTGTGTTGTGCAGGTGAGAATTCAATATGACAGAAATTATTTAAATTGACATGAAGACCAGTTCAGCATAGGGATGAGTCAGTAGGTGCAGAGGGCAGATGAGGTCTGGATCACTGGAAGCACAGGAGCAGCATGTGTAGCTCCAACCATCATAAAGCTGAATCCAGCTGGAGCTGGTCCTTCTCTGGATGCCTCAGGAACCTCGCAGGGTCGGCCTTTGTCTACTGAAGTTGGCAAAATCTCCCGATGCCTCGGGATGGGTAGAGAAATACAGAACAGATGGGGAGAATTAGCGTAGTTGCCATTCGGTATAGGTGTACTGGAGTATGAGTAGTGGGATGAGTTATGTGTATGCCAGATTAAAAAGCTGCGTCTTGAGTCTACTTTTGAACTGAGAAACCGTGTCTGCTCCCCGAACACTGTCTGGAAGGCTATTCCAAAGCTTTGGAGCTAAATATGAAAAAGCCCTACCCCCTTTTGTAGATTTTGAAATTCTGGGAACTACCAGAAGTCTGGAGCTTTTTGATCTTAAGGCGCGTGGTGGATTGTAGCGTATCAGAAGACTGGTTAGGTATGTGGGAGCTAAACCATTTAAGGCCTTGTATGTAAGTAATACTATTTTGTAACTTATTCTAAACTGAACAGGTAGCCAGTGCAGGGATGATAATATTGGGGTTATATGATCATATTTTCTGGATCTAGTGAGAACCCTGGCAGCTGCATTTTGGATTAACTGAAGCTTGTTTATTGAGGATGCAGGACAACCACCTAGTAATGCATTACAATAGTCCAGTCTGGAGGTCATGAATGCATGAACTAGTTTTTCTGCATCAGATACGGATAAGATGTTCCTAAGTTTAGCAATATTTCGAAGATGGAAAAAGGCTGTTTTTGTGATATTTGAAATGTGATTTTCAAAAGACAAGTTACTGTCTAATATTACTCCCAGATCTTTTACTGCTGAGCTGGTAATAACAGTACATCCTTCTATAGCTGGATTGTGAAAGCTGTTGTGTGCTGGTTTTTGGGCCAATAAGTAATATCTCTGTCTTATCTGAATTTAATAAAAGAAAGTTATTGGTCATCCAATCTTTTATGTCCTGGACACACTCAGTTAATCTAGACAACTTAGGTATTTCGTCTGGTTTAGTTGAGATATATAATTGGGTATCATCAGCATAACAATGGAAACTAATCCCATGTCTTCTAATGATGTTACCCAAGGGAAGCATGTATATTGAGAACAACAGAGGTCCTAAAACTGACCCTTGTGGGACCCCATATTTCACTGGCATTACACCAGACGGTTCTCCATTTAGATCTACAAAATGGTAGCGATCAGACGGGTAAGATCTAAACCATTTTAATGCCTGTCCCTGAATACCTATATAATTTTGTAAGCGATCTATGAGAATATTATGATCTATAGTGTCGAATGCAGCACTAAGATCAAGCAAGACTAGCAATGAGATGCAGCCTTGGTCTGAAGCTAAAAACAAGTCGTTTGTAATCTTAACTAGTGCAGTTTCTGTGCTATGATGGGGCCTGAAACCTGACTGAAATTCTTCAAGGATGTTGTTATCCTGCAAGAATGTGCAAATTTGAGCTGATACTACTTTTTCTAGTATTTTTGATATGAACGGGAGGTTTGAAATCGGTCTGTAATTTGTTATTCCATTCGCGTCCAAATTTGATTTTTTAAGAAGCGGCTTAATAACTGCTAACTTGAAAGGTTTAGGGACGTGACCTAGATATAATGAAGAATTAATAATGTTTAGAAGTGGCTCTCCAACCGTAAGCATCACTTCTTTTAAAAATCTGGTTGGGATTGGGTCTAACAGGCACGTTGTTGATTTAGCCGAGGTGATGAGTGTATACAGCTCTTCCTGTCCTATACCTGTAAAGCAGTGAAAATCTAAATGTGAAGCTATAGGCTGAACTGGATCGTGAGATACTATTAGAGGTTGAACCTCCATTATTTTCTTCCTGATATTATTGATTTTTTTTTTCATTAAAGAAGTCCATAAAGTCTTCACTTCTAAACTGTGATGGGATACTCTCTGCGGGCATCTTAGGTTTTGTTAAGCGAGCCACTGTACTAAATAAGAACCTGGGATTGTTTTGGTTTCTTGCTATCAGTTGGCTAAGATGTTCGGTGCTAGCAGTTTTTAGAGCCTGTCTATAGCTGCACATACTGTCTTTATACGCAATTCGAAAAACTTCTAATTTAGTTTAGAATCTACAAGACTGTAGTACGACCAGTCGCACTTTATGGCTCCGAATGTTGGCCCACCACAGCGAAACACAAGCAAACCCTCAATACGATGGAAATGCGGATGCTCAGGTGGTGCCTTGGCCTCACGCGCTGGAAGTGTTTAAGTGCCAGACATACAGTTGCCTTTCCCACATGCTCTGCATCACATGCCCCACATTGTACAAAAAATGCCCTGAAAAAAATGAAATGATGTACACGGAATGTTTACTAAGCGCAGACCCGCCGTTTGTGACATTTGCAATATGCGGTTTCAAGAGATGTGTTAAATAATTTAATTCCATTGAAAACCAATAACGCTCTTTCAAATAATCATTAGGAAATTAAAAAAACATCAATACACGGTCTTATAGCTCTCTCCCGGCGAAAAAAACCTTGTATAATTTGTGCCTCCACGTCCACAGGATCCTCATTAAAAGGGCGGCGCCATGCTGAATAACCTTCTGAAACAAACTTACCCTGGAACATAACCTGCTACCGAGCAGGTTATCTTCAGAGAGTAAGTTGCTATGGTTACATACAGATGTCGCCTTTAAGACTGCGCGTGTTTTCCCGCGGGATGCCGCAATTTAGCGCGCGGCTTGCCGCGACTTGCCGGAGGCAACATTCGGGAATTTCAAATAAATGTGTTGTGCTTCACTGAATATCCACCAGATGGCGCATTGAAGGACTTTATCTAAAAGCCGGTGGTCCGGGAAAGTCAGTTTCCCTATGTTTCCCCGGTGGCGCGCAGATTCAAATCATGACGTCACTCGCTACCTAACGCTGAGAAGGCGAACGAGGATTTTAACAGTTTTTCTCTCGTTTTAAAGTGTTTTTATGAACTTTTTGAATTAAACAAATAACCTATGCATAATAATCGAGTGTCTTTTCGCTTTTTTTTTTTTTGTATATTTGAAGATAATTCATACGTTTTAAGCCGCTGCAAAAGGCTGGTTTGCTGGGCGAGTACTGACATCACGACTACTTTTATTACACCTACATTTGTTTATTTGTATATGTATATGTATGTTATTAATATTAATTTTTTAGAGATTGTGTGTGCGTGCACGGAGAGTTTGTGTTGATAAGTGTATGTGGATAAGTTGATAAGTGTATCAGAAAGCATTAAAATGTTCATTTGAATTAAAATGACACACACACGTCTGTATATACAGTATATCAATTACATATATATCAATTTCATTAGTTCGTTCATTCTATTTGAAGCTTCGGATGTTTTTTTTTGTTTTTTTTTGGTTTGGTTAGATTAGTTCTGAACTCGCTTCCGTGAAACTATCCCTAAAACAATGTACTGAGCCCTCCTGAGGATATAAAGCTTTATTATTGTATTTGAATAAATAATCAGATCTACCACAGCAGATAATAAACTATGGTGTGTCATAACTGAAGTAAACAGCACGATTTTGCCTCGTTTCGTTGGACGGGAACGTGGTTCACTTGGCTGCGGTGTATTATAAACCTGTGGAATGTTTCACTGTTTATGCTCACATAAGAGTAATAAATGCGAGTGAAATGTGGAAATGATGTGTGGCAACTCAATGAGAACTAAACCAAAGATTTCGGTAACTCCACTGAGTGTAACATCTGCATAGTGACACTGAACATCTTCACTTTTCCGTTTACCTCTGAAAAAAAAGCTGTATTTTGTTTGTTTATATTTAGAGTTTTTATAACAGTAGAACAAGTACCCGCGCGCACGCACACACATAGACACACACACACACACACTCCCCTGAGCCCTCGGGAAACATCCAATCACCGTCGGTATACAAATGAGTCAAGACGTAGTCTAACGTAGTGTCGTGTCGGATTTCAGCGGTCACGGAGTGGGAAGACTTTGAAGAAGCTGCAGTGACAGTAAACAGCTGAACAACTTCATTTTTCCGTTTACCTCTGAGGAAAAAAAGGTGTATTTTGTTTGTTTATATTTAGAATTTTTATAGTAGTATAAGAGAAAGTTACAGTTTGGTCTGTACTGTAGTTCGCACCCTTGTAGAGAATAAATAAATGAATAACACCTTCATATCCCCTCTCAAGAGTGTCATAGTCCATTGTTAGTTTTACTGATCTGGCTGAACTAATTATCACTACACAAGTACCCTAACACCATTGATCATGAGTCTCAGCTGAACCTAATTCTATACTTGTAACAGAAAATGTAGATGCAGATTCCAAATGTGTATTTATATAATAGATAGATAGATAGATAGATGTGTGTGTGTGTAGGCTCTACGCAGGGGCAAGAGAGGGCAGCACACCCTTAAATGTCTGCACATGTTAATATATTCCTAAAATGTATATATTACAAGTTGATAAACTGATCTGCGGTAGCGGAAAAATCCGCTGAAAATAGGACAGGCTTCAGCGCACACGCACACACACACATACACATGCGCGCACACACACACACACACACACACACACAGACACACCTCCCTTGAGCCCTGCGTCTGTCGGATTTCAGCGGTCACGGAAAGACTTTGAAGCAGTTTATATATGAATCTAAGCTTGAACTTATCAGCATTGTAAATATATAATACTTTTCAAATAAAATTGCTATTACTTTGACCCTGAAGTTTAGTTTAGCACACACAAAAAACAGAAAAGTCATTTCTGGTAAATCAACGGAATGTGTAGTTTATTTACAGTAATTCATTAAAAAATGAATATACATTGTACAGTACACGGTAAACACGGGAAAGATTACAAAATGAAAAAACAAACAGTGTCTACTTTATAAACAGCTTAGTATGTGCGTCGAGATGCTGAAATCCCTTGCATGTTTTTGCTTCCAAGTGGAGAGATATTTGACCGATAGCCTAGAACAAAAGATCTATAGGTGTGATCACAACCCCCTCCGACCGACCGTGCCATCAATCACTGACCACCTCAGAAGTTCCCTCCAATGTATGGCTGCAATACTTGTTTTGCAAGTATTTTTAACACCATTCAAAGGCTTACAAGTTCCATTCAACATATAATGATGTCTCCACATGTTAATATATTCCTAAAATTTATATATTACAAGTTGATAAACTGATCTGCGGTAGCGGAAAAATCCGCTGAAAAAAGGACAGACTACAGCGCACGCGCACACACACACAGACATATTATTGATTATTATTATTAATTATTGATTATTATTATATGACATGTAATTGATAATATTGATCTTAGCTGGATGGTCTAATTCTCAAAACCGTTTAACCTAAAGAAAAACTTAACACACTATAACTATAATATTTACAAAACTGAAAGGTTGTCTTATGTATAATAAAAAAACCTCATAACTCAAAAAGATCATATGTTTTTATATATATTTTTTTAGATTTTTTTTTTATAGTAACTGAACAGCTCTCTTCTCTCCAATCCACTCCTAAACCACAGTCTCCTATTTCTCTGTGCATGCTCTGGAGCCTGTGAATGAATACACGCAGCGGAGGTTTTGTAAACTGTAGAGATACAATAATTTTACTGCTGGAAAAATAGATCAGCATTTTATCTAATTTGAAATATAAACCTAATATTATCTGTTACTTAATATATTTTCTTTAAAAACAGTGTTTTTTTATATCATAAATATAATAATCCATAATCATGTGGGTATCCATATTAGATGGCTTTTAGTGAAATAAAACTGTAACTTACTTTAAAACTAAACATGGTCCCTAAAACGGAGCTCTGGACACAGAGCTACAGACCCCACTGTAACCCCCTTACCCAGTTAGCTAGCAGTTAATGACCACCACTACTTGTGCAGTTCATAAAAGGACAGGTAATGTTTGTCGCGCTGTTGCACAAACAGCACGCTCATTTATTTAAGAGAGAGTTTATGAGAGTATATGAGTGTGCTGCTTTGATGTGCTGGGTATGGCGGGGCATCGACGCCTGATCAGTGTAAAGTAGCGTACTTTACACACACTGATCAGCAGTTGACGCCCCGCCATACCCAGCAGATCAAAGGGACAGTTATCGGCTATAACACGTTGAAGGAGAACTTAATAGTTCTCAAAAATAGTGTAAATGTCTGCAACAATCACTAACCATTAAAATGATTTTCTTTGTAATTAAACACGAAAATATTAATTATATTTCCATATATACACACACATACACACACACACACACACACACAAGGGCGTAGGTTTGCTACCTATGACTCCAACTAATACCCCATCCCCAATCCCCTTTTCCACCCACCAACCCCATGCCCCATCCACCTACCAACCTCCCACCCCAACTATGTCCACTGAATACATGTTTTTCTTAATATGGTGCAAAATCACTTTACATTAATACTAGCAATGCTTCGATTGATATTAATCCACTCGAAATGCAATTCATTAAGTTAAATTAAGAAATAATGTAAAGTTTTGTTTCATAACTGACAAAAAGATAGTCTTTAATAAAATAAAAACTATTCTTTATTGAGCCCTAGTGCAAATGAAACATCTCAATCATCTGTATATATATAAAAGTAGATTACATCTAAACATGAACTACTAGGTAGAGTACCACACAACAGCTCAATGCCTATTGCTCCTATATGAAGGAGACAAAAACATGCCTTCGCCTCTCGTTAACAAAAATAAACTGCTGGCATATTTGTTTGACATCAATATTGTCCAGGCTGTTCTTTTTTTCTTCTGATAAACACTAAAGGTGATATTTTGTAGAATGCTGAAAACCTGTAATCATTGATTTACATAGTATTTGTTTTTCCTGCTACGGAAGTCAATGTTTTCAGCTTTTTCCCCCAATATCTTATTTTGTATTCAACAAAATAAAGAAAATCATTAAAATTTGGAACCACTTAAGGAGTAAATAGTGAGTAAAGTTTTTTGGGGGGTGAACAATGGCTTTGACCCTAACTCTTCCCCTCTGACTGCACTAGGACCGGACAGCATTGCCACCTGATGAAATAGCGTGACAAAAAAGTGAAATGTCAGTTCAAAACTTTTGCCAAAAACACTAATGAATCACTTACATCCTCAGCCTATCACTCCTCATAATGCTAAATATTAGTATAATCGACATGTATAATACACGCACACATATTATATGTTATATACTGTATAATCAACATTCAGATTGACCTCCTGTGAACTCGCCTCTTCACCTGAACTACAACATGGCTGATCTGCTTCTGTCCCCTAATTGAAAAACATTGAGGGATTCCTTATGAGCATGGACAGAGAATGCCTCAGCCTATTATTGGTAACAATGTTAAATCTCAGGACAACTACAGTGGCTTGCAAAAGTATTCGCCCCCCCCGTGAACTTTTCCACATTTTGTCACATTACAGCCACAAACATGAATCAATTTTATTGGAATTCCACGTGAAAGACCAATACAAAATGGTGTACACGCGAGAAGTGGAACGAAAATCATACATGATTTCAAACATTTTTTTTTTACAAATAAATAACTGAAAAGTGGGGTGTGTGTAATTATTCAGCCCCCTTTAGTCTGAGTGCAGTCAGTTGGCCATAGACATTGCCTGATGAGTGCTAATGACTAGAGAGCACCTGTGTGTAATCTACACTCTCTCCATCGCTGTCTGATATACAGCACAGGTGTTTAGGTTCTGTTACCTGACAAAACAGGATAAACACATGCCATTTAAACAGCAATAATTTTATTTCACTTTTTCTGAGTCTTAGTGTGCAAACCTCGAATCAAATCATTAATGTTCGCCAAGTAAGTGAATGCATTTTAAAAATTATTTTTCTGAAGTGGATTGTCTATTGGTGTCAACAAAATTCTAGCCATATGGCAATATTAGTATATTAGTTTATCAATTTCTTTCACAATACTGATTTCTGACAAACAGTCATTAGATTAGGAGACTGACAGGGATCATATTTATACTTTTTCATTTAGCTGTTTAATCTGCTGTTAGTTTTACGTCCGTATTCACAGACTATAACCTGGCCTGCTGTACTGAATGTGAGTCCACTGCATTTGGCGCTGCTTGTGTCTGAACGCAGCCAATCGTCTATCACATGATGGCAGGGAAAGGCACTGCCAATCAAAGTGTTCACATGTGTTTTGGGGGCGGGAGGACTCAAGAAGAGAACGTGATTTATCCCTTTCTGCGTGTCTAGGTTAATGTTGACAGAACGATTAAAAAAAAGTGGATTAAATTATTGGTGGGGACATTTCAATGGACTCATCCCCTCCGTCCACCCTAAATCTACGCCCCTGTATATATATAATTTAAAACTATTTATTCATTTGTCTTTTATTTACTTACTTACTAGCGAATGCTTTTTTAGGGCTCTAAAAACTACGGCAGTATGAGTGACAATGGAATAGTACGTGTGAGTTGCACCGGTCACACACACACACACACACACACACACACACACACACACACACACACACACACACACAATAAATATATATATATATATAATTAAATTCTTAAAACATCGTGTTCACCCATGCACTGAAAAAAAGAACTTGTAAGATTTACTTGATAAAATCCTCATAACAATTTGGACACAGATTTTAAGTAAAGTTTATTGCTCCAATATTAAGGCTGAATCCCATTTCTACCCCTTCCCCCTACCCTTCCATTTGACGCGTTCACGTGCAGGGGTAGAGGTGTCTCATTTCTCTTTTGGTTGGAGGTGTAGGGGGAGGGGGGAAGGGCCAGATAGCCCTCCAAATGAAGATTTTTCAGGACCTCACTTCAAACGAAGGGCTAAGCGAAGTTTTCAACATGGCTGCTCACTCGAGCAAGCAGACCCATAAATGTTAACTCATTTTTGCCATTAATAAAGATTTTTATGACAAGTTTTCATTATATGTATATTACCTTTAGTCTTGTGTTTGTGTTTATGGTGATGTTCTGTAAAGAAACGTTTGCAAAAAAAATCGCTAAAGTTTGCTAGCGGATAGTACAGATTGCACAATATTACAAATATATATTTTTATGTCACATACACTTTACTGCATGCTACAAACAAATATGAAAGTTCAGTAGCACGGCATTTTGCCGAGCATTTGATAACGCATTGTTTGTTTTGCTTACGGCCATACACTATTGTTTTGCTTACACTATTCTTACTTATTGCAACGTGACCACAGTTTTGTAATTTATATTCTGTATATGGACGGCTGAGGAAACCCGAAGACTCAATGAGCAACTTTTTTAAAAATCGAAATACGGCGCAAAAAACCTTTGGGAGTGATTAATCTCTCTTATTGGAATGTGTGATAAACATCGGCGCATGTCCTCTGACGTAACATTGGGAACCCTCGACAACGTATGATGACGTATAACAGTGTTGTCCCATTTCTTAGGGGAAATATTTATACCCTTCCCCTTTCCACTTCGTTTCAAGGGACAAGGGGAAGAAAATAGAATTTTGATTCAGCCTAAGTAAAACTCACCCGTAATTGTCAGGTAAAATTTACTTAATTAAATTAACAATAAAAGAAATCAAGTAAAATTACATAATTATATTTAATGCACAAATTAGATTTATTTAAAATAATCAAGTAAAGTTAATTCATTATTGTATCAGCAGGAACCTTAATTTTATGAAATTACTATCATTTTGTTTTGTGAGATTTTCCCTTAACTTGGTTTTATCAATTTATATTACTCCCTATAATAATGTAAACATTGCTAATTTATGTTTTGGAAAAAAACTTAAGTAATTATTTCATCTATATCTTTCATAAATCACACAACTAAAATATAATTAAACAGTTTATTCACCAACATTACCAAATATTTGTGACATTCACAGTCTAGATCCAAGTTGTCTTTTTAATAAAAGTGCATTCAGCTAAATTTTGCATCCATAGAAAAAAACTGCACGGCACCAGGGCCTGAAATACTTGTTTTAAACAAAATTGTGTAAAATAATAAATAAATAAAATACAGCATTCACTTAGAAATAAAATACAGCAGAAAATACATTAAACAAACTGTAGAATAAACGTTAAAACGTAATAGCCCTCGGAAGCAGTGAAGTTGCAACATTCAAATCAGCACTCTGGACTAGTGCACTTAAAAGTATGCCATTGAAACCATAACGCATTAAAACATTAAGCTGAACATGTAAACACAACATGTAAAGACTTGTAGTCAATCCAAATCAAATGTTTTAAGATAACTTCATCTTTAAAGCTTGCACTTTTGGTGATAGCTTAATCCCATCAAGTTCTAGAAGAACTTTCTGAAAATAGCTCAAATGTGTAGCGCAGTGCTCGGAGCTATTGCCACATTCTTGCAAAATTTACTCTCCTTCAAGGATTATGGATACACCAACCGGTTCTTCCCCTTCAACAGCACAGACGACAAGGATTTTAAGAAGGTGCATACTGGCATCACTTCGTCTGTCCCCCTGCATAAAATGTACAAGAAAATAAATAATTTATTTTGAGAAGCAAAAAAAAAATCTGAATTGCTTCAACCTGTGCTGACTTCATTTCACAGAGAAAAAAAAAAATTAAAATAATTGATAATAAAAAATGACCATCACTTCATATACTTCAGATTGTTAAACTTGGGTTAAATTGCTTTAGCAATAATCTTGCATCACTAAAACATTGTAAAACATGGCATGAGATGGCTACACTCCATAGATTACTCTGCACCTTTACAGTGTCAGGAAATCCTATGATGAATGCTGAGTTTGTATTTAAAGGGTTAGTCCAAACATGAAAATTCGTTCAATAATTACTCAGATTTATATATTCATTTGCATTTATATGCTTCTGTCCAATACAACAAACACTATATTCAAGGTATTAATAAATTGTATAATTAATAAGAAAACAATGCTTTACCAGGCAATCATCAAAGAGATCCTCTTCAGATTCACGTCTCATCTTTACGCTTTGTTTCTGTGAAAATATTTACATTGTATCATTACATAATCTTTTATTCGTACAACTACATTTAGGCATTTCTTCATCTTTTGTAAGTTTGCCTTTATCCAAAGCAAATTACAAAAGAGGAAGGCATCAAGCATGTCAAGCAGTGCTACTAACACAAAGTTTCTGACACCGTTAGAAAAATACAAGATAGATCAGCGAGGGATTAAGGAAAAAGTGAGAAGCAAGAATCATGTGTGGAAAGATTAAGCATGCAGGGTCACAGGATGATTCGACTTATTTTTATTGTCTGCAATGCGATTTAGACAAATTAGAGCTGCTGTCAATACTGTATGAACATATGTACAGGTTCTTTACTCGTAACTCATTAATAAAGTTCGGCTTCAGAAAAAAAAAACGTTTATTGCTAGTGCTCTTTTACCATTTAATGCTTTAACACACACGACTCAGTTTGTTCAGAAATGGCATCTAACTGGCGAGCCTTTGTCTGAACACGCCGTTTTCACTCGGGGTGGGGGTAAGAAACACACATCTCGGTGTATTAATCCGCGCGCTCGGTTCGTTATTATTTTATTTATTTATTTATTTATTTATTTACCACAGGACCCCTGGGGGGCTCCGTAGGTTCAGGTTTTTACACGAAAACGGTGTTTTGTGAATCTCCACACTATTAAAAACTGAAATTGCTAATTGTACGTCCTGAGATTAAGATGAACATTAATTGGGAGTCATGAAAGCGAGAATCACATCCAAAAAAGAAAGCTAAACTTACCTCGAACACGACAAACTCCAGCTCGAGCCACGCCGTGTTGTACCTCCGTGATGATCCACAACCGACTGATCCACAGCGCGGGCACAGCGTTTCCAAACACGCATGCGCAGTTTAATTTGCACACGTTTTCGGCTTCAGTAGACACACAATACTTCAGACTGAAACACGACTGCCCCCTACAGGTAATGAAGGGCATGTTCACAGCTTCCAGCACGCAGCCGCGCAAAGCCGCGGCAAGTCACGGGATCCCTTTTCTCGAAACGCGCGTTTTTAATGGCGACATCTGTACATACCCCGAAATTTACCTCTTCGGTTTTTGGAACCGAAAGTTGAGGTTATCCACTAACTTATCCGGGTATGTCATATAACCTGGGGGCTGTTCCATGAAAGTAGCTAAATAAAGCCAGACTTCCGCGCAAAAGTGAGACTCAAATTAGCGGCATCTCCAAATTAAGCCTCATGTCGTTCCATAAACGTAGCTCAGCTGTAACTAATCGAGGCTTATTCAAGGCAGGCTTGCATAGCTCACTTTGTGCGCGCACCCACGATATTTTAAAAGCCCGCGAGGATGTGGAACGTGGGCTGTGAAAATGGACCCAGTTGCAGGTGGAGGTGTGAGTCATGAGCCCTCTAGCTCTTCTGTGGTGTCGCCGTAGTGAGAGCGGAGGCACTGGGGCCGGTATGCGGGATGCGTAGCGTCGCATTGCCGCCGGGGCGAGAGACAGAGCCGTGGTCGTGAAGGCGGAAGTGTTAGGTCGGGGCCGTGAAGTCCGTCCGCGATGTCGTCGCGCCAAAACGTGAAGCTGAGCCGTGGTCGAGGAGGGGAGAGCAAGAGATCAAAGCCGTGTGATCAGTCAGCGAGGGCGTCGAGCCAAAACAGACGCGAAGCAATCCCGGTGGTCGAGAAATGAAAGCGAAAGTTCAAAGCTGTTAAATCCAAGCGTGGCGATAATCCAAATCATGAGACGAGGGGGAAAAAACGAGAGACAAGCGACATCGGCAAAGTGATATGTCATGAACAGAAACGCGAGAAAACTATGGCGAAACAACACACAATAATCCAGCGTGAGGCAGCGCGCTGCGCTTCCTTATAAGCTGGATGAAATCAGCGCCAGATGAGAAACCGGTGTGCCGGCGGGGCGGTCCGGGAGGAGCGATGACAGCGTGGGAAAGCATGACCACGTGATGAGGGTCTGACAGCGTGGGAAAGGAAATATCAAAAAGTCTTTGATCAGCACGAAGGCACTGAGAGCGTGACAGAAACATAGATCCGAAATGAGCCAGACAGGTAAAACACAGGCAGTTTTTTGATCTGGTTATGATCCGTATTTGTGTAGGGCAGTGGTGGCTCAGTCGGTTAAGGCTGTGGGTTACTGGGTTACTGATCGGAAGGTCGGGGGTTCAAACCCCAGCCAAGTTGCCACTGTTGAGCCCTTGAGCAAGGCCCTTAACCCTATCTGCTCCAGGGGCGCTGTAAGCTGGCTGACCCTGCGCTCTGACCCCAGTTTCCTAATTGGGATATGCGAAGAAGAAATTTCGCTGTGCTGTAAAAAGTACATGTGACAATAATTGAATATTCTTCTTATTCTTCTTCTTTTTTCTCCGCTGCTGAGCAAACGCTGCGGATGGTGATTTAATACACGGACATATTTTTGCACCTTGAATAAAGTATTCCAACTTGTTCAAATTATTGTTTTGTTATTTTTATTTATTGGGAAAGTGTATTTTACATGAAAAGGTGTTATGTTAATGTTTAAAAAAAAGTTACTAATTAGACCATCTCTAGTTCTGAAATGCCATCTGTTCTGGACAATGTGAATAAAGGAAATAATGTCCATTTTGAGCATGCAGGCATAACCCCTGTCCCCAAGCAGGACTCCATTAACCTCCCCTGCAAAAGAAGGTATCAATTACATGTGCTGTGACACTCCAGTTCAAGACTGTGTATGTATATATATATATATATATATATATATATATATATGAAGACTTATAAAGTTATGTGTGCCTACTTAGTTACAACTATTGACTGTTGACTGTTACAACTATTTATCTTTTAAAATTATGATCACTAGTTTCCATGAAAAATGCTTATGAAGTAAAAACCCTTGCTTGAAATGTTCTCTTGCAAACCTCTGTGCCAGTGAGGATGCTCGAAAGATCCTGGAGTCATGGACAGAGCCTGTCCATTTTGCCTCAACATTAGTAATTAGGCAGTTGCTGTAACAGATCATCTGAACAAAGAGAGTGGATTTAGTGATATAGCATATTTTGTCTGGCAGAGCATTAATTTAAGATTGCTCAATATATGAATTGATGAACAATGTCAAATTCAGAGCTAAATCACTGGCAATGTATGGAGTTATTACAGACCTGTACATTGAGGCTATAGAAAGATTTCCTGTTCACATAGTCTGCCTCAGTTGGACCAGCTGGGGCCTGTATTTTGATGTGGGTGCCATCCACAGCACCCAAGACATTGGGAAAACCTGAGGAACAAATTTAGCTTAATAAGGCATATCAATTTTTAAGTCTACTTTAACTGTCACATACCTGCTATTGCATAAAAGTTCTCCTTGATCCTCTGTGTTGGTAGATGGCCAGGAAAGGTGATATAAATATTTAAATATTGCCTCAGAGAAAGGTAGACCATCCTTATTTCACGGCATACGGTTGCTTTAAATGCTCAGCATCACCAACACTGTAGAGGAATGTCCCACTGGCGAAGAAACGCAGTGCAATAAAGACAGATTGCACTGTGGTCAGGCATTGCCTTTGCCATGTGGGTTTGCTGAGGTGTGGTTCCAACAGCTCTATAGGTAGACTATACTGGAGTGGCAGAGAATTATGTTAGAGTGGTGCATGTCTGAGAGCGCTAAGACAGTGGTGAGATGTGCTGTAGGTGTGACAGATGAGTTCAAGGTGAAGGTGGGTTTGCTGAGGTGTGGTTCCAACAGCTCATAGGTAGACTATGCTGGGTCTGCTGAACCGGTATCTCTTCCACAGATAGTCATCTGGGAAGGCAAGAGGGTTTACTCTGTCCCTAAAGACCCTTGGGGCTGGTGGTCTGAAAGCTCTTTCTAATATCCGTGCACCCTCATCCACAGGGTCTTCAATAAATGGACAGGCCATAATTACGTACTGGGGCTTCTCTGTTTCTCTTTCGTTCTGAATCTCCATGCAGGTGTTGATCTCACTCAGTACTGCTTAAATAGGCCTGACCTTGTATGTAATAAAACACACACCAAACATAAACAGAACAAAAACAACAAAAATCCCTCCTGCATAACCACAGCAGGAGGAATGCAATCAGTACACAGCAAGCACATATAATAGAACAAAAATTCCTCGGCGGGCTTCACACAAACAAACATCTTCAACCATAAGTACTCACATGCACACTGGACAAAACATATCCCGCATTCGGGTTTACATAACAATGCATGGTTCGATGCAGCATTCGCTCCAGTGGTCCCTTCAGCTTGCGTCCCAGTGCTATCTCTGCTGGGGTATAACCAGTGCTTTCCTGCCAGGCCGTGTTGATAGCAAATCGGAACTCGGGAAGCCATTGGTCCCACTGCTTGTGGTTTGCTTTGACGAATGCTTCGATCATGAATTTTAATGACCGGTTAGTTCGTTCAGTGATGTTGGTCTGGGGATGGTATGCGGTGGTGAGCTTCTGGGTGAATGCCCCAGTGCCGGCAGATGGTGTTGAGTAGCTGGGACATGAACTGTGGACCTCTGTCCGAAACTAGGTAAGCTGGAGTGCCCCAGCGTGAAAAAATATCCCTAGTTAAAATGTTGGCTATATTATGAGCCTTTGCTGTTCTTAAAGGAAACACCTCTTGCTGCAGTAATCCACGACCACCAGCAGATGTTCGTTAAGTTGGGATGAACGTGGAAACAGACCCATAAGATCTACCCCCAACATAAAACCAGGTTTCACCACAGCTGTGCTTTGTAGTAAGCCTGCCAGTTTACTAATACGGGGTTTGTATTTCTGACAGATACAGTTCTTACAATACTCCCAGACCTCTCTACGTATCTCTGGCCAGTAGGCAACCTCCAGCAGCCTCCGTAGGGTCTTCATCCGTCCCAGATGGCCACTGAGAGGGTTGTCGTGGGCATACTCCAGATATTGGGGTCACAGAGACGTTGGGATGACCAGCTGGAAGAGACTACACCCCCCCTGCTTGGGGATCTGGTGGTATAGGAATTGGTTAATCACACAGTAATGAATTTTATTAACATCAGGTTCTAACCTTGCCTCATTCCACAGTGTACAAAGAGCTTCGTCTGCCCTTTGGGCCCTCTCCAGCTCCCCCCAGTCACACGGCAGCCCCCACTGTAGATCATTGCCTCTGTGCACCGCCAGGTGGGCATCCGTGGTCTCTCTCTCCCAGCGCCGTGACATGGAATCAGGTACGGTGTTGCACTGCCCCTTACGGTACTGCACCACGAATTCAAATGCTTGCAGTCTGAGTACCCAGCATGTGAGGCGTGAGGAGGGGTTCGGCTGATTGAAAATCCAGGTTAGGGCAGCATGATCAGTAATAATGGTGAATACTTTACCCTCCAGATACTGACGCCATTTTTCCACTGCCCATATCACAGCTAGACACTCCTTCTCTGACGCAGAATATTTGCTTTCAGCCCCATGGAGCAGCCGGGAGGCATAAGCAATAACATGTTCCCCATCCTTGTGGTCTTGAGTAAGCACCGCACCTAAACCGATGTCACTGGCGTCCATCTGTACCTTAAAGGGACGGTTAAAGTCTGGGGCTGTTAAAACTGGCATGCTCTGAAGAGCCATTCTCAGGCCCCCGAAGGCTGACTGGCATTCGGAGGTCCATACCCACTTGACCCCCTTTTTTCTTCAGGGCGTGCAACGGAGCAGCCCGCTCTGAGAAGTGAGGGATGAACCGGTGGTACGAACTGGCTAGACCAATGATGCACTGTAGCTCCTTAAGGCTGCAGGGAACAGGATAAGTTTGAATAGCTGCTACTTTGGCCTCATCAGTTTTAATGCCTTCGGCTGATATTGTGTGTCCCAAGAAGGAGAGAGATGTTTGGCATAGGTTAAATTTTTTTAGGTTAAGAGTGAGGCCAGCTGCTTCAAGGAGCGAAAACACTTGTTGGAGATGAGTGAGGTGGGTACTGATGTCTCTGGAATAGACCCCAATGTCATCTACAGTATGTAGACGAAACAGTATTTCCCTATGGCTTCTGCCAACACAGAGTTCATTAGCCTCTGAAAAGTAGCCCCTGCGTTTTTCAGACCAAATGGGAGGCGAATAAATTCATACTGATTATTTTTGGTGATGAAAGCCGTTTTAGGGATACTATCCGGGTGCATTTCCACCTGCCAATACCCACTATGCAGGTCCAGTGAGCCCATCTAGTGGAGTTTTGCTGTTCAGGGCCCTAAAGTCCACAAAGAAACGGGTTCCACCATCCTTTTTCCCCACCAGCACCACAGGGGTGGCCCATGGCGAGGTAGACGGCCTAATGATCCCTGCTTTCAGCATTTTGGCGACCTCTTCCTCTACAATTTGCTGCTTGTAAACGGGAATTGGGTATGCTTTCTGCCTAATGGGTCTCTCATCGGTGGTGTAAATATGATGGGATATAACCATGGTGTGGCCAATCCTGTCAGTGCATACAGTCGGCCACTCGAATAACAGCTCCTGTAACTGGTGTCTGTGGTGTTCTGACAAGGTGGCATTGCTTACTAGGTCGGAGATTATCGATTTGGTGGAATCTGACACTTGAGGTACTGGATTCGCCACATAAAAGGGAAACTTGGCCATGTGTAGAGGTACAAAGTGGAAAATTATCCCCTTCTTGGCCCTGGATGGTATAGCAGCGCTGACTATAGCAGATAGTCTGCTGGTATAGCAGAAACAACTAAAACTCCGACACAGAGGTACGTTATAATGTCTACCGTTCAGCTTGTTCAGTGTGTAGAGTGCAGGATGTTTAGACATTCTTCCTCCGTCATTAGTGATAACTTTATTTGTGATAGGTGTGTGTTAGTGATCACTCTGACGGAGAAGATATCAGCGTTAGAGGAGCGCATCCAGACTTTAGAGAGGGTTAGACAGAGTGAGAGCAGTGTTATTCCCGTAGCGGACAGTCTGGGTGCCACAGGCAGAGATAATCAGCCCCCGACTCCGGCATTAGAGCCCTCACAGCGGGGCGAGTGGGTGACGACTCGGCGGCATACTCGTTCAGCCAAAGCTAACGCTAAGGCTAGCCTACCGGAGCACACCTCCTCTGCGCCTCACGTGTCCAACAGGTTTGCTCTCCTCAGTGCTGCACCCGCTGAGAAACCTGAAAGAGCTCTGGTTATAGGAGACTCTATACTGAGGCACGTGACATTAGCTAGACCTTTAGGGGCGCCAGCGGCAGTGGTTAGGTGTATCCCGGGAGCCAGAGCACCGGACATAGCAGGTAATCTTAGGGCTCTAGGACAGCACAGGTTCTCTAAGATAGTGGTACATGCTGGAGCTAACGATATACGCCTTCGTCAGTCAGAGGTTAGTAAGAGTAACTTTACAGAGGTGTTTAAATTAGCGAAGGCGATGTCCGATGAAGTAGTATGCTCTGGTCCCATCCCAATGAGACGTGGTGACATAGCTTACAGCAGGTTATGGTCGCTGAACCGCTGGATGTCCAGGTGGTGCTCAAAAAATAATGTGGGCTTCATAGATAATTGGAAGACCTTTGAGGGAAAAGCTGGCCTGTTAGGGCGGGACGGTGTCCATCCCACTCGGGAAGGTGCTGCTCTCATTTCCTGTAGTATAGCTCATAGTCTCAGTAGAGGTCTAGTTAATCGGTGACAATCCAGAGCCCAGGCCAGGGAGCAGACAGACAGGCTAAACCAACCGTCTGCTAGCTGCATAGAGTCGTCACTCAGGGTTCACCTTATTGAGACTGTGTCTGTTCCCCGATCTAAGCAAAAATGTAGAAAGACTCAGAAAGTCTGTTTCAATAATCTAATTAACATAAAGACCACAAACTCCGATCATACTGAATGCGCAGCCGGCACCTCTGATCTGAAGCTAGGATTGTTAAATATTAGATCTCTCACATCAAAAGCAGTTATTGTTAATGAAATTATCACAGATCAGGCGTTTAATATACTCTGTTTAACTGAAACATGGGTTAAACAGGACGAGTATGTAGCTCTAAATGAAGCTAGTCCTCCTGGATACAGCTACATACACCAGCCTCGGTTAACTGGTAGAGGAGGAGGCGTCGCAGTCATTCATAATGATAATCTGTCTATCGTACAAAAACACGGACACAAATTTAACTCATTTGAAATTCTCTATAGTAACATAAGTGTATTTAAGTATATTAAATCAGCTCAGTCGATTCCACTAATTATAATTTACAGACCTCCAGGGCCGTATTCTGAATTTCTTAGTGAATTTGCAGATTTCATCTCAGACCTGGTCGTTTCTGTAGACAAAGTGTTAATTGCTGGAGATTTTAACATTCATTTTGAGAATCCAGAAGACCCTCTGCGAACAGCATTTATATCCATACTGGACTCCGTAGGCGTAAATCAGTGTGTAGTAGGACCCACTCATAAAGCAGGTCACACTTTAGATTTAGTAATATTCTTCGGATTAATTATAAGAAATGTATTCACAATTCCACTGTCTGAAATGATCTCAGATCACTATCTTGTCTCCATTCAAGTGTGTCACAGTGATAATGTACGCACAGCACCGCGCTACCGTATTAAACGTACATTCACATCATCTACCACACAGAGTTTTATCAGTAATCTCCCAGAGTTACCAACTTCGATTAGGTCACCGTCTGACCCCACAGAACTTGATCAGGCGACTGAATATTTAGAGTCGACACTTCGTTGTACCTTAGATAATGTAGCTCCAGCTAAAAGAAAAATTATTAGAGATAAGAAACTCGCTCCCTGGTATAACGATCACACGCGCACTTTAAAACAGACTGCTCGGAAATAAGAGCGTAAATGGCGTCAAACTAAATTGTTGGTATTTCAAATAGCATGGAAAGAGTGCATCCTGAACTATAGGAAAGCTCTTAGTGTAGCTAGATCAACGTATCTCTCCACTCTTATAGAAGAAAATAAAAATAATCCTAGATTTTTATTTAATACCTTAGCCAAATTAACCAGAAATAAGACCACTACAGAAATCTCCACAACAACATCATGCAATAGTGAGGACTTCATGAACTTTTTTAATAATAAAATTGTAAATATCAGGCATAAAATTGAGGCTTTGAAACCAAACAATGTAATTGATACAGATGTTAACCTAGCCATGTCAGATTCAAACCTAGAATACTTTACTCCTCTTGAAGAGAATGAACTAATTTCACTCATCTCTTCTGCAAATTCATCAACCTGTATATTAGATCCTATACCGACACATTTTCTTAAACAGATAGTACCAGTAATAACAGAACCGCTGTTGAGAATAATTAATTCCTCACTCAGCATTGGTTATGTTCCAAAATCTTTTAAAGTAGCAGTTATTAAACCAATAATTAAGAAACCTGACCACGACCCCTGTCAGCTGTCCAATTACAGGCCAATATCAAATCTCCCCTTTATCTCTAAGATTCTGGAAAAGATAGTAGTGGAGCAGCTATGCTCATATCTACATAGAAATGGCATACATTAACTGTATCAGTCAGGATTTAGGCCTCATCACAGCACAGAAACAGCACTCGTTAAAGTAGTAAATTACCTCCTATTGGCCTCTGATCAGGGTTGTGTAACTATGCTTGTATTACTCGACCTCAGTGCAGCTTTTGACACTATTGATCATGCTATTCTTCTTCACAGATTAGAAAATGTAGTAGGAATTAAGGGTACAGCCCTCTCCTGGCTCAGATCCTATTTGACCGATCGTTATGAGTATGTAGACTTAAATGGTGATTATTCTGCATGTTCTCTAGTGGAGTTTGGCGTTCCGCAGGGTTCAGTTTTAGGCCCACTGCTTTTTTCCATTTACATGCTTCCTCTGGGCAACATAATCCGTAAGCATGGTATTAATTTTCATTGTTATGCTGACGACACACAGCTATACGTCTCAACAAAACCTGATGAGAAAAACCATCTTACTAAAGTTGAGCAATGTGTGCAGGACATAAGAAATTGGACGCTAATTAACTTCCTTCTGCTTAATCCGGATAAGACAGAAGTTCTAGTCATAGGACCGCATACAGCTAGAAGTAAAATCTTAGATCACACCGTAACTTTAGATGGCCTTTCTGTTCCGTCAAGTGCAACAGTAAAAGACCTCGGCGTGATTATAGATTCCAGCCTTTCATTTGAAGCTCATGTAGATAATATCACCAGGATAGCATTCTTTCACCTCAGAAATATCGCCAAGATAAGAAATATATTGTCGCTAAACGATGCAGAAAAACTAGTTCATGCTTTTATCACTTCTAGGTTGGACTATTGTAATGCCTTACTGTCTGATTGTTCAGTTAGGTGCATAAACAAGCTTCAGCTAGTCCAGAATGCAGCAGCGAGAGTCCTCACTAGAACCAGAAGATATGAGCACATCACCCCTATCCTATCTTCACCGCATTGGCTCCCTGTGAAATTTCGCATTGATTTTAAAATACTACTCTTGACATATAAGGCATTAATTGGTCTCGCCCCGCAGTATCTGAGCGAACTGCTAATGTCTTACGATCCGCCACGCCTACTTCGGTCAAAGGATGCAGGCTGCTTATCAGTACCGCGTATTATGAAAACTAGCGCTGGGGGCAGAGCTTTTTCTTACAAAGCCCCAAAATTATGGAATAGTCTTCCAAATAGTGTTCGGGACTCAGACACAGTCTCAGTGTTTAAGTCTAGGCTCAAAACCTATTTATTTAGCCAAGCATTTTTATAAATAGATTTGTCATAAGGTAAAGGAGCAGATCTGGGGGACTCATGGACGTAGAGTATTATGGTGAACTGGTATGTTTAGATGCTGTCTTCCTCAGTCTCATTTGATGA
Source organism: Channallabes apus (assembly GCA_030522415.1). Classification (NCBI taxonomy): domain Eukaryota; kingdom Metazoa; phylum Chordata; class Actinopteri; order Siluriformes; family Clariidae; genus Channallabes; species Channallabes apus. The sequence continues at coordinate 35,706,904 of CM060119.1, read as the reverse complement.
CTCAGGTTTGTTGACGGTGAGGTGATTGTTTGCTTTACATCTCAGGGAGCCCTCATGTTTGTGTTTCCTTCTGGCTCTCCCTTTTAGTTATGCTGTCATAGTTAGTCCTGCCGGAGTCCCTGCTTGCACTCTACAGTAAATATACATTCACATTAGACATTGTGACTGTGACCATACCTAATTGCAATCTCTCCTCCTCTTCTCTTCCTCCCCCTCTTTCTCTTTCCTCTCTCCCCCTGTCTCCCCCTTTCACTCTTTCTCTCTCTCTCTCTGTCGAGCTACACATGTGGTTCCTGAGCTGCCAGTGATCCAGACTCCCTCTGCCCTCCGGACCTGTCTGATCCATCTTGGTGCCCGGTTTCTGGTTGGAGGTCTCATCGCATGGATGCCCCGTGTGTCTCTTTAGGATGCGCCTGGTGTCTGGGGATGATTCTATCTACTTAGAAGATGGTTCTGGCCTCGACTGGTGTTGTCAGCTGTTTCTCTGAGGACTTGACAATTCGATAGTTTAGGACTGGAACTTTCTACAAGTCTATCTGAGTCTCGAATAACTACTGGACTCCATTTTACATCAACTATTATAACATCAATTAACATCAACTATTATAGCTGAACCTAACACTGTATAAATGCAGATCATTTCCTGCTATCTGTTTCACCCAAATGAGGATGGGTTCCCTGTCGAGTCTGGTTCCTCTCAAGGTTTCTTCCTATTACCATCTCAGGGAGTTTTTCCTTGCCACTGTCGCCCTCGGGCTTGCTCGCCAGGGAATATCTGAACATTTTATTCATACACATTCACATTCCATACAAACTTAAATAATTCTTTTGATTGTGTAAAGCTGTTTTGAGACAATGTCAATTGTTAAAAGCGCTATACAAATAAAACTGAATTGAATTGAATTGACTAACGTTGATCTGTACCCCAGCCTCTATTAAGAAATCCAGCCCTAGTACGCAGGCAAATGCAAGATCACTGTCTTTCATAATAAAAAAAACAACTTCAGACTCTATTCCCTGCAAAGAACATTGGGCATGCACTTTACCCATTGCAACCTGCACCGAGCCATTGGCTAGTGAGAAAGACTCCCCTCTTGCTGACTGCCATTTTGCAGTCGGTTTCTTTATCCTCTTCCACAGGGCTCTTCCAAGAAACTTTGGTCGTCTTCGGTGTCGATGGGAGGAGGGGGAGGCAACTGGTCGTCGGGGAGTGGATGCTCTACCCCGTCGTCTCCGTGCGGATCCTCATCGTCCGCCCCAGAACCTCCTTCATCCTCGGTGTCTAGGTAAAGACGGCTAAGAGTATTAATCAGCTCCTGGACGGGCTCACAACGTGTCATGAAAGGGCCTACAGTGAAATCATGAGCTACCGACCCTTCCTCAGCTCGTGCATTGGACTCGGCCATTGCTTGCCCCAATCTACCCGTCTAATATACAGTATGATTAACCAAACCCCGAGTGATACTTTGCAAAGTAGAATGGTATAAGAGAAGGCTGGCTAGGTAACAGCTAATAGCAATGATACCATATGAATGTAGATACACACAAAATGTATATATAGCTCTGATGGCCCCACGTTGGGCGCCACTGTAACAAACTCACTACTATTATTGAAAAAGTAACTTGCCGTTAGCAGAAATCAGGGTAGGACAAGGACCACCAGAGATGTCAATGATATATATTCAAAAGTGTATTTACATTTAATGAAGTGCTGTACAAATTACCACTCACTCGCCGGTCACTGATACCACATTCATACAGTCCAGTCCGTGTTCGCACTCAAACAGAGCTCTTTCTCTCTCAACCCAAGTCCATAGGCAAAATAATCAAAGCTAGACGCCGTCCCGCTCCAAGTCCGACGTCCTTACTGTGAGCGACGTCCCTCTAAGGGTGACGCGGGTGTAGCCGATGATTCAGGCCTGCGTGCAACAGCCGCTAGCGTGGTTTCCCGGGGGGGAACAGCAGAGACACGCCTCAACACCCAGGAGAACGTAACCAGGAAACCGCCTGTTATACCAAGGAAGACATCCATTTCAATCCATGCTTTCATCCCTTCATCAATCTACCCTGCAACAGATAAAGTAAAGTTTTTTGTCAATGGGTTTCCTCTCCTAAGATCTGAGACGGACATTTATATGACTATACATTTGTGTTGGACATTGATTATATTGTCTGTGAACGTTTCATATAATTGGATTTTTGTATGTTCTTATATTTATGTAAAGATTCAATATACGCTGGCAAATTACTTTCGTTAATCCTTGTGTCTTATATATTTTGGTAATACTTGTAACACTGCCTCATCGGTTATTGCAAAGTTGGACCCCTTTTATTTTCTTATAGTTATACTGGCCTAAAGAGCCGGAACGGTTATAATATTATTAATTACGTGTGTGCTGAAAAAAATGTTGTCACCAAAAATTTAACCGATGAGGACTCATGTCCAGCAATCTGATATACAGTATGCTGGAGAAACTACCAGGTGGGAAGACACTGCTTTGTCTAGTTAACATCAAAGACAAAAATAAATAAATAAAATAAACAACAACTCCACCAAAGAGTCTGGAACGCAGAGTACAGGATGCGTCACACAGCCGTGATATATTATACTATAACCATATTATACCAAAGGTACAAATGTGTATATATATACAGTATATATATAGATACTTTTTTTTTTTTTTTGTTATTTTAAATGTTCTATTCTGAAGGTCTATTTTCCCATTTCTATATAAAAAATTTTATGTCTTTAAATGTAATTTCTTTTATAATAACAATAAACCGATAGAAACTGAAGCTATATAACAGTTCATTCTTTGTACAAATAAAATCGTTAGCTAGACAAAAAATAAATAAATAAATACAAGCCCTTGAGCTGTTGTTAGTGATTCTTTGGCCAGTCAGTTTCCTTGCTGTTTTCCATGACGCATTCATAATCATTAGTCTACTTCTGCCGGTGTGGTGTTTCCCGCGAGACGTTGTGCACACGTGGTCCACTACACAAAAACGTATGTTAGTATATTGTGACTGAAATAAAGTGGCTCACATCGGCGTGCGTTTCGCACAGCGTCACATAGACAGCGCTTCTTTAACATGGATAAATGTGTTTGTTGTATTTCTGGGAAAGAGAAATCTCTCATATCGGCGTGTGCGTTCGTCTGACTTTAGATCAAAACTCGGCAAAGTGAAAGAGCGCACACGCAAAGTTTGCGGGTTCACGCGAACATTTTATATTCATTAAAAGGCTTATTGACAACCACATTTTGCCCATTCACACACATGCATTGTGCTATGTTGTTGGTACACACTTTCACTTTTCATCTCCCCTTTGATAAAAATGCTCCCGATATGAGCCGACAGGAGCAGTTTTGTATCAGTCATAATATTTATCAATCACAAAGAGGAGCAACATACTGTATACTTGCTGTTTAAACACAGCATTTTTTTAATGTGAGCAGCTTTAATTATTAATAATTAAATAATATTTCAATGCTGTACATGAACAGCTAAAATCAGGATTATTATTATTATTATGTTCTTTTGCTGTTTGGGTTCAGCGTTGATCAAAAAGCCGCATGCACAACTCACTTTCAGTTTTCACAAGGCAGTGTTTATTGTTTAGTGTATATTTAAGGTGCATAAACACAACAAAACAATGTTTTAGGCTAAAATATCATGCATCTTTGTAGTCTTTTTGCACACATGCGTGGGTGCATTACAAAAATAATAAGAATAATTTCGGAGCACTACTACTAATAATAATAGTCAATGGAGAAAGCGCAGTTAAATAAGTATCATAATTGAAGGAGAGAAGAAAATGAAAAACAAATACATATCAGTATTTACAGTTAGAGCTTGACACGTTTATGAGCTCTGTCGCTTGCTGTCAATGGGCGCCTAAGAGAGATAACAAATTTCGGCTTCAGTAGACACACAATACTTGAGACTGAAATACGACTGTCCCCTACAGGTAATGAAGGGCATTTTCACAGTAGCCACGGCAAGTCGCGAGATCCCTTTTCTCGAAACGTGCGTTTTTAATTGCGATATCTGTATAATCAACATCTGTGCATTTAAAAAAATTTTTTTTATATATATATATGTGTGTGTGTGTGTGTGTGAACAGTGTACTTTTGATTATAAAACACGTGTGCATGCGTGCAAAGCAAGTCTCATTAGAGAGGTTAAAGATACATTTTCTCTCTCTTTGTCAGCCTGCACTGATGTCTATGTGTGATTGTGTGTGCACGTCATTGGACAGCGTGCCCGTTCCCTCCTCTCGGCTTCAATTCAGTTTTATTTACAGTATATAGCGCTTTTAACAATGGTCATTGTCTCAAAGCAGCTTCACAAAAATGAAAATTTTTTAAAACCGTGTCTGGATCACTGGAGCAGCATATGTAGCTCCAACCATAATGAATCAGAATCCAGCTCGAGCTGGTGCTTCTCTGGATGCCTCAGGAACCTTGCAGGGTTGTCCTTTGTCTACTGAAGTTGGCACAATCTCCAGATGCCTCAGGATGGGTAGAAAATTACAGAACAGATGGAGAGAATTAGTGTAGTTGCCATTCAGGATAGATGTACTGGAGTATGAGGTTATGGGATAAGTTACGTGTATGCCAGATTAAAGAGATGCATCTTGAGTTTACTTTTAAACTGGGAAACTGTGTCTGAGCCCCGAACACTGTCTGGAAGGCTATTCCAAAGCATTGGAGCTAAATATGAAAAAGCTCTACTTTTGTAGATTTTGAAATTCTGGGAACTACCAGAAGTCCAGAGTATTGTGATCTTAAGGAGCATGGTGGATTGTAGCGTATCAGAAGACTGGTTAGGTATGTGGGAGCTAAACTATTTAAAGCCTTGTATGTAAGTAAAATGTTTACATTTAGGCATTTGGCAGAGGCTCTTATCAGAGCGACTTACATTTTTTTAAATTTCATTACACATCTGAGCAGTTGAGGGTTAAAGGCCTTGCTCAAGGGCCCAACAGTGACAACTTGGTGGTTGTGGGGTTTGAACCTGGGATCTTCCGAACCGTAGTCCAATGCCTTAACCACTGTGCTACCCCTTCTCCTCTAATAGAATAGAATAGTAATACTATTTTAATAGATTACTAATACTATTTTAATAGAATAGTAATACTATTTTGTGATGAATTCTAAACTGAACAGGTCGCCAGTCCAGGGATGATAATGTTGGGGTTATATGATCATATTTTCTGGATCTAGTGAGAACGTCTCGGGTTATTTTACTGTAACCCTGTTCCCTGAATAGGTGGGAACGAGATGCTGCGTGAAAACACTATGGGAAACATCTTGTCATGTTGCCGGTTGTGAAGCATGTGTGTATAAACACGCCAAATTTTGGCCTATATAACCTCGGTCAGGGGTAGCTCAGTGGTTAAGGCATTGGACTACGGTTCGGAAGATCCCAGGTTCAAACCCCACAACCACCAAGTTGCCACTGTTGGGCCCTTGAGCAAGGCCCTTAACCCTCAACTGCTCAGATGTGTAATGAGATACAAATGTGAGTCGCTCTGGATAAGAGCGTCTGCCAAATGCCTAAATGTAAATGTGATGTCATCTGATGAGACACATCTGGAGGGTTATAAATAGGAGTGAGCCGGAAACATTCCTCAGATTGATTTGTCTAAACAGACGTCCGGTCACGTAGGCAGTGCGACATTGGGATGCAGCATCTCGTTCCCGCCTTTTCAGGGAACAGGGTTACAGCAAAGTAACCCGAGACGTTCCCTTTCAAAGGCTTCACTCGATGCTGCGTGAACAAGAATATGGGAACGAGAATACCAACGCCGCCGCACTGCAAGCGTCTGGACCCCAAGGTTGTGTAGAGTGTGCGCACAAGGCAGAGAAGGTCTCAGAAATATGCCTGGGCAGCTAACTCGGGGACCGTGAGCGTGGAGTAGCATGAACATCCAGATTATAAATGTAAGAAATGTGTGCGAGGAGGACCAACCCTCCACAACACACAATTGCTGCAGAGGAATACCTGCTGATTCCTAGAGGGAAAGTGAGCCCACGCACCTCATAGGAGAGGGCAAAGCATCTACTAGGTGTAGAGGCGGTCGCCCGCCGGTGACGGCCCCCAAAACATGCAAAAGCTGCTCTGACCTACACCACTAGCTGATGCGGTGGATGTAGATGTGAAGAGCACATGCTGGATACAGTAAGTGAAGTCTCTCTTGCTCTGAAGCTTTAAACGCAGAGGACAGAAGGCTTCAAAAACAATAGGGTGCATGTTGGGTTTATGGAACTTTCTGAAGATAGTTGAGAGAGGATGCAGTTACATATGTCCTGAGAGTACTAGGGCACAAACCCGAGGACAGGAACTGAAGTGAGCCCACGCGCCTCATAGGAGAGGGCAATTGCATCTCTCATCCAAAACATGTAAAAGCTGCTCTGACCTACGCCACTAGCTGATGCGGTGGATGTAAATCTGAAGAGCAGTAAAAGGTGAAGTATATCTTGCAAGGCAAATCTCTTCCTGACTACTTCGGAGTGGGTTTCCATTCCCCGTGTGTCAGAGAGACTGGACAGTACTACTGCTCCCACATTCATGCTGGAATATAGCCCCGTCTAATTGGTCGCGGTGGTGGTGTCGCCACTATCTACAATGATGTACTCACTGTCTGTCACGGGTGAACTAACCTGAAGGACCAGAAGACGTAGCTTTAGCGGTTAGCCCAATGTAGCGTGGATGGTGAACCCAAACGCGGAGAGAAGCGAGTAGGTAGGATATCCCCGCGATTTAGTTTAAGGACGCTCACAAAGGGTGAGCGAGGGAAAAACACAAATTTAACCCGCGTCCTATAAATGCACACACAAATAGCAGAAAGCAATAACCCAAAATACTGGTGAGTACTCACGGTTTGGTAGATCGCAACACGAACCGACATGGGCCGAACTCAATGACTGAGCGCTCTGCTATGGTTTATTTACTCCTTTTATACTTCCTGATTTACGACCGCCCTACTTCCGGGTCCTAGTGCTGGTCGTGGATTGAGTGTGCATGACAGTACCCCCCCGTCCAGGACCGGCTCCAGATGGTCCTGGGATGGAGGATACCCTGTGACGGTAATCCCGAATTAGTTCTGGGTCGAGGATGAAACGTGCCGGAACCCACGTCCGTTCTTCGGGGCCATAGCCCTCCCAATCAACCAGGTACTGAGTACCTCTGCCCCGAGGGCGCGAGTCGAGGATCCGTCGGACGGTGTAAGCGGGACCGCCGTCAATGATACGGGGAGGAGGAGCAGGGGGGGTGGGTGGAACCATGGGTGAAGTGATGAAGGGTTTTAGTTGGGATGTGTGGAATACTGGGTGGATTCGGAGCGCCGCAGGCAGCTGGAGCCGGTAGGTGACAGGGTTAATTTTGAGGTGGATGCGATATGGTCCAATGAATCTGGGTGATAGTTTTCTTGATTCATTGTGTAGATGGAGGTTCTTCGTAGACAGCCATACCTTGTCACCTACGTTATACAAACGTCCCGGAGGGTGTCGACGGCGATGTTGAGCGACGTAGCGTGTGTTGGCTCGTTGGATGGCTTGACCCGTCAATGTCCAGAGCCGCCGACACCTCCGGACCAACTGTTGGGCTGATGGTACATCAACCTCCGGTTCTTGGTGTTCGAACATCGGAGGTTGGAAACCATGGCATACCTCGAATGGACTGAGGTTGGTTGCAGACGAGACGTGTAGGTTGTGTGACAACTCAGCCCATAGGAGGTAGCGAGCCCAGGAGCGCTGACGATCCGCCACAAAACACCTTAGATAGCGCTCCAGTTGTTGGTTGGTCCGCTCCGTCTGACCATTGGTCTGGGGATGGTACCCAGAAGATACTGCAGAAGGCTGCAGGTGGAATGGATCAGACGGCAGAAGGCCTTCCAGAACCGGGCTGTGAACTGGGGCCCCCTATCCGAGACGATGTCTTTGGGGAACCCATGCAGGCGGACTACGTGCTCTAATATCAGTTTTGCGGTGTCCTTGGCTGACGGGAGTCCGGTCAGGACCACCAGGTGCACGGCTTTGGAGAAACGATCGACGATGGATAAGATGGTATTTCTTCCTTCGGATTCCGGCAGGCCCGTGATGAAATCGACGGCAATGTGTGACCAGGGCCGACGGGGAATTGGAAGTGGTTGAAGTTCCCCTGGTGTCGGCTGGTTGGTGTCCTTTGCCCTGGCACACACTGGGCACGCCTGAACGTATTCGTCGATGTCCTTGGTCATGGATGGCCACCAGAAGGCGCGCTGGACGAACTGAGTTGTACGCCTGCTTCCTGGGTGCCCGGAGAGGAGTGAGGTGTGGCCCCACTGGTTGACTTCCGATCTCATGGGGTGAGGCACGTAGAGACGTCCAGGCGGCGCACCTGCCGGTTCGTTCTCCGTGACCTGTGCCTGGCGGACCCTTGTTTCCAGTTCCCAGCGGAGGGGTGCGATAATCCTGGATGGTGGGAGGACAGGCGCGGGTTCCGCCCGGGCGACATCCTCTTCATGCTGACGGGAGAGGGCATCAGCCTTGGTGTTTTTCGAGCCCGGGCGGTATGACAGATGGAAATCGTAATGTTTGAAAAATAGTGCCCATCGCACCTGCCTCGGGTTCAGCTGTTTTAGGTTGCGGATTGTGATGAGATTTTGGTGATCGGTCCAGACGATGAATGGCTCTCTGGTGCCCTGGAGCCAGTGATGCCATTCCTCCAAAGCCCACTTTATGGCCAGCAGCTCGCGGTCCCCTACCCCGTATCGCTGCTGAGTGGTGTCAAATTTTTTAGAGAAAAAACTACAGGGGTGTAGTTTTTGGTCTGGACCTCGCTGGGAGAGAACAGCCCCAGCGCCCACGTCTGAGGCGTCCACCTCCACAACGAATGGTTGACTTGAATCTGGGTGAAGAAAAACTAGTTCATGCTTTTATCACTTCTAGGTTGGACTATTGTAATGCCTTACTGTCTGGTTGTTCAGTTAGGTGCATAAACAAGCTTCAGCTAGTCCAAAATGCAGCAGCGAGAGTCCTCACTAGAACCAGAAGATATGAGCACATCACCCCTATCCTATCTTCACTGCATTGGCTCCCTGTGAAATTTCGCATTGATTTTAAAATACTACTCTTGACATATAAGGCATTAAATGGTCTCGCGCCGCAGTATCTGAGCGAACTGCTAGTGTCTTACGATCCGCCACGCCTACTTCGATCAAAGGATGCAGGCTGCTTATCAGTACCGCGTATTATGAAAACTACAGCTGGGGGCAGAGCTTTTTCTTACAAAGCCCCAAAATTATGGAATAGTCTTCCAAATAGTGTTCGGGACTCAGACACAGTCTCAGTGTTTAAGTCTAGGCTAAAAACCTATTTATTTAACCAAGCATTTTATAAATAGATTTGCCATAAGGTAAAGGAGCAGATCTGGGGGACTCATGGACGTAGAGTATTATGGTGAACTGGTATGTTTAGATGCTGTCTTCCTCAGTCTCATTTGATCACTCAGGTTTGTTGACGGTGAGGTGATTGTTTGCTTTACATCTCAGGGAGCCCTCATGTTTGTGTTTCCTTCTGGCTCTCCCTTTTAGTTATGCTGTCATAGTTAGTCCTGCCGGAGTCCCTGCTTGCACTCTACAGTAAATATACATTCACATTAGACATTGTGACTGTGACCATACCTAATTGCAATCTCTCCTCCTCTTCTCTTCCTCCCCCTCTTTCTCTTTCCTCTCTCCCCCTGTCTCCCCCTTTCACTCTTTCTCTCTCTCTCTCTGTCGAGCTACACATGTGGTTCCTGAGCTGCCAGTGATCCAGACTCCCTCTGCCCTCCGGACCTGTCTGATCCATCCTGGTGCCCGGTTTCTGGTTGGAGGTCTCATCGCATGGATGCCCCGTGTGTCTCTTTAGGATGCGTCTGGTGTCTGGGGATGATTCTCTATACTTAGAAGATGGTTCTGGCCTCGACTGGTGTGGTCAGCTGTTTCTCTGAGGACTTGACAATTCGATAGTTCAGGACTGGAACTTTCTACAAGTCTATCTGAGTCTCGAATAACTACTGGACTCCATTTTACATCAAGTATTATAACATCAATTAACATCAACTATTATAGCTGAACCTAACACTTAACACTGTATAAATGCAGATCATTTCCTGCTATCTGTTTCACCCAGATGAGGATGGGTTCCCTGTCGAGTCTGGTTCCTCTCAAGGTTTCTTCCTATTACCGTCTCAGGGAGTTTTTCCTTGCCACTGTCGCCCTCGGGCTTGCTCGCCAGGGACTATCTGAACATTTTGATTCATACACATTCACATTCCATACAAACTTAAATAATTCTTTTGATTGTGTAAAGCTGTTTTGAGACAATGTCAATTGTTAAAAGCGCTATACAAATAAAACTGAATTGAATTGAATTGAATTGAATTGAAGAAGAATCGGTGCGGTGGTGAAAAGTTGGCAAAGCCTTTGGAATGCTGAGATGGCGGCAGAGTCTAGAGTGAAGGGTGACGGTGAGGGTCGGGTCAGAGCGGTTAGGGGGGCGGCAACCGTACTGTAGTCCCGGATAAAGCGACGATAGAAGTTCGCAAACCCGAGAAACCGTTGAAGCTGCTTAAGGGTCTTGGGTAGGGGCCAATGACGCACAACCTCGAGTTTCTGCGGGTCCATGGCCACACCCTGGGGCGAGATGACAAAACCCAGGAACGTGGTGGAGCGCTCGTGAAAAGCGCACTTTTCCAACTTACAGTACAGTTGATGGGCGTGTAATCTCTTTAAAACCGCTCTGACGTGCTGAGTGTGTTCTTCAGGAGTTCGTGAGTAAATTAGGATATCGTCCAAGTATGCGAATGCCCACCGCCCTAACATGTCCCGGAGAACGTCATTGATGAAATGTTGGAAAGCGGCGGGGGCATTGCAAAGGCCAAAGGGGATTACTAGGCTTTCATAGTGTCCCGTGGGTGTGATGAAGGCCGTCTTCCACTCATCACCCTGTCTGATGCGCACCAAGTTGTAGGCGCTCCGCAGGTCCAACTTTGTGAAGATGGTAGCGCCAGAGAGGGCGTCCAGGGCAGAGTTGGTAAGAGGCAACGGGTGTCGGTTCTTTATGGTGATGTTATTTAGCCCCCGATAGTCGACACATGGCCGAAGTTCTCCTCCTTTTTTCTTCACGAAGAAGAACCCCGCAGCAGCAGGCGATGAGGAGGGCCGGATGGTACCTTGGCGGAGGGCATTTGTCACATAGTCTTCCATCGCCTGCGTCTCGGTGGTGGAGAGAGAGTAGAGGTGGCCGCGGGGTGGTATAGAGCCCGGCTGGAGGTCGATTGCCAGGTCATAGGGGCGATGCGGTGGGAGGTGTGTGGCGCGTTTTCTACAGAAAACCTCAGCCAGATCTCGGTACGCAGTGGGGATGGCGTTGGTGTCGACGTCGGGGGCCTCGGACTCCCTAGAGCACATCCCAGCCGCAGCCCTCAGGCAAAGTTCAGTGCAGGTCGCGCCCCATTGTAGAATTCTGTTCTGAGTCCAGGAGATGAGGGGGTCGTGTTGGATGAGCCATGGGTGACCCAGAATGATGGGTGGTGATGAGACGGAGGTGAGGTGAAACCGGAGCTGTTCTTTGTGTTGGTCGATGATGAAGGTGATAGGTTGGGTTTGGGCGATGATAGGGCTAGATGAGAGGGGGCGACCGTCAACTGAAGTGATCTGAATGGGCTGGGATAACGTCTCAATTTTTACCCCCAATTTTTTGGCATAGGATGAGTCAATGAAGTTACCCGCTGCCCCGGAGTCGATGAAGGCGGTACTTCGAACTCGTTTGTGGCCAATCTGGAGGGATACCTGAACCGTAAGGTGCGCGTTAGGGTTGTCGATGGTGGTGGAGATCTGAAGGAGACCCGGTGAATCTCTTCCTCTGTTCACCGGGGCTGGGCGTTTCCCGGACGTAGAGGGCAGATCGCTCGGTGATGGTCCGCGGAGCCACAATATGCGCACAGACCCTCTTTGAAGCGGCGTGCGCGTTCCGATATGGTCAGGGAGGCGCGCCCTAGTTGCATGGGTTCCCCGGCTCCTGTGTCAACCACGGCAGGAGGTGGAGAACCGACATGTCCAGGTGTGGCGTAGGTGGCGAAAGAAGGTGGTCGTGGTGGGTTGAAGGTGAAGGTCGATGCTGGCGGCAGGGTTCTAGGAGCTGGCTTCGGATGAGAGACGAGGCGTTGGTCGATCCGCAGGGCCAGTTGGATTAGCCCCTCCAGTGTAGCGGGGATCTCTCGCCCGGCTAGTTCATCTTTTATCCTAGAAGCCAACCCCTCGTAGTATGATGTCCGGAGCGCTGCATCTCCCCAGGTGGTCTGAACGGCGAGCGTGCGGAATTCAGTCGTATAGCGACTCACGGACAATGCTCCCTGCCGCAGATGATAAAGCTTTGAGTCGGTCTCCACCTCGCCCGCAGGGTGTTCAAAGGTGAGTTTGAGATGACGGGTGAATTCGTTGTATGAATGAGCGACGTCCGTGTCAGCGCGGATAACTGCCGTGGCCCACTCAGCTGCCTGCCCTGTTAGCAACGAAACGAGTAGTGCAATGCGTAGTCGGTCGGTGGAGTACCTGGTGGAATTAAACTCAAACACCAACTCAAGTGCTGTTAAAAACACACTGCATTTCCCGTCCGTGCCATTCCATTTTTCTGGTAGAGAAAGAAAAACATCAGAAGGGGGGGGGGAGGGGTGATGATGCGGCGGCGCAGCCTCCGCGGTGTGCGATCGAGCAGTGACGCCATCAACAGCCGCGCGGAGATCCGCGTTCTCCCGCCGGAGCTCAGTGACCTCGCGGCGGAGAGAAGCGAGATCCCCGGGTAGCTGATTGATTAGCGCGGCATGCTGATCCACAACGTCGCAAAAACTCGCGTAATCCGCTGGGTTCAACGCGGAAGGCTCAGTCATTCTGTCACGGGTGAACTAACCTGAAGGACCAGAAGACGTAGCTTTAGCGGTTAGCCCAATGTAGCGTGGATGGTGAACCCAAACGCGGAGAGAAGCGAGTAGGTAGGATATCCCCGCGATTTAGTTTAAGGACTCTCACAAAGGGTGAGCGAGGGAAAAACACAAATTTAACCCGCGTCCTATAAATGCACACACAAATAGCAGAAAGCAATAACCCAAAATACTGGTGAGTACTCACGGTTTGGTAGATCGCAACACGAACCGACATGGGCCGAACTCAATGACTGAGCGCTCTGCTATGGTTTATTTACTCCTTTTATACTTCCTGATTTACGACCGCTCTACTTCGGGGTCCTAGTGCTGGTCGTGGATTGAGTGTGCATGACACTGTTACCCAGAAAATAAGGCCCAGGTTTAATTCATTTGAAGTGCTTATCATTAATGTTGCACTAAATGAAATACGTAATAAACCCTTGCTATATTTTACCCTGGCCACCGTGTACAGACCCCTGGGGCCATATGGCGATTTTCTTAAAAAATTTGGACATCTGCTATCAGACCTATTGGTTAACTCTGACAAAGTGTTGATAGTAGGAGACTTTAACATTCATGCAGATGATGCTAACGACGCTTTAGCACTCACATTTATGGATTTACTAAATTCCTTTGGGGTTAAGCAAAATATAATTGGAGCAACTCACCGCTTTAATCATACGCTAGATTTAATTATATCCCATGGTATAGATGTCTCGAATATAGAGATCATACCTCAAAGTGATGATATCACAGATCATCACCTCCTGACATATACTCTACCCGTAGAACAGATTAGCTGTGTCTCCCCACGTTATCAATCTGTTAGAAATATGAATCCTACTACTAAAGACAGATTCACAAGTAATCTGCCGGATCTGTCCCAATTTCTTATTAGACCCCTAAATGCAGATGATCTAGATGAAGTGACTAGCAGCATGGGCACTATTTTTACCAGTACATTAGACACTGTTGCTCCCATCAGATTAAAAAAGGTCAGAGATAAAACATTTGCACCGTGGTACAACAGTCATACTCGCGCCCTAAAGAGAGCAACCCGTAACCTCGAGCGAAAATGGAGGAAAACTAAATTAGAAGTTTTTCGAATTGCGTATAAAGACAGTATGTGCAGCTATAGACAGGCTCTAAAAACTGCTAGGACCGAGCATCTTAGCCAACTGATAGCAAGAAACCAAAACAATCCCAGGTTCTTATTTAGTACAGTGGCTCGCCTAACAAAACCTAAGATGCCCGCAGAGAGTATCCCATCACAGTTTAGAAGTGAAGACTTTATGGACTTCTTTAATGAAAAAATCAATGAGATCAGGAAGAAAATAATGGAGGTTCAACCTCTAATAGTATCTCACGATCCAGTTCAGCCTATAGCTTCACATTTAGATTTTCACTGCTTTACAGGTATAGGACAGAAAGAGCTGTATAAACTCATCACCTCGGCTAAATCAACAACGTGCCGGTTAGACCCAATCCCAACCAGATTTTTAAAAGAAGTGATGCTTACGGTTGGACAGCCACTCCTAAACATTATTAATTCTTCATTACATCTAGGTCACGTCCCTAAACCTTTCAAGTTAGCAGTTATTAAGCCGCTTCTTAAAAAATCTAATTTGGACGCGAATGAAATAACAAACTACAGACCGATTTCAAACCTCCCGTTCATATCAAAAATACTAGAAAAAGTAATATCAGCTCAAATTTGCACATTCTTGCAGGATAACAACATCCTTGAAGAATTTCAGTCAGGTTTCAGGCCCCATCATAGCACATAAACTGCACTAGTTAAGATTACAAACGACTTGTTTTTAGCTTCAGACCAAGGCTGCATCTCATTGCTAGTCCTGCTTGATCTTAGTGCTGCATTCGACACTATAGATCATAATATTCTCATAGATCGCGTACAAAATTATATAGGTATTCAGGGACAGGCATTAAAATGGTTTAGATCTTACCTGTCTGATCGCTACCATTTTGTAGATCTAAATGGAGAACCGTCTGGTGTAATGCCAGTGAAATATGGGGTCACACAAGGGTCAGTTTTAGGACCTCTGTTGTTCTCAATATACATGCTTCCCTTGGGTAACATCATTAGAAGACATGGGATTAGTTTCCATTGTTATGCTGATGATACCCAATTATATATCTCAACTAAACCAGACGAAATACCTAAGTTGTCTAGATTAACTGAGTGTGTCCAGGACATAAAAGATTGGATGACCAATAACTTTCTTTCATTAAATTCAGATAAGACAGAGATATTACTTATTGGCCCAAAAACCAGCACACAACAGCTATCACAATTCAGCTTGCGCTTAGAAGGATGTACTGTTATTACCAGCTCAGCAGTAAAAGATCTGGGAGTAATATTAGACAGTAACTTGTCTTTTGAAAATCACATTTCAAATATCACAAAAACAGCCTTTTTCCATCTTCGAAATATTGCTAAACTTAGGAACATCTTATCCGTATCTGATGCAGAAAAACTAGTTCATGCATTCATGACCTCCAGACTGGACTATTGTAATGCATTACTAGGTGGTTGTCCTGCATCCTCAATAAACAAGCTTCAGTTAATCCAAAATGCAGCTGCCAGGGTTCTCACTAGATCCAGAAAATATGATCATATAACCCCAATATTATCATCCCTGCACTGGCTACCTGTTCAGTTTAGAATAAATTACAAAATAGTATTTCTTACATACAAGGCCTTAAATGGTTTAGCTCCCACATACCTAACCAGTCTTCTGATGCGCTACAATCCACCACGCGCCTTAAGATCACAAAGCTCCGGACTTCTGGTAGTTCCCAGAATTTCAAAATCTACAAAAGGGGGTAGGGCTTTTTCATATTTAGCTCCAAAGCTTTGGAATAGCCTTCCAGACAGTGTTCGGGGAGCAGACACGGTTTCTCAGTTCAAAAGTAGACTCAAGACGCATCTTTTTAATCTGGCATACACATAACTCATCCCAGTACTCATACTCCAGTACACCAATACCGAATGGCAACTACGCTAATTCTCCCCATCTGTTCTGTATTTCTCTACCCATCCCGAGGCATCGGGAGATTTTGCCAGCTTCAGTAGACAAAGGCCGACCCTGCGAGGTTCCTGAGGCATCCAGAGAAGGACCAGCTCCAGCTGGATTCAGCTTTATGATGGTTGGAGCTACACATGCTGTTCCTGTGCTTCCAGTGATCCAGACCTCATCTGCCCTCCACACCTACTGACTCGTCCCTATGCTGAACTGGTCTTCATGTCAATTTAAATAATTTCTGTCATATTGAATTTTCACCTGCACAACACACAAGATGTTATATCATTTCTATCTGTTATCACCCAAATGAGGATGGGTTCCCTGTTGAGTCTGGTTCCTCTCAAGGTTTCTTCCTAATGCCATCTCAGGGAGTTTTTCCTTGCCACCGTCGCCGTCACCCTTGGCTTGCTCATCAGAGAAATTTCATTCATTCGTCTCATTATTATCTGCACATTTTTCTCACACATCCACACTTCCAATTATTTTCTTTTCTATAATTATTATTATTATTTGTTTTTATTTATTTATTTTCTATTATTATTTTATTTATTTATTTATTATTATGATTATTATTATTATTTTTTTTATTTCTTAAATTTTTGTGAAGCTGCTTTGAGACAATGACCATTGTTAAAAGCGCTATATAAATAAAATTGAATTGAATTGAATTGAATGTAAATCGCCCTGAGGGACAGGAACCTCGTGCGCTACCTATTAACGGCACGAGCACAGTCCGCCCTGGCAATAATATATGAGACTGCCATAGTGTTGTCCACCCACACTAGGACATGGCAGCCTAAGTGCTTTAGGGCCAGAAATAGAGCCATCATCTCGAGGCAATTGATGTGCTGCGCGAGAAGATGGCCTCCCCAGCTCCCTTGGGCTGGACGGTCATCTAAGACTGCACTCCAGCCAGTGAGGGAAGCATCTGTCATTAGCATCACCGACGACGAGACGTAAAACTTAGAGTGGGACCCATAGTAGAAACCGGGATCTGAACCACATAGAAAGGGTACGAAGTACCTGGCGCGTAACCTTTATTGGGATTGGCCCTAGTGAAATCCCCTGGTTCTTAGCCACAACTTGCTCTCATGTGCAGAAGGCCCAAAGGTGTCCCCGTGGATACAGCTGCCATGAGAGCTAGGATCTCTGAAAGTGATGGTCACTTTCTGGTCTAGCTTGTTTTCCTTGAGGTTGTTGAGAAGGCTATGAAGTCAAAGGAAGTAATATGCTCTGGTCCCATCCCAATGAGATGTGGCGACATAGCTTACAGCAGGATATGGTCGCTGAACCGCTGGATGTCCAGGTGGTGCCCCGAAAAGAATGTGGGCTTCACAGACAATTGGAAGACCTTTGAGGGCAAAGCTGGCCTGTTAGGGCGGGACGGTGTCCATCCCACTCGGGAAGTTGCTGCTCTCATTTCCTGTAGTATAGCACATAGTCTCAGTAGAGGTTAAGTTAATCGGTGACAATCCAGAGCCCAGGCCAGGGAGCAGACAGACAGGCTAAACCAACCATCTGCTAGCTGCATAGAGTCGTCACTCAGGGTTCACCATATTGAGACTGTGTCTGTTCCCCGATCTAAGCAAAAATGTAGAAAGACTCAGAAAGTCTGTTTGAATAATCTAAGACCACAAACTCGGATCATAGTGAATGCGCAGCCGGCACCTCTGATCTGAAGCTAGGATTGTTAAATATTAGATCTCTCGCATCAAAAGCGGTTATTGTTAATGAAATTATCACAGATCAGGCGTTTTGGTATACTCTGTTTAACTGAAACATGGGTTAAACAGGATGAGTATTTAGCTCTAAATGAAGCTAGTCAAAGTTATTTACAATGATAATCTGCCTATCGTACAAGAACACGGACACAAATTTAACTCATTTGAAATTCTTTATAGTAACATAACTGTATTTAAGTATATTAAGTCAGCTCAATCGATTCCACTAATTATAATTTACAGACCTCCAGGGCCGTATTCTGAATTTCTTAGTGAAATTGCAAATTTCATCTCAAACCTAGTCGTTTCTGTAGGCAAAGCGTTAATTGCCGGAGATTTTAACATTCATTTTGAGAATCCAGAAGACCCTCTGAGAACAGCATTTATGTCCATACTGGACTCCGTAGGCATAAATCAGTGTGTAGTAGGACCCACTCAAAAAGCAGGTCACACTTTAGACTTTATAATATTTTTCGGATTAAGTGTAAGAAATGTATTCACAATTCCACTGTCTGAAATTATCTCAGATCACTATCTTCTCTCCATTCAAGTGTGTCACAGTGATAATGTACGCACAGCACCGCGCTAGCGTATTAAACGTACATTCACATCAACTACCACACAGAGTTTTATCAGTAATCTCCACTTACCAACTTCGATTAGGTCACTGTCTGACCCCACAGAACTCGATCAGGCAACTGAATATTTAGAGTCGACATTTTGTTGTACCTCAGATAATGTAGCTCCAGCTAAAACAAAAATTATTAGAGATAAGAAACTCGCTCCCTAGTATAACGATCACACGCGCACTTTAAAACAGACCGCTCAGAAATTACAGTGTAAATGGCGTCAAACTAAATTGTTAGTATTTCAAATAGCATGGAAAGAGAGCATCCTGAACTATAGGAAAGCTCTTAGTGTAGCAGCTAGACACTCCTTCTCTGACGCAGAATATTTGCTTTCAGCCCCATGGAGCAGCCGGGAGGCATAAGCAATAACATGTTCCCCATCCTTGTGGTCTTGAGTAAGCACCGCACCTAAACCGATGTCACTGGCGTCCATCTGTACCTTAAAGGGACGGTTAAAGTCTGGGGCTGTTAAAACTGGCATGCTCTGAAGAGCCATTCTCAGGCCCCCGAAGGCTGACTGGCATTCGGAGGTCCATACCCACTTGACCCCCTTTTTTCTTCAGGGCGTGCAACGGAGCAGCCCGCTCTGAGAAGTGAGGGATGAACCGGTGGTACCAACTGGCTAGACCAATGATGCACTGTAGCTCCTTAAGGCTGCAGGGAACAGGATAAGTTTGAATAGCTGCTACTTTGGCCTCATCAGTTTTAATGCCTTCGGCTGATATTGTGTGTCCCAAGAAGGAGAGAGATGTTTGGCATAGGTTAAATTTTTTTAGGTTAAGAGTGAGGCCAGCTGCTTCAAGGAGCGAAAACACTTGTTGGAGATGAGTGAGGTGGGTACTGATGTCTCTGGAATAGACCACAATGTCATCTACAGTATGTAGACGAAACAGTATTTCCCTATGGCTTCTGCCAACACAGAGTTCATTAGCCTCTGAAAAGTAGCCCCTGCGTTTTTCAGACCAAATGGGAGGCTAATAAATTCATACTGATTATTTTTGGTGATGAAAGCCGTTTTAGGGATACTATCCGGGTGCATTTCCACCTGCCAATACCCACTACGCAGGTCCAGTGAGCCCATCTAGTGGAGTTTTGCTGTTCAGGGCCCTAAAGTCCACAAAGAAACGGGTTCCACCATCCTTTTTCCCCACCAGCACCACAGGGGTGGCCCATGGCGAGGTAGACGGCCTAATGATCCCTGCTTTCAGCATTTTGGCGACCTCTTCCTCTACAATTTGCTGCTTGTAAACGGGAATTGGGTATGCTTTCTGCCTAATGGGTCTCTCATCGGTGGTGTAAATATGATGGGATATAACCATGGTGTGGCCAATCCTGTCAGTGCATACAGTCGGCCACTCGAATAACAGCTCCTGTAACTGGTGTCTGTGGTGTTCTGACAAGGTGGCATTGCTTACTAGGTCGGAGATTATCGATTTGGTGGAATCTGACACTTGAGGTGCTGGATTCGCCACATAAAAGGGAAACTTGGCCATGTGTAGAGGTACAAAGTGGAAAATTATCCCCTTCTTGGCCCTGGATGGTATAGCAGCGCTGACTATAGCAGATAGTCTGCTGGTATAGCAGAAACAACTAAAACTCCGACACAGAGGTACGTTATAATGTCTACCGTTCAGCTTGTTCAGTGTGTAGAGTGCAGGATGTTTAGACATTCTTCCTCCGTCATTAGTGATAACTTTATTTGTGATAGGTGTGTGTTAGTGAGCACTCTGACGGAGAAGATATCAGCGTTAGAGGAGCGCATCCAGACTTTAGAGAGGGTTAGACAGAGTGAGAGCAGTGTTATTCCCGTAGCGGACAGTCTGGGTGCCACAGGCAGAGATAATCAGCCCCCGACTCCGGCATTAGAGCCCTCACAGCGGGGCGAGTGGGTGACGACTCGGCGGCATACTCGTTCAGCCAAAGCTAACGCTAAGGCTAGCCGACCGGAGCACACCTCCTCTGCCCCTCACGTGTCCAACAGGTTTGCTCTCCTCAGTGCTGCACCCGCTGAGAAACCTGAAAGAGCTCTGGTTATAGGAGACTCTATACTGAGGCACGTGACATTAGCTAGACCTTTAGGGGCGCCAGCGGCAGTGGTTAGGTGTATCCCGGGAGCCAGAGCACCGGACATAGCAGGTAATCTTAGGGCTCTAGGACAGCACAGGTTCTCTAAGATAGTGGTACATGCTGGAGCTAACGATATACGCCTTCGTCAGTCAGAGGTTAGTAAGAGTAACTTTACAGAGGTGTTTAAATTAGTGAAGGCGATGTCCGATGAAGTAGTATGCTCTGGTCCCATCCCAATGAGACGTGGTGACATAGCTTACAGCAGGTTATGGTCGCTGAACCGCTGGATGTCCAGGTGGTGCTCAAAAAATAATGTGGGCTTCATAGATAATTGGAAGACCTTTGAGGGAAAAGCTGGCCTGTTAGGGCGGGACGGTGTCCATCCCACTCGGGAAGGTGCTGCTCTCATTTCCTGTAGTATAGCTCATAGTCTCAGTAGAGGTCTAGTTAATCGGTGACAATCCAGAGCCCAGGCCAGGGAGCAGACAGACAGGCTAAACCAACCGTCTGCTAGCTGCATAGAGTCGTCACTCAGGGTTCACCTTATTGAGACTGTGTCTGTTCCCCGATCTAAGCAAAAATGTAGAAAGACTCAGAAAGTCTGTTTCAATAATCTAATTAACATAAAGACCACAAACTCCGATCATACTGAATGCGCAGCCGGCACCTCTGATCTGAAGCTAGGATTGTTAAATATTAGATCTCTCACATCAAAAGCAGTTATTGTTAATGAAATTATCACAGATCAGGCGTTTAATATACTCTGTTTAACTGAAACATGGGTTAAACAGGACGAGTATGTAGCTCTAAATGAAGCTAGTCCTCCTGGATACAGCTACATACACCAGCCTCGGTTAACTGGTAGAGGAGGAGGCGTCGCAGTCATTCATAATGATAATCTGTCTATCGTACAAAAACACGGACACAAATTTAACTCATTTGAAATTCTCTATAGTAACATAAGTGTATTTAAGTATATTAAATCAGCTCAGTCGATTCCACTAATTATAATTTACAGACCTCCAGGGCCGTATTCTGAATTTCTTAGTGAATTTGCAGATTTCATCTCAGACCTGGTCGTTTCTGTAGACAAAGTGTTAATTGCTGGAGATTTTAACATTCATTTTGAGAATCCAGAAGACCCTCTGCGAACAGCATTTATATCCATACTGGACTCCGTAGGCGTAAATCAGTGTGTAGTAGGACCCACTCATAAAGCAGGTCACACTTTAGATTTAGTAATATTCTTCGGATTAATTATAAGAAATGTATTCACAATTCCACTGTCTGAAATTATCTCAGATCACTATCTTGTCTCCATTCAAGTGTGTCACAGTGATAATGTACGCACAGCACCGCGCTACCGTATTAAACGTACATTCACATCATCTACCACACAGAGTTTTATCAGTAATCTCCCAGAGTTACCAACTTCGATTAGGTCACCGTCTGACCCCACAGAACTTGATCAGGCGACTGAATATTTAGAGTCGACACTTCGTTGTACCTTAGATAATGTAGCTCCAGCTAAAAGAAAAATTATTAGAGATAAGAAACTCGCTCCCTGGTATAACGATCACACGCGCACTTTAAAACAGACTGCTCGGAAATAAGAGCGTAAATGGCGTCAAACTAAATTGTTGGTATTTCAAATAGCATGGAAAGAGTGCATCCTGAACTATAGGAAAGCTCTTAGTGTAGCTAGATCAACGTATCTCTCCACTCTTATAGAAGAAAATAAAAATAATCCTAGATTTTTATTTAATACCTTAGCCAAATTAACCAGAAATAAGACCACTACAGAAATCTCCACAACATCATGCAATAGTGAGGACTTCATGAACTTTTTTAATAATAAAATTGTAAATATCAGGCATGAAATTGAGGCTTTGAAACCGAACAATGTAATTGATACAGATGTTAACCTAGCCATGTCAGATTTGAACCTAGAATACTTTACTCCCTTTGAAGAGAATGAACTAATTTCACTCATCTCTTCTGCAAATTCATCAACCTGTATATTAGATCCTATACCGACACATTTTCTTAAACAGATAGTACCAGTAATAACAGAACCACTGTTGAGAATAAATAATTCCTCACTCAGCATTGGTTATGTTCCAAAATCTTTTAAATTAGCAGTTATCAAACCAATAATTAAGAAACCTGATCTCGACCCCTGTCAGCTGTCCAATTACAGGCCAATATCAAACCTCCCCTTTATCTCTAAGATTCTGGAAAAGAAAGTAGCGGAGCAGCTATGCTCATATCTACATAGAAATGGCATACATGAACTGTATCAGTCAGGATTTAGGCCTCATCACAGCACAGAAACAGCACTCGTTAAAGTAGTAAATGACCTCCTATTGGCCTCTGATCAGGGTTGTGTAACTATGCTTGTATTACTCAACCTCAGTGCAGTTTGACACCATTGATCATGCTATTCTTCTTCACAGATTAGAAAATGTAGTAGGAATTAAGGGTACAGCCCTCTCCTGGCTCAGATCCTATTTGACCGATAGTTATCAGTATGTAGATTTAAATGATGATTATTCTGCATGTTCTCTAGTGGAGTTTGGCATTCCGCAGGGTTCAGTTTTAGGCCCACTGATTTTCTCCCTTTACATGCTTCCTCTGGGCAACATAATCCATAAGCATGGTATTAGTTTTCATTGTTATGCTGACGACAGACAGTTATACGTCTCAACAAACCTGATGAGAAAAACCATCTTATTAAAGTTGAGCAAGGTGTGCAGGACATAAGAAATTGGATGCTAATTAACTTCCTTCGGCTTAATCCGGATAAGGCAGAAGTTCTAGTCATAGGACCTCATACAGCTAGAAGTAAAATCTTAGATCAGACCGTAACTTTAGATTGCCTTTCTGTTCCATCAAGTGCAACAGTAAAAGACCTCGGTGTGATTATAGATTCCAGCCTTTCATTTGAAGCTCATGTAGATAATATTTCCAGGATAGCATTCTTTCACCTCAGAAATATTGCCAAAATAAGAAATATATTGTCGCTAAACGATGAAGAAAAACTAGTTCATGCTTTTATCACATCTAGCTTGGACTATTGTAATGCCTTACTGTCTGGTTGTTCTGTTAGGTGCATAAACAAGCTTCAGCTAGTCCAGAATGCAGCAGCGAGAGTCCTCACTAGAACCAGAAGATATGAGCACATCACCCCTATCCTATCTTCACTACATTGGCTCCCTGTGAAATTTCGCATTGATTGTAAAATACTACTCTTGACATATAAAGCAGTAAATGGTCTCACGCCGCCGTATCTGAGCGAACTGCTAGTGTATTACGATCCGCCACGCCTACTTCGATCAAAGGATGCAGGCTGCTTGTCAGTACCGCGTATTATGAAAACTACAGCTGGGGGCAGAGCTTTTTCTTACAAAGCCCCAAAATTATGGAATAGTCTTCCGGACTCAGACACAGTCTCAGTGTTTAAGTCTAGGCTAAAAACCTAGTTATTTAACTAAGCCTTTTCATAAATAGATTTGCCATAGGGATGATTCTATCTACTTCGAAGATGGTTCTGGCCTCGACTGGTGTTGTCAGCTGTTTCTCTGAGGACTTGACAATTCGATAGTTCAGGACTGGAACTTTCTACAAGTCTATCTGAGTCTCCAATAACTACCTGGACTCCATTTTAACATCAATTAACATCAACTATTATAGCTGAACTGCCTGCTACCTAACACACTGTATAAATGCAGATCATTTCCTGCTATCTGTTTCACTCAAATGAGGATGGGTTCCCTGTTCAGTCTGGTTCCTCTCAAGGTTTCTTCCTATTACCATCTCAGGGAGTTTTTCCTTGCCACTGTTGCCCTCGGCTTGCTCACCAGGGACTATCTGACCATTTTGATTCATACACATTCACATTCCATACAAACTCAAATAATTCTTTTGATAGTGTAAAGCTGTTTTGAGACAATGTAATTGTTAAAAGCACTATAGAAATAAAATTGAATCGAATTGACAATGGGTTCAGCACGAGCGGGAGACAGCTGTGCCCGCTTACGATCAAAATCCCATATGGCACCCAATGTGTTGTCCTCTGAACGGGAAAGAGCACGCTTTCGTGGCGTTGGCTCTCAATCCTGAGAAACAGAGATGAGCTAGGACGACATGCTGATGTCGAAGCGCTAGCTGCCAGATGCCCTGGGACTCTCGTAAGAGCCAGGACTAAATCCATGCATTTTGTATATGTGCGGGTGAGCTAGACCAATGAAAGGACCCGATACCGGTAAGCTTCGCCTCTGAAAGCGAACCTCAGGAACCTCCTGTGTTGTGGCAATATTTCTATATGAAAGTAAGCGTCCTTAAATCGATTGTCAGAAATCAATTGCTTGGTTGGATTTGAGAGCAATCACTTTGACACTCACATTTGAAGCTGTATATATTGATTTACAGATAGCGGAAGAGCCCGCAAAAAATCTGAAAAATTTAACGCAGCCCCCGTTCCCCAAGAAATACTGACTGTAGTAGCCTGACTCACTGTCTGGTAGGGGAACATGTTCCATGGCCTCATTCCCCAGCAGCTTCTGTAAGCAGATGCGCACTTTCCGGTTTTATGGAAGTGGAGACCACATCATTGAGAACACGGAGGGTGAAGTGAGAACTTAATCCTGTAATCTCTCTCTCCAGTGCTTAGTACCCAAGGAAATATACTTGGCAGTAGCTTCAATGCTGCCAGTTTTTCAGAAAAGGGCAAAAGTCTCGGCGGCTTGGTTAAACGGGGGGGATGTTCGATGTTCGGCATCCTGAAACATGGCAGGAAAAAAACAAAGAACTAACAGCCTATTGGAGACTGGTGTTGCCTGAAACACTAAGGCAGAGTAAGAACACTGACCTCCTGGCGGTGCCAGGGAGAACACTTCATTCGATTGAAAGGAATTCTGGGTGCCTCTCCCTATTGGGGGGGGGGCAGCCCCATTTATTATAATTTTTTATAAAAAATTTTTTTTTATCAGTCTAACCTCTTTGAGGCGGATAGTGCAACGCAGCGCACCCCAATCTTTACGAGATGGTGTCTGGCTCTAAAAAAACATCGCAAGAGTCAGACCCGGTCGAGACTGGGTGGCCGACAATCGCTTGGCCCCAAAAGCTTGTTCGTATAAATTCGCCTCAGAACCTAGTGGCGACCGAGTTAACGACATTGCTAAACAGGCCGGAAGGCGAGATAGGGGCATCAAGGAGGAATGCACAATCCTATCCTTTAAAGTAGTAAATGACCTCCTATTGGCCTCTGATGAGGGTTGTGTAACTATGCTTGTATTACTCGACCTCAGTGCAGCTTTGACAACATTGATCATGATATTCTTCTTCACAGATTAGAAAATGTAGTAGGAATTAAGGGTACAGCCCTCTCCTGGCTCAGATCCTATTTGACCGATTGTTATCAGTATGTAGACTTAAATGATGATTATTCTGCATGTTCTCTAGTGGAATTTTGCGTTCCACAGGGTTCAGTTTTAGGCCCACTGCTAAGACCCTTTGCATGCTTCCTCTGGGCAACATAATCCGTAAGCATGGTATTAGTTTTCATTGTTATGCTGACGACACACAGTTATATGTCTCAGCAAAACCTGATGAGAAAAACCAGCTTACTAAAGTTGAGCAATGTGTGCAGGACATAAGAAATTGGATGCTAATTAACTTCCTTCTGCTTAATCCGGATGAGACAGAAGTTTTAGTCATAGGACCGCATACAGCTAGGAGTAAAATCTTAGATCACCCCGTAACTTTAGATGGCCTTTCTGTTCCAGTGCAACAGTAAAAGACCTCGGTGTGATTATAGATTCCAGCCTTTCATTTGAACCTCATGTAGATAATATTACCAGGATTGCATTCTTTCACCTCAGAAATATTGCCAAGATAAGAAATATATTGTCGCTAAACGATGCAGAAAAACTAGTTCATGCTTTTATCACTTCTAGGTTGGACTATTGTAATGCCTTACTGTCTGGTTGTTCAGCTAGGTGCATAAACACGTTTCAGCTAGTCCAGAATGCAGCAGCGAGAGGCCTCACTAGAACCATAAGATATGAGCACATCACCCCTATCCTATCTTCACTGCATTGGCTCCCTGTGAAATTTCGCATTGATTTTAAAAGACTACTTTTGACATATACAGTAAAGCATTAAATGGTCTCGCGCCGCAGTATCTGAGCGAACTGCTAGTGTCTTACGATCCGCCACGCCTACTTCGGTCAAAGGATGCAGGGTGCTTGTCAGTATCGCGTATTATGAAAACTACAGCTGGGGGCAGAGCTTTTTCTTACAAAGCCCCAAAATTATGGAATAGTCTTTCAAATAGTGTTCGGGACTCAGACACAGTCTCGGTGTTTAAGTCTAGGCTAAAAACCTATTTATTTAGCCAAGCATTTTTATAAATAGATTTGCCTTAGGTAAAGGAGCAGATCTGGGGGATTCATGGACATAGAGTATTATGGTGAGCTGATATGTTTAGATGCTGTCTTCCTCACTCTCATTTGATCACTCAGGTTTGTTGATGGTGAGGTGATTGTTTGCTTTACATCTCAGGGAGCCCTCATGTTTGTGTTTCCTTCTGGCTCTCCCTTTTAGTTATGCTGTCATAATTAGTCCTGCCGGAGTCTCTGCTTGCACTCTACAGTAAATATACATTCACATTCACATTATACATTACGTGACTGTGACCATACCTAACTGCCATCTCTCCTCTTCTTCTCTTTCTCCCCCTCTTTCTCTTTCCTGTCTCTCCCCGTCTCCCCCTTTCACTCTTTTCTCTCTCTCTCTCTCTCTCTCTCTCTCTCTCCCTCTCTCACTCTGTGGAGCTACACATGTCATTCCTGAGCTGCCAGTGATCCAGACTCCCTCTGCCCTCCGGACCTGTCTGACCCATCCTGGTGCCGCGCTTCTGGTTGGAGATCTCGTCACATGGATGCCCGTGTGTCTCTTTGGGATGCGTCTGGTGTCTGGAGATGATTCTCTCTACTTAGAAGACGGTTCTGGCCTTGACTGGGGTTGGCAGCTGTTTCTCTGAGGACTTGACAATTCGATTTCCAGAGTTCCAGAGTTCAGGACTGGAACTTTCTACAAGTCTACCTGAGTCTCCAAAAACTACCTGGACTCCATTTAACATCAACTATTATAGCTGAACTGCCTGCCACCTAACACACTGTATAAATGCAGATCATTTCCTGTTATCTGTTTCACACATATGAGGATGGGTTCCCTGTTGAGTCTGGTTCCTCTCAAGGTTTCTTCCTATGACCATCTCACAGAGTTTTTCCTTGCCACTGTCGCTCGCGGCTTGCTCACCAGGGATTATCTGACCATTTTGATTCATACACATTCACATTCCATACAAACTTAAATAATTCTTTTGATTGTGTAAAGCTGTTTTGAGGCAATGTCAATTGTTAAAAGTGCTATACAAATAAAATTTAATTGAATTGAATATCCTTGATGCGCCTGAGAGGAGCACCAAGCTGACCTGCTGCTTGGGAAGATGAAAGTCTACACATCTTGAAAGGAAGTATAAGCTTTCCAGGAAGGATGATGTCCCAGGAGAGAGAGAGCCTGCGAAGCTTCTCTTCTATCTGGGCGTTATCATATATATCCGCGCTTCCACATCAACTATATCTAAATAAATAAGTTGATGGCAGGAAAAACACGGGATGAATACATCTTACTCCATGAAAGGGTTAACTCATATGGAGATAGCTAAGAAAGGGGAAAGAGCATCGTTGAGGCTCAGCCCCCCCGACCACCCGACAGAACCTGCCGTCTACTGTTCTTAAATGCTTAAGGCTATTTCCATCTCCGCGGAAGCAAGAGAGGAATTCCCGTGATGAGAACGTGAAAGAAAGGAGCTTACCTCCGTCTCCCGCAGCTCTGTCAGATGCACGAGTTTTAAGCCAGGAATGCGCAGCGGCTCGAAGCTTCTCAAGGAATGCGAGGCGCGCGCAGCACTTAACCGAAGCAGTAAAGTGTAGAGATCGCCCTCCGATATGGATTATCACACACGGAGGGATATCTAGTTTAAACTCCGCCATATTGGTGAGTTAAACACTTTCTTATTTTGCTGGTTTAAACACAGACACGCTCACAACAAGGTGAAGACAAAGAATCTGAGGAATGTTTCCGGCTGACTCCTATTTATAACCCTCCAGGTGCGTCTCATCAGATGACATCACCTGACCGAGGTTATATAGGCCAAAATTTGGCGTGTTTATACACACATGCTTCACAACCGGCAACATGACAAGATGTTTCCCATAGCGTTTTCACGCAGCATCGAGTGAAGCCTTTGAAAGGGAACCCTGGCAGTTGCATTTTGGACTAACTGAAGCTTGTTTATTGAGGATGCAGGACAACCACTCAGTAATGCATTACAATAGTCCAGTCTGGAGGACATGAATACCTGAACTAGCTTTTCTGCATCAGATATGGATAAGATGCTCCTAAGCTCCTTGCGATAAGATGCTCCTTGTGATATTGGAAATATGATTTTCAAAGGACAAATTACTGGCTAATATTATGCCCTGGTCTTTGACTGTCAAGCTGGTAGTAACAGTACATCCTTCTAACCGCAGGCTGAATTGTGAAAGCTGTTGTGTACTGTTTTTTTGGTCCAATAAATAATATATCTGTCTTATCTGAATTTAGTAAAAGAAAGTTATTGGTCATCCAAACTTTTATGTCCTGGACACACTCAATTAGTCTAGACAACTTAGGCATTTCGTCTGGTTTAGTTGAGATATATAATTGGGTATCATCAGCATAACAATGGAAACTAATTCCATGTCTTCTAATGATGTTACCCAAGGGAAGCATGTATATTGAGAACAGCAGAGGTCCTAAAACTGACCCTTGTGGGACTCTACAGATATCGCCTTTAAGACTGCGCGTTTTCCCGCGAGAGGCCGCAATTTAGCGCACGGCGTGCCGCGACTTGCCGGAGGCAACATTCAGGAATTTAAAATAAATGTGTGATGGCGCATGGAAGGACTTTATCTAAAAGCCGTAACAAGTACAAATGAATTGTGTATATGGTTAACCGTTAACCTAAAACAATATTGCTTCCAATGCTGTAGCAAACATGAATTTTGTTTTGTTTTACAACAGATATTTCATAATGAACGTGTGTATATGTGCTTCATGTTATTTTCATAATGATGAAATGAGATGCCCAAATCCGTGCTTTAAAGTTTCTTATATAGTTTTTGTAATGTCTTAACAGGTACAAAATAATGAAAGACATGGCCATGCCATGCAAATTAAATTAATTTAATTTCCTGATAGTAGGAAATCATTTTCTGATAGTGTTAACTATGCGAATGTCCTGATTCGTGAATATGCCAACATGTCTTATTTAAAACGTAAATATGAGTCAACATCATCAGAAGACATGAATTAACAATGTGTATGTGCTTGTATGTGCATATATTATATAAGTATGTGTTTGTGTGCATGTCTCATAAGTAACATTCATATAAAATGCAATTCATGATAAGTGTATGTTGTTAAAGTATTTGTGGATATGTATGTAACGACGTGGCTCGCGCGAGGGGCGGAGCCGCGCATAAGCTGTTCAGAATGGGCCGGGTTGTGATACCGCGACACATTCGGTCGCACCAGTAAAAGGTGTCAGTGCCAAAGACAAAGCGCGCTGGAGAAGGCACAAGCAAAGCCCAAGCCTCTGTCTGTTTAAGACACCGGAGAGAGAGTGAGGGAGAGCAACACGAATCAGCGCTCTCGGGTTAAATTGCACAAAGCACAAACTCTACTCTCTCTCTTCCTATAACTCCTCAGTAAAGCCATAAGTCCCGAGAGCATCTTTAGTTTTTTGTTTTAGTTTCCAGAATCCTGTCCGTTCTCGCACAGACGGCGCAGCTCTGGTTATTTTGTGTTTTCCGTTTTCTTTTGAAAAAAGATTCATTACAAAACAATGAAAGACATGACAATGCCTCGGTTTAAATGGTCTTGAAATTAATTTAATTTCCTGATAGTAGGCTATCTGATAGTGTTAACTATGTGTCGCCATCATCAGCGACATCATGAATGAACATATATATATATATATGTGTGCAGGGCCGTGCAGAGACGTTTAAAGGGGCGGTTGCTCAAAGTAAAAAAAAAGATAGAACATGCTGAATAACAACAACTCACATTCAGAACGAATCTAATATGGAATTGCATCATACTGTATGACTGTCATCAGGTCGGGACAATGCAAAGAAAACGTAGCCTATGTTTTACCTGATGGCGTACAATGTTGCTGTTGATTATTATATTATTAGTAATAATTTTTAAGAATCTATACACATAAAACACACAAACATGCACATGCAGTGCTTATTAAATGTTTAAACTGTAGAGATACAATAATTTTACTGCTGTAAAATCAGCATTTTATCTAATTTGAAATATAAACCTAATATTATCTGTTACTTAATATATTTTCTTTAAAAACAGTGTTTATTTTATAATCCATAATTATGTGGATATCCAAATTAGATGGCTTTTAGTGAAATAAAACTGCAACTTACATGTTCCCTAAAACGGTGGACAGAGCTACAGACCCCCCTGTAACCCCCTTACCCAGTTAGCTAGCAGTTAATGACCACCACTACTTGTGCAGTTCATAAAAGGACAGGTAATGTTTGTCGCGCTGTTGCACAAACAGCACGCTCATTTATTTCAATTCATTTGTTGTTATAGACTATAGTGTGCGCTGTACACCCTATTTACTGTTTTGCTACATTCTGCACCTTCCAGTTAATTTGCCTGCTTCTCCTCCAGCTCCGCACCGTCCAGCCTGCAGAAAATGCGCGTGCACTTTGTGTGCTCGTACCCGGCTCGTAACGAGCGCGCTCTGCCCTCAAGGGCGAGCATTGGTTAATGGCAGGCATGTGACTGATGTAAGCCAGATCCTTTTATTTAGCAAAATTGAGATTAATAGTTACATTTTATTGTTGAGGGGCAAAGACAGGGCTCCATACGCACATACACAGAAAAAAGGGCACTTGAGGCATCCTGGAGGAGAGGGGTGGGTGCTCAAGCACCCGCCGCCCTCCCCCCTCTGCATGTGCCTATATATGTGTGTGTGTGTGTGTGTGTGTGTGTGTACAGTATATACAACGTGAAAGCGCGCTCAGTTACAGCTCAGTCCCTCTTCTCACCTTTAGGCGTGAAGTTATCAAACCAGTTTCGGATGGGGGAATTGGCACAATTGAGGGGTTTAAAACTATTTAACAAGACCGAGACGTCTCTGCCTAAAATGTATTTCTCCAGCAAAACATAGAATAAATAGAAATAAAATGTTTAATATTAATAATATTGATCTTAGCTGGATGGTCTAATTCTCAAAAGCGTTTAAGAAAGACTTAACACACTATAACTAGAATATTTACAAAACTGAAAGGTTGTCTTATGAATAATAAAAAACAACAACTTATAACTCAAAAAGATCATATGTTTTTATATATTTTTTAGATCATAAATTGACATGAATAAGAGCTGGAATGTGATTGTGAATTTATATATACAGATGTCGCCATTAAAAACCTGCGTTTCGAGAAAAGGGATCCCGTGACTTGCCGCGGCTTTGCGCGGCTGCGTGCGGGAAGCTGTGAACATGCCCTTCATTACCTGTAGGGGGCAGTCGTGTTTCAGTCTGAAGTATTGTGTGTCTACTGAAGCCGAAAATGTGTGCTAATTAAACTGCGCATGCGTGTTTGGAGTCGCTGTGCCCGCGCTGTGTATCAGTCGGTTGGGAATCATCACGGAGGTTACAACACGGCGTGGCTGCAGCTGGAGTTTGTCGTGTTCGAGGTAAGTTTAGCTTTCTTTTTTGGATGTGATTCTCGCTTTCATGACTCCCAATTAATGTTCATCTTAATCTCAGGATGTACAATTAGCAATTTCAGTTTTTAATAGTGTGGAGATTCACAAAACACCTGAACCTACGGAGCCCCCATGGGTCCTGTGGTAAATAAATAAAATAATAACGAACCGAGCGCGCGGATTAATACACCGAGATGTGTGTTTCTTACCCCCACCCCGAGTGAAAACGGCGTGTTCAGACAAAGGCTCGCCAGTTAGATGCCATTTCTGAACAAACTGAGTCGTGTGTTTTAAAGCATTAAATGGTAAAAGAGCACTAGCAATAAACGTTTTTTTTTCTGAAGCCGAACTTTATTAATGAGTTACGAGTAAAGAACCTGTACATATGTTCATACAGTATTGACAGCAGCTCTAATTTACTGCGGTAAAGCCAGCCGCGGTTCAGAAAAACACGGTCAAGCCAGCCGCGATTGATTTTAGTGCGCGCGCATATTACAGTGATTACGGTAGTTTCATGAACAACACAGAGAGAATGCCCCATATCTGAAAAATCCTGCAGTAAAATAGTTTCATATGTGGTGTGTATATAGTATGGGACGTCCTGAATAAGAACTGATCATTGTTTTTTTCTACTTATTAGAAATGGGGTCTTTATACCCCTTTAAATTGTAATAATGTCCAATATCTGAAAAATGCTGCAGTAAAATTGTTTCATATTTGGTGTGTATATAGTATGGGACGTCATGAATAAGAACTGATCATTGTTTTTTTTCTACTTTTTTTTTTATCATATAATGTGTGTACATTATATGGGATAAAAACTGACCATGGCGTTTTATACTTACTAGAATTAATTTTTTCATAGGTCTCTGAAGTGAAATAAAGGCATTTTATTTAAATTTTTTCCCCATTGTGAACATTTGTTTATTTGACCTCTCTTCCAAAGCAGACGTTAATCCTCATTATAGAAAACATTCATTGAAGAATAACTGCTACTTTTGAACAGTAAAACAAAATAAAAATCAATTCTGGTATTTAGAAAGACTAAATACATTATTTTGTCTGTTTTCTACGAATTCTGCTGTAACTTATCTACATAAAACAATTATTTGAATGGTGAATATTTAAGAAAATTATTGTAACAGACAACCGTCAAAGTCACCAATAAATAACACGGATATTAAAGCAGAAATGCAAATAAATAAGCAAGTAAAAATTGACGAGCATGTTGTATTATCTCTCAGTCCTGGGCGTCTAAATGAAAAGCGCTCTGAAAGCGCGTTGTCTCTGTGTCGGTCCTGAAACTACCGTAATCACTGTAATATGTGCGCACACTAAAATCAATCGCGGCTGGCTTGACCGCAGTTCTAATTTGTCTAAATCGCATTGCAGACAATAAAAATAAGTCGAGTCATCCTGTGTCGAGTCAAAAGATGAAGAAATGCCTAAATGTAGTTGTACGAATAAAAGATTATGTAATGATACAATGTAAATATTTTCACAGAAACAAAGCGTAAAGATGAGACGTGAATCTGAAGAGGATCTCTTTGATGATTGCCTGGTAAAGCATTGTTTTCTTATTAATTATACAATTTATTAATACCTTGAATATAGTGTTTGTTGTATTGGACAGAAGCATATAAATGCAAATGAATATATAAATCTGAGTAATTATTGAACAAATTTTCATGTTTGGACTAACCCTTTAAATACAAACTCAGCATTCATCATAGGATTTCCTGACACTGTAAAGGTGCAGAGTAATCTATGGAGTGTAGCCATCTCATGCCATGTTTTACAATGTTTTACTGATGCAAGATTATTGCTAAAGCAATTTAACCCAAGTTTAACAATCTGAAGTATATGAAGTGATGGTCATTTTTTATTATCAATTATTTTTATTTATTTTTTTTCTCTGTGAAATGAAGTCAGCACAGGTTGAAGCAATTCCGATTTTTTTTTTGTTTCTCAAAATAAATTATTTATTTTCTTGTATATTTTATGCAGGGGGACAGACGAAGTGATGCGAGTATGCACCTTCTTAAAATCCTTGTCGTCTGTGCTGTTGAAGGGGAAGAACCGGTTGGTGTAGCCATAATCCTTGAAGGAGAGGAAATTTTGCAAGAATGTGGCAATAGCTCCGAGCACTGCGCTATACATTTGAGCTATTTTCAGAAAGTTCTTCTAGAACTTGATGGGATTAAGCTATCACCAAAAGTGCAAGCTTTAAAGATGAAGTTATCTTAAAACATTTGATTTGGCTTGACTACAAGTCTTTACATGTTTTGTTTACATGTTCAGCTTAATGTTTTAATGCGTTATGGTTTCAATGGCATACTTTTAAGTGCACTAGTCCAGAGTGCTGATTTGAATGTTGCAACTTCACTGCTTCCGAGGGCTATTACGTTTTAACGTTTATACTACAGTTTGTTTAATGTATTTTCTGCTGTATTTTATTTCTAAATGAATGCTGTATTTTATTTATTTATTATTTTACACAATTTTGTTTAAAACAAGTATTCCAGGCCCTGGTGCCGTGCAGTTTTTTTCTATGGATGCAAAATTTAGCTGAATGCACTTTTATTAAAAAGACAACTTGGATCTAGACTGTGAATGTCACAAATATTTGGTAATGTTGGTGAATAAACTGTTTAATTATATTTTAGTTGTGTGATTTATGAAAGATATAGATGAAATAATTACTTAAGTTTCTTTCCAAAACATAAATTAGCAATGTTTACATTATTATAGGGAGTAATATAAATTGATAAAACCAAGTTAAGGGAAAATCTCACAAAACAAAATGATAGTAATTTCATAAAATTAAGGTTCCTGCTGATACAATAATGAATTAACTTTACTTGATTATTTTAAATAAATCTAATTTGTGCATTAAATATAATTATGTAACTTTTACTTGATTTCTTTTATTGTTAATTTAATTAAGTACATTTTACCTGACAATTACGGGTGAGTTTTACTTAGGCTGAATCACAATTCTATTTTCTTCCCCTTGTCCCTTGAAACGAAGTGGAAAGAGGAAGGGTATAAATATTTCCCCTAAGAAATGGGACAACACTGTTATACGTCATCATACTTTGTCGCTGGTTCCTAATGTTATGTCAGAGGACATGCGCCGATGTTAATCACACATTCCAATAAGAGAGATTACTCACTCCCAAAGGGTTTTTGCGCCGTATTTTGATTTTTAAAAAAGTTGCTCATTTTCACCACGAACACGGATGAGTCTTCGGGTTTCCTCAGCCGTCCATATACAGAATATAAATTACAAAACTGTGGTCACGTTGCAATAAGTAAGAATAGTGTAAGCAAAACAATAGTGTATGGCCGTAAGCAAAACAAACAATGCCTTATCAAATGCTCGGCAAACTGCCGTGCTACTGAACTTTCATATTTGTTTGTAGCATGCAGTAAAGTGTATGTGACATAAAAATATATATTTGTAATATTGTGCAATATGTGCTATCCGCTAGCAAACTTTAGCGATTTTTTTTTGCAAACGTTTCTTTAGAGAACATCACCATAAACACAAACACAAGACTAAAGGTAATATACATATATTGAAAACTTGTCATAAAAATCTTTATTAATGGCAAAAATGACTTAACATTTATGGGTCTGTTTGCTCGAGTGAGCAGCCATGTTGAAAACTTCGCTTAGCCCTTCGTTTGAAGTGAGGTCCTGAAAAATCTTCGTTTGGAGGGCTATCTGGCCCTTCCCCCCTCCCCCTACACCTCCAACCAAAAGAGAAATGAGACACCACTACCCCTGCACATGAACGCGTCAAATGGAAGGTTAGGGGGAAGGGTTGGGATTCAGCCTTAATATTGGAGCAATAAAATTTACTTAAAATCTGTGTCCAAATTGTTATGAGGATTTTATCAAGTAAATCTTACAAGTTCTTTTTTTCAGTGCATGGGTGAACACGATGTTTTAAGAATGTAATTATATACAGTGGTGTGAAAAACTATTTGCTCCTGATTTCTTATTCTTTTGCATGTTTGTCACACAAAATGTTTCTGATCATCAAACACATTTAACTATTAGTCAAAGATGACACAAGTAAACACAAAATGCAGTTTTTAAATGAGGGGTTTTATTATTTAGGGAGAAAAAAAATCCAAACCTACATGGCCCTGTGTGAAAAAGTAATTGCCCCCTGAACCTAATAACTGGTTGGGCCACCCTTAGCAGCAATAACTGCAATCAAGCGTTTGCGATAACTTGCAACGAGTCTTTTACAGCGCTCTGGAGGAATTTTGGCCCACTCATCTTTGCAGAATTGTTGTGATTCCGCTTTATTTGAGGGTTTTCTAGCATGAACCGCCTTTTTAAGGTCATGCCACAACATCTCAATAGGATTCAGGTCAGGACTTTGACTAGGCCACTCCAAAGTCTTCATTTTGTTTTTCTTCAGCCATTCAGAGGTGGATTTGCTGGTGTGTTTTGGGTCATTGTCCTGCGGCAGCACCCAAGATCGCTTCAGCTTGAGTTGACGAACAGATGGCCGGACATTCTCCTTCAGGATTTTTTGGTAGACAGTAGAATTCATGGTTCCATTTATCACAGCAAGCCTTCCAGGTCCTGAAGCAGCAAAACAACCCCAGACCATCACACTACCACCACCATATTTTACTGTTGGTATGATGTTCTTTTTCTGAAATGCTGTGTTACTTTTACGCCAGATGTAATGGGACACGCACCGTCCAAAAAGTTCAACTTTTGTCTCGTCGGTTCACAAGGTATTTTCCCAAAAGTCTTGGCAATCATTGAGATGTTTTTTAGCAAAGTTCTTTTTCTTTTTTTTAATGTTCTTTTTGCTTAAAAGTGGTTTGCGCCTTGGAAATCTGCCATGCAGGCCGTTTTTGCCCAGTCTCTTTCTTATGGTGGAGTCGTGAACACTGACCTTAATTGAGGCAAGTGAGGCCTGCAGTTCTTTAGATGTTGTCCCGGGGTCTTTTGCGGCCTCTCGGATGAGTCGTCTCTGCGCTCTTGGGGTAATTTTGGTCGGCCGGCCACTCCTGGGAAGGTTCACCACTGTTCCATGTTTTTGCCATTTGTGGATAATGGCTCTCACTGTGGCTCGCTGGAGTCCCAAAGCTTTAGAAATGGCTTTATAACCTTTACCAGACTGATAGATCTCAATTACTTTTGTTCTCATTTGTTCCTGAATTTCTTTGGATCTTGGCATGATGTCTAGCTTTTGAGGTGCTTTTGGTCTACTTCTCTGTGTCAGGTAGCTCCTATTTAAGTGATTTCTTGATTGAAACAGGTGTGGCAGTAATCAGGCCTGGGGGTGACTACAGAAATTGAACTCAGGTGTGATAAACCACAGTTAAGTTATTTTTTAACATTGGGGGGCAATCACTTTTTCACACAGGGCCATGTAGATTTGGAGTTTTTTTCTCCCTTAATAACGTAAACCTTCATTTAAAAACTGTATTTTGTGTTCAATTATGTTATCTTTGACTAATAGTTAACGGTTTTTGATGAGCAGAAACATTTAAGTGTGACAAAGGCTACGTTTACACTGCCAGGTCTCGATGCTTAATTCCGATTTGCTGCCTATATCTGATTTTTTTTAACCGTCTGTTTACACGTTCTTTTAACTATGACTCATATCCGATTCACGTGTTTACACTTGCCATAACATCTGAAACATCGCGCAAACTTAAAGGGAGGTTCTTGCGCTACACACTGGCCAAGAAAGATGAAGGTGAAATATGCTTAACGCTATCTCTGCTATATATGCAAAGTTCGCGCACCACGGTTTTAAAACGGAGGAGGAGAGAAAAAAACGGCATAATTGCAGCCTGCACATATGTTTATTCATCAAATACTGATTTAATGTTATTTAGCCTAAATAAGCATTAACACAATGCGTGTGTGTGGGAGGGGGGGGGTGTGTTCTCTTCCTCTTCCATGTCACCTGCGATGTTGTAATTCCACACGCGCTTCCACCGGAGAATAACATTCCGTCATTAAACCGCGAAGAAGTCGCAGTTTTAATGACGTACGTACAGAACACAATGCCTCAGGAAATCCGATCTGTCTGTTTACACGGCAATCACATTAGCACATATCTGATTTATATCCGATTTATTTCCACATATGAAGGAGGCCTGAAACCGATCTCGAAATATCGGAATGCATGCGTTTTTTTCCTGTTTACACGGACATAGAACATATCCGATATGTGTCACATATGAGCAAAAAATCGGAATTGGGTCACATTTACCTGGCAGTGTAAACGTAGCCAAACATGCAAAAGAATAAGAAATCAGGAAGGGGGCAAATAGTTTTTCACACCACTGTATATATATATATATATTTATTGTGTGTGTGTGTGTGTGTGTGTGTGTGTGACCGGTGCAACTCACACGTCCTATTCCATTGTCATTCATACTGCCGTAGTTTTTAGAGCCCTAAAAAAGCATTCGCTAGTAAGTAAGTAAATAAAAGACAAATGAATAAATAGTTTTAAATTATATATATACAGGGGCATAGATTTAGGGTGGACGGAGGGGATGTGTCCCCACCAATATCCTCCGACCATTGAAGTGTCCCCACCAATAATT
The DNA here is from genome assembly GCA_030522415.1 of Channallabes apus. Classification (NCBI taxonomy): domain Eukaryota; kingdom Metazoa; phylum Chordata; class Actinopteri; order Siluriformes; family Clariidae; genus Channallabes; species Channallabes apus. Next base: position 35,668,034 of record CM060119.1, on the reverse strand, counting down.
TAATCCACTTTTTTTTTAATCGTTCTGTCAACATTAACCTAGACACGCAGAAAGGGATAAATCACGTTCTCTCCTTGAGTCCTCCCGCCCCCAAAACACATATGAACATTTTGATTGGCTGTGCCTTTCCCTGCCATCATGTGATAGACGATTGGCTGCGTTCAGACACAAGCAGCGCCAAATGCAGTGGACTCACATTCAGTACAGCAGGCCAGGATATAGTCTGTGAATACGGACGTAAAACTAACAGCAGATTAAACAGCTAAATGTAAAACTATAAATATGATCCCTGTCAGTCTCCTAATCTAGTGACTGTTTGTCAGAAATCAGTATTGTGAAAGAAATTGATAAACTAATATACTAATATTGCCATATGGCTAGAATTTTGTTGACACCAATAGACAATCCACTTCAGAAAAATAGTTTTTAAAATGCATTCACTTACTTGGCGAACATTAATGATTTGATTCGAGGTTTGCACACTAAGACTCAGAAAAAGTGAAATAAAATGATTGCTGTTTAAATCACACCGATGGCCTACACCCTAGCAGAGCTGGAGCAGCGGTCCTCTCTGACAACATCTCCAGGACACTACGAACCATCTGACTGGCGGTAAGTCATACTGTAGATTCCAAACATATTAGACACATCACAACTCACCGTAGTGATAGACGCACACACATAGCTTGTCCTATAGAAACTGTGTCTGTTCCCCGAATACTGAGAAAAAAGAATAAATTTGTTAAATTTGCCCGAAACAATCTGATGACCATAAAACCAGAAAAAGGCAAAATAAGTAGTCAAAATCCACCTCTAAAGTTTGGACTACTCAACATTAGATCCCTTGCGCCTAAAGCACTTATTGTTAATGAAATTATCTCAGATTATTGCCTTGACGCACTCTGTCTCACTGAAACCTGGCTTAAACCAAATGAATATTTTGGTCTGAATGAGTCTACTCCGTCAGGATATTTCTATAAGCACGAGCCCCGTCTAATTGGTCACGGTGGTGGTGTCGCCACTATCTACAATGATGTACTCACTGTTACCCAGAAAATAAGGCCCAGGTTTAATTCATTTTAAGTGCTTATCATTAATGTTGCACTAAATGAAATACGTAATAAACCCTTGCTATATTTTACCCTGGCCACCGTGTACAGACCCCCGGGGCCATATGGCGATTTTCTTAAAGAATTTGGACATCTGCTATCAGACCTATTGGTTAACTCTGACAAAGTGTTGATAGTAGGAGACTTTAACATTCATGTAGATGATGCTAACGACGCTTTAGCACTCACATTTATGGATTTACTAAATTCCTTTGGGGTTAAGCAAAATATAATTGGAGCAACTCACCGCTTTAATCATACGCTAGATTTAATTATATCCCATGGTATAGATGTCTCGAATATAGAGATCATACCTCAAAGTGATGATATCACAGATCATCACCTCCTGACATATACTCTACCCGTAGAACAGATGTGTCTGTTCTCCCCACGTTATCAATCTGTTAGAAATATGAATCCCACTACTAAAGACAGATTCACAAGTAATCTGCCGGATCTGTCCCAATTTCTTATTAGACCCCTAAATGCAGATGATCTAGATGAAGTGACTAGCAGCATGGGCACTATTTTTACCAGTACATTAGACACTGTTGCTCCCATCAGATTAAAAAAAGTCAGAGATAAAACATTTGCACCGTGGTACAACAGTCATACTCGCGCCCTAAAGAGAGCAACCCGTAACCTCGAGCGAAAATGGAGGAAAACTAAATTAGAAGTTTTTCGAATTGCGTATAAAGACAGTATGTGCAGCTATAGACAGGCTCTAAAAACTGCTAGGACCGAGCATCTTAGCCAACTGATAGCAAGAAACCAAAACAATCCCAGGTTCTTATTTAGTACAGTGGCTCGCCTAACAAAACCTAAGATGCCCGCAGAGAGTATCCCATCACAGTTTAGAAGTGAAGACTTTATGGACTTCTTTAATGAAAAAATCAATGAGATCAGGAAGAAAATAATGGAGGTTCAACCTCTAATAGTATCTCACGATCCAGTTCAGCCTATAGCTTCACATTTAGATTTTCACTGCTTTACAGGTATAGGACAGGAAGAGCTGTATAAACTCATCACCTCGGCTAAATCAGCAACGTGCCTGTTAGACCCAATCCCAACCAGATTTTTAAAAGAAGTGATGCTTACGGTTGGAGAGCCACTCCTAAACATTATTAATTCTTCATTACATCTAGGTAAAGGGGGTAGGGCTTTTTCATATTTAGCTCCAAAGCTTTGGAATAGCCTTCCAGACAGTGTTCGGGGAGCAGACACGGTTTCTCAGTTCAAAAGTAGACTCAAGACGCATCTTTTTAATCTGGCATACACATAACTCATCCCAGTACTCATACTCCAGTACACCTATACCGAATGGCAACTACGCTAATTCTCCCCATCTGTTCTGTATTTCTCTACCCATCCCGAGGCATCGGGAGATTTTGCCAGCTTCAGTAGACAAAGGCCGACCCTGCGAGGTTCCTGAGGCATCCAGAGAAGGACCAGCTCCAGCTGGATTCAGCTTTATGATGGTTGGAGCTACACATGCTGCTCCTGTGCTTCCAGTGATCCAGACCTCATCTGCCCTCTGCACCTACTGACTCGTCCCTATGCTGAACTGGTCTTCATGTCAATTTAAATAATTTCTGTCATATTGAATTTTCACCTGCACAACACACAAGATGTTATATCATTTCTATCTGTTATCGCCCAAATGAGGATGGGTTCCCTGTTGAGTCTGGTTCCTCTCAAGGTTTCTTCCTAATGCCATCTCAGGGAGTTTTTCCTTGCCACCGTCGCCGTCACCCTTGCTCATCAGAGAAATTTCATTCATTCGTCTCATTATTATCTGCACATTTTTCTCACACATCCACACTTCCAATTATTTTCTTTTCTATAATTAATATTATTATTTGTTTTTATTTATTTATTTTCTATTATTATTTTATTTATTTATTTATTATTATTATTATTATTATTATTTATTTATTTTTTTTTGTTAAATTTCTTTAATTTTTGTGAAGCTGCTTTGAGACAATGACCATTGTTAAAAGCGCTATATAAATAAAATTGAATTGAATTGAATTGAATTGAATTAAATGGCATGTGTTTATCCTGTTTTGTCAGGTAACAGAACCTAAACACATGTGCTGTATATCAGACAGCGATGGAGAGAGTGTAGATTACACACAGGTGCTCTCTAGTCATTAGCACTCATCAGGCAATGTCTATGGCCAACTGACTGCACTCAGACCAAAGGGAGCTGAATAATTACACACACCCCACTTTTCAGTTATTTATTTGTAAAAAAAAAAAATGTTTGAAATCATGTATGATTTTCGTTCCACTTCTCGCGTGTACACCACTTTGTATTGGTCTTTCACGTGGAATTCCAATAAAATTGATTCATGTTTGTGGCTGTAATGTGACAAAATGTGGAAAAGTTCACGGGGGGCGAATACTTTTGCAAGCCACTGTAGTTGTCCTGAGATTTAACATTGTTACCAATAATAGGCTGAGGCATTCTCTGTCCATGCTCATAAGGAATCCCTCAATGTTTTTCAATTAGGGGACAGAAGCAGATCAGCCATGTTGTAGTTCAGGTGAAGAGGCGAGTTCACAGGAGGTCAATCTGAATGTTGATTATACAGTATATAACATATAATATGTGTGCGTGTATTATACATGTTGATTATACTAATATTTAGCATTATGAGGAGTGATAGGCTGAGGATGTAAGTGATTCATTAGTGTTTTTGGCAAAAGTTTTGAACTGACATTTCACTTTTTTGTCATGCTATTTCATCAGGTGGCAATGCTGTCCGGTCCTAGTGCAGTCAGAGGGGAAGAGTTAGGGTCAAAGCCATTGTTCACCCCCAAAAAAACTTTACTCACTATTTACTCCTTAAGTGGTTCCAAACTTTAATGATTTTCTTTATTTTGTTGAATACAAAATAAGATATTGGGGAAAAAAGGTGAAAACATTGATTCCGTAGCAGGAAAAACAAATACTATGTAAATCAATGATTACAGGTTTTCAGCATTCTACAAAATATCATCTTTAGTGTTTATCAGAAGAAAAAAAGAACAGCCTGGACAATATTGATGTCAAACAAATATGCCAGCAGTTTATTTTTGTTAACGAGAGGCGAAGGCATGTTTTTGTCTCCTTCATATAGGAGCAATAGGCATTGAGCTGTTGTGTGGTACTCTACCTAGTAGTTCATGTTTAGATGTAATCTACTTTTATATATATATATATACAGATGATTGAGATGTTTCGTTTGCACTAGCGCTCAATAAAGAATAGTTTTTATTTTATTAAAGACTATCTTCTTGTCAGTTATGAAACATTCCTTTAACTTTACACGATTCCTTAATTTAACTTAATGAATTGCATTTCGAGTGGATTAATATAAGTCGATGCATTGCTAGTATTAATGTAAAGTGATTTCGCACCATATTAAGAAAACCTAGCAAACCTACGCCCTTGTGTGTGTGTGTGTGTGTGTGTGTGTGTGTGTGTGTGTATGTTTGTGTATATATGGAAATATAATTAATATTTTCGTGTTTAATTACAAAAAAAAACATTTTAATGGTTAGTGATTGTTGCAGACATTTACACTATTTTTGAGAACTATTAAGTTCTCCTTCAACATGTCATAGCCGATAACTGCCCCTTTGAAGCCTTTGAATGGTGTTAAAAATACTTGCAAAACAAGTATTGCAGCCATATATTGGAGGGAAATTCTGAGGTGGTCAGTGATTGATGGCACGGTCGGTCGGAGGGGGTTGTGATCACACCTATAGATCTTTTGTTCTAGGCTATCGGTCAAATATCTCTCCACTTGGAAGCAAAAACATGCAAGGGATTTCAGCATCTCGACGAACATACTAAGCTGTTTATAAAGTAGACACTGTTTGTTTTTTCATTTTGTAATCTTTCCCGTGTTTACCGTGTACTGTACAATGTATATTCATTTTTTTATGAATTACTGTAAATAAACTACACATTCCGTTGATTTACCAGAAATGACTTTTCTGTTTTTTGTGTGTGCTTAAACTAAACTTCAGGGTCAAAGTAATAGCGATTTTATTTGAAAAGTATTATATATTTACAATGCTGATAAGTTCAAGCTTAGATTCATATATAAACTGCTTCAAAGTCTTTCCGTGACCGCTGAAATCCGACAGACGCAGGGCTCAAGGGAGGTGTGTCTGTGTGTGTGTGTGCGTGCGTGTGTATGTGTGTGTGTGCGCGTGCGCTGCAGCATGTCCTATTTTCAGCGGATTTTTCCGCTACCGCAGATCAGTTTATCAACTTGTAATATATACATTTTAGGAATATATTAACATGTGCAGACATTTAAAGGTGCGCTGCCCTCTCTTGCCCCTGCGTAGAGCCTACACACACACACACACACACACACACACACACACACACACACATACATCTATCTATCTATCTATCTATCTATCTATCTATCTATCTATCTATTATATAAATACACATTTGGAATCTGCATCTACATTTTCTGTTACAAGTATAGAATTAGGTTCAGCTGAGACTCATGATCAATGGTGTTAGGGTACTTATGTAGTGATAATTAGTTTCAGCCAGATCACTAAAACTAACAATGGACTATGACACTCTTGAGAGGGGATATGAAGGTGTTATTCATTTATTTATTCTCTACAAGGGTGCGAACTACAGTACAGACCAAACTATAACTTATATACTACTATAAAAATTCTAAATATAAACAAACAAAATACAGCTTTTTTTCCTCAGAGGTAAACGGAAAAGTGAAGTGTTCAGCTGTTTACTGTCACTGCAGCTTCTTCAAAGTCTTCCCACTCCGTGACCACTGAAATCCGAAACGACACCACGTTAGGCTACGTCTTGACTCATTTGTATACCGACGGTGATTGGATGTTTCCCGAGGGCTCAGGGGAGTGTGTGTGTCTGTGTGTGTGTGTGTGTGTGTGTGTGTGTCTATGTGTGTGCGTGCGCGCGGGTACTTGTTCTACTGTTATAAAAACTCTAAATATAAACAAACAAAATACAGCTTTTTTTTTCAGAGGTAAACGGAAAAGTGAAGATGTTCAGTGTCACTATGCAGATGTTACACTCAGTGGAGTTACCGAAATCTTTGCTTTAGTCCTCATTGAGTTGCCACACATCATTTCCACATTTCACTCGCTTTTATTCCTCTTATGTGAACATAAACAGTGAAACATTCCACAGGTTTATAATACACCGCGGCCAAGTGAACCACGTTCCCGTCGAACGAAACGAGGCATAATCGTGGTGTTTGCTTCGGTTATGACACACCATAGTTTATTACCTGCTGTGGTAGATCTGAATATTTATTCAAACACAATAATAAAGCTTTATATCCTCAGGAGGGCTCAGTACATTGTTTTAGCGATAGTTTCACGGAAGCGAGTTCAGAACTAATCTAACCAAAGCAAAAAAAAAAAAAAAACATCCGAAGCTTCAAATAGAATGAACGAACTAATGAAATTGATATATATGTAATTGATATACTGTATATACAGACGTGTGTGTGTCATTTTAATTCAAATGAACATTTTAATGCTTTCTGATACACTTATCAACTTATCCACATACACTTATCAACACAAACTCTCCGTGCACGCACACACAATCTCTAAAAAATTTATATTAATAACATACATGTACAAATAAACAAATGTAGGTGTAATAAAAGTAGTCGTGATGTCAGTACTCGCCCAGCAAACCAGCCTTTTGCAGCGGCTTAAAACGTATGAATTATCTTCAAATATACAAAAAAAAAGCGAAAAGACACTCGATTATTATGCATAGGTTATTTGTTTAATTCAAAAAGTTCATAAAAACACTTTAAAACGAGAGAAAAACTGTTAAAATCCTCGTTCGCCTTCTCAGCGTTAGGTAGCGAGTGACGTCATGATTTGAATCTGCGCGCCACCGGGGAAACATAGGGAAACTGACTTTCCCGGACCACCGGCTTTTAGATAAAGTCCTTCTATGCGCCATCTGGCGGATATTCAGTGAAGCACAACACATTTATTTTAAATTCCCGAATGTTGCCTCCGGCAAGTCGCGGCAAGCCGCGCGCTAAATTGCGGCATCCCGCGGGAAAACACGCAGGGTTTTAAGGGCGACATCTGTATATTCAATTCAATTCAATTTTATTTATATAGCGCTTTTAACAATGGTCATTGTCTCAAAGAAGCTTCACAAAAATTTAAGAAAAAAATAAAAAAAGTACATGTAACTTCATTAGATCGAACAAACTTAAAACCAAAGATAAACATTTTCATTGAAAACAATTCATTAAAGGAGATGAAAATTTTTTCCATAAGTAAAAATAGAGGTTTTAGTCTGTCACATTCCATGAAGGCATGAAAGACGGTTTCTCTTTTTGAACAGAAAGGGCAATCAGCAATGACTTCAGGATTAATGACTGAAACAAAAGCATTAATTGCAATGGCACAGTGAAGAAGTCTCCACTGTATATCTCCTGCCCGTTTAGATAACGGTGGCTTATACAGTGACCTCCATTCAGGTTTTACATTTTCTTCTACACCCAGTACTTTACGCCAAGGCGTGTCAACTTTTTCATTCAGTACTTTTTTGTTAAAAACTTTAACACATATTTTATAAAAAGCTTTGCCAGTAGCTGTAGACAAGTTTAAACACAAGGGTTTATCAGCATCTAGATAAGGTCCCTTACAACCCTCCAATTTGGGTAGCAAGGTAAATAAAGGGAAACAATCTTCAGAGTTGGTAACATTTGCTCGTCCATCATTGTCCATCAGGAGATTTTTTTCTTCATCGCTGACCAGTGTCTTCCAGTTCTTTAACATCTGTTTAACAGTCCGCAAGGACCTGATTTTTAGACAAACGGCCACTTCTTCTGTTTTTTCAAGATCTATCCCAGCAACACGAATCAAGCGGCCAAAAGTAACGATCTGTGAGTTCATCAACAGTGCATTGAGTCCATGATAGAAGGAATTGTCCTTTGTTAAGTCAAAACGCACTCCATTTATTAAAGGCTCTTCCAAAAGCCAGTGGAGAGAAGGTGTTGTCTCACTTCTCTGCAAATCAAATAGGCTCCAAACCTTAAAGAGATTTTTACACTGGCAGTCTACTCACATTCAGTTTAAGGGGGTCCATTAAAAACAAGGATTTATCCAACCCCAAACCTGCAACAAATATGCAAAATGGAGCATGTAACAGCCCGCCAACCATTCATTGTGGATCCATACAAAAATCTTTGTAAAAATTACAAACGGAATGCTGCTATTCTGCTTTTTAGTTGTATTAAACCATGACCACCCTCTTCTTTAGGTAAATACAACACATTCTGTGGCACCCAATGCAAGTTATCACAAAAAAATTTAATAAAACTCCTTGAATTTCTATCAATAGTTGTGAGGGAGGATCTAAACAGGCCAGCCTGTGCCAAAGGCTGGAGGCTACTAAATTGTTCACAATTAATATTCTCCCTTTGTATGACATCTTTGGTATTAACCATTTCCATTTGTCAAGTCTACCTTTCACTTTATCAGCAACCCCTTCCCAGTTTTTCTGGATGAACATTTCATCTCCCAAATACTTACCTAGGTACTTAAACCCTCTTGTTCCCCAGTTCAAACCATCAGGAAGGCTGGGTTTCCCTTTTAGCCACTGTCCAATTAAAAGTGCTTCACTCTTGCTCCAATTAACTTTTGAAGATGATAAAGCTTTAAAATCTTCTAAGATTTCCATTAGTACTTTGACGTCATTTTGCCCATTAATTAAAACCACCACATCATCAGCATAGGCAGATAAAATTATATTGTTTTTACAATCAGGAAGATTCAATCCGCAAACTTTTTCTCTCAATTGTTGCAACAAAGGTTCTATAGCAAGTGAGTATAACATTCCAGACAAGGTACAACCTTGTCTTATACCCCTGTGAACCTTAAAAGGAGTGCATAAGCCACCGTTTATTTTCAGCACACTTTCAACATCACCATAAAGTACTTTCACTTTGTCAATAAAATCCTGACAAATTCCAAAAGCTTCTAATGTTCTCCACAAGTAAGGGTGCTCAACCCTATCAAAAGCTTTTTCCTGGTCTAGAGAAATAAGTCCAATATTAAAACCAAGCAACTTGGAGACATCAAACACATCTCGCATAAGATTAATATTGTCAAAAATAGACCTACCCGGAACATAATAGGTCTGATCTGGATGCACCACCTGATCAATTACCTTTGTTAACCTGTTAGCTAGAGCTTTAGAAAGCAGTTTATAGTCGGAGCATAAAAGTGAGACGGGACGCCAGTTCTTAATTTCTAAAAGGTCTCCTTTTTTGGGGAGAAGAGTGATGACCGCTCTACGGCTAATCACCAGCAACTTGCCTGAGGCCAAACTGTCATTGAGCACGTGCAAAAGATTGTCCCCTACCTCTGTCCAAAAGAATTTATAAAATTCAACCGGAAGTCCATCGATTCCAGGGACTTTTCCAGAATCCATTTCTTGTAGGGCCTCGTGTAGCTCATCCAGGCTTAGAGCGCCTGAGAGATCTGCATTGGCCCCCTCTGACATTTGGTTCAGGCCTACAAAGAAAGAATTCTCAGAATCCCACCCTGCTCTCAACTCATTCTTATACAAGTTTTCATAAAATGTACAAGCTCTTTTACGTATTTTTGCGTGACTAGTTAAAATGTCTCCTGTCTCAGAGCGCAAAACATGCAGAAAACGTTTTTGCCCATTTTTCTTTTCAAGACTAAAAAAATATTTAGATGGTGCTTCCCTCTGTTCAATGCTTAAAAAACGGGAACGAATCAGAGCTCCTTGTGTTTTTAATCCCAGTAGGTCTGCTAGCTGTGTTTTTTTGTTTGAGATCATCTCTGCGTAGTTTTTATTATTTGTGGATTCAACTAGACTTTGTAATTTGATTATATCTGTCTCCAAGGCTTTCATCGATTTATTTAACTCTTTGGTAATGTTATAAGTGTACTGTTGACAAAGTTGTTTTATTTGAACCTTTCCAAAGTCCCACCATTGCTCTAAATCTTGAAACAAATCTTTAGTTTTTCTAAAATCTTCCCAAAAGAACTTAAAGACATCCTTAAAGTCCTTGTTACACAATAAAGTGGTGTTAAAATGCCAATAAGCACTGTGGGGCTTAATTTGACTTAGAACGAAGAAACACAAGATCATGTGATGATCAGAAAAACTGACTGGAGAGATAACACAGCTTTTGAAAATGCCCAACTGATGTTTAAAACTATAAAAGCGATCTAATCTTGCAAGAGACAGAAGATTGTCATGAGCATGAGCCCATGTATATCGTCTCTGTCCGTCATGAAAATGCCTCCAAATATCACATAGATCATTCATGTTTATAACTCTAATAAGGAGTTTACGTGAAAGCATATGGGGCTCAGTGTGATTTCTGTCTATAGGACTTTCTGTGCAATTAAAGTCACCGCCTAAGAATAAATATTCTTCTGTACTACAACTTTGTATTGTTGAACTAAGCGTATCCAAAAACAACACTCTTTCCATTGCCAATGTTGGTGCATAAGCACAGACAAAAATCAGAACATATTTTTCAAAAATTGCTCTTATTTTTAAAAGCCTTCCTGTCACAATCTCATCAACTTGATATGAAGTTGGACAAAAGTGTTTAGAAAACAAAATCCCCACACCACCACTAAGTGTGGTTTTGTGACTTAGGACAGAAACACCATCCCATTCCTGCATACAGTCGGCAACATTTGTAGCATCACTGTGTGTCTCTTGAATGAAAGTAACATCTATATTTTTTTGTTTAATAACTTCAAACAGTTCAGCTCTTTTTCTGCTATTTCTAGCACCATTCACATTAAGTGATGCAACACACACTTCAGTCATACTCATAAATAAAAGTAGAAGTACAACCAGACTACTATAATTCATTTTTGTTAATTTAAGCTTTTTCACCGCCATCATTCAAATCCATATTAAGTTTATGCATTATGTTCTTTAACCGGGTCACTTCTTTATTTAAAAAACAGCCTTCATCCATGAAAGTTTTGGTTTTATCTACAAACTGTACCACATCTGGGAAGTAATCATTGACTATGACCCCTCTCTTTTTCTTTGTTAACTTAAGGAACAGTTTAATGTCATCTACGTCATAGTTACGATTAGAAAAGCTACTTTGTGACAGAGTAACGCTTGAGTCAGATAGCTCACTGTCACTCTCTGAATCAATCTGATCGGGAACATCTTCAAGATCTACTTTCTTAACCTGCCGAGGATTGTTTACTTTGTCTGACTTCTTCCTTTTCAGTGGCACCTTAAACACTGTTTGTTCTGCACCAGTTTCATTAGGCCTACTGTCAGCCTCCCGAGTGTCCGCAATGCCAATTTCTACATCCATTCTATCGCTTGACTCACCTTTGTCTCCCTCGTCTTCGACATCTTTTGCACTTTGGATTTCCTCCTCCACTGAAACCGCTGCACTCTCCGCACTCCCAGCGCCATGAGCACCGTCATGAGTGCTCACCTGCGCCGCCGCTGACTCCACCTCCGTGGGGTCTTTGGCCGATTGTTCTCCGTCATTAGCTGCACTTTCCGCGCCAGCCACACGGCCACTCTTTCCTTGTTTGCCGGGACAAGATCGGGCCAAGTGGCCGATTGTTCCACAGCCAAAACATTTGATCTTATCAGTGGTTATAAAAACCACATAGTCAAAGGCATCCACTCGGAAATTCAGTGCGAGGTCCAGATCAGCGTCATTGTTTACAATCATGTAAACTGAGCGTCTGAAGGATACAATGTGTTTCAGTAAAGGAGAAACGCCACCAATTGGAATCTTTTTAATGGAGGAAACCAGTTTTCCGTAGCGAGACAGTGCTTGTACTAAGACTTCATCACTAATAAACGGCGGGACATTCGAGATGGTGACTCGTTTTGACGGTAATGAAAGTGGTAGAACGGGAGTGAGAACGCCGTCAAGTGCAACTCCTCTCTGAACTAACTCGTTAGCTTTTCAATTGTGCTTAAAAAGATAACGATGGCACTATTCATTCTTGAGGCAGACAGTACATTATCGTGTCCCACGATTTCACCCACAGATAAACAACAACTCTCCACGCTCACTGCAGACGCCACTTTCACACCGTGACGACGCGTGAGTGAAGTCAAATCCCGCGCACCTGTAAGCGCCATGTTTCCCCTACACCCAAAATCCCACCCTCCCTACAAAAATACAACCCCCAAAAAAGGTATCTAAATTAAGTCTCCACACTATGCAAATGGAATAAAGAAAAAGGTTGAGAATAGGGGGGAAGAAAGAAACTCGCACAAGGGTCACCGCTCACGCAAACGCCCCACTCACTCCCAGCATGCACACAGAGAGAGAGAGAGAGAGAGAGAGAGAGAGAGAGAGGTGTTTTGCTGGCGAAAAACATTTTAGGCAGAGACGTCTACTCGGCCTTGTTAATTGTTTTTAAAACTCCCAATTCTACGAATTCCCCCATCAGCGAAATCATGAATGAAACATGAGAAGAGACATTACAGTGGGGGTTCTGTGGGTCTCCAAACTCAGATGGCTACGTGTCAGCCGATAACTGCTCCTTTGATCTGCTGGTTACAGCGGGGCGCCGACTGCTGATGAGCGTATAGTAGCCTGTACAAGCCAAGCTCTTCCCCAAAAAATAATGTGAATGTCTGCAACAATCACTAACCATTAAAATGTTTTTCTTTTAATTAAACACGAATATATAAATTACATTTTCTTTACACATAATATTTTCATTATATATACACGGGCATCGCTAGGCCATTTTTAGATATCGTCCCCTTTATATTTATTTAAAGTATTTTTCATATTTTTTATGTCTGCCAGTTTCCAACAAAAAGCAGCAGTATTGTCAAAGAATTAACAGATAAATATTTAATATTATTGGCACCCACACAGTTTATTCCATTGTCCAGCCTCATAGGTGTGTTGTTTATATTAAGTTATATGCTGTTTTCTGGTAAAATTTTTCTGATTGTACATGTACATAGAAAAAAGTTTATATGGTAAACACACATATATTCATTTTATATATATATATATATATATATATATATATATATATATATATATTATTCTTAAATCATCGTGTTCACCCATGCACTGAAAAAAAGAACTTGTAAGATTTACTTGATAAAATCCTCTTAACACCTATTTGCACACATAGATTTTAAGTAAATTTTATTGCTCTAATATTAAGTAAAACTCACCCGTAATTGTCAGGTAAAATCTACTTAATAATTAAATTAACAATCAAAGAAATCAAGTAAAAGTTACATAATTATATTTAATGCACAAATTAGATTTATTTAAAATAATCAAGTAAAGGTAATTCATTCCCAGATAGCACACACACGTCGCAGAGATAATGCTCCCTAATGCATGTTACAATGACCAAATATGATAATTAATAAATAAATAAACCACACTCTCAGCTAATAATAAAACAGATTCGTTTATTTTTTATAAAAAATACATTTAATGCACCCTGTCCAGGGTGTACCCCGCCTAGTGCCCGAAGTCTCCTGGGATAGGCTCCAGGTCCCCCGCGACCCTGAACACAGGATTAAGTGGTATAGAAAATGAATGAATGAATGAAAATACATTTAATAACAAGCAAACATTTGCTTAATTTATACAAAAACGAGAAAACGAGATAACAGTAACTTACAAATGAGGTCTCAATTTGAAAAGATGTACAAAACATAAAACACCACAAATAAGTATTAATCATAGAAACAAAATTAAACACCAACAGAAACATTTTGTACTTTATGATTTTTAAATATGACCGTTACATACGTTGGTCAGGAAACTCCTGAAGTCAGATGCAGACACACTTTCAGTCACAAACTGCTGTGAAAAAATACAGAGATAGATATTCAATTAAAATTCATGATACTTAATTTAGCAAACGAACAATATTTATACTTTGTTCCTCTCGCTTCACAACTCATGAAGCTTCAACTTCAAAACTTCTTTTTCTTGTCTGCAATGAGATTTAGACAAATTAGAGCTGCTGTCAATACTGTATGAACATATGTACAGGTTCTTTACAGTTGAAATTTAACTTGTAACTCATTAATAAAATTCGGATTCAGAAAAAAACGTTTATTGCTAGTGCTCTTTTACCATTTAATGCTTTAACACACCTGGCTCAGTTTGTTCAGAAATGGCATCTCACTGGCGAGCCTTTCTCTGAACACGCCGTTTTCATGAAGGGTGGGGGTAAGAAACACACATCTCGGTTTATTAATCTGCGCGCTCGGTTCGTTATTATTTTATTTATTTATTTATTTATTTATTTACCACAGGACCCCTGGGGGGCTCCGTAGGTTCAGGTTTTTACACGAAAACGGTGTTTTGAGAATATCCACACTATTAAAAACTGAAATATTGCTAATTGTACGTCCTGAGATTAAGATGAACATTAATTGGGAGTCATGAAAGCGAGAATCACATCCAAAACAGAAAGGTAAACTTACCTCGAACACGACAAACTCCAGCTCCAGTCAAGCCATGTAGTACCTCCGTGATGATTCCCTACCGACTGATCCACAGCGCGGGCACAGCGTCTCCAAACACGCATGCGCGGTTTAATTTGGACACATTTTCGGCTTCAGTAGACACACAATACTTCAGACTAAAACACGACTGCCCCCTACAGGTAATGAAGGGCATGTTCACAGCTTCCCGCACGCAGCAGCGCAAAGCCGCGGCAAGTCACGGGATCCCTTTTCTCGAAACGTGCGTTTTTAATGGTGACATCTGTATATTTCACTGGCATTACACCAGACGGTTCTCCACTTAGATCTACAAATTGGTATCGATCAGGCAGGTATTATCTAAACCATTTTAATGGCTGTTGTGAGGGTTGCCCACTAGAGGGCAGTGTTTTAATTTGTAGTTTTTGTTGTAGACCCAGTTTCCCAGAAGGCACCTCGGTCAGCTGACGCAGATGCCCAGCTGAACCGAGGATGCAATTAGTATAAGCATAAATACCTGTTTGTTCTGGGAAGCTGGGTCGAGCATTGATTTCTGTTATGTGGGTTTTGTTTTGTTCTTTTCTGTTTTAGTTTAAACAGTATGGTTGGCCTTTTTGTTTCAGGAGCATTTTAAGTTAAGTTTGTATTTGCTTTGATTTAGTTTATGTCTCTTTGTCTCTGTGTCTCCTAGCAGGATTAGCCTCTAGGAGAATTAGCCTTTTGTGTTTACCCTTTTGTGTAAGTAACCCCCATTGCATGTTTAGCTAGTAGTCTGTTTCAATACTAATGAGGGTGATACTAACATGTCTAGATCTTAGTCTGTCTAGTCTTCGTGTCTGTCTAGTCTCATTGTCTGCTTAGCTCTTAGTCTGTTTAGGTACTAACATCTTTAGCCACTAACCTTTAGAGTTCTTAGTCTGTTTCATACCTAGTCTGCTGTGTACCTTGTCTGTTCATTCCCTTGTGTCTCAGGCTACTGGCTGGTGTAGCCATTAGTCTGATTAGCTATGAGCTAGCTTAGCAGCTAATGTGCAGCTCAGCCAATAGACCTAGCCAAGCCTGTCTTGTGTTTGTTTACCCCTTGCATGCACAGTCCCTAATGTTTATTCCGTTAGGCTGTTTCGTGTGTCTTGTCTTGTCCAGTTAGTATCCCCATGTCTGTACGGTATTAGATCATGTCATCCCGAGTCTGTTTGTATTTTGAGTTCTTGTTTGTTAGCATGCTCCATGTTTTTAGCCAACCTCCGTGGTTCATGTTCATGTTTGCTTTTTGTTTGTTTGATTATTAAAGACTCTTTGCGTTTCACTGCATCCCCTCTGCATCTATGCCTCAACACCCAGCCCACAGTCCAACACCATAGCAGAACGTGACAGCTGTCCCTGAATACCTATGTGTTTTTGTAAGCAATCTATGAGCATATTATGATCTATAGTGTCGAATGCAGCACTAAGATCAACTAAGACTAGTATTGAGATGCAGCCTTGGTCCGAAGTCATTTGCAATCTTAACTCGTGCAGTTTCTGTACAATAATGGGAATTCTTTGAGGATGCTGTTTTCCTGCAAGAATGTAAATATTTGAGCTGGTACTAACTTTTCTAATATTTTTTATATAAACGGAAGGTTTGAAATTGTTCTGTAATTTATTTCATTCGGGTCTAAATTAGACTTTTTAAGAAGCGGCTTAATAACTGCCAACTTGAAAAGTTTAGGGATGTAACCTAGATATAATGAGGAATTAATAATGGTTAGAAGTGGCTCCCCAACCGTATGCATCACTTCTTTTAAAAATCTGGTTGGGATTGGATCTAACAAGCACGTTGTCAATTTAGCCAAGGTGATAAGTTTATACAGCACTTCCTGTCCAATACCTGTAAAGCACAGAAAATCTAAATGTGTAGCTTTAGGCTGAACTGGATCATGAGATGCTATTAAAAGTTGAACCTCCGTTATTTTCTTTCTGATACTACCGATTTCCATAAAGTCTTCGTTGCTAAACTGTGATGGGATACTCTCTGCGAGCATCTTCAGTTTTGTTAGGTGAGCCACTGTACTAAACAAGAACCTGGGTTTGTTTTGGTTTCTTGCTATTGTTACGTGGTGTGTGTGTGTAGTGCACGTATGTGTGCATGCGCAACGGCTGGTGGCGGCGCTTGTGCGATCTCTCCCCCTTTTTCTCTCTCTCGCTCTCCTTCTCACAGGTGGCCCCACCCCGATTGGACGTGCTGCTGACGTGCGTCGGGATTGGCCGGCCTTGGATCTGCGCGTCCTTTTAAGCTCGCGGATGAAAGCCGGAAGTGCGCGACTTATGCCTTGCGTGTGACTTCCGTGCTCAGTGATTGATTGTTGGATTGTAGGATTATTGGATTGTGTGATTGTTTGGTTGTTTGATTGATTGATTGATTGAGTGATTGATTGTGTGGTAGTGATTGTTTAGAGAGAGAGACTTTTGTGTCGCCCCCTGCGTGCTCTCCTTTTCTTTTGTTGATTTCTTTTTTTGTATGCGTGGATGGAAGTGTTCCTCCTGTGATTGTATATAGTTTCTTTTTTTGTGAATATTGTAAATATCTTTTCTTGTCTTTTTTTTGTAGATAGTTTCAAGGAAGCAGTAGGGGTTGGGCGCCATTTTTGTCGTCCCCCGTTTCCCCCCCGTGTTTTTGGTTGGATAGTCAGGGAGTTAGTTTAGTCTTTGTATTTTTATTTATATTCTTTTCTTTGTTAGTTTAGTTAGCTTGTGGGAGGAGAAAGGGGATTGGGTTTTGTTTGTTGTTTTTCACCTAGGCCCAACCCTGAAACCCAGAGCTTCCTGTTTGTGTGTGTGTGTGTGCGTGTGTATATAAAAATAAGACCACGCACAGTATCTTGATTGCAAGATTGATTATTTATATTATTATTATTTATTACCAATAAAGTTAAATCACTGTACCCTACTATGTCCCTAGAAGCTGTTACAGCTTTTTCAGCAGCTGCAACAGCTCTTAAACACATTGGTAACCCTGCTGCTACAGGATCTAGATTTGCTGAAAAATAGGCCCCCGGCCTGAGTTTACTCCCATATTCTTGCAATAGCACAGATGTCATACAACCTCGCTTTTCATCCACTGTCTGCACAAAAGGTTTATTTGGATTGGGGATCCCCAAAGTAGGTGTGGTTTGTAGTGCCAATTTCAAATTAGTGAATGCCTTTTCTGCCTCTTGAGTCCAACTAAGTGCACTGTGGGCCTGTAGGCCCTTCCCATGAGCTATCTCACTCAAGGGAGCCTCGAGGATTGCATAGTTAGGAATGAACGTTCTACAATATGAACACATGCCCAAAAATGACATAAGTCGCTTTTTTGTTTTTGGTTTTGGAATTTCTTGAATTGCTTTTACTCTGTTTGGACCTAAAGTTTTATCTTGTTCTGATATCAGATGCCCCAAGAATTTTACCTGCTGTTGTACAAACTATAATTTAGATAGACTTGCCTTGTGGCCTTTTTTTGCTAGGTGACAAAGCAAGGCTATGGTGTGCTTTTCACATTGCTCTTTAGATGGCGCTGCTATCAAACCTGCTGCACAAACCGGCACAAATCTCCAATCTTCAGGTTCAACTGGAATTTTTGCTTTTTTCACTGGAAAGATTGGTGTTCTAACTGGTGAGTGTTCACATGGGATGATCACTCGAGCCTTTAATAAAGAATTAAACATGGGAGTAATGCCTTCTATCGCCTCAGTTTTCAATGGGTACTGTGTCTTACAAGGCCTATAATCTGACTTTGGTGTAATTCTTCCTGGTTCAACATCACATACGAGTCCCACATCATGTTTTCCCTTTGCCCAAAGACTCTCTGGCACTGTTTTTAGCCTTGGGTCGCTTATCTCTATCTGTGGGAAGCTCCAATTCACTCTCTCATGATTCAATGTTGACACCAGAATTATCTCTACAGCTCTCTTAGCTTCTACCAACCAGTTCAGACCGACCTTGTATGTGTTCTTTGTTTTGCTATACCAAGTCTTGTGTCTTCCACATGAACCCAATCATTAATTCTGAGGTTATTCAACACCCATGGTCCCAATTCTTGCCATTCATTTTTGTTATTTTTGGATAATGACACATGAGAATGTGACCCTTCTATGGTAAATGGGTGTGGCATGCCAGTTCTTACACTTACTCTAGAGAGGTCTATAGATACGGCGCATCTACAGTGGTGTGACAACCAGACTGCTCATTACCGTCGCACTCACCGCCGTGGAAACGCGGCAGCGGCCGAAATAAACCAGGAGCATTTCAAAATAATTCGTGAAATGACCGCCAGGTGGCGCAAATTGACATTTTCCGTCGTATCGGTTTTTAAATATATTCAGAGCTTAAGTCATAATAAAGTCAAAACAATATGTTGTAGCAAAGTAATACTACAATTATGATAATTTACACATCCAACAAACATGTAAAACTATAAATATAAAAAATATGAGTTAGAAAACATTGGTTTTATTTTGTTTAGACAGACTCTCTGTTTTTATCTGTTTAGTGTTATTATTAAAGAAAACAGCGCAAACAACAGCACTAGGGCTTTCAAAAAAATTATTTCGACAATACTTACAGTTGTTAGAGTTTAAGACATCAAGATTTAAATATAGAAATAACTAAAACAAATAGAGCAAACTTCCAGAATAGATAATAAAAAATAAATCAATAAAAAAGATGTATGCCTCTCATTACATTATATTTTGGTTCAGTGCCAGACGAAGTGCGAGCTAATATTGTCTTACATTTGTGAATAAAATATCATTGTTTTATTCAGAGATTTACAGTATTTGTGCAAAATAATAGTTATGACATAATTAAATATAAATATAATTACAGGCTCTGGATTCGTTTTTCGTTTGCAGTATAAAACCAAAATACATCTTACTATTTTTGAGAGATTCGTCGTAAAAAAAACTGTTTTTTTTTCAGATATTTGTCTGTACAAAATAATATTTATGCAATATAATCACGGGCTCTTGATTCGTTATTCGTTTGCAATATAAACCAAAATACATTAACCATATAATATAAACCAAAATATAAACCAAAATATTTAATTTGCTGTATTAAATATTTATGCCGTCTCATCAAGGATCCAAAGATTGCCTTGTACTAAATAATATTTTTGCTGATTTTTTTCTGCGATTCAGTTGTGTGATGTTTTAATGATGAATGATGTTTTACTGTATGTTTACTGTATATAAAAAAAAATATGAGTTAGAAAACATTGGTTTTATTTTGTTTAGACAGACTCTCTGTTTTTTGGAATTTTGGAATCCACAGACGCAAAAGAACATGATAATAATAATCAAAAGAATAATATTAATCTTTTTGCTGTTTATTTCCACCATTTAATAATGTTTTAATTATCAATAATTAAAGCTGCTCGTGTCGGCTCATATCGGGAGCATTTTTTATGAAAGATAAACAAACAGCTGTGTGTGAATGGAAAAGAGTGCGCTTTGCCGAGTTTTGATCTACTGTAAAGTCAGATGATCACATTTAAACAATTTATTCATACAGATGTACCTGTTTTACATGGAAAGTTACAGGTTTGGGCTACTGTTATCTACTTCAAATATTTGAAGTTAAAAGCTAAAACTTGAAGATTTGAAGCTAAAACTTCAGCCCTTTTCATATTTTCCCCGTGGTCGTTATTAAAAAATATATATAAATAAAAGTTTTGCCTTCCAAGGCAACAGATTATGGAGCTTCTTGAGCTGCTCAGACCTGCGCGTGCGTCGTACTTACACTCCCCGTCCCGATGTCCAGCTGCTCGCTGCTTTTTGTTTAAAATATGTTTCATTCATCATTAGCCATTATCCATAACTTTATGGGTTTTTCTTTTGACACGTTTTATTTTTATGAAATTTGATTTAGTTAAATGAGAAAATAACCATGGGAGTTTCAAACCCCGCATCCATTCATGTTTCTGTGTGATTGTAATGTTTAATACCCCTACAGTATTCACTTACTGTATGCGGTTTGACTCGCTGTGAGATGCGGTGTGTTATACCCCTATCGCACCTGCTCGGTCTCGCGCTGTGACCGTAGGCTTGATCATGATTCACCCCGAGTCTTTGCGCTGTGATTACGTTTCCATGCTTCCGCGTGAAAAATTCCGCGAAGATCTTCCGCATGTTAAACATGTTTATTTTTTTGCGTGGTAAGATGGAAACGTAATAACAGCACCAAAACTCGCACCGAATCATAATGAACCGCACTTATGGCCCCGCGTGTGAGATAGATGTATTAAACCTCCACTCTGTCATCTCATCGTATTCATTCCATAAGTGCGCTATACAACCAGTGTGTAAGTGTGTAAGTGTGTACAAACAACAGCACAATGCATGTGTGAATGGCTGAAACGTTAAGTCAGATGAACGCGCGCGCCGATATGAGAGATTAGATCTTTCAGCACGCCGATGTCAGTCACTAGCAAGGAGCATTTACTGATCACATTTAAACAATTTATTCATACAGATGTACATGTTTTATAGGTCGTTTTTCGTTTGCAGTATGAAACCAAAATACATCTTACTATTTTTGAGAGATTTGCTTTTAAAAAAATCTAAAAAATAAATAAATAAAAATTCAGATATTTGTCTGTACAAAATAATATTTATGCAATATAATCACAGGCTCTTGATTCGTTATTCGTTTGCAATATAAACCAAAATACATTAACCATATAATATAAACCAAAATATAAACCAAAATATTTAATTTGCTGTATTAAATATTTATGCCGTCTCATCAAACTCGCAACTCACTCCGAAGAGCATCCTTCTCTGCCTTGCAAACTCCCAACTCACTTGAAATTTAATATCGTATATAATATTTAATATTGGCATAATATCCCTGCCCCAATTCTAACAGCTGTACAGTATGAGTTGAAATAATAACAGTAGTGTTTTTCTTTACTGAATAGGCAGAGCCTCTGAATAGGCGGAGCCGTTGATGTCTTTTGTTTCGGCTGTGAGTGGATGCGCTGTAGTAATCCACGTTTTATACAAATTACATAAACTTTTTTCAGTCATGATATACTAACATATATTTCAGTCATGATTTCAGTCATGATATACTAACATATTTTTAGCCGTGTAGTGCGCGCGCAACATCTAAAGGGCGAGCGTTCACACAGCTGACCAAATCGTCATTAGCGTGCCCCTCCCCCAAACAGCGCAGCGAGGAGCATTTACCTGTTAAACAGGTTTTACAGGTGTGCTTTGCAAAGTCAGACACATACAAATGCAAATGATACTGAATAGCTGTTCTCACCTACAGTATACACTCGGAGAAACTAGAATGAGCAAGAATGAGATTTTTCTTACCATAACATGTAGTGTTATTAATCACTCTACACTGTTTTAAATTACTTTTAATTTTATTTATAAATAAACAAACCAAATAAAATTATTCCATGTGTATTTACCCTTTGTAAAATAGCATTAAAAATGATGGGTCGTGTATCGAGCGATTAAAAAACAATACAAGGCACGTTATGATAAGGAACCTTTCTACAGTACAGTATCTCTTCCATTTCAGTGATTAAAAAACGGTAAAAATGTCAATTTTGGAATCCACAGACGCTCAAACAGCAAAAGAACATGATAATAATAATCAAAATAATATTATTATTCTTTTTGCTTTTTATGTCCACCATTTAATAATGATTTAATTATCAATAATTAAAGCTGCTCACATCGCGCGCTTTCACTTTAAAAATGCAGTGTTTAATCAGCAAGTATATGTCGCCTCTCTTTATGATTGATAAATATTCTGACTGAAACAAATCTGCTCGTGTCGGATTGTTCATTTTTTATGAAAGAGGAGAGTAGAAGCGGAAACGTTTGCATGATCCTGCGTGTGCGCTCTTTAACTTTGATCTAAAGTCAGATGAACGCGCGCGCCGATATGAGAGATTAGATCTTTCAGCACGCCGATGTCAGTCCCTATAGCAAGGAGCATTTACTTATATCTAAACAAAATCACTGATCACATTTAAACAATTTATTCATACAGATGTACATGTTTTATAGGTTTGTTACTGAAGAACTGTGGCAGCGGGCACACCTAAAAATAAACGCAGGATTATTATTTTTTTAATAGTTTTATATAAATAAAAAATGCTTTTATAAATGTGGGCTGTTATCTACAGTACTTCAGTACTTATATTTCACATCTGTGAGGCGAGTATACACGGAGTTTGGGTTCATTTTCTGACGCGCTCAAGTTCACCGAAAACAATACAGAACCCCGTTTAGTGTAATTTATTTCATTTAATAAATCTACTACAAATTTAAAGAACACAAAATATAAGATGACACAAGACCCTGGATTCGTTTTTCGTTTGCAGTATAAAACCAAAATACATCTTACTATTTTTGAGAGATTTGTTTTAAAAAAAAATCTAAAAAATAAATAAATAAAAATTCAGATATTTGTCTGTACAAAATAATATTTATGCAATATAATCACAGGCTCTTGATTCGTTATTCGTTTGCAATATAAACCAAAATACATTAACCATATAATATAAACCAAAATATAAACCAAAATATTTAATTTGCTGTATTAAATATTTATGCCGTCTCATCAAACTCGCAACTCACTCCGAAGAGCATCCTTCTCTGCCTTGCAAACTCCCAATTCACTTGAAATTTAATATCGTATATAATATTTAATATTGGCATAATATCCCTGCCCCAATTCTAACAGCTGTACAGTATGAATTGAAATAATAACAGTAGTGTTTTTCTTTACTGAATAGGCAGAGCCTCTGAATAGGCAGAGCCGTTGATGTCTTTGGTTTCGGCTGTGAGTGGATGCGCTGTAGTAATCCACGTTTTATACAAATTACATAAACTTTTTTCAGTCATGATATACTAACATATATTTCAGTCATGATTTCAGTCATGATATACTAACATATTTTTAGCCGTGTAGTGCGCGCGCAACATCTAAAGGGCGAGCGTTCACACAGCTGACCAAATCGTCATTAGCGTGCCCCTCCCCCAAACAGCGCAGCGAGGAGCATTTACCTGTTAAACAGGTTTTACAGGTGTGCTTTGCAAAGTCAGACACATACAAATGCAAATGATACTGAATAGCTGTTCTCACCTACAGTATACACTCGGAGAAACTAGAATGAGCAAGAATGAGATTTTTCTTACCATAACATGTAGTGTTATTAATCACTCTACACTGTTTTTAATTACTTTTAATTTTATTTATAAATAAACAAACCAAATAAAATTATTCCATGTGTATTTACCCTTTGTAAAATAGCATTAAAAATGATGGGTCGTGTATCGAGTGATTAAAAAACAATACAAGGCACGTTATGATAAGGAACCTTTCTACAGTACAGTATCTCTTCCATTTCAGTGATTAAAAAACGGTAAAAATGTCAATTTTGGAATCCACAGACGCTCAAACAGCAAAAGAACATGATAATAATAATCAAAATAATATTATTATTCTTTTTGCTTTTTATGTCCACCATTTAATAATGATTTAATTATCAATAATTAAAGCTGCTCACATCGCGCGCTTTCACTTTAAAAATGCAGTGTTTAATCAGCAAGTATATGTCGCCTCTCTTTATGATTGATAAATATTCTGACTGAAACAAATCTGCTCGTGTCGGATTGTTCATTTTTTATGAAAGAGGAGGGGAAACGTTTGCATGATCCTGCGTGTGCGCCTTTAACTTTGATCTAAAGTCAGATGAACGCGCGCGCCGATATGAGAGATTAGATCTTTCAGCACGCCGATGTCAGTCCCTATAGCAAGGAGCATTTACTTACATCTAAACTGAGTCATTTACATAAATCACTGATCACATTTAAACAATTTATTCATACAGATGTACATGTTTTATAGGTTTGTTACTGAAGAACTGTGGCAGCGGGCACACCTAAAAATAAACGCAGGATTATAATTTTTTTTATAGTTTTATATAAATAAAAAATGCTTTTATAAATGTGGGCTGTTATCTACAGTACTTCAGTACTTATATTTCACGTCTGTGAGGCGAGTATACACGGAGTTTGGGTTCATTTTCTGACGCGCTCAAGTTCACCGAAAACAATACAGAACCCCGTTTAGTGTAATTTATTTCATTTAATAAATCTACTACAAATTTAAAGAACACAAAATATAAGATGACACAAGACCCTGGATTCGTTTTTCGTTTGCAGTATAAAACCAAAATACATCTTACTATTTTTGAGGGATTTGTTTTAAAAAAAAATCTAAAAAATAAATAAATAAAAATTCAGATATTTGTCTGTACAAAATAATATTTATGCAATATAATCACAGGCTCTTGATTCGTTATGATTGCCCCAATTCTAACAGCTGTACAGTATGAATTGAAATAATAAGTCAGATGAACGCGCGCGCCGATATGAGAGATTAGATCTTTCAGCACGCCGATGTCAGTCACTACAGTAGCAAGGAGCATTTACTGATCACATTTAAACAATTTATTCATACAGATGTACATGTTTTATAGGTTTGTTACTGAAGAACTATGGCAGCGGGCACACCTAAAAATAAACGCAGGATTATTTTTTTATATAGTTTTATATAAATAAAAAATGTTTTTATAAATGTGGGCTACTGTTATCTACTTCAAATATTTGTTAAACAGGCTGGAAACTCACTCTGACCATTTTAATAATTCATTGATAAGATAGTGATTCCTTTGGTTATGGCTGTGCTGATCATGTCATCTCGTCGTCAGTGAGCGCGCCTATACAGTAATTCACTTCTCATACGAATTACATAATCTAATATTTTTTTTTTCATTAGTTTATATTAAAGCAGATATTTCTCTTTCTATAAGTATATATTTTTCACATCTGTGAGGCGAGTATACACGGAGTTTGGGTTCATTTTCTGACGCGCTCAAGTTCACCAAAATCAATACAGAACCCCGTTTACTTTATTTATTTAACAAAATCATAAAGTTTTTTCGTCATTGTGAGTGCACCTAAATAAAAGTAGAGTCTTTGCCGAGTTTTGATCTAAAGTCAGATGAACGCGCGTGCCGATATGAGAGATTAGATATCTCTTTCAGCAAACACATATTAATGGTGTTAAATAAGCGCTATGCGGCGCTGGGAGAAACGCACGCCGATGTCAGTCCCTAGCATTTACTTACATCTAAACTGAGTCATTTACATAAATCACTGATCACATTTAAACAATTTATTCATACAGATGTACATGTTTTATAGGTTTGTTACTGAAGAACTTTGGCAGCGGGCACACCTAATAATAAATGCCGGATTATTATTATTATTTTTATTTATAGTTTTATATAAATAAAAATGCTTTTATAAATGTGGGCTACTGTTATCTACTTCAAATATTTGTTAAAACAGCGGGGGAAATTCACTCTGACCATTTTAATAATTCATTGATAAGGTAGTGATTCCTTTGGCTGTGCTGATCATGTCATCTCGTCGTCAGTGAGCGCGCCTATAATTCACTTCTCATACGAATGACATAATCAAATTTTTTTTTTCATTAGTTTATATTAAAGCAGATATTTCTCTTTCTATAAGTATATATTTTTCACGTCTGTGAGGCGAGTATACACGGAGCTTGGGTTCATTTTCTGACGCACCAAAATCAATACAGAACCCCGTTTACTTTATTTATTTAACAAAATCATAAAGTTTTTCGTCATTGTGTGTGCACCTAAATAAAAGTAGAGTCTTATGAGTCTTATGAAAGCTCCAAGATGACACAAGACCCTACACGTAGCCTTTCTACTATAATTACACAGTTTACAACGTTTACGTTGCTTAAATTCGATCCTAAAAAACTGAATTTAATTTTAATTATAAATTTGTACTGTAATGTTACTACTGTGATTATGAATTCGTTTATTTACAATGTTTCACTTTATTTTATCTGCAACGACGTGCAGCTGTGGACGACCTGCGCCTCATTAAGCCTGGAGAGAACGAGCTGATGCCTGAGGCGTCAGTCTATAGTTATATAGCGCCACTCAGTGGTAAAAGCCAGCAAACGCACAAACCCAAATGCTGACGCCATACGCTGCGACGGTAGAAGTCGCATACTGCCTGTGCACCCACTGTATATTGGTCCCAATATAGATCTTGAAACAATAGCATGTCTGGATTTTGTAGTTCTCTAAACCATTCACTCTCATACTCATTATCAGGCTTTTCAAAATGAATGTGTGCAGTGCAATGCAAATCATGTTCAGACATAAAACTTGTGTTAGTAGGGTTAATGCGGTCATGTGCTGCTTCCATGAGTGTCTGATTCACTGAACTCGCAATAGATTGAGCCAATATCCACTCATACACGTACATCAATGGCCTGATATCATATTTCACCCCCTGAATTTCTACTTACATTTACATTTACATTTAGGCAATTTCTACTTCATCTTTCTCCACTACTTTTAGCCCTCCTGGGGTACTAATCAAACTCAATCCCAATTTGTTTATTAAATCACGCCCCAGGAGAGTAATAGGACAACAACTAGAAAGCAAGAATGAAAATTTGAATTACCGTCCACTCGTTTTTACTGGCACACTTAACTGACTGGATCTTATCACAGAGTTTCCTGCTCCAGAATCTACCAGAAACATAATCTTTTCTCCTGCAACATTCATCATATACACAGGCATTTGCTTATATGATTCTTCACCATAGTTTGCGTAATGTTCTTGCACATTTTCTAATCTTAATATAGTTTGTGAAATAAGTTCAGAAAGGTTAGTTGAAGAGGTTAGCTCTAGCAAATCTTCATCGCAAAGTATTAAAGTTTTTGACTCACCCTCTCCTTCGGGTCTGGTCCCCATGCCCCCGGCCTTTTTCTGTCAATTTCTACCCTGATCCTCACCTCTCCTAATCCATTCCTCTCCTCTGCTCCTTCTCGGACAGTCTCTAATCCAATGGTCTTCACTTCCGCATGCATACCAGCCATTTGTTCTCCCACGACCACGTCCACGGCCTCCTCGTCCTCTTCCACGTCTCCTGTACTGTCCATCCGCAGTTTGTCTTACCATCTGCAACACTGCCAGCTGTGCATTGTGACACTGGTCTTCTCTCTTCTTGTTGCACTTATCTTTTTCTTGTGATACCAGCTTTTCCGCGTGTATTGCATGTTGTTCAATGAGACTAAGTTTTCCAGTGTCCCATCCAACGCATGTGTTTTTCACCTTCTGAGCGATGTCCTCCTGTAATCCATTTATGAAACTGTTCCTCAAATGTGCTTAATACGGTGAAATTGCTGCCTGCCACAGACATGTCTGCAGGCCTCTCCAACCCGCTGTTTGCATCATGTACCTCAGTGAGACGGGTGAGATATTGTGACATGCTCTCTCCTGGTTGTTGTTTGCACATTGATATTTTAGTCATATCCATTTTTGCTGGGAACGCTTCTTTACATGCTGCTGTAAGGCACACCACAAAACCGTTAAATGCTTGGTTTTCTTCATGATCAGCCTGAGCTCGCCGTGCGAAAACATTGTCCGTTGGCCAGGAATACTTAATCTTTGCGAAGTCCGCACCTAGTTTTCTCCCCAAAAGTCGTCGCATTTCATAAGATGTCGGGCGAAACTCTGAGCAAAATCTGCTCATTTCATCACCGAATTTCTCTCCTCCAACCTCTCTCAGGTCTGGGAGTTGTCCATGTGCATTTTTCAATATCCTTTATTGTCCATGGTCGGTGAACGAGCATCGCTGTGCCATCCACTCCGGCTACTTCCATCATTGGAGCAGTGATTACTTGATGAACACTTCCTGTAGCTCCTAAGAGTTCCTCTCTCTCTCGTCCTCGCTGTCATCAGGTGGTGGTTGTCGATCAGCCTTTTCTCTTTTCAGCTGAACCTTGGTTCGAGTATGTGACGAAATTGGAGACAGAGCCATGCTGGCTGTGCTTGCTGTGCTGGGGCCTGCCGAGAAGTCTCTTGTCCATGCTGTCTGACTGGATCTGCTGAAGGGGCTATCTGTCTAAGAGCTGGGGGTCGCGGGGGGCAGCCGTCCAGGTCGGGATCTGAAACAGACTTAACACACTGAAAAGAATCAATGTTTTGTGCTTGCATTTTAGGTTGTATGCATTTTTCTCTAAATTCTGCTTCTGCCTTCCACATATTAAATCCTACCCAATTAATTAATGTTTACTTTGTTTTTTTCTTTTTGTTATTGTAATCTATCTCTTTTTGTTGCAATCTTGCCTTTAATAATTCTACAGATGTCGCCATTAAAAACCCGCGTTTCGAGAAAAGGGATCCCGTGACTTGCCGTGGCTTTGCGTGGCTGCGTGCGGGAAGCTGTGAACATGCCCTTCATTACCTGTAGGGGGCAGTCGTGTTTCAGTCTGAAGTATTGTGTGTCTACTGAAGCCGAAAATGTGTGCAAATTAAACTGTGCATGCGTGTTTGGAGACGCTGTGCCCGCGCTGTGGATCAGTCAGTTGTGGATCATCACGGAGGTACAGTACAACACGGCGTGGCTGGAGCTGGAGTTTGTCGTGTTCGAGGTAAGTTTAGCTTTCTTTTTTGGATGTGATTCTCACTTTCATGACTCCCAATTAATGTTCATCTTAATCTCAGGACGTACAATTAGCAATTTCAGTTTTTAATAGTGTGGAGATTCACAAAACACCGTTTTCGTGTAAAAACCTGAACCTACGGAGCCCCCATGGGTCCTGTGGTAAATAAATAAATAAATAAAATAATAACGAACCGAGCGCGCGGATTAATACACCGAGATGTGTGTTTCTTACCCCCACCCCGAGTGAAAACGGCGTGTTCAGACAAAGGCTCGCCAGTTAGATGCCATTTCTGAACAAACTGAGTCGTGTGTGTTAAAGCTTTAAATGGTAAAAGAGCACTAGCAATAAACTTTTTTTTTTCTGAAGCCGAACTTTATTAATGAGTTACGAGTAAAGAACCTGTACATATGTTCATACAGTATTGACAACAGCTCTAATTTACTGTGGTAAAGCCAGCCGCGGTTCAGAAAAACACGGTCAAGCCAGCCGCGATTGATTTTAGCACGCGCATATTACAGTGATTACGGTAGTTTCATGAACAACACAGAGAGAATGCCCCATATCTGAAAAATCCTGCAGTAAAATAGTTTCATATGTGGTGTGTATACAGTATGTCCGTGTATTATACATGTTGATTATACTAATATTTAGCATTATGAGGAGTGATAGGCTGAGGATGTAAGTGATTCATTAGTGTTTTTGGCAAAAGTTTTGAACTGACATTTCACTTTTTTGTCACGCTATTTCATCAGGTGGCAATGCTGTCCGGTCCTAGTGCAGTCAGAGGGGAAGAGTTAGGGTCAAAGCCATTGTTCACCCCCAAAAAAACTTTACTCACTATTTACTCCTTAAGTGGTTCCAAACTTTAATGATTTTCTTTATTTTGTTGAATACAAAATAAGATATTGGGGAAAAAAGCTGAAAACATTGACTTCCGTAGCAGGAAAAACAAATACTATGTAAATCAATGATTACAGGTTTTCAGCATTCTACAAAATATCATCTTTAGTGTTTATCAGAAGAAAAAAAGAACAGCCTGGACAATATTGATGTCAAACAAATATGCCAGCAGTTTATTTTTGTTAACGAGAGGCGAAGGCATGTTTTTGTCTCCTTCATATAGGAGCAATAGGCATTGAGCTGTTGTGTGGTACTCTACCTAGTAGTTCATGTTTAGATGTAATCTACTTTTATATATATACAGATGATTGAGATGTTTCATTTCACTAGGGCTCAATAAAGAATAGTTTTTATTTTATTTTATTAAAGACTATCTTTTTGTCAGTTATGAAACATTCCTTTAACTTTACACTATTCCTTAATTTAACTTAATGAATTGCATTTCGAGTGGATTAATATAAATCGAAGCATTGCTAGTATTAATGTAAAGTGATTTCGCACCATATTAAGAAAAACATGTATTCAGTGGACATAGTTGGGGTGGGAGGTTGGTAGGTGGATGGGGCAGGGGGTTGGGGGTTGGTGGGTGGAAAAGGGGATTGGGGGATGGGGTATTAGTTGGAGTCATAGGTAGCAAACCTACGCCCTTGTGTGTGTGTGTGTGTGTGTGTGTGTGTGTGTGTATGTGTGTGTATATATGGAAATATAATTAATATTTTCGTGTTTAATTACAAAAAAAAAAAACATTTTAATGGTTAGTGATTGTTGCAGACATTTACACTATTTTTGAGAACTATTAAGTTCTCCTTCAACGTGTCATAGCCGATAACTGCCCCTTTGATCTGCTGGGTATGGCGGGGCGTCAACTGCTGATCAGTGTGTGTAAAGTACGCTACTTTACACTGATCAGCCGTCGACGCCCCGCCATACCCAGCACATCAAAGCAGCACACTCATAAACTCTCATAAACTCTCTCTTAAATAAATGAGCGTGCTGTTTGTGCAACAGCGCGACAAACATTACCTGTCCTTTTATGAACTGCACAAGTAGTGGTGGTCATTAACTGCTAGCTAACTGGGTAAGGGGGTTACAGTGGGGTCTGTAGCTCTGTGTCCAGAGCTCCGTTTTAGGGACCATGTTTAGTTTTAAAGTAAGTTACAGTTTAATTTCACTAAAAGCCATCTAATATGGATACCCACATAATTATGGATTATTATATTTATGATATAAAAAACCACTGTTTTTAAAGAAAATATATTAAGTAACAGATAATATTAGGTTTATATTTCAAATTAGATAAAATGCTGATTTTCCAGCAGTAAAATTATTGTATCTCTACAGTTTACAAAACCTCCGCTGCGTGTATACATTCACAGGCTCCAGAGCACGCACAGAGAAATAGGAGACTGTGGTTTAGGAGTGGATTGGAGAGAAGAGAGCTGTTCAGTTACTATTAAAAAAAAAATCTAAAAAAATATATATAAAAACATAATATGATCTTTTTGAGTTATGAGGGTTTTTTTTATTATACATAAGACAACCTTTCAGTTTTGTAAATATTCTAGTTATAGTGTGTTAAGTTTTTCTTTAGGTTAAACGGTTTTGAGAATTAGACCATCCAGCTAAGATCAATATTATGACGTTGATTGATAAAATCTGGATTAAGGATATTTTATTTTGTTTTATTTATTTAATTTGTATTTTTCATCTTCCCCCCTGAGGGATTGCCACCTTATTGTGGTCAGGGGATTTGCGTGCCTCAGTGCTTGGATGTTTACCGAGGGCTCAAGGGAGGTGTGTCTGTGTGTGTGTGTGTGTGTGTGTGTGTGCGCGTGCGCTGTAGCCTGTCCTTTTTTCAGCGGATTTTTCCGCTACCGCAGATCAGTTTATCAACTTGTAATATATAAATTTTAGGAATATATTAACATGTGGAGACATCATTATATGTTGAATGGAACTTGTAAGCCTTTGAATGGTGTTAAAAATACTTGCAAAACAAGTATTGCAGCCATACATTGGAGGGAACTTCTGAGGTGGTCAGTGATTGATGGCACGGTCGGTCGGAGGGGGTTGTGATCACACCTATAGATCTTTTGTTCTAGGCTATCGGTCAAATATCTCTCCACTTGGAAGCAAAAACATGCAAGGGATTTCAGCATCTCGACGCACATACTAAGCTGTTTATAAAGTAGACACTGTTTGTTTTTTCATTTTGTAATCTTTCCCGTGTTTACCGTGTACTGTACAATGTATATTCATTTTTTAATGAATTACTGTAAATAAACTACACATTCCGTTGATTTACCAGAAATGACTTTTCTGTTTTTTGTGTGTGCTAAACTAAACTTCAGGGTCAAAGTAATAGCGATTTTATTTGAAAAGTATTATATATTTACAATGCTGATAAGTTCAAGCTTAGATTCATATATAAACTGCTTCAAAGTCTTTCCGTGACCGCTGAAATCCGACAGACACAGGGCTCAAGGGAGGTGTGTCTGTGTGTGTGTGTGTGTGTGCGCGCACGTGTGTATGTGTGTGTGTGCGCGTGCGCTCCAGCCTGTCCTATTTTCAGCGGATTTTTCCGCTACCGCAGATCAGTTTATCAACTTGTAATATATACATTTTAGGAATATATTAACATGTGCAGACATTTAAGGGTGCGCTGCCCTCTCTTGCCCCTGCATAGAGCCTACACACACACACACACACACACACACACACACACACACACATCTATCTATCTATCTATCTATCTATCTATTATATAAATACACATTTGGAATCTGCATCTACATTTTCTGTTACAAGTATAGAATTAGGTTCAGCTGAGACTCATGATCAATGGTGTTAGGGTACTTATGTAGTGATAATTAGTTTCAGCCAGATCATTAAAACTAACAATGGACTATGACACTCTTGAGAGGGGATATGAAGGTGTTATTCATTTATTTATTCTCTACAAGGGTGCGAACTACAGTACAGACCAAACTATAACTTTCTCTTATACTACTATAAAAATTCTAAATATAAACAAACAAAATACAGCTTTTTTTCCTCAGAGGTAAACGGAAAAGTGAAGTTGTTCAACTGTTTACTGTCACTGCAGCTTCTTCAAAGTCTTCCCACTCCGTGACCACTGAAATCCGACACGACACCACGTTAGGCTACGTCTTGACTCATTTGTATACCGACGGTGATTGGATGTTTCCCGAGGGCTCATGGGAGTGTGTGTGTCTGTGTGTGTGTGTGTGTGTGTGTGTCTATATGTGTGCGTGCGCGCGGGTACTTGTCCTACTGTTATAAAAACTCTAAATATAAACAAACAAAATACAGCTTTTTTTTCAGAGGTAAACGGAAAAGTGAAGATGTTCAGTGTCACTATGCAGATGTTACACTCAGTGGAGTTACCGAAATCTTTGGTTTAGTCCTCATTGAGTTGCCACACATCATTTCCACATTTTATAAAACATTCCACAGGTTTATAATACACCGCGGCCAAGTGAACCACGTTCCCGTCGAACGAAACGAGGCATAATCGTGGTGTTTGCTTCGGTTATGACACACCATAGTTTATTACCTGCTGTGGTAGATCTGAATATTTATTCAAACACAATAATAAATCTTTATATCCTCAGGAGGGCTCAGTACATTGTTTTAGCGATAGTTTCACGGAAGCGAGTTCAGAACTAATCTAACCAAACCAAAAAAAAAAAAAAAACATCCGAAGCTTCAAATAGAATGAACGAACTAATGAAATTGATATATATGTAATTGATATACTGTATATACAGATGTGTGTGTGTCATTTTAATTCAAATGAACATTTTAATGCTTTCTGATACACTTATCAACTTATCCACATACACTTATCAACACAAACTCTCCGTGCACGCACACACAATCTCTAAAAAATTAATATTAATAACATACATATACAAATAAACAAATGTAGGTGTAATAAAAGTAGTCGTGATGTCAGTACTCGCCCAGCAAACCAGCCTTTTGCAGCGGCTTAAAACGTATGAATTATCTTCAAATATACAAAAAAAAAGCGAAAAGACACTCGATTATTATGCATAGGTTATTTGTTTAATTCAAAAAGTTCATAAAAACACTTTAAAACGAGAGAAAAACTGTTAAAATCCTCGTTCGCCTTCTCAGCGTTAGGTAGCGAGTGACGTCATGATTTGAATCTGCGCGCCACCGGGGAAACATAGGGAAACTGACTTTCCCGGACCACCGGCTTTTAGATAAAGTCCTTCTATGCGCCATCTGGCGGATATTCAGTGAAGCACAACACATTTATTTTAAATTCCCGAATGTTGCCTCCGGCAAGTCGCGGCAAGCCGCGCGCTAAATTGCGGCATCCCGCGGGAAAACACGCGGAGTTTTAAAGGCGACATCTGTATTTGGCGCCGGCTAAAACTCCCTGCTTCAGGAAAGCCACACTCCCTTATCCACATTTCTACTTGGGTCACAGCCTCAGGGCCATAATTTATAAACATAAATTGGATGTTGGGTTTATCACAACCCCATGGAATATTTTCTTTAGTTTTGCTGTTACCCATGATTTTTACTTGTCAATTTACCCGTGCCGCTAACTCACAGTGCTCTCACAGTCCCCTTGACTGCTACCGGTGCAGCTTGCACTCTGCCGTAAAGTCCTCTTGACTTTTACCGGTGCACTTTACACTCTAACTTAATTTACCTCAACAGTCCCCTTGACTGTTTTTCCTTTTCCCCGTAAAGTCCTCTTGACTTTTACGTGTGCACCTTGCAACCCTGCACTCTGACTTGATTTACCTCCGGAGGTCCTCACACCGAGCACGTCTGCTGCGGGCCCAAGTTTTCGTAAACGAGGCGAAATCAGTACCCTATCTCTCTCTCTTTTGTGCGCCTTTGCACTTTTTTTGGTACTTCACGAATCCCAGACTCGTGTGATAGATCCAAGTTTAAATCTATCCCAGCCACTGTGAGAAAGCGCACTTCTTACTCAATTACAACTTACTTTGACTTTGACAATTACAACTGAAAGAAAAATTATTTCCTTACCACACTATTTTAGTTCTTTTAACTCCGGTGTTGAGGTGACATGGTGAATCCCCGGTCCTCTCACGCTAGGATGTCAATTAGGCGTTCGAGATGAAGTGAAAAGCCTTCAAGGCGCCAGCGCGCGTGCGCCTCCCCGGGATTCTCCAATGCCCTCCTCAAACACGGAGAATTGCCGACAACGCCAAGTTGTGGTGGAAATTCTGAAAACAATATAAAGACAAGTAATTCATATACTGGGTAAGAGCAAAGTAACAAAGGTTTTATTTCAAACTTCTGCAGAAGGACCAGTCTCATACAGCAAAAAGTTGCAGCATAGAGAAAAGGTGATCTCTTTCTCTAGCTGAACTATTTTATACACAAACATCTCTGTTAACATAATCAACGCCCTGTACATGAAGTTCCTACATTCAAACTCATGACTCTTTATCTGCCCCAGACCAGATGTCTGTACCTTATCATTTATTCAGAGACAACTACAATCAGGTTGTTTATATTCTGTTCTCGGCCTTGTGTCTCTAAGCCTCGACAAACAAGTTCAAACTTCTAACGTCTACATTACACACTTACTACAAGGATCAAATAGAATTAATACATAATTTAAATATGATTTTTCCATTACAACCTCCACCCCAGTCTCAAGTCTTTTGCAGACACCAAGAGGTTTTCTTCCAAGATTGCCCTGTATTTGGCTCCATCCATCTTCCCATCAACTCTGACCAGCTTCCCTGTCCCTGCTGAAGAGAAGCACCCCCAGAGCATGATGCTGCCACCACCATATTTGACAGTGGGGATGGTGTGTACAGAGTGATGTCCAGTGTTTGTTTTCCGCCACGCATAGCGTTTTGCATTTTGGCCAAAAAGTTCCATTTTGGTTTCATCTAACCAGAGTACCTTCTTCCACATGTTTGCATTGCAAACGGGACTTCTTATGGTTTTCTGGTAACAATGGCTTTCATCTTACCACTCTTCCATAAAGGCCAACTTTGTGCAGTGCATGACTAATAGTCCTATGGACAGATTCCCCCACCTGAGCTGTACAGTAGATCTCTGCAGCTCGTCCAGTCACCATGGGCCTCTTGGCTACATTTCTGATCAGCGCTCTGCTTGTTGGGCCTGTGAGTTTAGGTGGACGGCCTTGTCTTGGTAGGTTTACAGTTGTGCCATACTCCTTCCATTTCTGAATGATCGCTTAAACAGTGCTCCGTGGGATGTTCAAGGCTTTGGAAATCTTTTTTTAGCCTAAGCCTGCTTTAAATTTCTCTAACTTTATCCGTGATATGTGTGTTGTCTGGTGTGTTCTTTGGTCTTCATGGTGTTGTTGCTGGCCGTCACAGAGCAGCTGTATTTGAACTGACATTAGATTACACACAGGTGCACTCTATTTAGTCATTAGCACTCATCAGGCAATGTCTATGGGCAACTGACTGCACTCAGGCCAAAGGGGGCTGAATAATTACGAACATCCCCACTTTTCAGTTATTTATTTGTAAAAAATGTTTGGAATCATATATGATTTTCATTCCACATCTCACGTGTACACCACTTTGTATTGGTCGGTCACATGGAATTCCAATAAAATTGATTCATGTTTGTGGTTGTAATGTGACAAAATGTGGAAAAGTTCAAGGGGGCCGAATACTTTTGCAAGCCACTGTATGCTAAAATGCTAAAAACCTAAAGGCATAAAATGTGACAACCAGAAGGTAGCATATATGCAAATTCAATCTAATTTATAAATGGGTTGCCACCATCAAATTCTGACAGTGTTTACTGTAGGTAGCCAATATGTTGCAATGTAGACTCAGCATGCTGTGTGTGAAGGGTACATTATAAAAAGAAAAAGGGTACACTACTTTCCTTAAAAAAAAAAACACTTCTATAACACACGCAGCACCTGCACCGCCACGCTCCAGCCAGGTGAGGTCGGGGTCACCGGATTACTGAGCCGCAACCTTGTCGCCCCCTAGTGTGTCTACGTAGTTATGTCTCCCCATCACTAACGCGGTGCACCTGTGTCATTCCCCTGTGTGTCATTATAAAAGCCAGTCGAACCCGTAGGTTTTTGTCCGTTCACTGTTTGTTCACCGTTGATGTTGCAGCTCGAATGCTCCTCACCTCTCTGTCTGCCTGTTCTCTTCTCCAGAGCTGATCTAGTCACCGTGGTCGGGGTAAGGCCGGCAAACCCGGCACCTACGATTAAGACTGAACTCGGAGCGCAGGACGCGCTCTCCATGTAAAGATAAAGACTTGAGTATTTCGTTGAGAAAAGCACCTGCAGATGTGTGTGTTTGAGTTGATACGCGTCAGATCACGGAGAAGAGCCCTGAGACGCAAGCCAGGCGAGCGAGCTGTGTTTTTGTTTGTTTTTTCTATATGTGCATCCTTCGTTACAAGAGAATATTGAATACAAGACACAAATAAACGGTGTGGACACGTTCACTTGAAAAACCTGCATTCTTTGCGTCCTTTCTATCACCCCAGAGACATGACAACTTCCTTACCTGTAAAGCTATTTATCAGGTCAGGAAGTTGCCATTCTGTTAATTTTTTTCTGACAAAGTGGTCCATGTAACCTGAAACCAAAACATGAAGACAGCTATTACAATTACTACAATAATAGACAGCTATTATTGGTTTGTGTACCAAAAATAAAACAGCAAAATAAGCATGGCTTTTAGGATAAAGACTTAAAACCAACGCAGACCACAAGATTACATAGCAGGTAATCTTAGGGCTCTAGGACAGCATAGGTTCTCTAAGATAGTGGTACATGCTGGAGCTAATGATATACGCCTTCGTCAGTCAGAGGTTAGTAAGAGTAACTTTACAGAGGTGTTTAAATTAGCGAAGGCGATGTCCGATGAAGTAATATGCTCTGGTCCCATCCCAATGAGACGTGGCGACATAGCTTACAGCAGGTTATGGTCGCTGAACCGCTGGATGTCCAGGTGGTGCTCCAAAAATAATGTGGGCTACATAGACAATTGGAAGACCTTTGAGGGCAAAGCTGGCCTGTTAGGGCGGGACGGTGTCCATCCCACTCGGGAAGGTGCTGCTCTCATTTCCTGTAGTATAGCTCATAGTCTCAGTAGAGGTCTAGTTAATCGGTGACAATCCAGAGCCCAGGCCAGGGAGCAGACAGACAGGCTAAACCAACCGTCTGCTAGCTGCATAGAGTCGTCACTCAGGGTTCACCTTATTGAGACTGTGTCTGTTCCCCGATCTAAGCAAAAATGTAGAAAGACCCAGAAAGTCTGTTTCAATAATCTAATTAACATAAAGTCCACAAACTCCGATCATACTGAATGCGCAGCCGGCACCTCTGATCTGAAGCTAGGATTGTTAAATATTAGATCTCTCACATCAAAAGCAGTTATTGTTAATGAAATTATCACAGATCAGGCGTTTGATATACTCTGTTTAACTGAAACATGGGTTAAACAGGACGAGTATGTAGCTCTAAATGAAGCTAGTCCTCCTGGATACAGCTACATACACCAGCCTCGGTTAACTGGTAGAGGAGGAGGCGTCGCAGTTATTCATAATGATAACCTGTCTATCGTACAAAAACACAGACACAAATTTAACTCATTTGAAATTCTCTATAGTAACATAAGTGTATTTAAGTATATTAAATCAGCTCAGTCGATTCCACTAATTATAATTTACAGACCTCCAGGGCTGTATTCTGAATTTCTTAGTGAATTTGCAGATTTCATCTCAGACCTGGTCGTTTCTGTAGACAAAGTGTTAATTGCTGGAGATTTTAACATTCATTTTGAGAATCCAGAAGACCCTCTGAGAACAGCATTTATATCCATACTGGACTCCGTAGGTGTAAATCAGTGTGTAGTAGGACCCACTCATAAAGCAGGTCACACTTTAGATTTAGTAATATTCTTCGGATTAACTATAAGAAATGTGTTCACAATTCCACTGTCTGAAATTATCTCAGATCACTATCTTGTCTCCATTCAAGTGTCTCACAGTGATAATGTACGCACAGTACCGCGCTACCGTATTAAACGTACATTCACATCAACTACCACACAGAGTTTTATCAGTAATCTCCCAGAGTTACCAACTTCGATTAGGCCACCGTCTGACCCCACAGAACTTGATCAGGCGACTGAATATTTAGAGTCGACACTTCGTTGTACCTTAGATAATGTAGCTCCAGCTAAAAGAAAAATTATTAGAGATAAGAAACTCGCTCCCTGGTATAACGATCACACGCGCACTTTAAAACAGACTGCTCGGAAATTAGAGCGTAAATGGCGTCAAACTAAATTGTTGGTATTTCAAATAGCATGGAAAGAGAGCATCCTGAACTATAGGAAAGCTCTTAGTGTAGCTAGATCAACGTATCTCTCCACTCTTATAGACGAAAATAAAAATAATCCTAGATTTTTATTTAATACCGTAGCCAAATTAACCAGAAATAAGACCACTACAGAAATCTCCACAACAACATCATGCAATAGTGAGGACTTCATGAACTTTTTTAATAATAAAATTGTAAATATCAGGCATAAAATTGAGGCTTTGAAACCAAACAATGTAATTGATACTGATGTTAACCTAGCCATGTCAGATTCAAACCTAGAATACTTTACTCCTCTTGAAGAGAATGAACTAATTTCACTCATCTCTTCTGCAAATTCATCAACCTGTATATTAGATCCTATACCGACACATTTTCTTAAACAGATAGCACCAGTAATAACAGAACCGATGTTGAGAATAATTAATTCCTCACTCAGCATTGGTTATGTTCCAAAATCTTTTAAAGTAGCAGTTATTAAACCAATAATTAAGAAACCTGACCTCGACCCCTGTCAGCTGTCCAATTACAGGCCAATATCAAACCTCCCCTTTATCTCTAAGATTCTGGAAAAGATAGTAGCGGAGCAGCTATGCTCATATCTACATAGAAATGGCATACATGAACTGTATCAGTCAGGATTTAGGCCTCATCACAGCACAGAAACAGCACTCGTTAAAGTAGTAAATGACCTCCTATTGGCCTCTGATCAGGGTTGTGTAACTATGCTTGTATTACTCGACCTCAGTGCAGCTTTTGACACTATTGATCATGCTATTCTTCTTCACAGATTAGAAAATTTAGTAGGAATTAAGGGTACAACCCTCTCCTGGCTCAGATCCTATTTGACCGATCGTTATCAGTATGTAGACTTAAATGGTGATTATTCTGCATGTTCTCTAGTGGAGTTTGGCGTTCCGCAGGGTTCAGTTTTAGGCCCACTGCTTTTTTCCCTTTACATGCTTCCTCTGGGCAACATAATCCGTAAGCATGGTATTAGTTTTCATTGTTATGCTGACGACACACAGTTATATGTCTCAACAAAACCTGATGAGAAAAACCATCTTACTAAAGTTGAGCAATGTGTTCAGGACATAAGAAATTGGATGCTAATTAACTTCCTTCTGCTTAATCCGGATAAGACAGAAGTTCTAGTCATAGGACCGCATACAGCTAGAAGTAAAATCTTAGATCACACCGTAACTTTAGATGGCCTTTCTGTTCCGTCAAGTGCAACAGTAAAAGACCTCGGCGTGATTATAGATTCCAGCCTTTCATTTGAAGCTCATGTAGATAATATCACCAGGATAGCATTCTTTCACCTTAGAAATATCGCCAAAATAAGAAATATATTGTCGCTAAATGATGCAGAAAAACTAGTTCATGCTTTTATCACTTCTAGGTTGGACTATTGTAATGCCTTACTGTCTGGTTGTTCAGTTAGGTGCATAAACAAGCTTCAGCTAGTCCAAAATGCAGCAGCGAGAGTCCTCACTAGAACTAGAAGATATGAGCACATCACCCCTATCCTATCTTCACTGCATTGGCTCCCTGTGAAATTTCGCATTGATTTTAAAATACTACTCTTGACATATAAGGCATTAAATGGTCTCGCGCCGCAGTATCTGAGCGAACTGCTAGTGTCTTACGATCCGCCACG
This sequence comes from Channallabes apus, assembly GCA_030522415.1. NCBI lineage: Eukaryota > Metazoa > Chordata > Actinopteri > Siluriformes > Clariidae > Channallabes > Channallabes apus. Next base: position 35,626,925 of record CM060119.1, on the reverse strand, counting down.
CCTACTTCGGTCAAAGGATGCAGTCTGCTTATCAGTACCGCGTATTATGAAAACTACAGCTGGGGGCAGAGCTTTTTCTTACAAAGCCCCAAAATTATGGAATAGTCTTCCAAATAGTGTTCGGGACTCAGACACAGTCTCAGTGTTTAAGTCTAGGCTAAAAACCTATTTATTTAGCCAAGCATTTTTATAAATAGATTTGCCATAAGGTAAAGGAGCAGATCTGGGGGACTCATGGACGTAGAGTATTATGGTGAACTGGTATGTTTTAGATGCTGTCTTCCTCAGTCTCATTTGATCACTCAGGTTTGTTGACGGTGAGGTGATTGTTTGCTTTACATCTCAGGGAGCCCTCATGTTTGTGTTTCCTTCTGGCTCTCCCTTTTAGTTATGCTGTCATAGTTAGTCCTGCCGGAGTCCCTGCTTGCACTCTACAGTAAATATACATTCACATTAGACATTGTGACTGTGACCATACCTAATTGCAATCTCTCCTCCTCTTCTCTTCCTCCCCCTCTTTCTCTTTCCTCTCTCCCCCTGTCTCCCCCTTTCACTCTTTCTCTCTCTCTCTCTGTCGAGCTACACATGTGGTTCCTGAGCTGCCAGTGATCCAGACTCCCACTGCCCTCCGGACCTGTCTGATCCATCCTGGTGCCCGGTTTCTGGTTGGAGGTCTCATCGCATGGATGCCCCGTGTGTCTCTTTAGGATGCGTCTGGTGTCTGGGGATGATTCTCTATACTTAGAAGATGGTTCTGGCCTCGACTGGTGTTGTCAGCTGTTTCTCTGAGGACTTGACAATTCGATAGTTCAGGACTGGAACTTTCTACAAGTCTATCTGAGTCTCGAATAACTACTGGACTCCATTTTACATCAAGTATTATAACATCAATTAACATCAACTATTATAGCTGAACCTAACACTTAACACTGTATAAATGCAGATCATTTCCTGCTATCTGTTTCACCCAGATGAGGATGGGTTCCCTGTCGAGTCTGGTTCCTCTCAAGGTTTCTTCCTATTACCGTCTCAGGGAGTTTTTCCTTGCCACTGTCGCCCTCGGGCTTGCTCGCCAGGGAATATCTGAACATTTTGATTCATACATATTCACATTCCATACAAACGTAAATAATTCTTTTGATTGTGTAAAGCTGTTTTGAGACAATGTCAATTGTTAAAAGCGCTATACAAATAAATAAACTGAAGATCAACTTTAAAAAAAAAAAAAAAAAGTAGTCAAAAAGACTAGTTGATCTTGTGGTCTGCGTTGGTTTGGTTTTTAGCATACTTGCCAAAGGGGGAAAGGTGTAAAATATTGTTATAACTCGGGAGAATTTTGACCACGGAGTAAATTACTAGGTAGTAACAAACAGGTGTCTCGGGGTATGGATATTTGTGAGAAGATCAGTGTTTTGTAACACCCCAGCATTTTATTGTCTCAAGCAGTGAGATTAATAAAGTTATAATGTTAATGGGGTTGCTAATACTAGCAACCTAACTAAATGCCTGCGTCATGCTAGCACTACAGTTAACAATTTAGCGTTCATACATCACTTCACCATCTTCGTAACCCTGCAAACATTCTACAGAGAAAGCTAAAAAGATCAGACATCTTAGCCGTTTCTTTCATACACAGGTGGGGTTCTTTGGCTAACTATAGCAGCTATTCTCAGCTAAATTATCTTACCTCAGACCAGCCGGAAAGTTTGTGTGTAACCTTAACACAGTAAAAGTAATAAATGTTACATATAGTGATAATTTTACAATCATATGTGCCTTAGGTCAGTGAACATGTGTATACAGACCTTGTATTTAACGTTATTTCCCTTAAATGCACTAAGAGGGTGAACCATCACCAGCGCTCAAAAGAGAAGACGAAGCTGACAGCCGCTGAATCCACCGGTGAACTTTGGGGGAGGGGCCAAGCAAACTTCAACCCATCAGCTGTGTTACACAAAAACTACCCAACTCTCTGTAAATAGCCCAGAAAAATGGCCCAACAGCGGCAACCCAGCGTTTGGGTAGAAAAAACAACCCAGCAGTGTACATATTGTAAAACATGAAAATAATAATAACCTATTTGTGAGGTAGGATTAACCCAACATTCCAGTTAAAATGAACCAACATCTGGGTATAACATTTGACCAATTTATGTGGTAGAATTAACACAGCATTATACAGATCTGGGGCCTCATGTATCAATGCTGCGTACGCACAAAAACTTTGCTTACGCCAGTTTTCACGCTCACGGTCGGATTTACTAACAGTGAAATTAACGTGAGAATGTGCGTTCTTCCACGCCAACTTCCTGTCTGGCGTACGTGTATTTCTCGTGTGTGTTTGTTTTATTTCCTTTGGCAACTCCTAGAGGCAATTATGTTAAATTGCGCACTACAGAGTATCGCACTAACACATGTGAAAAACATTGCTATTCATTTATAATTGACAAAATGGGTTAATTGACACAATATTTGTCTACCAATTATGTGATTTAGAACATTTAAAAGCATTTGCAAATGTATACAACCCTTAGTCTATGGCAATAGCAGTGTTGGCCAAATCCGAAGGGAACTCGTTTTTAGGGATCACAGTGATTTCTGGCCCATGATGATGACTGGCGTATTAGCCGTTTCAGATTTCCAAGAGCTATCCTCTTGGAGCTCTGTGCTGAGTTGGGTCCAAATTTGGAAAGAGAGACAGCGAGGAGCCACGCATTACCCGTTCCCTTACAGGTGCTGACAACGCTTGGTTTCCTGGCAACTGGTTCTTTCCAAAGGGAACTGGCAGACCGCTCGGGGTTAAGCCAGTCGTCTTTGAGCCGTGCAATGCCAGCTGTATGGGACGGGATCATCCGCATGTCTAGCAGGTATATAAGGTTTCCATACCATGCAGTTGACCAGCCAAACATTAAAGCGCAATTTGCAGCGATCACCGGTTTTCCTAATGTAATCGGAGCCATAAACTGCACGCACATTGCTATAAAGGCGCCATCTGAAGACGAATTTGCATACGTGAATCGGAAACATTTCCATTCAATAAATGTGCAAATAATATGTGATGCTCAAACAGGGCCGGTTCTACGGAGGGCAAGAGGGGGCAGCGCCCCCTCAAATAAATGTCTTGCCCCCTCAAATACAAATATAGAAATGTTGAGAAAGCACATGTTAATATACTCACAAAAGGAATTCATAACAAGTTGATAAAATTATCTGCGTTAGTGGAGAAATCCGCCTAAAAAGGGGCACTACATAATACTAGTATTAGATTTCACAGGCTGCAGCACACGCAACTCGGCCCCGTTGCATGATCTGACCGCGCGCACCCCGCCACCCCCATTGCATGATCTGACCGCGCACACCCCGCCACCCCCCCATATGGTCTGGTCTAGAACCGGCCCTGCTCAAATGCGCCTAACAAATATTGTGGCAAGGTGGCCTGGGTCAACCCATGAGTCACTCATCCTCACAAACAGCATGGCAGGGATGAGGCTCCAAGGTGGCAGGGTGAGCGATGGGTGGCTTCTTGGTGAGTGATGTATTTAAAGATATCATTCCAGCTAAGTTTTTTTTTGTTATTAATTCCAGAGGACAAACTTGTTTTTCTCCGGTCTACCTCCGATAGGAGCACCTCCAATTCACATTCTGTGTAGTTTCTCTTCTTGCTTGCTTTTGCCATTGCTTTTTCGTTTGGTTTTGCCAAAGTGGAGTCATTACCATATTTATATGGGGGAGGAGGCAGGGAGGGGTTTTGCGCTCGTGCACGTGCGCTCAATTTCACGTTAATTCGGATGTACAAAGAGAATATGCGTGGGATTCCGCGTACGCAGTGTTTCATACATCAGATTTTTTTACTGCATACGCACATTTACAGCTTTGTCCATACGCAATGTTTTAGTATGAATTCAACGCAAGTCTTTGTACATGAGGCCCCTGGCCTTTAAAAACGCACGTTTTCAGAAAAGGGATCCCGCGACTTGCCGCGGCTTCCCGCGGGAAGCTGTAAAAATGCCCTTCATTACCTGTAGGGGTCAGTCGTGTTTCAGTCTGAAGTATTGTGTGTCTACTGAACCCGAACACGTGTTAGGCGCCCATTGACAGCAAGCGACAGAGCTCATAAACATGTCAAGCTCAAACTGATATGTATTTATTCTTCATTTTTTTCTCTCCTTCAATGATGGTACTTCTTTGACTGCGCTTTCTCCATTCAGAATTATTATTATTATTATTAGTAGTAGTAGTGGTAGTAGTTCTCTGAATTTATTATTGTTATTATTGTAACGCACCCGCGCGTGTGTGCAAAAAGACTATAAATATATATGTTAGCCTAAAACATTATGTGTTTATGCGCTTTAAATATTCACGGGCACTAGTGTGGCTCAGTGGTTAGGTGATTCACCTGCCATGCGGAAGACCCGGGTTCGATTCCCAAATAGAAATATTTTTTCATATACATGTATACTTTTATATTGTTTATCTTATAATAAAATTACTTTCGTCTAATTTTTCATCATAAATAATATGTATTTGTATTATATATAAAAATGTTTATTTGCACATTGCATATTTGCAAATATAATATAAATCTAATATATTTGAAAGTGATTCCCTGGCTGGGAATCGAACCCGGGTCTACCACATCGCAGGCGAATCACCGATGACTGAGCCACACCAGTGCCCGTGTATATTTTGATAAAAACGCTGCCTTTTGTAAATTGAAAGTACTTTACAAAAGATGAACAGCTTTATTTCAGTCATAAATTTACAATCACATCACATTCCAGCTATTATTTCCAGCCGTGGTTAAATAATGGATGAAATAATTATTCAATGCTGGACACAGCAAATATCATGATTATTATAAAATGCCCGAAGCACTTCGTGTTCATAAAATAATATTTACTTAATATGTTCATTCATGTCTTCTGTTGATGTCGACACATTTTTACGTTATAGATAAGATATGTTGGCATATTCACGACATGTTGGGGATGGGAACAGAGGTGATGAAAATGTGATGGGCAGGTTTGGTCTTCATGACAGGAATGTAGAAGGACAGATGGTGGTGGACTTTGCAAGGAGGATGGAAATGGCAGTAGTAAATACTTTCTTCCAGAAGAGGCAGGAACAAAGGGTGACATATAAGAGTGGAGGCAGAAGCACTCAGGTAGACTACATCTTGTGTCGAAGTTGTAATCTGAAAGAGACTAGTGACTGCAAAGTGTTGGTAGGGGAGAGTGTAGCCAGACAACACAGAATGGTGGTGTGTAAAATAACCCTGGTGGTGAGGAAGGTTAAGAGGACAAAAGCAGAGCAGAGGACAAAGTGGTGGAAGCTGAAAAAGGAAGAATGTTGTGTAGTCTTTATTGAGGAGCTGAGACAGGCTATGGGTGGTCAGGGGGTGCTTTCAGTTGACTGGACAACTACAGCCAATGTGGTCAGGGAGACAGGTAGGAGGGTACTTGGTGTATCATCAGGTAAGGCAAAAGTGGACAAGGAAACTTGGTGGTGGAATGAGGAAGTCCAGGAGTGTATACAGGGAAAGAGGTTAGCTAAGAAGAAGTGGGACTCTGAGAGGACTGAAGAGAGTAGACAGGAGTACAGGGAGATGCAGCGTAAGGTGAAGGTAGATGTGGCAAAGGCCACCCACAGAGGATATGAGGACTATGCTAGGCTGGACAGTAAGGAGGCTGAGGTGGATCTGTACAGGTTGATGAGGCAGGGAGATAGAGATGGGAAGGATGTGCAGCAGGTTAGAGTTATTAAAGATAGAGATGGAAATGTACTGACAGATGCCAGGAGGGTAATGGGAAGATGGAAAGAGTACTTTAAAGAGCTGATGAATGAGGAAAATGAAAGAGAATAAAAAGTAGAAGAGGTGACTGTTGTGGAACAGGAAGTATTATTAAAAGACAGAAATATTAGTAAAAGTGAGGTGAGAAGGGCGTTGAAGAGGATGAAGAGTGGAAAGGCTGTTGGTTCGGACGACTTACCTGTGGAGGTATGGAAATGCTTAGGAGAGGTGGCAGTAGAGTTTCTGACTAGTTTGTTTAACAAGATCTTGGAGAGTGAAAGGATTCCAGAAGAATGGAGGAGAAGTGTATTGGTACCGATTTTGAAGAACAATGGAGTGGTATAAAACTAATGAGCCATACAATGAAGCTGTAGGAAAGAGTAGTGGAAGCTAGGTTAAGGGCAGAGGTGAAAATTTGTGGGCAGCAATATGGTTTCATGCCTAGAAAGAGTACATCAGATGCAGTATTTGCTTTGAGAATGCTGATGGAGAAGTACAGAGAAGGTAATAAAGAGTTGAATTGTGTCTTTGTAGATTTAGAAAGCATAAACAAGGTGCCGAGAGAGGAGCTGTGGTGTTGTATGAGGAAGTCTGGAGTGGCAGAGAAGTATGTTAGAGTAGTGCAGGACATGTATGAGAGCGCTAAGACAGTGGTGAGATGTGCTGTAGGTGTGAAAGAAGAGTTCAAGGTGGAGGTGGGTCTGCATCAAGGATCAGCTCTAAGCCCCTTTTTGTTTGTTCTGGTGATGGACAGGATGACAGATGAGGTTAGACAGAAGTCTCCATGGACTATGATGTTTGCAGATGACATTGTGCTTTGTAGCGAGAGCAGGGAACAGGTGGAAGAAAATTTGGAGAGGTGGAGGTATGCTCTGGAAAGCAGAGGAATGAAGGTTAGCCACAGCAAGACGGAATACATGTGTGTGAATGAGAGGAACCCAAGAGGAACGGTGAGGATACAGGGAGCAGAGGTAAAGAAGGTGAAGGATTTTAAGTACTTAGGGTCAATGGTCCAGAGCAATGGAGCGTGTGGAAAGGAGGTACAGGCAGGTTGGAATGGGTGGAGAAAAGTGTCGGGTGTGTTGTGCGATAAAAGAGTATCAGCGAGAATGAAAGGAAAGGTGTACAGGACAGTGGTGAGACCAGCGATGCTCTACGGCTTAGAGACAGTGGCACTGAAGAAAAGACAGGAGGCAGAGCTAGAGGTAGCAGAGCTGAAGATGTTGAGGTTCTCTTTGGGAGTGACAAGATGGATAGGATCAAGAATGAGTTCATCAGAAGGACAACCCATGCTAGATGTTTTGGAGATAAAGTCAGAGAGGCCAGATTAAGGTGGTTTGGACATGTTCAGGGGAGAGATTGTGAATATATCGGTAGAAGGATGATGAGGTTGGAACTGCCAGGCAGGAGGTCTAGAAGAAGACCAAAGAGGAGTTTTATGGATGCAGTGAGAGAGGACATGAAGGTAGTTGGTGTGAGAGAAGATGCAGAGGATAGGATTAAGTGGAGGCAGATGATTCTCTGTGGCGACCCCTGAAAGGGAACAGCCGAAAGTAAAAGAAGAAGAATGTTTGCATATTCACGAATCAGGACATTCGCATAGTTACATACATACTACATACAGTGGGAGCCACGCCAAATAGCCGCGACCATGTGGCTGACGTGTGAATGGTGTGTGAATGCCTTTTGCACGCCGTAATCCCCCCTCCCTTTTCTGCCAGAAAGGCGTGTCAAGATTTCACAATAAACATGCCCATTCAAGCCCTACTTATTCATTTACCTGGTGCCACCACTAGATGGCGCTTCGTTCTCAAGAACACGTTAAAACAAGCCAGCTGCGCTGAGTTGCAATCACCTGATTTTAACAACCCGCCTCCAGCCCCGCCGAACTGACGCTACCAAACTACAGAGGTGAAGATGGCGGCTTAACGGACTATTCGCGGTAAGTGATGTTTTATTTTATAAAATGTTTTTGGGGTAGTTTACAGTTTATTTCCCAGTTTAGTTTTTTATTGGCCGTTTTAAATATCACTGGCAGCACCAGCAGCGGTCAGATGTGACTTAAGAGAACTTAATGATCTGTTCACCAAGTCTGGAGTTAATATTACAGCTTACTGTCAGTGTCACAAACTCACAATGTCACTCCACTTTAAATCGAAAACATGCTCAAGCTTCGAAAATACTATTAATGGCCCTATTACAGAAGCTGTGCTACCCGATGAACAGTGTTTGTGTTCTCTGTAAATTCTGAGAGAATCTCACCGCGTGTTGTCTGGATAAATTCACCGTTTATTTATTCTTTGGTTAAGAGTTAATCTGCAGGTTATTTCTGTGACTGGAATATAACGTGATGCAGTTCATGAGGGACACAGACTGAGGGTAGCTGTACAGGAGCTAGTAACGCTCATAACCGGGTTTATATTTTATACACTTTGGCGTGACTTTCCGCGGTAGCGCGAGCGCTTAGTTAAAGAGTTGAATAACAACCCTGAAGTGTTTATCAGTTAAGGAGGAGGAGGGGGGAGGTGTGTGTGTGTGAATGTGTGGTGGGGGAGGTGTGGGGGAGGTATGAGCGGCTTCAGTAAGTTATAGTTTGGCCTCAGAGATGAACTAATGCTCATATACGAGTGTTATATCGCTTAACTTATTTGTATGAGAAGCGCATTAAGTAAATTCCCGGTTAATTTAATTCAGACGATAATACAGACAGTCAGTGTTTAACACTAACACTGTTCACTGGTTAACATTAGCACAGGCGGATTATTTACATTCCAGAATTCCCAAAACAGTATTTTACACACACTGTGGTAAATAGGTTCATTAATATATTTTATTTGTATTAGAACTATATGTTCTGTGAAGTTTATTTATCTTTGTCTTCACTAAATCATCCTGTTGTCTTTAAGCAGAGCTCCACTGTGGAGGATTGGGGGGCTGGACGGCTGGACTTTTGGAGCTACAGGACTGGAGGAGCCTGAACAAGCTGATGAGGGAGCTGTAGGAGGGATGACGTCACAGTCCGACAGCTTTAGAATGATGTTTGATCAGGTCTACTGTATATTCTGAACATAGAACTGCAAAATGTCTGATACAGTACTTTGGGGGAAACAAAGACTTCAACTGTTCCATGCTTAATAGTTTTGATATTTGAAAAATTTACATTTTAATATAAAAGGACTATAGATAGAGACAGCTGCTTGCTGGTGTATCCAGGTAGTTTAATGAACTTTAAGCAAAAAGACAACATGTATTTACCTGTTTTATATAAATTACTGTTTTAACTTTGACTAGTTTTGGAAGAATAAATTGAATTGGTAAAGCTATGTTTGCGTGTTTTAATTTTGGGGGATTGTTTGGGTATGTAAAAAACGTTTAGTTGAACCAACAACTTCAATGGGCAAAAAATGGGACACAACTTTGTTTTAAATAGTCAAAGAGTTGGACTGAAAATCATAATAATAATAATCATTGGTCATAGAAACAAATGAAACCAGTTAAACACTTGATTATATGTATTTGTGTTTGTGATTATGTGACCCATAATAATTTTTTCTCAGTATAAATAAATGTTTTGGGTTTTAAGTACTCCAAAAGAGCAACGACAAACTTAGGAGTGGAAGGTGAGAAACCTCAATGGAGAATACTGAGTATGACATGGTGTTAATTGCTCTGTGTGTGTGTGTTTTTGGCGGGGGGATGGGAGTGCGTGTTAAAGCCAATGGAGAAATGTAGGAGAGCGCGCGCGCGTATATATACACACACACACACACACATCTCTCCATTCATCCATCATTGATTAAACCTATGAACACGGCTGTTCAGCAGTTCTAAACACAAGCACAGGGTCTGTTTTTGTCCTTAACTAAAATACTTCAATACGTTAATAATTAATTTATTTTGCTGAATAAGGTAATAAGCGATATTTAAACCAAACCAGTAAGTTAAGTGTTCCATACATTAAAGTACTGTGTATAACCAAGTGCCCTAGCAAACACAGTTACAGTTTACAGGACAAACAAAGTGTGTGCGCTGGGGGGATTGGAAGGTGACTGAGAATACTCATTTACAAGACAAAAGACGGTCGGAGGCAGGGCCATTCTAGACCAGACCATACGGGGGGAGGGGCGCATTCAGAAATTTGAAGGGGGCATCATGTTCAAGCACTGTTTTTCCCTGGGCTTATAGTAACAGTATTGTCCTTGCTGAATTGTGTTGAGGCACGAAAACCCCCTGACCACAATAAGGTGGCAATCCCTCAGGGGGGAAAATAAAAAATAAAAATTAAAGAAATAAAATATCCTTAATCCAGATTTTATCAATCAATGACATAACATTTATCTAAGCTGGATGGTCAAATTCTCAAAAACGTTTAACCTAAAGTAAGACTTAACACACTATAACTAAAATATTTACAAAACTGAAAGGTTGTCTTATGAATAATAAAAAATACAAACTAAATTAAAACAGATGGGCTATTGAACAGATCATAATATGTTTTATGTTTTCTGATTATAAATGATAGATGGGTTGATTTTAGAAAGGCTAAATGAAATAGCTAGTTTTGGTCATGTCAGTCCAGTAACTATACTATGTAAAAGTAATTATAATATGAATTAATTAAGGGCAGGACCTAACCTAATGTTAATAATTTACACCATGATAACATTAGTATTTATGTTTTTGTATATATTTTTAAATGTTCAAATGAACGTTTCAGAGTATATAATTTGTTGTGTCATCTGTGATTGAGACCCATGAGTTAAATTGAAATAATTTTTATAGGTAGTAAGCCAGGTTTTAGTAACCTTGGACAAATCACCATGTAAGCTATCTCTCGCGCACGCGCTCTCACGCTATCTCTCGCACTCACACGACACACACACACACACTGTACACACACAGACACACACAAATAACACAGGAAATCGCGTAAAACCAAATGAAACTAGGGTAAAAAAAATATGAGCAGTAAAAATACAGTAGTATCCTGTAGGTGATTCCTGTCCTGTGATAACCCTCTAGAACTGTTTACTTCTGTTAGTTTTGTTTTCTGTGCATGTTTATGGGGATTAAATCTGTCACTGCTGCCGCATCTATACACAGTTGTGATAAGTGATTTATGCCCCATCAGATCTTTGATGTGGGACGTTATGCTGGTTAAATGACTAAAGACACACTGATCCGTATGGACAGATATTTGTTCCAGATATTATGCGCCATTAATCAATTTGTTATGCCAATTTGACTATCAGCGAAAACATCAAAAATATAACGAAAACAAACCCAAGCAGAAGTAAAATTTTAAGCTTTACTTTCAAATTCAAATTTGATTTGTCACATACACAGTACGATATGCAGTAAAACGCTTTGGGTGCTTTAGGTGAGGCTCGAACTCGGCATTGCTTCACCTGGACTGCTTTATAAGTACCACGCGCTAACCGATTGCGCCACGGGAGCCACATGAAAGTTGCTCTTGTCAGAGTATCCTCTCTCTCTTGCGCACACACACACACACACACACACACACACACACACACACACACACACACACAAACAAACATGAAATTGCTTAAAACCAAACGAAATATAAGCAGTAAAACATTCAGTAAAAATACATTAGTATAACAGCCGCTAACCCTCTGGAACTTTTTTACTATTGTTTCCAAGTGTTTATGGGAATTTAATCTGTCTCTGCTGCTGCATCCATTCACAGTTGTGATAAGTGATTAATGCCCCATCAGATCTTTTGGCGGGGGAGCATTATGCATGATTAAATGACAAAAGAATACTGATCCATATGGGCATGTAACGGTTAACCCCTAGATGGCGCCAGAGCGCCACTTATATTTAGGTTGTCTTTTGTGTTGTAGTTTGCTTTTTGTTAATGTTTGACTTCAGTTCCCAGTATGCACCTCGGTCAGGTGACGTAAGAAGCTCACCTGAACCGAGGGAAAGCTAATTATGGTTTGATTCATGTTTAGTGCTATAAATAGCCTGGCTGGACTCCAGTCAGGCGTCTAGCAACCGTCTAATTTACGTTAGTTTGTGTTGGAGTGTGTTTATGTTTTGTTTGACTTAATAAATAAAGGACTTTGTTAACCGTCAGCTTGCCTCCGCGATCATGCCTCGCACACACATCCGACACAGACACAGTAAGGGAAGGAAACGTGACAGATTGCTAGACCAACAAAGAGGCATGGCGGAGGATCCCCTCCTGAAGTTTTTTGGGGGGGGCGCAGTGGCCATCGTGCCCGAGCTGACGAACTGGCGGGACAGCGATGAGGAGTACTACGGCTGGGACTATAACATCGGGCTGGTAGAGGACGAGGAGGAGATGTACCGCAGCTGCGAGTACAGATTGCTGGAGGAGCAGGAGCACCTGCGAGAGAGCAGCGAGGAGAGAGAGAGAGAGACACCACAAAGCTGGGAGGGCTGCAGGCTCGCCATTCGGCGGACGCCATTCAGGGGCGACGCGGCACGGGGTCACGTGGTTCCCCGCACCGGCCGGAAGAGAAGGGCGAGGAAGCCCAAGTACGGCGGTGCCGAGGGGGAAAGAAAACCCCAGGCAGAGCAGCAGCAGAGAGAGGAGGAGCTCATGTGGTGGATTCCGGAGCCGGAGCGGGTGAGTGAAATGCTGGAGTATGTAAAAGAGCTCCAGCAGATGATCCTCCACTTCGAGGAGAACCGCGAAGCGGGCTCGGAGCTTTCTCCTCTCTCGCCAACACTCAGCAGCGAGCTAGCGTGTCAGCAGCCGCTGCCCGACGCACCGCCACCTTCCAGCTTCGAGGACAGCGAGCCAGCGTGTCTACAGCTGCTGTCCGACGCACCCGTCTTACTGCCGCCTTTCGGCTTCGAGGACAGCGAGCCAGCATGTCAGCAGCTGCTGTCCGACGCACCCGTTTCACCGCCGCCTTCCAGCTTCGAGGACAGCGAGCCAGCGTGTCTACAGCTGCTGTCCGACGCACCCGTTTCACCGCCGCCTTCCAGCTTCGAGGACAGCGAGCCAGCGTGTCTACAGCTGCTGTCCGACGCACCCGTTTCACCGCCGCCTTCCAGCTTCGAGGACAGCGAGCCAGCATGTCAGCAGCTGCTGTCCGACGCACCCGTTTTACCGCCGCCTTTCGGCTTCGAGGACAGCGAGCCAGCGTGTGAGCAGCCGCTGTACGACGCACCTGTTCTGCCGCCGCCTTTCGGCTTCGAGGACAGCGAGCCAGCGTGTGAGCAGCCGCTGTACGACGCACCTGTTCTGCCGCCGCCTTTCGGCTTCGAGGACAGCGAGCCAGCGTGTGAGCAGCCGCTGTACGACGCACCTGTTCTGTCGCCGCCTTTCGGCTTCGAGGACAGCGAGCCAGCGTGTGAGCAGCCGCTGTCCCACGCACAGGTTCTGCCGCCGCCTCCCGGCTTTGAGAACGTCGTGGAGCCGTCATTGAGCGCACTGCACGCTCCTACGCCGCTGTCGAGCGCACTGCACGCTCCCACGCCGTCTACGAGCGCAGTGACCGCTCCCACGCCGTCTACGAGCGTAGTGACCGCTCCCACGCCGCCTACGAGCGCAGTGACCGCTCCCACGCCGCCTACGAGCGCAGTGTCCGCTCCCACGCCGTCTACGAGCGCAGTGACCGCTCCCACGCCGTCTGCGAGAGCAGTGGCCGCTCCCACGCCGTCTGCGAGCGCAGTGACCGCTCCCACGCCGTCTACGAGCGCAGTGACCGCTCCCACGCCGTCTACGAGCGCAGTGACCGCTCCCACGCCGTCTACGAGCGCAGTGACCGCTCCCACGCCGTCTACGAGCGCAGTGACCGCTCCCACGCCGTCTACGAGCGCAGTGACCGCTCCCACGCCGTCTACGAGCGCAGTGACCGCTCCCACGCCGTCTACGAGCGCAATGACCGCTCCCACGCCGTCTACGAGCGCAGTGACCGCGCCAACGCCTGCGTCGAGCGCAGTGACCGCTCCAACGCCTGCGTCGAGCGCAGTGACCGCTCCAACGCCTGCGTCGAGCACGCTTCCAGCTCAGCAGCATCCGAGCGCGCTTCCGGCTCAGCAGCATCCGAGCACGCTTCGAGCTCAGCAGCATCCGAGCACGCTTCGAGCTCAGCAGCATCCGAGCACGCTTCCAGCTCAGCAGCATCCGAGCACGCTTCCAGCTCAGCAGCATCCGAGCACGCTTCCAGCTCAGCAGCATCCGAGCACGCTTCCAGCTCAGCAGCATCCGAGCACGCTTCCAGCTCAGCAGCATCCGAGCGCTTCTCCAGCTCTGCAGCAGCCGAGCGCTTCTCCAGCTCAGCAGCAGCCGAGCGCTTCTCCAGCTCAGCAGCAGCCGAGCGCTTCTCCAGCTCAGCAGCCGCCGAGCGCTTCTCCAGCTCAGCAGCAGCCGAGCGCTTCTCCAGCTCAGCAGCAGCCGAGCGCTTCTCCAGCTCAGCAGCAGCCGAGCGCTTCTCCAGCTCAGCAGCAGCCGAGCGCTTCTCCAGCTCAGCAGCCGCCGAGCGCTTCTCCAGCTCAGCAGCAGCCGAGCGCTTCTCTAGCTCTGCAGCCGCCGAGCATGCTTCCAGCCCAGCAACCGCAGAGCATGCCTCCAGCCCCGTCACCCAGCCTCCTGGATAGGAGGCTAAAGGTAGAACATTGGGTTGGGTGTCCGGGGCCTCCGGTGATGCTCCGGGAGGAGCATTTTTTAGAGGGGGGGTAATGTAACGGTTAACCCCTAGATGGCGCCAGAGCGCCACTTATATTTAGGTTGTCTTTTGTGTTGTAGTTTGCTTTTTGTTAATGTTTGACTTCAGTTCCCAGTATGCACCTCGGTCAGGTGACGTAAGAAGCTCACCTGAACCGAGGGAAAGCTAATTATGGTTTGATTCATGTTTAGTGCTATAAATAGCCTGGCTGGACTCCAGTCAGGCGTCTAGCAACCGTCTAATTTACGTTAGTTTGTGTTGGAGTGTGTTTATGTTTTGTTTGACTTAATAAATAAAGGACTTTGTTAACCGTCAGCTTGCCTCCGCGATCATGCCTCGCACACACATCCGACACAGACACAGTAAGGGAAGGAAACGTGACAGGGCAGATATTTGTTCCGGGTTGCATGCGCCATTAATTGCCTTTCTTATGCCACTTGTTGACTATCAGTGAAAAAAAAACATCATCAAAAATATAAGGAAAACAATCCCAAGCAGACGTTACATTTTGAGCTTTACTTTGCAGCAAAATATTATCAATCAGTATATTAAATGGAACGAGGTAAAATACACAGTAATATAAAATACTGTACATAGCCCGCATTTTTATTCCGTACCTACAATGATCGGTATAGACAAATTACAGACGCTACCGTGTCTTTAAGGATCATTTCAGGATGTCTTAAAAAATATTTCACTAACTAGTTTTATTAAGTCATTATTAAATAATAAATAGCATAATCATCATGGGTTGTGTATTGAGTGATTTAACAAATCTGTTTTATTAATCGGTTTGTTGTTGTTGTTTTTTACCACGTCATCTATTTATGAAACTATGTTGAAACAAGAACTGTCTATATATTAAAGATACGGTATTGGGCTTCCTGGACACTGCAGTTAACTGTGCCAGTCAATGCTCCATCTGGCGGAATTATACAGCATTGCAACCATCTTTTTAGAAAGCACATGGGGGCGTTAATGGGGCGGGGCATTGTTAACTGCGTCATCGCGGGGGATCACATTCCGTGCACGGACCGTGCATTAACCCTTCATGATCCTGCCATGGATCCATCATGCTCCAGGCGGCTGTTTGACGTGGCTCCCACTGTACATAGTTACACTATCAGGAAATTCAATACATTTCAAGACCATTTATACCGAGGCATTTCCATGTCTTTCATTGTTTTGTACCTGATAAGACATTACAAAAACTATATAAGAAACTTATTAGGAATTTTAAAGCACAAATTTTGGTCTTCTCAGTTCATCATTATGAAAATAATATGAAGCACATATACACACATTCATCATGAAAGATCTGTTGTAAAACAAAATAAAATTCATGTTTGCTATAGCATTGGAAAAAATACTGTTTTAGGCTAACAAATTATACACAATTCTTCGTTGTACTTGGTCTGGCTTTTAGATAAAATCATTCCATGCACCATCTGGCGGATATTCAGTGAAGCACAACACATTTATTTAAATTCCCGAATGTTGCTTGCGGCAAGTCGAAAGGGAAAAGGAGCTGGACGCTGAGGGGAAGAAGCCATAAGCCTGTACCGTTGCCAAGAATGTTTGGTTCCCCTGCAGCAGTCTCCCCTAGTCCCATTGGAGCTGATGACTCCAGTGCACTGGCATCACCACTTGCTCCTCTCCAGTCCACACTAGTAAGCTAGCCTGTTTTCGATGTCAGCCGACATGTGGGTCTAGTGCCTATATTTAAAGAAGAAGAGGTTGATTCCTATTTTTCTGCATTTGAAAGAATTGCAACCACATTCAATTTGTGAAAAAGTTTGTGGACACTTACTGTTGGCCTGTTAGGGCGGGACGGTGTCCATC
Organism: Channallabes apus; assembly: GCA_030522415.1. Lineage (NCBI taxonomy): Eukaryota > Metazoa > Chordata > Actinopteri > Siluriformes > Clariidae > Channallabes > Channallabes apus. The sequence goes on along the minus strand of CM060119.1, from coordinate 35,610,621 downwards.
CCACTCGGGAAGGTGCTGCTCTCATTTCCTGTAGTATAGCTCATAGTCTCAGTAGAGGCCTAGTTAATCGGTGACAATCCAGAGCCCAGGCCAGGGAGCAGACAGACAGGCTAAACCAACCGTCTGCTAGCTGCATAGAGTCGTCACTCAGGGTTCACCTTATTGAGACTGTGTCTGTTCCCCGATCTAAGCAAAAATGTAGAAAGACTCAGAAAGTCTGTTTCAATAATCTAATTAACATAAAGACCACAAACTCCGATCATACTGAATGCGTAGCCGGCACCTTTGATCTGAAGCTAGGATTGTTAAATATTAGATCTCTCGCATCAAAAGCAGTTATTGTTAATGAAATTATCACAGATCAGGCGTTTAATATACTCTGTTTAACTGAAACATGGGTTAAACAGGACGAGTATGTAGCTCTAAATGAAGCTAGTCCTCCTGGAGACAGCTACATACACCAGCCTCGGTTAACTGGTAGAGGAGGAGGCGTCGCAGTTATTCATAATGATAATCTGTCTATCGTACAAAAACACGGACACAAATTTAACTCATTTGAAATTCTCTATAGTAACATAAGTGTATTTAAGTATATTAAATCAGCTCAGTCGATTCCACTAATTATAATTTACAGACCTCCAGGGCCGTATTCTGAATTTCTTAGTGAATTTGCAGATTTCTGTAGACAGTGTTAATTGCTGGAGATTTTAACATTCATTTTGAGAATCCAGAAGACCCTCTGAGAACAGCATTTATATCCATACTGGACTCCGTAGGCGTAAATCAGTGTGTAGTAGGACCCACTCATAAAGCAGGTCACAATTTAGATTTAGTAATATTCTTCAGATTAATTATAAGAAATGTATTCACAATTCCACTGTCTGAAATTATCTCAGATCACTATCTTGTCTCCATTCAAGTGTGTCACAGTGATAATGTACGCACAGCACCGCGCTACAGTATTAAACGTACATTCACATCGACTACCACACAGAGTTTTATCAGTAATCTCCCAGAGTTACCAACTTCAATTAGGCCACCGTCTGACCCCACAGAACTTGATCAGCCGACTGAATATTTAGAGTCGACACTTCGTTGTACCTTAGATAATGTAGCTTCAGCTAAAAGAAAAATTATTAGAGATAAGAAACTCGCTCCCTGGTATAACGATCACACGCGCACTTTAAAACAGACTGCTCGGAAATTAGAGCGTAAATGGCGTCAAACTAAATTGTTGGTATTTCAAATAGCATGGAAAGAGAGCATCCTGAACTATAGGAAAGCTCTTAGTGTAGCTAGATCAACGTATCTCTCCACTCTTATAGAAGAAAATAAAAATAATCCTAGATTTTTATTTAATACCGTAGCCAAATTAACCAGAAATAAGACCACTACAGAAATCTCCACAATAACATCATGCAATAGTGAGGACTTCATGAACTTTTTTAATAATAAAATTGTAAATATCAGGCATAAAATTGAGGTTTTGAAACCAAACAATGTAATTGATACAGATGTTAACCTAACCATGTCAGATTCAAACCTAGAATACTTTACTCCTCTTGAAGAGAATGAACTAATTTCACTCATCTCTTCTGCAAATTCATCAACCTGTATATTAGATCCTATACCGACACATTTTCTTGAACAGATAGTACCAGTAATAACAGAACCGCTGTTGAGAATAATTAATTCCTCACTCAGCATTGGTTATGTTCCAAAATCTTTTAAAGTAGCAGTTATTAAACCAATAATTAAGAAACCTGACCTCGACCCCTGTCAGCTGTCCAATTACAGGCCAATATCAAACCTCCCCTTTATCTCAAAGATTCTGGAAAAGATAGTAGAGGAGCAGCTATGCTCATATCTACATAGAAATGGCATACATGAACTGTATCAGTCAGGATTTAGGCCTCATCACAGCACAGAAACAGCACTCGTTAAAGTAGTAAATGACCTCCTATTGGCCTCTGATCAGGGTTGTGTAACTATGCTTGTATTACTCGACCTCAGTGCAGCTTTTGACACTATTGATCATGCTATTCTTCTTCACAGATTAGAAAATGTAGTAGGAATTAAGGGTACAGCCCTCTCCTGGCTCAGATCCTATTTGACCGATCGTTATCAGTATGTAGACTTAAATGGTGATTATTCTGCATGTTCTCTAGTGGAGTTTGGCGTTCCGCAGGGTTCAGTTTTAGGCCCACTGCTTTTCTCCCTTTACATGCTTCCTCTGGGCAACATAATCCGTAAGCATGGTATTAGTTTTCATTGTTATGCTGACGACACACAGCTATACGTCTCAACAAAACCTGATGAGAAAAAACATCTTACTAAAGTTGAGCAATGTGTGCAGGACATAAGAAATTGGATGCTAATTAACTTCCTTCTGCTTAATCCGGATAAGACAGAAGTTCTAGTCATAGGACCGCATACATCTAGAAGTAAAATCTTAGATCACACCGTAACTTTAGATGGCCTTTCTGTTCCGTCAAGTGCAACAGTAAAAGACCTCGGCGTGATTATAGATTCCAGCCTTTCATTTGAAGCTCATGTAGATAATAGCACCAGGATAGCATTCTTTCACCTCATAAATATCGCCAAAATAAGAAATATATTGTCGCTAAACGATGCAGAAAAACTAGTTCATGCTTTTATCACTTCTAGGTTGGACTATTGTAATGCCTTACTGTCTGGTTGTTCAGTTAGGTGCATAAACAAGCTTCAGCTAGTCCAGAATGCAGCAGCGAGAGTCCTCACTAGAACCAGAAGATATGAGCACATCACCCCTATCCTATCTTCACTGCATTGGCTCCCTGTGAAATTTCGCATTGATTTTAAAATACTACTCTTGACATATAAGGCATTAAATGGTCTCGCCCCGCAGTATCTGAGCGACCTGCTAGTGTCTTACGATCCGCCACGCCTACTTCGGTCAAAGGATGCAGGCTGCTTATCAGTACCGCGTATTAAGAAAACTACAGCTGGGGGCAGAGCTTTTTCTTACAAAGCCCCAAAATTATGGAATAGTCTTCCAAATAGTGTTCGGGACTCAGACACAGTCTCAGTGTTTAAGTCTAGGCTCAAAACCTATTTATTTAGCCAAGCATTTTTATAAATAGATTTGCCATAAGGTAAAGGAGCAGATCTGGGGGACTCATGGACATAGAGTATTATGGTGAACTGGTATGCTTAGATGCTGTCTTCCTCAGTCTCATTTGATCACTCAGGTTTGTTGACGGTGAGGTGATTGTTTGCTTTACATCTCAGGGAGCCCTCATGTTTGTGTTTCCTTCTGGCTCTCCCTTTTAGTTATGCTGTCATAGTTAGTCCTGCCGGAGGCCCTGCTTGCACTCTACAGTAAATATACATTCACATTAGACATTGTGACTGTGACCATACCTAATTGCAATCTCTCCTCCTCTTCTCTTCCTCCCCCTCTTTCTCTTTCCTCTCTCCCCCTGTCTCCCCCTTTCACTCTTTCTCTCTCTCTCTGTCGAGCTACACATGTGGTTCCTGAGCTGCCAGTAATCCAGACTCCCTCTGCCCTCCGGACCTGTCTCATCCATCCTGGTGCCCGGTTTCTGGTTGGAGATCTCATTGCATGGATGCCCCGTGTGTCTCTTTAGGATGCGCCTGGTGTCTGGGGATGATTCTATCTACTTAGAAGATGGTTCTGGCCTCGACTGGTGTCAGCTGTTTCTCTGAGGACTTGACAATTCGATCGTTCAGGACTGGAACTTTCTACAAGTCTATCTGAGTCTCGAATAACTACTGGACTCCATTTTACATCAACTATTATAACATCAATTAACATCAACTATTATAGCTGAACCTAACACTGTATAAATGCAGATCATTTCCTGCTATCTGTTTCACCCAGATGAGGATGGGTTCCCTGTCAGTGTGGTTCCTCTCAAGGTTTCTTCCTATTACCATCTCAGGGAGTTTTTCCTTGCCACTGTCGCCCTCGGGCTTGCTCGCCAGGGAATATCTGAACATTTTATTCATACACATTCACATTCCATACAAACTTAAATAATTCTTTTGATTGTGTAAAGCTGTTTTGAGACAATGTCAATTGTTAAAAGCGCTATACAAATAAAACTGAATTGAATTGAATTGAATTACTGCAGTGTAAATTGACAGGGAAAGCGCAAGAAGCATGCTCTGCTCTTTCCTTAGATCAGAGCCTTGATTATGACATGGCTAAAGCTGCAGTTCTGCATGCTTATGAGCATGTGCTTGAAACATACAGGCAAATCTTTAGGAATCTGGTCAAACCAAATAGCCAAACATTTGTTTAGTTTGCTCGTAAGAAATGCCTGCTCTTGGCAGAAAAATGGTGTTCTGCTAGTAACGTAAGAAGTTTTGAGCAGCTTAAAGAATTGATACTACTAGAAGACTTTAAGTCTTGTCTCCCAGAGCAACTAGTGGTGTATTTTAATGAACAGAAGATTGATGTGTTGGCTCAAGCTGGTGTTTTAGCTGTCGAATTTGTTTTGACCCATAAGACATGTTTAATATGCCTGTGTCACATACTAACTCTTCCTTACACCAATTTAAGTCATGTAACACAACTGCTCAGGCTCACTCTCTGGTTAGTTCTTCACCTGAAAGCAGTGACTGTAATTATTGCCACGAACAAGGTCACTTAATTGCCTCCTGTCCAGTGTTAAAGCGTAAGGTGGCTCGTCAACAATCTACTAGCAAAAAGGTAAATGCTGCAAAGCAGCTGGATAAATTTCACACTCTGCTGGTGAATCTGTGTTTGAGTCTTTCATATCTTCTGGATAAGTATCTTTAGGGGCTAGTCAAACAAGAAAATCCATTAAAATTTTTAGGTATACAGGTTCTGCTCAATCGTTTATTTTGGAGGATGCATTTCCCCATTCAGTAGCTTCTTATTTAGGGAGTGATGTGTTAATTCAAGATATTGCAGGAAACCAAATTTTCTCACTTCCAGTGGTTGTATCTGTTGTAACTTATTACGATTGTCCAGAATTAGAGGATCAGATTCCTTCTTGATTTCCAGCTTGTGTGTTAACACATGCTCAGCAAAAGAAACTCGGTGACGTTATAGATTTGTCTGATACTTTCTTATGTCGGGAGGAAACAATTGAGGAAAGCATGCCTCAGCTTAACCCCTGTGTGAATTTAGTGATGTTTCAAAGGCTCATAAACTTGTGCAAAAGTTGGCGATAGCTCAGAAGGCCGGCCCTTCGCTAACCCATTGTTTTGAGACTGCAGTGGAGAAAGGGAAGCTGGAGAAGCACCAAATTGCTTATTTTTAAGAAAATGGAGTTTTAATGGGGAAGTGGTCACCACCTCATTCTTCTGATGGTTGGAGTGATGTATGTCAGGTTGTAGTCCCTCAAGAATTTTGCAACGAAGTTCATGTTGGCTCATGACCATCCGGAAAACCTACTTGTGGGATTTAAAGTATTTCGTATGGCCTGGTATAAAACGAGATGTAGCTCAATACTGTAGGTCTTGTCACACATGTCAATTAACAAAAAAAGGTCTCCACAGTCACCGGACCTGAACCCAATCGAGATGGTTTGGGGTGAGCTGGACCGCAGAGTGAAGGCAAAGGGGCCAACAAGTGCTAAACACCTCTGGAAACTCCTTCAAGACTGTTGGAAACCATTTTAGGTGACTACCTCTTGAAGCTCATCGAGAGAATGCCAAGAGTGTGCAAAGCAGTAATCAGAGCAAAGGGTGGCTATTTTGAAGAAACTAGAATATAAAACATGTTTTCAGTTATTTCACCTTTTTTTGTTAAGTACATAACTCTACGTGTTCATTCACAGTTTTGATGCCTTCAGTGAGAATCGACCAATGTAAATGGACATGAAAATGAAGGAAACACATTGAATGAGTGAAGGTGTGTCCAAACTTTTGGGTATGGGTGCGGCTTTGGCCAAACCAGTTTGCCCGGGTGAAAGTGCGCTTCTTTCCACCGGGTATTGTCGAAGCTGGCTCGTTTGGCTCTCCGCGGTTCATGATTGTATTTCCCCTCCTCCGCAAGGATTTGTAATATGATTGTCAGCTGAGGGGGCATTCAGTTGCTCCGCCTTCCCCAATGACCTTTGGCCTCCTTCTTCTGCCTCTGGAATACCTCACATGTTTTGATATAACACCAGACATCCTTGCGCATGCTGGACGACTAGGCAATGTCTAGGAGCCTCAACAGTGTGTTCAGCCCGCCCTCCCCGTGGTGGCCTCCCATCGGATGGTTATGGACGTGCCACAAGAACATCTGGGTTAAAGTTTGGGATACCACCAGCTGGAATTTTACTTCCTGTTTTCCTGCAACACTCCGGTATAACGCCCCTTGGTGTCATTCCAAGGCGATTCGAGGGTTTTCCACCAGCTTCAGGTGCGCTCCTGTGCACAGCTGAACTATTGACCCGTCTTCCAGCAGGGCCTTCACTAGCTCGACTAGGCCCCTGGTTAGGTCGGCGGGACACTCAGAGGTGGATTGTGGGAGAGCAGTCTCTAGTGGCAAGGCGCAGTATAACAGTGAGGCGGGTGGTGTGTGAGTGAAGTACCTGGCTCCTTTGTCCAATGGGTCAAAGTTAACTGGGAGAGGCAGGAATGGATTGTAAGAGAAGCCCCCTGCTGTCCTCCAGGCATCCCTTCCCTGAGTCATCTCCAAGATGGCTCCCGTGGCTCTTAAGAGTCCTGTTATTATGGGGAAAGCCAGGTGAGAGTCACTCATGACATAGGTTTGGAGGTGACAAGAATTGTCGTGCCATTGATAGTAGATGGTTCTTTGCGCCTTTGCCTGGTGGATCTTCCCATCTGCCATGTTGAACTTCTGGCATCCTGATTCAATTCAATTCAATTCAATTCAATTTTATTTATATAGCGCTTTTAACAATGGTCATTGTCTCAAAGCAGCTTCACAAAAATTTAAGAAATTTAACAAAAAAAAAAAAATAATAAATAATAATAATAATAATAATAATAATAAAAAATAAATAAAATTATAATAGAAAATAAATAAATAAAAACAAATAATAATAATAATTATAGAAAAGAAAATAATTGGAAGTGTGGATGTGTGAGAAAAATGTGCAGATAATAATGAGACGAATGAATGAAATTTCTCTGATGAGCAAGCCAAGGGTGACGGCGACGGTGGCAAGGAAAACTCCCTGAGATGGCATTAGGAAGAAACCTTGAGAGGAACCAGACTCAACAGGGAACCCATCCTCATTTGGGCGATAACAGATAGAAATGATATAACATCTTGTGTGTTGTGCAGGTGAAAATTCAATATGACAGAAATTATTTAAATTGACATGAAGACCAGTTCAGCATAGGGACGAGTCAGTAGATGCAGAGGGCAGATGAGGTCTGGATCACTGGAAGCACAGGAGCAGCATGTGTAGCTCCAACCATCATAAAGCTGAATCCAGCTGGAGCTGGTCCTTCTCTGGATGCCTCAGGAACCTCGCAGGGTCGGCCTTTGTCTACTGAAGCTGGCAAAATCTCCCGATGCCTCGGGATGGGTAGAGAAATACAGAACAGATGGGGAGAATTAGCGTAGTTGCCATTCGGTATAGGTGTACTGGAGTATGAGTACTGGGATGAGTTATGTGTATGCCAGATTAAAAAGATGCGTCTTGAGTCTACTTTTGAACTGAGAAACCGTGTCTGCTCCCCGAACACTGTCTGGAAGGCTATTCCAAAGCTTTGGAGCTAAATATGAAAAAGCCCTACCCCCTTTTGTAGATTTTGAAATTCTGGGAACTACCAGAAGTCCGGAGCTTTGTGATCTTAAGGCTCGTGGTGGATTGTAGCGCATCAGAAGACTGGTTAGGTATGTGGGAGCTAAACCATTTAAGGCCTTGTATGTAAGTAATACTATTTTGCAATTTATTCTAAACTGAACAGGTAGCCAGTGCAGGGATGATAATATTGGGGTTATATGATCATATTTTCTGGATCTAGTGAGAACCCTGGCAGCTGCATTTTGGATTAACTGAAGCTTGTTTATTGAGGATGCAGGACAACCACCTAGTAATGCATTACAATAGTCCAGTCTGGAGGTCATGAATGCATGAACTAGTTTTTCTGCATCAGATACGGATAAGATGTTCCTAAGTTTAGCAATATTTCGAAGATGGAAAAAGGCTGTTTTTGTGATATTTGAAATGTGATTTTCAAAAGACAAGTTACTGTCTAATATTACTCCCAGATCTTTTACTGCTGAGCTGGTAGTAACAGTACATCCTTCTAAGCGCAAGCTGAATAGTGAAAGCTGTTGTGTGCTGGTTTTTGGCCCAATAAGTAATATCTCTGTCTTATCTGAATTTAATAAAAGAAAGTTATTGTTCATCCAATCTTTTATGTCCTGGACACACTCAGTTAATCTAGACAACTTAGATATTTCGTCTGGTTTAGTTGAGATATATAATTGGGTATCATCAGCATAACAATGGAAACTAATCCCATGTCTTCTAATGATGTAACCCAAGGGAAGCATGTATATTGAGAACAACAGAGGTCCTAAAACTGACCCTTGTGGGACCCCATATTTCACTGGCATTACACCAGACGGTTCTCCATTTAGATCTACAAAATGGTAGCGATCAGACAGGTAAGATCTAAACCATTTTAATGCCTGTCCCTGAATACCTATATAATTTTGTAAGCGATCTATGAGAATATTATGATCTATAGTGTCGAATGCAGCACTAAGATCAACCAGGACTAGCAATGAGATGCAGCCTTGGTCTGAAGCTAAAAACAAGTCGTTTGTAATCTTAACTAGTGCAGTTTCTGTGCTATGATGGGGCCTGAAACCTGACTGAAATTCTTCAAGGATGTTGTTATCCTGCAAGAATGTGCAAATTTGAGCTGATACTACTTTTTCTAGTATTTTTGATATGAACGGGAGGTTTGAAATTGGTCTGTAATTTGTTATTTAATTCGCGTCCAAATTAGATTTTTTAAGAAGCGGCTTAATAACTGCTAACCTGAAAGGTTTAGGGACGTGACCTAGATGTAATGAGGAATTAATAATGTTTAGGAGTGGCTCTCCAACCGTAAGCATCACTTCTTTTAAAAATCTGGTTGGGATTGGGTCTAACAGGCACGCTGTTGATTTAGCCAGGGTGATGAGTTTATACAGCTCTTCCTGTCCTATACCTGTAAAGCAGTGAAAATCTAAATGTGAAGCTATAGGCTGAACTGGATCGTGAGATACTATTAGAGGTTGAACCTCCATTATTTTCTTCCTGATATTATTGATTTTTTCATTAAAGAAGTCCATAAAGTCTTCACTTCTAAACTGTGATGGGATACTCTCTGCGGGCATCTTAGGTTTTGTTAGGCGAGCCACTGTACTAAATAAGAACCTGGGATTGTTTTGGTTTCTTGCTATCAGTTGGCTAAGATGCTCGGTCCTAGCAGTTTTTAGAGCCTGTGTATAGCTGCACATACTGTCTTTATACGCAATTTCGAAAAACTTCTAATTTTCCATTTTCTAGTTTTCCTCCATTTTCGCTCGAGGTTACGGGTTGCTCTCTTTAGGGCGCGAGTATGACTGTTGTACCACGGTGCAAATGTTTTATCTCTGACTTCTTTTAATCTGATGGGAGCAACAGTGTCTAACGTACTGGTAAAAATAGTGCCCATGCTGCTAGTCACTTCATCTAGATCATCTGCATTTAGGGGTCTAATAAGAAATTGGGACAGATCCGGCAGATTACTTGTGAATCTGTCTTTAGTAGTGGGATTCATATTTCTAACAGATTGATAACGTGGGGAGACACAGCTAATCTGTTCTATGGGTAGAGTATATGTCAGGAGGTGATGATCTGTGATATCATCACTTTGAGGTATGATCTCTATATTAGAGACATCTATACCATGGGATATAATTAAATCTAGCGTATGATTAAAGCGGTGAGTTGCTCCAATTATATTTTGCTTAACCCCAAAGGAATTTAGTAAATCCATAAATGTGAGTACTAAAGTGTCGTTAGCATCATCTACATGAATGTTAAAGTCTCCTACTATCAACACTTTGTCAGAGTTAACCAATAGGTCTGATAGCAGATGTCCAAATTCTTTAAGAAAATCGCCATATGGCCCCGGGGGTCTGTACACTGTCGCCAGGGTAAAATATAGCAAGGGTTTATTACGTATTTCATTTAGTGCAACATTAATGATAAGCACTTCAAATGAATTAAACCTGGGCCTTATTTTCTGGGTAACAGTGAGTACATCATTGTAGATAGTGGCGACACCACCACCGCGACCAATTAGACGGGGCTCGTGCTTATAGAAATATCCTGACGGAGTAGACTCATTCAGACCAAAATATTCATTTGGTTTAAGCCTGGTTTCAGTGAGACAGAGTGCGTCAAGGCAATAATCTGAGATAATTTCATTAACAATAAGTGCTTTAGGCGCAAGGGATCTAATGTTGAGTAGTCCAAACTTTAGAGGTGGATTTTGACTACTTATTTTGCCTTTTTCTGGTTTTATGGTTATCAGATTGTTTCGGGCAAATTTAACAAATTTATTCTTTTTTCTCAGTATTCGGGGAACAGACACAGTTTCTATAGGATAAGCTATGTGTGTGCGTCTATCACTACGGTGAGTTGTGATGTGTCTAATATGTTTGGAATCTACAGTATGACTTACCGCCAGTCAGATGATCAGTCCTGATCACCCAGTTGTCACCATAGGCTCACCTGCATGAGAGTGTATGTGCTCCCAGTGTCAATCACTGCATTCACCTCCTTTCCTTGCACTGATATGGGTACCTGGAGAAGCTAAGGTGCTACATGTGGTTGAGCAATGGAAAGTCCAGCGAGATGTTTTGATAGAGGTCACTCTGTAGCTTGCTTCGTGTTCGTCCCCTTACTGTGTTGAGTCGTGTTGACTCTCCACCTTTTTCCAGTAATCTTTAGCTCCCATGCAGTCTTTCTCCACCATCAACCGCACCTTCACCAGTTGTTACACGGTGTTACCAGTGCCTCTGAGACAGCCAGCTACTTTGGGGTTGATGTTGTTCAGGACAAGGCTCACCAGCTCTTGCTCTGAGATATCAGGCTTCCACCTCAGACAGGGCCCAGTAGTCATAGGCAAAATCCCTCAGGCTGTAGCACCACCGACCTTAACTTGTCCTCCACTTCGGTCAAGTAGTCATCAGGTAAAAACGCAGCCAGGAATGCCTGTTTAAATGACTCCCAATCCTTGACTTTGCCTTTTTCTGCCTCCCACGAGCTCAGAGCAGGTCCTCGTAGCACTGGGCTGAGAGTTCCAATCAGTTCGGCGGTGACCTGATCTTCAGGTAGTTTTCACATTGCTCAATGAAGTTAAGCACATCTGCTGTCTCAGAGGCGTCGCTGAAGGAGAAACGGTAATCCAATTTGTCATTTTGTCTTCACTCTCTCTCTTGAACATGGACAGTGATGTTTTCTCCTCATCTCTCTCCACCCTCGCTTCTTCGCAGCAGCGCTTTAAAGGCAGCCCAGGTGACCTCCTAAGTCACTGCCGACATTCTCGCTACCTGTCTGCGAATTCTCGCGAGAGTACTTTTCGGGACCACAACCAATTGTTTAAAATAAATGAAAACCTGAAAGGACAATGTTTGCATTTCCTTTATTAGCTTATTCCATTTTTCCCCCTCTATAAAAAAGCCCTTAATGTGGCTGTGCTACAAGTTCTAATCAGTGACAAATTCATACATATTTCCATATAGAAAACACTTTCAAGAATGAAAGTATTTGTGAAATGATACAAATGTACTCAGTCTGTACAAATATGAGGACTTCTGTCATGAAAGCTTCTTTAAAACTCATCCTTTGTTTGCAAGGAGTAAGTTTGCCCTCCAAATCTAATTATACTATGATCAATTTGAGTGTGCAAATCCTTTGGGCTCAACAAAGTGCACACATACATTTTACTGCCCTTACCACATCCTTAAAAATCTTCCTCCCATTGTGAATTCTGATTTAATGAACATTCACCTGGTATCACTATTTCATGCACAAGATGCTAAGAAATATGGTATTGATGAAATACTGAAATCCTTAGTCAAGTACCTGAAAATGATAGAGACTACTGGAGTTGCTGTTCTATTTGCTGATGTTTCCATGACATTTCCATAATTTAATTTTAATTTTATGAAGCTGCTTTAAGACAATGACTATTGTTAAAAGCACTATATAAATAAAATTGTAATTGAATTAAATTAAAACTGTCAATTTGGTTTGTTCGACCCACTATCTGATCTCCCAGTTTCGACCCACGCTTCTCCCCTTGATTTACGGCTCCTGTCTCTCGGTCTTTTTGTTTCTGTTTGCCTCGCTCCAGTGTATTTACGGTTTCGATCTTGAGCTTTCTTTTTGACTACAGCTCTCACTTCATGCTTTGGTTGATGTCATTTCGCGGACTGACTTCACGACATTTGACCCTCGCTCACGCTTCCCGACCATGCCCCCGCATCTCGTTACAGTCATTATCCGCGCTTGGATTCACATCGTTCTGCCCCGCGCTCGTGACACACTGGTTTGTTGTTGAACATTATAAACATTGTGTTCTCATACTCTATCACTGAAGGGACGACTGTGTATTTATAGCACCTTATTACTGAACACCATCAACTTTTTAAAGAACTTTACAAATCAAACAACTTTAATTAAATGTATTGCTTGCAAGGAAACACCAATTTGCAGTAAGTTATCATTAGGAATGCATGATTTTAAAAGCCGTAAGGGTATTCCAGTTAAAATGCGAAGTGTTGTGGAGAGTGTTTGAAAATGTATGAAAACATGGCAGTGTTTAAAGGGTGTGATTCGCAATTTTATGTTGTGTCAGAAAGTTGTATACTTCAATTTGCAGATATTGTTGGCTTAATTGGAGTTGGTCGCTGCTTGTACAGTGTACAGTACATGTTTATGCAATTACAGATTTTGAAGCTAACAGTCTGCCTCATGGTAACACAATCCTGCATTAGAAATATTTATTTATTTATTCATTTGTTTGTTGTATTTTTTTCTTAGACAGAGATGTGGTATTTTCACTGTGCTTTAGTTTGGTTAAAATATGTAATTTCTTTTAATGTAATTAATCTGTGTTAATGTCATTGTGTTTTGATCACACATTTTCTCAAATGTTCAACTGCAGTATAGCAGCTGTTTTACAGATAAATGTTTGCTGTTACACTGTAAATGAAGACAGTTAAGAAGAACCCATGCGGTGTGCATTTTTCAATACATTGTATTTTGTTAAATAATACAGTAGTAACCAGTTTGATGTTTCTTGTGTAACTATTTTTACCTGAAACCATTTTAGTGTTTTAGATTTTTTAACACTATGTATCAGAATCAAAAAGAGCTCTACAGCCAAGAATGTTTGCACATACAAGGAATTTGTTTTGGTGAAACAAACAACATGGGTTCAGAAAAAAAATGTTAACAAATGGGGTAAGATGTGGGGTTAGGGTTAAGTCAAGTTAGATCCTGCCATGCTAGCCAGCTAGCACATATGTTTATGGAGATGTTCATCCTTTTCCTGACACAATCATAGATCCCCAAATGCTTTACACATATGATCCATAGTTGCCAGTTCTGCTTATAATACATGACTTTGTTCTTTGTATTCTTTGAAGTCGCTTGAAAATATTACCGGGCATGGGTTGTGTTTTTTGGGCTTGTTTTTAAAAATATAGTTGCTTGATAGAAAAATCTGACAAATGACTTATGGTCACCTTTTCCCCAAATACATTGACGTTGTCTACATAGCCTTGCACTCATCAGCACTATAACGCCCTGCCACACCTAATGTGGACCTGCATAAAGACCATAGAGATCCCACATAGAGATTAGTGAGTGAGTGTAAATAAAATACTACCAGTCAAAAGTTTGGACATTCTAATTTATTGATTCTACAATCTAGAACACCACTGGAGATTTTAAAAATATGAATATAAATATGAAATAACACATTGGCATTAGGTCATTTAGTAACAACAACACTTACAATCAGTTGTTATTTTAAGACACGAAGGTCAACTGTTCTGGAACAGTTCTTGCAAGAATAGTATTGTCAAGTGCATTTTTATAACCCATGAACACATAGCACCATGATGAAACTGGCTCTCCTGAAGAACATTTCAGGAAAGCAACATCAAAACGCACCTCTGCTGTGGAATAGAAATTAATTTAGAGTTACCAGTCTCAGGAATCACCAATTGACAAACAGCACCTCAGATTAGAGCCACTATGAAGGATTTACAGAGCATAAGTAGCAGATACATCTCAATATCAACTGTTCAAAGGAGATTATTGCATATTATGAGTGCCATCAGCATTGTTTTACAGTGTAGTAAAAAATAAAACAACTATGGAGTGTGATAGAAAATTTTTATGTATTTTTATCTACAAACCTGATTCCAAAAAGGTTGGGACTCTGTACAATTGTGAATAAAAACAAAATGCAATGATGTGGAATTTCAATATTTTATTCAGAATACAACATAGATGACATATTAAATGTTTAAACTGTCAAAATGTATAATTTTAAGGGAAAAAAACTTTTAATTTCATCAACACATCTCAAAAAAGACATTCCAAAATGTCTTACTTTCAACATTTTTTATGTTATCTATGTTCTATTCTGAATAAAAAAATCTCCACTTCATTGCATTCTGTTTTTATTCACAATTTGTACAGTGTCCCAACTTTTTTGGAATTGGGTTTATACATGTACCTGCTCAAGGTCTGTTCAATGTGTGTACGTGCAAAAGAAAACACTGAGAAAGAAGGGAGTGCAGAAACTTAAAAAAAAGAAAAAGGAATGTATGTGCGAGGAACATCTTATCTCTGTCTGTGTGTGTGTGTGTGTGTGTGTGTGTGTGTGTGTGTGTGTGTGTGTGTATTTTTCTTCCTATTGCCATTTCAGGGAGTTTTTCCTTGCCACCGTCACCCTTGGCTTGCTCATCAAACACATTTCATTCATCATTCATTCATCTCATTATTACCTAAACACATTTTTCTCACACACACACACCTCCAAATATTTTCTTTTCTAACAGAATGTTTTTCATTTTTGTGAAGCTGCTTTGAGACAATGACCATTGTTAAAAGCGCTATATAAATAAAATTGAATTGAATTGTTGCCTGGTATTTTTGCTTTGTATAAAGCAATGGGAAAGACCTGGGTATAAAGTAGGAGCATAAGAACAGAGGAGGACATCTCTCTTACAAATGCTGCATGAGTGTATGTAACTAAGACATCCTACAAACTTTTGACTGGCTGTGTGTGTATATACAGTATTTTAAAATCGATGCAAGGTTTCATAAGGAGCCAAAGCCATTATATAAGATGGCGCCGGTGAGGTCGGCTGCCGTCGCGACTGCTCCGACCACCTTTTCTTTGTTTTTGTTCTTTAAGTTAGTTTTCAGTGTTTTAAAATCAGCAAAATCACCACCATTGAGTACATTAGGTATGATAGAGACACTCTTGTTTCTATTGGTATACAATGTACTCACAATTCGACGTTTTTAACTCCGGATCCGAGCTGGCCGAGTGAGATCCTGAGGGAGAACAATGGACGCCACACGAAGCGACGGACCCGAGGGAGACGAGCTGGTGTGAGGAACCGGCTCAGAGCCCGTGCACACCGCACACCTCTGCCTAGTATCCTGCTCGCCAACGTCCAGTCACTGGAGAACAAACTCGATGACCTCAGGGCCAGGATGAAGTTCCAGAGAGACATTCGGGACTGCAATCTCCTCTGCTTCACCGAGACATGGCTGAACCCAGCGGTGCCAGACCACGCCATCCAGCCGGCCGAGTTCTTCTCGGTTCACCGCATGGACAGGACGCGGGACTCGGGGAAGTCAAGGGGAGGCGGCGTGTGCTTAATTGTGAACAACAGCTGGTGCAACCGCGCGAGCGTTGTTCCTCTTACACGCTCCTGCACACCAAACCTGGAACTACTGTCCATCATGTGTCGTCCTTTTTATCTTCCACGGGAGTTCACATCGGTCATAATCAGTGCCGTTTACATTCCTCCACAAGCAGACACAGACAAGGCCTTATGCGAGCTGCATGAGGCGCTCACACAGCACCAGACACAACACCGGGACGCTGCGCTCATTGTGGCGGGGGATTTTAATAGTGCCAACCTAAAACGCGCAGCGCCGAACTTTTATCAGCACATCACCTGCCCCACCAGGGGCGAAAGGACACTGGACCACTGTTATACCACGGTCAAAGATGGTTACAAGGCACAATCTCGTCCAGTGTTTGGTAAATCCGACCACGCCGCCATCTTCCTCATGCCAAAATATAAACAAAGGCTGAAACAGGAAGTTCCGGTCCAGAGGGAGGTCGCGCGCTGGACGGACCAATCGGTGGCCATGTTACAGGACGCACTCGATGACGCAGACTGGGACATGTTCAGAAACAGCTCCGATGATGACGTCAGCGTGTTTACGGAAGCGGTTGTGGGATTTATTGAAAAGCTGGCAGACAATACGGTAGAGAAAAAGACTATCAGAACGTTTCCCAACCAGAAGCCGTGGGTGGATAAAACCATCCGCGATGCTCTGAGATCTCGCACCGCTGCCTACAACACGGGACTTGCGTCGGGGGACATGGAACCGTACAAGGCTGCGTCATATAACGTCGGGAAGGCGGTGAAAGAGGCGAAGCAGCGCTACGGGAGAAAACTAGGGACTGAGAACAATAACGGATTATAAAGCACCAACATCCGGTATGACGAACGCGGACGCGACTCTGGCAGACGAGCTCAACACCTTCTATGCTCGCTTCGAGGCTGCAGCTAAAGACGCTAGCGATGCTAATGCTAACGGCGCTAATGCTAACGGCGCTAATGCTAGCGGCGCTAACGGCTGCAGACAGGAAGACACAGCCAGCACCGGGAACGCGCTCATCATCTCCGAGCACGACGTGACGAGAGCCTTCAAGAGAGTGAACACCAGGAAAGCAGCAGGACCAGACGACATCTCAGGTCGTATTCTCAGAGCCTGCGCAGACCAGCTAGCACCTGTGTTCACTGAGATATTCAACATTTCTTTATCTCAGTCGGTGATCCCCACATGCTTCAAAGAGTCCATCATTGTTCCTGTCCCGAAGAAACAACATCCTGCTTCTCTCAATGACTATCGCCCTGTAGCCCTCACCTCAGTAGTGATGAAGTGCTTTGAACGCCTTATCAGAGACTTCATCATTTCTTCACTACCCGACACACTGGACCCACTACAGTTTGCATACCGTCAGAACCGCTCCACAGACGATGCAATCTCTCATCTCCTCCACACATCACTCACTCACCTGGACACTAGGAAAGGGAATTATGTTAAAATGCTCTTCATCGACTACAGCTCTGCTTTTAATACCATAATTCCCTCCACACTCACCACCAAGCTGGAGCACCTGGGACTGAGCTCATCTATGTGTCAGTGGATCTCCAATTTTCTGACTGGCAGACCACAGGCAGTAAGGATGGGCGGACATGTCTCAGCCACACTCACTCTCAGCACTGGAGCCCCCCAGGGTTGTGTTCTGAGCCCCCTGCTGTACTCTTTGTACACCCACGGCTGCGTGGCCACTACCAACTCCACCTCCATCATCAAGTTTGCTGACGACACCGTCGTGGTCGGACTGATCACCAACAATGATGAGTCGGACTACCTAGAGGAGATTGAAAATCTGGAGAATTGGTGCCAGAGGAACAATCTCCTCCTGAACGTCAGTAAGACAAAGGAGCTGATAGTGGACTTTAGTACAAAGCAGGAGAGGAACTACCAGATCCCTGTCATCAAGAGGAGCCCAGTGGAGAGAGTGGACAGCTTCAGATACCTCGGTGTTCACATCACGCAGGACCTGTCATGGTCCTGTCACATCAACACCGTGGTGAAAAAAGCCCGGAAGCGTCTCTACCACCTCAGACGCTTGAGAGACTTTAGACTGCCCTCCAAGGTGCTCAGGAACTTCTACTCCTGCACCATAGAGAGCATCCTGACGGGAAACATCACGACCTGGTTCGGGAACAGCACCATGCAGGACAGACGAGCTCTACAAAGGGTGGTGCGATCAGCCGAGCGCAATCTTCCGCTCTGAGCTCCCTGACCTGCACTCCATCTACAGCAAGCGGTGCTGAACTAAGGCCAGGAAGATCATGAAGGACCTCAGTCACCCCAGTAATGGACTGTTCTCTTTGTTGCGGTCTGGGAAGAGATTCCGCTCCCTAAAGGCCACCACAGAGAGACTGAGGAGGAGCTTATTCCCGCAGGCGATAAGGTCTCTCAATCACACCTGCACACAGGACTAATAACATCTTTTAAGCTCACAACACTGACTGGACAATCATGGACACATTCATACACACTTGCACTAAATACTCATACATCTGGACAATTGCACATGTCACCTTTCATGGACACATTCATACACACTTGCACTAAATACTCATACATCTGGACAATTGCACATGTCACCTTTCATGCATATTTGCACAACCACTGACACTTTAATTCTATATACATATATACTCTATCTACCCTATATTTTTGCAATATTTTATTATGCCCTTATTGTACAGTTAATTTTACTAGTTAAAATTATTTCTTTAGTATTTCCTTTTTATTGATTATTTATTTTACATACAAGCTTTTATTTTCTTTTTTAAGGTCACTGGCGGTCGTATAAAGCATTTCACTGCATATTATACTGTGTATGATTGTGTATGTGACTAATAAAATTTGAATTTGAATTTGAATTTGAAAAAGCAGTGTGGATAAGATAGGGGTGATGTGCTTATATCTTGCTGGTGCATTCTGGACTACCTGATGCTTGGTTATGCACCTAGTTAAACAAACAGACAGTAAAAATAGTACCTAACAAGCTTTCGTCAAACTCAATCTTGCCAGTTTTATTACCCCCTTACGTGCTTTTTTATGACCTTTTAGATGACCTTTAGGACCTGGAGGTTCGATAAAAAAAAGGGGGGAGGGGGTTAGGATGCTTATGCGTTAGACATCGTTTCATTCATTCAATTATTTATTTCATTCATTTATATACGTATTTATTCATTTATATATGTATTTATTTCCTTTATTTATTGTAAGAATTTGTTCAGTGTGTTTTTGTTTTATTTGAAAAATATGCTCGGTGAGGGGACTCATTTCAAGGTGTTTGTGCTTAACTATTAAGACAGGGAGAATGTATTTATTACCAAGGGGCGAACAGTGAAACATTTAGTCACTTTGGTAAAAACTTGGAGCACTTTGAATGACTCAAGTCTACCGAACTTGTTAGTTTGAAGTTACTTAAAGTGAAGAAGAATAAATGGTACCAGAGAGCGAGAGCCCCGAGTCGTTGAAGAAGAAGAAGAAGAAGAAGTAAAATGGTCTCGATGATACAACTAAAAACGGTGTTGTTGCGCGCATACCCTCGAGAAATAATACAAGAGACAAAAGCGAGGTCCGCTTGTAAACAGTTTCGCCGCGTGAGCCTGTCCGATGTTGGACGCGCGTAGCGCATGAACAGAGTTCTCGTCTGGTGTGGAATGCGCGCTGAGTTTGAGTTTGTGAAAGGGGAATCAAACGGGTTTCCTCCCGGGCCTTGTGATTGGCCGGATCTGTGCGTGACGAAATCCCGCCTCCGCCTCTTCAGCTTAGTCGTAAAAGGTGTTTATTTTTTAGAGTGCTCATCTAAATGTGTTGTTTTATCCACATTTTTTTGTTAGGACTGTGCCTCTTTTGTCTTTTAAAAAGTTCCCTGAGACTAGAGCTGGGGTGACCGTGTGTGTAGTGATTAGTAAAAATGTAATGGGAGAAAACAAAAGCTGCTCCGTGAATCATCAGTTCACTGTGTGCCATGATCATTTTGTTAGGAATTACATGCTTAACTGATCCAACAGTTCGGTTAAAAGTCTAGCTGGTTTTACATATGCTTATATATATATATATACACGAGGACCATGTGTTAAAGACCTGGTCCTATACTTTTCTTGAAAATAAATCTGTTTTCTGGTTGTCATAGCATGCGTTGTAATGGCACAGGGGTGTTAGTTAACATCCATTATCAGATTAGGATGTAATAAAAGTTTAACCAGATATTTTTCATGGGAAGATGGGGCTAATGTTTAATAGCATTGCTTAGAAAATGTTTACGCCAAGTGCGTGTCTGTGCGTGTGTGTGCATGCATATGTGTTTACGTCCATGCATGTGTAGCAGAGATTATATTTACATTTAATTTAACTCAAAATCTGTCTTTATGGTTATTATTTCTTTCATATTTTTGATATTTTACACTCTGGAAATTATTATTCTATTGCTAATTTATTTTAATCTTATTGTTTTGCACTAGTGTTAAAATGTTCGGTTATGCTTGTGACTGCTAAAAAATGGGACACGGCTCCTTTATGAGTTACCGCTTCTTCCGGTTTCGGCTGCTCTCCTTCAGTTCGCTCGCGGTAAGCGTAGCTGGAGAGAGGTGAGTTCTGACGGAGCTCTAGCTTAAAAAATAAAAAAAGGTTTAGTTAAAGTTGGTTTATTGCGAGTAAGATGTATTTTTGTGATAAAAATGCAATTTATTTGTCTTCTTCTTCTTCTTTGTCTTTCGGCTGTTCCCTTTCAGGGGTCGCCACAGCGAATCATCTGCCTCCATCTAACCCTATCCTCTGCATCCTCTTCTCTCACACCAACTAACTTGTTTAATGTATGTTTTCTTTGGAAGTGACACTATATATGTATGTTTGAACTCTATGGCTAAAATTATCTATTTTGACTCACAGGTCAATTATAAGCAAACATTAAGTTTTTATTAATTTGGTTTTTAATTCATTCATAATAATAATAATAATAATAGTAATAATAATAATAATAAAGTGGCTTGTGGAATATTTGTTGTCCGGTCTCGTTCAATTCACAACACAGCGCAGAGTTTGGGACAAACCGGTCACACATGGGGTTGTATTGATATCTCTGTAGGGAAACATTCACACAGGGGTAGGAATAACCCTTACAGTTTTATTCTGGATGTTTCAAAAGACCCTAACATATAAGTTGAGTTAGCTCTGAATGCTCTCAAAATAACCGGTAAAGTGAGTTACACAAAGTATTTTCTTCAAAATCTTAACAAAAACTGATCTGAAGTAAACAGATCAGTAAATGTTCTTGGGTTGTTCTCGAGGGTTTGAGTCTTTTTTTTGTCACTAATTCTTCACGCTGGAAAGTTCGGTTAGCTGCCACTGCTAGGTGTAAATATGTAATTTTAGAAACTTTTCAGAAAACTCTTACAAAAAACATCTGAGGTAAAAGTTGTTTTTCTTCGTTTTTTTGGAAGTTTTGTCTTCCATTACAATATTTCTTCACCTAAGTTAAAAGTAATTAGACTGGAAATTTAGTTACACAAATAATATTTTGTCAGTTTTGTCAAAAAAAATCTAACAACATACTGTATCCGAGTTAGAAGTTGATACTGTTGAATGATTAGACTTGTTTCATCGGTCATTAACCTTACACATGACATTTCTTTTAGGTTCTATTAGTAAATGTTGTGAGCAATACTTTTTATTGTAGAAACTCAAAAAAATTTACAAAATGTAAAAGTAGAAGTTCTTGATTGTTTAGACATGGTTCCTCTGTCACTAAACCTTCACGCTTTAAAGATCTGTTGCATCAAGGCTATGTGTAATTATAATATCATTTTAGAAACCTTTCAGAAAAACTAACACATCTTGGGCAATAGTTTTTGTTCTCAAAGGTTTTGTCTTCCATTACAATATTTCTCCACCTACGACAGTTAATTAGTTACACAAATAATTTTTTTTTAACAACGTATTTGAGTTAAGAAGTTGATACTGTTGAATGATCAGACTTGTTTCCTCTGTCATTAAACTTACATGTATGAAAGACAATTTCTTTTAGGTTCTATTAGTAAATGTTGTGAGCAATACTTATTTTAGAAACTCTAAAAAAAAAATATCTAACAAAATGTAAAAGTAGAAGTTCTTGATTGTTTAGACATGGTTCCTGCGTCCCTAAACCTTCACGCTTGTACGAGGACGCTGAGACGCTGCTTTTTTCCGAGCTCCACCATACTGACCAACTTTTAAACTTTTTCGTCCCCTTACACGCCCCCTTAGTGTACATAAAACGGATAAGTATCTTATAATATATTTACTCGAAACGCATGTTATATCGTTAAGTTTTAATTGTTTTGCAGCACACCGCTTTTAGCCGGCATTAGCATCGCTAATTAGCATTAGCATCGCTAGCCCGGCTATCACGTTTGTTTGTTTGTTTGTAAAGTTTGTTTTCGCTTCCTCACACCGATTATTTTCCGTGTTTAGACACCATGTCGGTTGTGATTCTGCCTCTGAGTGCAGGTGAGGAGACATTGGAGCTGCACTCGGTGGATTTGGAGCTGGAGGCCGTGGAGAAGCTGATCCGTGAGCTACAGGTGAAGCTGGCCCGGCTCCAGCAGCGGAAAGCCACGCTGGAATCGTCACGGACCGACGCTCACCTGTCCCAGGTAAATTCTCGGCGTGACACAATCTCTCCGACAACCTCAACCCCGCGTGTTTCTCTGCCCAGGTCCAACACACCAAGGACGCAGCCCGCCCAGTTTTCCTACACCCCGGCGCCGGGATACCACGGACCCTGGATACAGCAGCGGCGGAAGAAGCACGCCAAGCCCCGGGCGAGGACCTCTCCCCCTCCACCACCACCACCCGTCTTCGACATCTCGACCCGAAACCGCTTCGCTCCTCTCCGCGAGACGGCACACGACGTCCTGGTCATCGGAGACTCCATCGTTCGTCACGTGCGTGCTACCATGGCTAAAGGTAAGGTGCACACACGCTGTTTACCTGGTGCACGTGTTCTTGATGTTGCTGCACAGGTGCCTGCTGCCCTGAGGAAGAACATTGGAGCTGTGGTCCTTCATGCTGGCACGAACGACACCAGGCTGAGGCAGACGGAGATCCTAAAGAAGGACTTCAGGAGCCTGGTCGAGAAGGTCCGCAGCACATCACCCACGACAAGGATCATCGTATCTGGACCGCTTCCCACATTTCAGCGAGGAATCGAGAAGTTCAGTAGATTATTTGCTTTTAATGAATGGTTACAATCTTGGTGTCAACAACAGAAATTACGCTTTGTTGATAACTGGAATGTTTTCTGGGAGCGTCCTAGGCTCTATCACACCGATGGCCTACACCCTAGCAGAGCTGGAGCAGCGGTCCTCTCTGACAACATCTCCAGGACACTACGAACCATCTGACTGGCGGTAAGTCATACTGTAGATTCCAAACATATTAGACACATCACAACTCACCGTAGTGATAGACGCACACACATAGCTTGTCCTATAGAAACTGTGTCTGTTCCCCGAATACTGAGAAAAAAGAATAAATTTGTTAAATTTGCCTGAAACAATCTGATAACCATAATACCAGAAAAAGGCAAAATAAGTAGTCAAAATCCACCTCTAAAGTTTGGACTACTCAACATTAGATCCCTTGCGCCTAAAGCACTTATTGTTAATGAAATTATCTCAGATTATTGCCTTGACGCACTCTGTCTCACTGAAACCTGGCTTAAACCAAATGAATATTTTGGTCTGAATGAGTCTACTCCGTCAGGATATTTCTATAAGCACGAGCCCCGTCTAATTGGTCGCGGTGGTGGTGTCGCCACTATCTACAATGATGTACTCACTGTTACCCAGAAAATAAGGCCCAGGTTTAATTCATTTGACGTGCTTATCATTAATGTTGCACTAAATGAAATACGTAATAAACCCTTGCTATATTTTACCCTGGCCACCGTGTACAGACCCCCGGGGCCATATGGCGATTTTCTTAAAGAATTTGGACATCTGCTATCAGACCTATTGGTTAACTCTGACAAAGTGTTGATAGTAGGAGACTTTAACATTCATGTAGATGATGCTAACGACGCTTTAGCAGTCACATTTATGGATTTACTAAATTCCTTTGGGGTTAAGCAAAATATAATTGCAGCAACTCACCGCTTTAATCATACGCTAGATTTAATTATATCCCATGGTATAGATGTCTCTAATATAGAGATCATACCTCAAAGTGATGATATCACAGATCATCACCTCCTGACATACAGTGGGTGCACAGGCAGTATGCGACTTCTACCGTCGCAGCGTATGGCGTCAGCATTTGGGTTTGTGCGTTTCCTGGCTTTTACCACTGAGTGGCGCTATATAACTATAGACTGACGCCTCAGGCATCAGTTCGTTCTCTCCAGGCTTAATGAGGCGCAGGTCGTCCACAGCTGCAGGTCGTTGCAGATAAAATAAAGTGAAACATTGTAAATAAACGAATTCATAATCACAGTAGTAACATTACAGTACAAATTTATAATTAAAATTAAATTCAGTTTTTTAGGATCGAATTTAAGCAACGTAAACATTGTAAACTGTTTAATTACAGTAGAAAGGCTACACGTGTAGGGTCTTGTGTCATCTTATATTTTGTGTTCTTTAAATTTGTAGCTTTTATAAGACTCTACTTTTATTTAGGTGCACACACAATGACGAAAAAACTATGATTTTGTTAAATAAATAAAGTAAACAGGGTTCTGTATTGATTTTGGTGAACTTGAGCGCGTCAGAAAATGAACCCAAACTCCGTGTATACTCGCCTCACAGACGTGAAAAATATATACTTATAGAAAGAGAAATATCTGCTTTAATATAAACTAATGAAAAAAAATATTAGATTATGTAATTCGTATGAGAAGTGAATTACTGTATAGGCGCGCTCACTGACGACGAGATGACATGATCAGCACAGCCGTAGGAATCACTAACTTATCAATGAATTATTAAAATGTTCAGAGTGAGTTTCCTGGCTGTTTTAACAAATATTTGAAGTAGATAACAGTAGCCCACATTTATAAAAGCATTTTTATTTATATAAAACTATAAATAAAAAAAATAATAATAATCCGGCATTTATTATTAGGTGTGCCCGCTGCTGTGGATTCCAAAATTGACATTTTTACCGTTTTTTAATCACTGAAATGGAAGAGATACTGTACTGTAGAAAGGTTCCTTATCATAACGTGCCTTGTATTGTTTTTTAATCACTCGATACACGACCCATCATTTTTAATGCTATTTTACAAAGGGTAAATACACATGGAATAATTTTATTTGGTTTGTTTATTTATAAATAAAATTAAAAGTAATTAAAAACAGTGTAGAGTGATTAATAACACTACATGTTATGGTAAGAAAAATCTCATTCTTGCTCATTCTAGTTTCTCCGAGTGTATACTGTAGGTGAGAACAGCTATTCACCCTTAGGGGGGTGTATCATTTGCATGTGTCTGACTTTGCAAAGCACACCTGTAAAACCTGTTTAAATGTAAATGCTCCTCGCTGCGCTGTTTGGGGGAGGGGCACGCTAATGACGATTTGGTCAGCTGTGTGAACGCTCGCCCTTTAGATGTTGCGCGCACTACACGGCAAAAAATATGTTAGTATATCATGACTGAAATCATGACTGAAATATATGTTAGTATATCATGACTGAAAAAAGGTTATGTAATTTGTATAAAACGTGGATTACTACAGCGCATCCACTCACAGCCGAAACCAAAGACATCAACGGCTCTGCCTATTCAGAGGCTCTGCCTATTCAGTAAAGAAAAACACTACTGTTATTATTTCAATTCATACTGTACAGCTGTGAGAATTGGGGCAGGGATATTATGCCAATATTAAATATTATATACGATATTAAATTTCAAGTGAGTTGGGAGTTTGCAAGGCAGAGAAGGATGCTCTTCGGAGTGAGTTGCGAGTTTGATGAGACGGCATAAATATTTAATACAGCAAATTAAATATTTTGGTTTATATTTTGGTTTATATTATATGGTTAATGTATTTTGGTTTATATTGCAAACGAATAACGAATCAAGAGCCTGTGATTATATTGCATAAATATTATTTTGTACAGACAAATATCTGAATTTTTATTTATTTATTTTTTAGATTTTTTTTTAAAACAAATCTCTCAAAAATAGTAAGATGTATTTTGGTTTTATACTGCAAACGAAAAACGAATCCAGGGTCTTGTGTCATCTTATATTTTGTGTTCTTTAAATTTGTAGTAGATTTATTAAATGAAATAAATTACACTAAACGGGGTTCTGTATTGTTTTCGGTGAACTTGAGCGCGTCAGAAAATGAACCCAAACTCCGTGTATACTCGCCAGACGTGAAATATAAGTACTGAAGTACTGTAGATAACAGCCCACATTTATAAAAGCATTTTTTATTTATATAAAACTATAAAAAAAAATAATCCTGCGTTTATTTTTAGGTGTGCCCGCTGCCACAGTTCTTCAGTAACAAACCTATAAAACATGTACATCTGTATGAATAAATTGTTTAAATGTGATCAGTAAATGCTCCTTGCTAGTGACTGACATCGGCGTGCTGAAAGATCTAATCTCTCATATCGGCGCGCGCGTTCATCTGACTTTAGATCAAAGTTAAAGGCGCACACGCGGGATCATGCAAACGTTTCCCCTCCTCTTTCATAAAAAATGAACAATCCGACACGAGCAGATTTGTTTCAGTCAGAATATTTATCAATCATAAAGAGAGGCGACATATACTTGCTGATTAAACACTGCATTTTTAAAGTGAAAGCGCGCGATGTGAGCAGCTTTAATTATTGATAATTAAATCATTATTAAATGGTGGACATAAAAAGCAAAAAGAATAATAATATTATTTTGATTATTATTATCATGTTCTTTTGCTGTTTGAGCGTCTGTGGATTCCAAAATTGACATTTTTACCGTTTTTTAATCACTGAAATGGAAGAGATACTGTACTGTAGAAAGGTTCCTTATCATAACGTGCCTTGTATTGTTTTTTAATCGCTCGATACACGACCCATCATTTTTAATGCTATTTTACAAAGGGTAAATACACATGGAATAATTTTATTTGGTTTGTTTATTTATAAATAAAATTAAAAGTAATTTAAAACAGTGTAGAGTGATTAATAACACTACATGTTATGGTAAGAAAAATCTCATTCTTGCTCATTCTAGTTTCTCCGAGTGTATACTGTAGGTGAGAACAGCTATTCAGTATCATTTGCATTTGTATGTGTCTGACTTTGCAAAGCACACCTGTAAAACCTGTTTAACAGGTAAATGCTCCTCGCTGCGCTGTTTGGGGGAGGGGCACGCTAATGACGATTTGGTCAGCTGTGTGAACGCTCGCCCTTTAGATGTTGCGCGCGCACTACACGGCTAAAAATATGTTAGTATATCATGACTGAAATCATGACTGAAATATATGTTAGTATATCATGACTGAAAAAAGTTTATGTAATTTGTATAAAACGTGGATTACTACAGCGCATCCACTCACAGCCGAAACAAAAGACATCAACGGCTCCGCCTATTCAGAGGCTCTGCCTATTCAGTAAAGAAAAACACTACTGTTATTATTTCAACTCATACTGTACAGCTGTTAGAATTGGGGCAGGGATATTATGCCAATATTAAATATTATATACGATATTAAATTTCAAGTGAGTTGGGAGTTTGCAAGGCAGAGAAGGATGCTCTTCGGAGTGAGTTGCGAGTTTGATGAGACGGCATAAATATTTAATACAGCAAATTAAATATTTTGGTTTATATTTTGGTTTATATTATATGGTTAATGTATTTTGGTTTATATTGCAAACGAATAACGAATCAAGAGCCTGTGATTATATTGCATAAATATTATTTTGTACAGACAAATATCTGAATTTTTATTTATTTATTTTTTAGATTTTTTTTTTTAAACAAATCTCTCAAAAATAGTAAGATGTATTTTGGTTTTATACTGCAAACGAAAAACGAATCCAGAGCCTGTAATTATATTGCATAACTATTATTTTGCACAAATACTGTAAATCTCTGAATAAAACAATGATATTTTATTCACAAATGTAAGATTGATGTCTTGATGTCTTAAACTCTAAGTATTGTCGAAATAATTTTTTTTAAAGCCCTAGTGCTGTTGTTTGCGCTGTTTTCTTTAATAATAACACGGGTCCTGAATTAGCGGACATCGGTGGCTCAGGAATCGATTTTTCACTCCTTTTGCATGACAGCGTTAAGAAAGACGGCACTTTCTATACAAATTAAACATTGCACTAAATTATTTTAATAGCGTTTATTTCGACATGGGTTAACTTAACAATAACATGCCATAACAGACAAATATATAAATTAATATAAAATTAATATAAATTAATTAATTAATATCGCTAATATTTTCATGTAACATGTGGCCGTGAAACGAACCGGGTTTACAATCATAGTTGATGGACAAACAGCTGATAACACTCTTCACCAGCTTCAGAAACAATGTGAAGTGTCAGTTGTTGGGGTTGTATAGCACACTTATGGAATGAATACGATGAGATGACAGAGTGGAGGTTTAATACCTCTATCTCACACGCGGGGCCGTAAGTGCGGTTCATTATGATTCAGCGCGAGTTTTGATGCTGTTATTACGTTTCCATCTTACCACGCAAAAAAAATAAACATGTTTAACATGTGGAAGCTCGCGGACCTTGCAGATCTTCGCGGACCGTCGGGCGGCCACTCGAGGCGGATCACGATGCCTAATACCCCTCTCTCACCTGTGTGGCCGGACTCATCTCCGTGAGCTGCCGCAATTGCCCACGACGTTCCTTTAACGTTCCGCGAAAAACTAAACGTGGAATTTTTCACGCGGAAAGATGGAAACGTAATCACAGCGCAAAAACTCGGGGTGAATCATGATCAAGCCTGCGGCCACAGCGCGAGCCCGTGCAGGTGAGATAGGGGTATAACACACCGCATCTCACAGCGAGCCAAACCGCATAAGTGAATACTGTAGGGGTATTAAACATTACAATCACCCAGAAACATGAATGGATGCGGGGTTTGAAACTCCCATGGTTATTTTCTCATTTAACTAAATCAAATTTCATAAAAATAAAACGTGTCAAAAGAAAAACCCATAAAGTCATGGATAATGGCTAATGATCAATGAAACATATTTTAAACAGAAAGCAGCGAGCAGCTGGACATCGGGACGGGGAGTGTACAGTAAGTACAGTAAGTACGACGCGTTGGTCTGGCACGTGCAGGTC
This sequence comes from Channallabes apus, assembly GCA_030522415.1. Lineage (NCBI taxonomy): Eukaryota > Metazoa > Chordata > Actinopteri > Siluriformes > Clariidae > Channallabes > Channallabes apus. Next base: position 35,581,417 of record CM060119.1, on the reverse strand, counting down.
TGAGCAGCTCAAGAAGCTCCATAATCTGTTTCCTTGGAAGGCAAAACTTTTATTTAAAAATATTTATTAATAACGACCACGGGGAAAACATGAAAAGGGCTGAAGTTTTGTCTAAAGGAAAAATGTACATGACCCACACGGCTCCACGGACCGCGCCGTCTTCAGTTTAACACCACGCTGTATCGCTGCCTAATTGTTCGCCACCTGTTTAATATTAATAGTGATTGGCAATTTTAATGCATTAGTCACATTATGAAATAGGCTAATTAAAAGTCACTCTAGTAGTTCTGATATCAAATAAAATACAATTCTTAAACAGGTCTAATGTAATGAGAGGCCCCGATTATACTGCATACATCTTTTTTATTGATTTATTTTTTTATTATCTATTCTGGAAGTTTGCTCTATTTGTTTTAGTTATTTCTATATTTAAATCTTGATGTCTTAAACTCTAACAACTGTAAGTATTGTCGAAATAATTTTTTTTAAAGCCCTAGTGCTGTTGTTTGCGCTGTTTTCTTTAATAATAACACTAAACAGATAAAAACAGAGAGTCTGTCTAAACAAAATAAAACCAATGTTTTCTAACTCATATTTTTTTTTAATATACAGTAAACATACAGTAAAACATCATTCATCATTAAAACATCACACAACTGAATCGCAGAAAAAAATCAGCAAAAATATTATTTAATACAACGCAATCTTTGGATCCTTGATGAGACGGCATAAATATTTAATACAGCAAATTAAATATTTTGGTTTATATTTTGGTTTATATTATATGGTTAATGTATTTTGGTTTATATTGCAAATGAATAACGAATCAAGAGTCCGTGATTATATTGCATAAATATTATTTTGTACAGACAAATATCTGAAAAAAAAAAAAACAGTTTTCTTTTTACGACGAATCTCTCAAAAATAGTAAGATGTATTTTGGTTTTATACTGCAAACGAAAAACGAATCCAGAGCCTGTAATTATATTGCATAACTATTATTTTGCACAAATACTGTAAATCTCTGAATAAAACAATGATATTTTATTCACAAATGTAAGACAATATTTGCTCGCACTTCGTCTGGCACTGAACCAAAATATAATGTAATGAGAGGCCCCGATTATACTGCATACATCTTTTTTATTGATTTATTTTTTTATTATCTGTTCTGGAAGTTTGCTCTATTTGTTTTAGTTATTTCTATATTTAAATCTTGATGTCTTAAACTCTAACAACTGTAAGTATTGTCGAAATAATTTTTTTGAAAGCCCTAGTGCTGTTGTTTGCGCTGTTTTCTTTAATAATAACACTAAACAGATAAAAACAGAGAGTCTGTCTAAACAAAATAAAACCAATGTTTTCTAACTCATATTTTTTGTATTTACAGTTTTACATGTTTGTTGGATGTGTAAATTATCATAATTGTAGTATTACTTCGCTACAACATATTGTTTTGACTTTATTATGACTTAAGCTCTGAATATATTTAAAAACCGATACGACGGAAAATGTCAATTTGCGCCACCTGGCGGTCATTTCACGAATTATTTTGAAATGCTCCTGGTTTATTTTGGCCGCTGCCGCGTTTCCACGGCGGTGAGTGCGACGGTAATGAGCAGTCTGGTTGTCACACCACTGTATACTCTACCCGTAGAACAGATTAGCTGTGTCTCCCCACGTTATCAATCTGTTAGAAATATGAATCCCACTACTAAAGACAGATTCACAAGTAATCTGCCGGATCTGTCCCAATTTCTTATTAGACCCCTAAATGCAGATGATCTAGATGAAGTGACTAGCAGCATGGGCACTATTTTTACCAGTACATTAGACACTGTTGCTCCCATCAGATTAAAAGAAGTCAGAGATAAAACATTTGCACCGTGGTACAACAGTCATACTCGCGCCCTAAAGAGAGCAATCCGTAACCTCGAGCGAAAATGGAGGAAAACTAAATTAGAAGTTTTTCGAATTGCGTATAAAGACAGTATGTGCAGCTATAGACAGGCTCTAAAAACTGCTAGGACCGAGCATCTTAGCCAACTAATAGCAAGAAACCAAAACAATCCCAGGTTCTTATTTAGTACAGTGGCTCGCCTAACAAAACCTAAGATGCCCGCAGAGAGTATCCCATCATAGTTTAGAAGTGAAGACTTTATGGACTTCTTTAATGAAAAAATCAATAATATCAAGAAGAAAATAATGGAGGTTCAACCTCTAATAGTATCTCACGATCCAGTTCAGCCTATAGCTTCACATTTAGATTTTCACTGCTTTACAGGTATAGGACAGGAAGAGCTGTATAAACTCATCACCTCGGCTAAATCAACAACGTGCCTGTTAGACCCAATCCCAACCAGATTTTTAAAAGAAGTGATGCTCACGGTTGGAGAGCCACTCCTAAACATTATTAATTCTTCATTACATCTAGGTCACGTCCCTAAACCTTTCAAGTTAGCAGTTATTAAGCCGCTTCTTAAAAAATCTAATTTGGACGCGAATGAAATAACAAATTACAGACCGATTTCAAACCTCCCGTTCATATCAAAAATACTAGAAAAAGTAGTATCAGCTCAAATTTGCACATTCTTGCAGGATAACAACATCCTTGAAGAATTTCAGTCAGGTTTCAGGCCCCATCATAGCACAGAAACTGCACTAGTTAAGATTACAAACAACTTGTTTTTAGCTTCAGACCAAGGCTGCATCTCATTGCTAGTCCTGCTTGATCTTAGTGCTGCATTCGACACTATAGATCATAATATTCTCATAGATCGCTTACAAAATTATATAGGTATTCAGGGACAGGCATGAAAATGGTTTAGATCTTACCTGTCTGATCGCTACCATTTTGTAGATCTAAATGGAGAACCGTCTGGTGTAATGCCAGTGAAATATGGGGTCCCACAAGGGTCAGTTTTAGGACCTCTGTTGTTCTCAATATACATGCTTCCCTTGGGTAACATCATTAGAAGACATGGGATTAGTTTCCATTGTTATGCTGATGATACCCAATTATATATCTCAACTAAACCAGACGAAATACCTAAGTTGTCTAGATTAACTGAATGTGTCCAGGACATAAAAGATTGGATGACCAATAACTTTCTTTTATTAAATTCAGATAAGACAGAGATATTACTTATTGGCCCAAAAACCAGCACACAACAGCTTTCACAATTCAGCTTGCGCTTAGAAGGATGTACTGTTATTACCAGCTCAGCAGTAAAAGATCTGGGAGTAATATTAGACAGTAACTTGTCTTTTGAAAATCACATTTCAAATATCACAAAAACAGCCTTTTTCCATCTTCGAAATATTGCTAAACTTAGGAACATCTTATCCGTATCTGATGCAGAAAAACTAGATCATGCATTCATGACCTCCAGGCTGGACTATTGTAATGCATTACTAGGTGGTTGTCCTGCATCCTCAATAAACAAGCTTCAGTTAATCCAAAATGCAGCTGCCAGGGTTCTCACTAGATCCAGAAAATATGATCATATAACCCCAATATTATCATCCCTGCACTGGCTACCTGTTCAGTTTAGAATAAATTACAAAATAGTATTACTTACATACAAGGCCTTAAATGGTTTAGCTCCCACATACCTAACCAGTCTTCTGATGCGCTACAATCCACCACGCGCCTTAAGATCACAAAGCTCTGGACTTCTGGTAGTTCCCAGAATTTCAAAATCTACAAAAGGGGGTAGGGCTTTTTCATATTTAGCTCCGAAGCTTTGGAATAGCCTTCCAGACAGTGTTCGGGGAGCAGACACGGTTTCTCAGTTCAAAAGTAGACTCAAGACGCATCTTTTTAATCTGGCATACACATAACTCATCCCAGTACTCATACTCCAGTACACCTATACCGAATGGCAACTACGCTAATTCTCCCCATCTGTTCTGTATTTCTCTACCCATCCCGAGGCATCGGGAGATTTTGCCAGCTTCAGTAGACAAAGGCCGACCCTGCGAGGTTCCTGAGGCATCCAGAGAAGGACCAGCTCCAGCTGGATTCAGCTTTATGATGGTTGGAGCTACACATGCTGCTCCTGTGCTTCCAGTGATCCAGACCTCATCTGCCCTCTGCACCTACTGACTCGTCCCTATGCTGAACTGGTCTTCATGTCAATTTAAATAATTTCTGTCATATTGAATTTTCACCTGCACAACACACAAGATGTTATATCATTTCTATCTGTTATTGCCCAAATGAGGATGGGTTCCCTGTTGAGTCTGGTTCCTCTCAAGGTTTCTTCCTAATGCCATCTCAGGGAGTTTTTCCTTGCCACCGTCGCCGTCACCCTTGGCTTGCTCATCAGAGAAATTTCATTCATTCGTCTCATTAATATCTGCACATTTTTCTCACACATCCACACTTCCAATTATTTTCTTTTCTATAATTATTATTATTATTTGTTTTTATTTATTTATTTTCTATTATTAGTTTATTTATTTATTTATTATTATTTTATTTTTTTTTGTTAAATTTCTTTAATTTTTGTGAAGCTGCTTTGAGACAATGACCATTGTTAAAAGCGCTATATAAATAAAATTGAATTGAATTGAATTAAGCTAAGGCTAAGTGTTATTTATAATGTCGTTTAAGAACTTTTCAGAAAACTCTGTTGTTGTTCTTGATGGTTTTGTCTTTGATTACAATATTACTTCACCTATGAAAGTTAAATGTTAGTGCACCAGAATTTTAGCTATGCAAATAAATTCTTCATTCATAAAAATCAAACAACATATCAGAAAAAAAAGCTGATGTCTTTTAAGTTTTTGTCTTTTTTTTTTGTCTTGTATGTGTGTCTGCGTACGTGTGTGTGTTTGTAAGGATGTAAGAAGACGGTAGATTAAAAAAAAAAAACAATGCACAATGGAGTTGTTAAACTTCTGTTACAAACCTAATTTAAAGTCAACGTTCTTTATGGTTTTGCCCTGTGCCGCTATGCCTTTACTATTGAAAGTTCGGGTAACTAATTGTGAATATTAAATCTTTATAATGCATTGCAATTTTGACTCAAAATTGCAATGCATATAATCTTTATTAATCACATGTAGCTACCATAACTTTCACAAGTGAAGGCATGGTGATGCAGGGAAAACAAGACAAATCCCTAAAGAATGCTGACTTTTACTGTACCTTAGATTTTTGAGAATGGTTTCTAACAGAAGGTTAGCATCTCCTTTGAACTGAAAGTTGTCTGGCCGTGCTTTTACTCCTAAACCCTTATCTCCTATTAATTATCACCTATATGACCCCTGACAGAACTTTCAGGCATTAGCGATAGAGGAAACATGAAAAAAAACAACAACAACAACAACAAATCCCTCAAATAAAATATGTTGTTAAACGTTTATGGAAAAAAAAAAGACTGTGTAGTCAAAATTGCAATGCATATAAAGATTTAATATTCACAATTAGTTTATTTAGTGACAGAGGAACTCTTAAGTTTAAAATGTAGAAGAAATGTGTCCGAGCTAAGTTTTAAGCTAAGAGTAGAACAGTTATTTCTTGTTGTGTCGGCTGCACCTTCATACACTTACCAGTCCGGGCCCGATCGACCGGGAGAGACAAACACACACACACACACACACACACACACACACACACACACACACACACACAAGCAGGCATGATGTCTGAAGATCTCTGTTTATTCCCAGCAAAGAGAGCACATTTAAACGGTGCTACGTCCCGAACATCAAAAGAACCAGTCATTAACGTGTCAGTCATAGATGGACCCGGAGACAGACAGGTGTGAGGAGATGCATTTGCATTCTCCTGATTAAACAAAAGGGTTCTAGCAGACAGGAGCCATTTGGATGTATCCTCGTCTAGATACAGGATATAGAAGGTGTTCCCACAGAAGGCATGAGGAAGCACAGTGAGGGGTCTGTTCATAAGACACAGGAACCTTATTAGATTACAGTGTCTTACAATGTCATAAAACCTTACAGGAACCAAGTCTAAACAATAAAGAACTTCTACTTTTACAATTTGTTATATATATATATATATATATATATATATATATATATATATATATATTTTTTTTTTTAGAGTTTCTAAAATTCCCAAACTCTGCGCTGTGTTGTGAATTGAACGAGACCGGACAACAAATATTCCACAAGCCACTTTATTATTATTATTATTATTACTATTATTATTATTATTATTATGAATGAATTAAAAACCAAATGAATAAAAAAAACTTCGTTTGCTTATAAATGACCTGTGCGTCAAAATAGATAATTTTAGCCATAGAGTTCAAACATACATATATAGTGTCACTTCCAAAGAAAACATGCATTAAACAACGTCTATTTGTGCTTCCTTACAAATAAATTGCATTTTTATCACAAAAATACATCTTACTCACAATAAGCCAACTTTAACTAAACCTTTTTTTTTTTAAGCTAGAGCTCCGTCAGAACTCACCTCTCTCCAGCTACGCTTACCGTGCGCGAACTGAAGGAGACCAGCCGAACCCGGAAGAAGCGGTAACTCATAAAGGAGCCGTGTCCCATTTTTTAGCAGTCACAAGCATAACCGAATATTTTAACACTAGTGCAAAACAATAAGATTAAAATAAATTAGCAATAGAATAATAATTTCCAGAGTGTAAAATATCAAAAATATGAAAGAAAAAATAACCAAAAAGACAGATTGAGTGAAATTAAATGTAAATATAATATCTGCTACACATGCATGGACGTAAACACATATGCATGCACACACACACACACACACACACACACACACACACACACACACACACACACACGCACTTGGCGTAAACATTTTCTAAACAATGCTATTAAACATTAGCCCCATCTCCCCATGAAAAATATCTGGTTAAACTTTTATTAAACTTTTGGTTTCTCCCATTACATTTTTACTAATCACTACACACACAGTCACCCCAGCTATAGTCTCAGGGAACTTTTTAAAAGACAAAAGAGGCATAGTCCTACCTAGAAAATGTGGGTAAAACAACAGATTTAGATGAGCACTCTAAAAAATTAAACACCTTTTACGACTAAGCTGAAGAGGCGGAGGCGGGGTTTCGTCACACGCAGATCTGGCCAATCACAAGGCCCGGGAGGAAACCCATTTGATTCCCCTTTCACAAACTCAAACTCAGTGCGCATTACACACAAGACGAGAACTCTTTCATGCACTACGCGCGTCTAACATTGGACAGGCTCACGCGGCGAAACCGTTTATGCGTGGACCTCGCTTTTGTCTCCTGTATTTTTTCTCGAGGGTATGCGCGCAACAACACCGTTTTTAGTTGTATCATTGAGACCATTTTACTTCTTCTTCTTCTTCAACGACTCGGGGCTCTCGCCCTCTGGTAATGTTTACTCTTCTTCTATTTAAGTAACTGTAGTCTTGAGTCATTCAAAGTGCTCCAAGTTTTTACCAAAGTGACTAAATGTTTCACTGTTCGCCCCTTGGTAATAAATACATTCTCCCTGTCTTAATAGTTAAGCACAAGCACCTTGAAATGAGTCCCCTCACCGAGCATATTTTTCAAATAAAACAAAAACACACTGAACAAATTCTTACAATAAATAAATGAAATAAATATGTATATAAATGAATAAATACGTATATAAATGAAAGAAATAAGAAATGAATGAAATAAATAAATGAATGAATGAAACGATGTCTAATGCATAATCATCCTAACCCCCCCCCCCCCTTTTTTTTATCGAACCTCCAGGTCCTAAAGGTCATCCAAAGGTCAACTAAAAGGTCATAAAAGGTCATAAAAAAGCACTTAAGGGGGCAATAAAACTGTCAAGATTGAGTTTGACGAAAGCTTGCTAGGTACTATTTTTTGACAGTACAGCGTTGCAGTAGTCCAACCTAGAGGTGATAAAAGCATAACCAAGTTTTTATGCATAATTTAGTGACAATATATTCGTTAGCATTCATGAGGTGAAAGAAATGCTATCCTGGTTGCACTTGAAGGAACATAAAGGCTATTTAAATTTACAGTGTGATCAAAAAGCTTTCTTCTAGTTGCATGTGGTCCTATGACTAGAACTTCTGTCTTATCAGGATTAAGCAGAAGGAAGTCAATTAACATCCTGTCTCTTATGTCCTTCACAAATTGCTTAACTTTATTAAGCTGTTTTTTCTAATCTGGTTTTGCTGAGACGTATAATTGTGTGTCATCAGCATAACAATGAAAACTAATTATCTAACTAACCATAAATTATGTTTCCCAGAGGAACCATGTAAAGAGAAAAAAGCAGTGGCCTAAAACTGAACTCTGTGGAACAACAAACTCCACTTGAAAACATGCAAAATAGTTACCATGTAATTCTACAAACTGATAACACTCCGTCAAATATGATCTGAGCCAGTAGAGGGCCATACCCTTAATTCCTACTACATGGTGTCAAAAGCTGCACTGAGGTGGAGTAAAATCAAGCATAGTCACGCAACTCTAATCAAAGGCCAATAGGAAGTCATTTACTACTTTAACAAGTGTTGTCTCTGTCCTGTTATGAGGCCTAAATTATACAGTTCGTGTTTGATATTTCTATGTACTGTACTGTAGATATGAAAATAGCTGCTGTGGTACTATCTTTTGCAGAATCTTAGAGCTAAACGGAGTTTGATATTGGCCTTGATATAGACAGCTGACAAGGGTTGAGGTCTGGCTTCTTAATTAGTGGTTTAATAACCGATAAAAGATTTTGGAACATACCCACCGCTGACTGAAGAGTTAATTATTTTCGACAGGTATTCTGTTATTACTGGTACTATCTGCTTGAGAAAATGTGTATAGGATCTAATACACAGGTTGATGAATTTGCGGAAATGATAAGTGAAATTCTATCATTCTCTTCAAAGGGCAGTGGCAGACTGGCCATCTGGAGCACCGGGCATTTTCCAGGTGAGCTGCTGGCCAATGTGGGCCGGCCCAGTCAGTACATGAATAACTATTTTTTTTAAATGACGGAAACCATAATATTTCATATCTTTTTTTATGCAGTTGGTCATACGGGCGCTGCCGGCAAAGAGCATGTGTTTTGTAATGGACACTACTACATTGTATACCACATGTATGTTGCCCTTTAAGAGTTGCTGCGGAGTGTGCGCTGCGAGGTGTGCGCGTGAGGAGGAGTGAGTGGAGTAGGAGCGCAGGTGTGCTGCTCCCAGACTGCATTGTGCGCGTGTGTTACAAGCAAACTAAAAAGCAAATTAAAAAGCAAAGAAAAGTGTTTAACTCACCGATATAATGGCGGAGTTTAAAGCGAGATGTTCCCCTTCCGAAAATTTCCTTTCAGAGGGCGATCTCCACACTTTTTGCTTTGAGTGTTTGGGTGAAAAGCACGTTCTCCAAGGGCTTCAAGGAGACTGCGAACACTGTGATCTTCTTCCCATGAAAGTTCTTCACTCGCGCCTCATGTTCTTTAGAGAACCTCAAGCCGTGCTGCACTCCTGGGGATAACAAGCCGATCTAGCCGAGGCGCGCAAGACGGAATCTCCTCTCCTTTCTCTCGCGCCCTCTCTTCCGATCGCAATCCGGCGTGGGAGCGTGCAGTGCGCTCGACTGCGGCGTGGGAGCGTGCAGTGCGCTCGACTGCGGCGTGGGAGCGCGCAGTGCGCTCGACAGCGGCGTGGGAGCGCGCAGGGCGCTCGACAGCGGCGTGGGAGCGTGCAGTGCGCTCGACAGCGGCGTGGGAGCGTGCAGTGCGCTCGACAGCGGCGTGGGAGCGTGCAGTGCGCTCGACAGCGGCGTGGGAGCGTGCAGTGCGCTCGACAGCGGCGTGGGAGCGTGCAGTGCGCTCGACAGCGGCGTGGGAGCGTGCAGTGCGCTCGACAGCGGCGTGGGAGCGTGCAGTGCGCTCGACAGCGGCGTGGGAGCGTGCAGTGCGCTCGACAGCGGCGTGGGAGCGTGCAGTGCGCTCGACAGCGGCGTGGGAGCGTGCAGTGCGCTCGACAGCGGCGTGGGAGCGTGCAGTGCGCTCGACAGCGGCGTGGGAGCGTGCAGTGCGCTCGACAGCGGCGTGGGAGCGTGCAGTGCGCTCGACAGCGGCGTGGGAGCGTGCAGTGCGCTCGACAGCGGCGTGGGAGCGTGCAGTGCGCTCGACAGCGGCGTTGGAGCGTGCTCGGCGCTCGACAGCGGCGTTGGAGCGTGCTCGGCGCTCGACAGCGGCGTTGGAGCGTTCTCGGCGCTCGACAGCGGCGTTGGCGCGTACTCTGCGCTCGACAGCGGCGTTGGAGCGTACTCGGCGCTCGACACCGGCGTTGGAGTGTGCAGTGTGCTCGACAGCGGCGTTGGAGCGTACCCGGCGCTCGACAGTGGCGGTGGAGCGTACTCGGCGCTTGACAGCGGCGTTGGAGCGTACTCGGCGCTCGACGACGGCTCTGGAGCGTGCAGTGCGTTCGACAGTTCAACGTAGTCCTCAAAGCCTGGAGGCGGCGGCAGAACAGGTGCGTGGGACAGCGGCTGCTGGCATGCTAGCTCGCTATCCTCGAAGCCGGGAGGCAGCGGCAGAACTGATGCATTGGTCATTGGAGCTTGTGCAGGGCTCGACGGCGTTGGAGCGTGCACTGCGCTCGACGGCGTTGGAGCGTGCACTGCGCTCGACGGCCTGGGAGCGTGCATTGCGCTCGACGGTTCAAAGTCGTCCTCAAAGCCGGGAGGCGGCGGCAGAACAGGTGCATCGGTCAGCGGCTGCTGACACGCTAGCTCGCTGTCCTCAAAGCCGGGAAGTGGCGTAGAAGCTTGCATCGTGCTCAACAGTGGCGTAGGAGCGTGCACCGCGCTCGACTGCAGCGTTGGAGCGTGCACGGCGCTCGACTGCAGCGTTGGAGCGTGCACGGCGCTCGACTGCAGCGTTGGAGCGTGCACGGCGCTCGACTGCAGCGTTGGAGCGTGCACGGCGCTCGACTGCAGCGTTGGAGCGTGCACGGCGCTCGACTGCAGCGTTGGAGCGTGCACGGCGCTCGACTGCAGCGTTGGAGCGTGCACGGCGCTCGACTGCAGCGTGGGAGCGTGCCCGGCGCTCGACTGCAGCGTTGGAGCGTGCACGGCGCTCGACTGCAGCGTTGGAGCGTGCACGGCGCTCGACTGCAGCGTTGGAGCGTGCACGGCGCTCGACTGCAGCGTTGGAGCGTGCACGGCGCTCGACTGCAGCGTTGGAGCGGGCACTGCGCTCGACTGCAGCGTTGGAGCGTGCACGGCGCTCGACTGCAGCGTTGGAGCGTCCTCCAAGCCGGGAGGCTGCAGGAGAGTTCGTATTTGGTGCAGCGGCTGCTGACATGCTAGCGCGCTGTTCTTGAAACCTGGGGGAGGCAGAAGGATAACGTTCTCCTCTCCGTGCAGACACGGCGCGAAGTCTTCCTCCGTGACAGGCTCAGGCAGTGGCCGGGGGATGAGCGCATTGTCCAGACCCGGGAGGGGGATCGCTTCCGGGGCTACAGACTGGTTCTCCCGAACCTGGACGAACTGCAGTTGGAGCTGCAGCACCTGCTCGCGCAGGTCACGAATGCGCTCCTGGTTGGACTCCGCCCACTGCCTGTAGAAGCCTACCTCGTCGCCGTGCTGCAGCGGCGTCCAGTCCTCCGGTGTGCTGTCCGCGCTACCTTCAGGCAGTGGCCGTGGGAGGAGTGCATCGTCCAGATTCGAGCGAGGGATCGCTTCCGGGACTACAGCTTGGTTCTCCCGAACCTGGACGAACTGCAGTTGGAGCTGCAGCACCTGCTCGCGCAGGTCATGAATGCACTCCTCGTTGCGTTCCGCCCACTGCCTGCAAAATCCTCCTGTCTCTCCCTCGGCCGCTACACCTCTCGGCGGCGTGCGCCGGATGACGGGTCCGCAGCCTTCCCAGCTTTGCCTCGCCAGTCTCTCTCTGGCTGTCATGCTGTCCTCCCACGAGCTCGCCGGCTCGATGTGCTCACCGCTTCTCCATACCTGCCCCACTTCCATTTCGCCGTGCTCCTCGCCGGCCTCCAGCAGTTCCGCCAGCTCGTTGGAGATGATAACTTCTCCTCCCAAGTAATTCCTTAGGAGGGGATCCTCCGCCATGCCTCTTGGTAGGTCTAGCATTCTGTCACGTTTTGCTCTATGTCTGTGTCGGATGTGTGTGCGAGGCATGATCGCGGAGGCGAGCTGACGGTTTAACAAAGTTCTTTATTTTGCTTTTAAACAGGAACATAAACACTCCAACACAAACTAAACTTAAATGACTAATGCTAGACGCCTGGCTGGAGTTCAGCCAGGCTATTTATAGCAAACATAAACATAATTATCAAATTAACTTCCCTCGGTTCAGGTGAGCTTCTACGTCACCTGACCGAGGTGCAAACTGGGAAATGAAGTCAAAAAACGAAACTTAAAACGAACTACAAAACAAAAGTCAAAAACGGGCGTTAGGCGCCCTCTAGGGGTCAACCGTCACAAGGAGTGAGATACATTAAGGTGGTTCAAGAGGTGGTCTTTTAAAAGAGTTAAGAATTTTTTTTAGTTTTCTCACACTAAACAAACAAATTAATCAGAGATTCATTTAACGTATCACAAAAAGAACATTTATCCTCTACCTCCAAGTATTTAGATAAAACTGAGGTTACAGGGTAAATTTTGTGGAGAATCTTAAAATGAACAGAGATGTTAGAGATGCAGGATTTATTAGGCAAAAGCCAGGCTTTATGCCATTTAATATCCGCATCTGAGCGAACTGCTAGTGTCTTACGATCCGCCACGCCTACTTCGATCAAAGGATGCAGGCTGCTTGTCAGTACCGCGTATTATGAAAACTACAGCTGGGGGCAGAGCTTTTTCTTACAAAGCCCCAAAATTATGGAATAGTCTTCCAAATAGTGTTCGGGACTCAGACACAGTCTCAGTGTTTAAGTCTAGGCTAAAAACCTATTTATTTAGCCAAGCATTTTTATGAATAGATTTGTCTTAGGTAAAGGAGCAGATCTCGGGGACTCATGGACGTAGAGTATTATGGTGAACTGGTATGTTTAGATGCTGTCTTCCTCACTCTCATTTGATCACTCAGGTTTGTTGACGGCGAGGTGATTGTTTGCTTTACATCTCAGGGAGCCCTCATGTTTGTGTTTCCTTCTGGCTCTCCCTTTTAGTTATGCTGTCATAGTTAGTCCTGCCGGAGTCCCTGCTTGCACTCTACAGTAAATATACACTCACATTATACATTATGTGACTGTGACCATACCTAATTGCCATCTCTCCTCTTCTTCTCTTCCTCCCCCTCTTTCTCTTTCCTCTCTCCCCCTGTCTCCCCCTTTCACTCTTGCTCTCTCTCTGTCGAGCTACACATGTCATTCCTGAGCTGCCAGTGATCCAGACTCCCTCTGCCCTCCGGACCTGTCTGATCCATCCTGGTGCCCCGTTTCTGGTTGGAGGTCTCGTCACATGGATGCCCCGTGTGTCTCTTTGGAATGCGTCTGGTGTCTGGGGATGATTCTATTTACTTAGAAGACGGTTCTGGCCTCGACTGGTGTTGTCAGCTGTTTCTCTGAGGACTTGACAATTCAATAGTTCAGGACTATAACGTTCTACAAGTCTATCTGAGTCTCCAATAACTACTGGACTCCATTTTAACATCAATTAACATCAACTATTATAGCAGAACTGCCTGCCACCTAACACTGTATAAATGCAGATCATTTCCTGCTATCTGTTTCACCCAGATGAGGATGGGTTCCCTGTTGAGTCTGGTTCCTCTCAAGGTTTCTTCCTATTACCATCTCAGGGAGTTTTTCCTTGCCACTGTCGCCCTCGGTTTGCTCACCAGGGACTATCTGACCATTTTGATTCATACACATTCACATTCCACACAAACTCAAATAATTATTTTGATTGTGTAAAGCTGTTTTGAGACAATGTCAATTGTTAAAAGCGCTATACAAATAAAATTGAATTGAATTGAATTGAATATCCGAGAGTGAAATTTTATTGGAGATCCTACATTCCAGAGTTGATTGGTTGGAAGCACGTTTGAAGAAAAATATTTAGGCCTAAAAAGATGCTTTAAGATTCATCAAAAATCTTGTATAAACCGACAGCCTTAACAAAAGGCAGCGGTTTGATCAAAAGGATGATAAATGCGTGTGAAAAATGCAGACATGAAGGACTATACTCGACAAGAATATAGAGAATAATAATCATATTTATAATAAGATAATTAATTAAATAATAAAATTGTATCAAATAAGAACTTGATCTAAAAGCCAGACCGTCCAAATTTCTCATTCACTGCTGAAGTAGTTAAATATGCTTATACTGTCTGTATACGTAGGTTACATTTTAAAATATGAATAAAACAGTATTAGACACAAATATATGATATGGTAGTATATATGCAATGAAAAAGCTATTATTAACGCAATTATTAATTTGTTGTGTATATTTAACTTCATTCAGCCGTTTAAGTTATATGAAAAATAACGTGTCTACCTGCCTAATATAATTTTCTGTTCAAATTTAAAGATGCCTGCGTGTGAACAAATAATAAAATAATTTATAATTTTTAATAAAGTTACCTAATACAATATTGTTTCTAATGCTGAAGCAAACATTATTTTGTTTTAGTCTATTCTTTGAATACAATGCGACAGCATGCTCCGAGGTGAAGTGCACCCACAGTTACTGTAATCCCCCATCTCACCTTTCGTTCAGATAGGTGTGAAGTTATCAAACCGGTTTCGCCTCTGGGGGAATTCGCAGAATTGGGGGTTTTAAAACAAATTAACAAGACTGAGCAGCAGTGGCGGTTCTACACTCAATTGCTCTCCGGGCGAGACTCCCTCCTGGCGCCCCCCGTCCTCTCTGCTCGCTTAGCTTCTGTGCGGCTCCTTCAGCAGCAACGGCGGCGCGGTTGCAGCGCAGGTATCAAAGATAATAGAAAACCGCTTAGCGGCACTGATTATTTTTTCTTCAAGTTCGTTTGCCGCCCTCCACTTTTTTATGTAAAAAGAACCGGCATCGACCAGTTTGTCCTTCTCATCAATACATGAATCAGTACAGGCTGTTCCGCTGCCGCGAGTAACATTAAAAATAAAGCAGAGAGGCTAACAGTGTGTTTATGTTTCTGCGCATGTGGATGTATTGCTCCCTCGATATTAATTAAACACCTTCACTTTTAATTTACGGAGGGAGAGATATTGATCCTTTCTCGATGCAGCGAATTTCTTTGAGCAAATTAATAATAATTTCAATGAATGAAAAGGAGGAAGAAGAAAAGGTGGAGCTGAAAAGTACACGAAAATAAGAAAAAGCTTTAGAGGTAAATGCTGTGAAATGCTTCAAATGAACAGATTCTACCTTTGGTGTGAAGGAAAGTTCCAGGAAAGTTCCAGTTCTTCTTTGGTCCGCAGGCTCTGATTGCTCTAACTGATAGCTCGAGGCTGGATCCAGCAGCTTACCACATCCCACATCATAATACACTGGCTCATTATAGTGGAGATTAATTTTTTAAACCACATACTAGTATAAAAATATAACACAAACAAAAACGTAAATAAAAAAGTATCACTGAACATGTATTGGGTCGTATTTGTAAAAAAGTAAATAAGTTAATTATTCTAAGTGTAAGAGCCATATCACATTTGTTATATAAGATGGACCTGCAGAATTTGTTGTTGTGTTTATTTTATTTTATCTGTTTTATTTCATTCATTCTATCTTATTCTGTTCATTAGTAAAGCATTAAGCATTAAGTTTATTACATAAGCCATAAGCTTTGAATTAGAGGTTAAGCATCCATTTTGACAATCGTAAGTTGGTCTGTGATGTCATTCCACTATTACATGTATTTGTATGACTAACATAGGTTGTTGTAAAACCAGAAATTTATAAGATACCGCAACAGGTGTTGTAACCACAATGGATTTACTCAAGACGACTGTATGAAGTATTGAATCTTTGATGCTGAAAATAAAATACCAAGACAAAGAAATCATCGGACTTCCGTTCTTGTGAGTAAATGATCCAACCAAAGCTACGCGTCAAAACTAGTGAAATAACATGACCGCATCTACATTAAAGTCAAAAGCTTTCTCCGTTGTTTAAGCGCGAAAACAAGTGAACGCTGAAAGGGAAAGTAAAAGAGAATAGCGCGCCTTGAACTTCACCATGCCGAACAACGAGGACAATGCTCCCAGCACTTGGCTGGAGAGCCTAAAGTCGCTCTACGAGACGAACAGAAAAAACCTCGACGAGGCGCTGGAAGCGAGAAAAGGCAAGTTGAATCAACTGAATGCAACAGTTCCTCCTCTCCAAAGAAGGAGAGGAGGAAGGCGTGTTCGGAAGCAGAGAGAGCAAAGGAAAGGCAAGAGTTTAGGAGTGAAAGTACGGACTTTGAATGTTGGGACCATGACAGGGAAGGCAAGAGAGTTGGTTGATATGATGCAGAGAAGGAAGGTGGATATCCTGTGTGTCCAGGAGACCAGGTGGAAAGGTAGCAAAGCTAGAAGCTTAGGATCAGGGTTCAAATTGTTTTACCATGGTGTGGATAGGAAAAGAAATGAAGTAGGAGTTATCTTGAAAGAGGAGTTTGTTAGGAATGTTCTAGAGGTGAAAAGAGTATCAGACAGGTTGATGAGTCTAAAGCTGGATATTGAAGGGATAATGTTCAATGTTGTTAGTGGATATGCCTCACAGGTGGATGTGAGTTAGAAGAGAAGGAGACATTCTGGAGTGAGTTAGATGAGGTGATGCAGAGCATCCCCAGAGGTGAGAGAGTGGTGATTGGTGCAGACTTCAATGGACATGTTGGGGAAGGGAACAGAGGTGATGAAAATGTGATGGGCAGGTTTGGTCTTCAGGACAGGAATGTAGAAGGACAAACTTTGCGAAGAGGATGGAAATGGCAGTAGTAAATACTTTCTTCCAGAAGAGGCAGGAACATAGGGTGACATATAAGAGTGGAGGCAGAAGCACTCAGGTAGACTACATCTTGTGTCGACGTTGTAATCTGAAAGAGATCAGTGAATGCAAAGTGTTGGTAGGGGAGAGTGTAGCCAGACAACACAGAATGGTGGTGTGTAAAATAACCCTGGTGGTGAGGAAGATGAAGAGGACAAAGGCAGAGCAGTGGACAAAGTGGTGGAACCCAAGTAAAAAAAAAGTATGCTAAGTATATTAAATCCTAGCATGCCAAAGCATACTTAAATGTACTTGCAGCCAGATTAATGACTAGTATACTTGAAGTTTGCTATTTTGGAACAACTAATTTTGTACTAAGTCCTTTGTGATATTGTGTACTCTCCTGAGACAATGCTTTCTATAAATGTCCTCTATCTTTGGTAGTGAAGCTCCTACAAGGCTTTGGGCAGTTTTCACCACCCTCTGCAGAGCTTTCCACTCTGACACAGTGCAGTTCCCATACCACACTGTGATAGAGCTGGTCAGGATGCTCTCGATGGTGCAATGATAGAAATTCACCAGGATGTCTGAAGAGTGATTGTTCTTCTTCAGAGCCCTCAGGAAGACCACACTAGAGCTGTTGGTGGTCCAGGAGAGATCCTGTAATGGAAAAATCATATTTTAATTATGTATTAATTCTGATCCTTGAAGTGTGTCACGTAGACGTTAGAAGTTTGAACATGGTTGTCGAAGCTTAGAGACACAAGGCCAAGAACAGAATAGAAACAACCTGATTGTAGTTGTCCCTGAATAAATAATAAGGTATGGACATCTGGTCTGGGGCAGATAAAGAGTCATGAGTTTGAATGTAGGAACTTCATGTACGGGGCGTTGATTATGTTAACAGAGATGTTTGTGTATAAGATAGGTCAGCTGGAGAAAGATCACCTTTCTCTATGCTGCAACTGTTTGCTGTATGAGACTGGTCCTTCTGCAGAAGTTTAAAATAAAACCTTTGTTACTTTGTTCTTACCCAGTGTATGAATTACTTGTCTTAATAATATTTTCAGAATTTCCACCACAATCCTCAGCGATGTGAATTCCCAGAAATTTGAAGCTGGTCACACAGTCCACCACCTCTTCTTTGATGTGAATGGGTGTGTGTGTCCACTTTCTCCTTCCTGAAGTCAACTATTAGCTCCTTGGTCTTCTTGGTGTTGAGCAACAGGTTGTTGCCGGACCACGACACAGCTAGACGGTCCACCTCCTCTCTATAAGCTGACTTGTTGTTTGTGATTAGTCCAATCATCATGGTGTCATCTGCAAACTTCCAACTGTGTTGGAATCATGTTTAGGCTTGCTGTCGTGGGTGAAAGAGGGGTAGTAGAGAAAGGGACTCAGCACACAGCCTTGTGGTACTCCGGTGTCAAGAATGAGGTTGGGGGAGCAGTGGTGATCTGCCCGAAAATGCTGGGGACTGTTGGTCAGAAACCCCTATAGCCAGTTGTATAGTGATGCGGTAATGCCCAGGTATCTGAGTTTAGTGACTAACTTGGAGGGAAAGTGTTAAATGCTGAACAAAAATTGAGGAAAAGCATTTTGACATAGGTGTCTTTATTGTCCATGTAAAAGAGGCCTGAGTGCAACGCTGTGAAAACTGCATCCTCCATGCTCCGAGTCAGCCGCCATTGGCCACACTTTGATTGTCTTTACTGTTGGTCCCACATGTTGGATGAGTGGTGAATATGTGGGAGAGAGAAACAAAGAGAGGTAATCTGATTGTCCAAGGTGGGAGACGGAGGTATAATCATGGTCCAGGGTTTTTTTTTCCTCTGGTGTGGAAGGAAAAATACTGATGAAATCTAGAGAGCACTGTTTTTAAGTTGAGGTGATTAAAGTGACGAAATTAAAGCAGCATCTGTATTCATAGACGGTTGTGTGGTAATGGCTGCATGTAGTTCTTTCATTGCAAGTTTGGTATTAACAATAATAATGGTTGATGTGAATTCTCTGAGTAGATA
The DNA here is from genome assembly GCA_030522415.1 of Channallabes apus. Lineage (NCBI taxonomy): Eukaryota > Metazoa > Chordata > Actinopteri > Siluriformes > Clariidae > Channallabes > Channallabes apus. The sequence goes on along the minus strand of CM060119.1, from coordinate 35,562,519 downwards.
AAATAGTCTACACTTAACCATAAGAAATTCCAGGTTAGGTGAGCAGTGTCTCCTAGTGATAACAGAGTAGGTACACCAAGCTTTGTTTACATAAATGCTCAGCCCTCCCACCTCTGGTCTTACCAGAGTCATCTGCCGTTCTGTCTGCATGGAAAACGTAGTGTTCGGCTAGCTCAATAGCGCTATCCGATATGCCGCTGTTCAACCATGTTTCTGTAAAAATCATGAGTCCAAAATCTTCCTTTTGCTGGAGATGTGCAGTCGTAGTTCATCCATTTTGTTTGATCAGGGACTACACATTACTGAGGAAATTGCTGGGTAAAGATTGCCGAAGCTGTATTTTAGCTTTAGCTTACCTCGCACTTCCCCCAGGTTTTTTTACAATCTCAATGCCACCTGCAAACACTTCCACCCAGCGAGCAGCTTCCGTGTTCTAGAGATCTCTGGGATGAGTCGAAGATCGGCAATAAAAGTAGCAGAATGGTTTATGGCCAATGTTTATAAGTTCTTGCCTGCTTTGTTAAAGCAAGGCTGTTCTGAGTAAACAACCCTGCAAAGAGTAAAAAAACGAAAAAATGCAAAAATTGGAGAGACACTGAGTCTCACATAGTGCACGCACCGCCATCTTGGTCAAGATTCTTAATCGCTGCCAGGCCAGAACCTATGAGTGCTCTTCTGGTCCATACCCCTCCCATCAGCTATAATTGGCCGTACAGATCCATCTTTGCACTGCAGCCTGCAGGGTAAATTTAGCCTTTTCCCAGATTCTGTGGCAGTTTTGTACCATGTATTGTGCAGCAGGGACCCCTACTTCAGTTTCTTGTGATCGGATCATTGGGGGACAGACTGGCCACTAATAGGCTACTAAAGGCTGTTTGGAATGATGATTCACAGTCCAAACCAGGGCCCTATATTTAAGGATCTCAGAATCACTTGTAAGAATTGTGCTCAAAGTAATTTTAAGAATGAGGTGGTTTGGACATGTTCAGAGGAGAGAGTGTGAATATATCGGTAGAAGGATGCTGAGGTTGGAACTGCCAGGCAGGAGGTTTAGAGGAAGGCCAAAGAGGAGATTTATGGATGCAGTGAGAGAGGACATGAAGTTAGTTGGTGTGAGAGAAGAGGATGCAGAGGATAGGGTTAGATGGAGGCAGATGATTCGCTGTGGCGACCCCTGAAAGTCTAAGTTTTTCTAACTATTCTTACTTTTGGTGAGGAGTAGGACAGCACCAAGCAAAGCGTGTGACATCACTTTTCACCAATGGCGGCTGCTCTAAGACTACAAGGGAAGGCTTCCTCTACTATGTCAGAAAATAAATGCTCATATATGCACTGTCGTATTTATATTGGTTTTAATAAAAGTGCGCTATTGTATCAACTAGCTGTTCACACATAAGATGTGTCAATTTCCTCTATGAACTCTGACCCTATCCTTTTAGGTTCTCACACTGTGTCTGTGAGGGCCTTTGCAGCCCAAATAAATGAGGAGACGTAGAAAATCCAAACTTTCACCCAAATAAGAGTTTTAATAAATCAAAAAACAATATTCAAATTCAAAATCAAATAAATTACTCATAAAGGTCAAAAGAATCAAAGTTAAATTAAAACTAATAAACTTAGGAGAACTTAACTGAATCCAACAGACCACAGCAGGAAGAACTTAACATGAAAACTACCCTCCAAAATAAAATCTCCTCAGACAAGACAATGGGGACACATTTATAGGGGTGGACCAGTCAATTTTTAAACACATAGGGGAACCACAAGATCACAACAAACTAGAACAAACAAACTACATAACATGGGGCAGTTAAATAACTAATAAACTAAACAGATATTGAAAAAACAGAACAAATAGAAAAAGAAAGAATCAAAACCATATAGATAATATATATATATATATATATATATATATATATATATATATATATATATATAAAATGGCAGACAACCAATTCCCTCCCACAGTTGGTCTACAGGTTGGTACAGCCGGTGGAACCAAAGTTGTGGTTGATGCGGCATGCCAGACCTTAATAGTTGACGGACCAGTGAGAGCTCAGCGCAGCAGCCCCAGCCATTCACCCCAACAGCTCAACGGTAACTTAAACTCAAAGAAAAATAATATTAACTCAATATACAGTACAACAAAGTAGGATGTGTGCACTCCATCCAGATATGATGCACTTGTAAATAAATATTTAAATTAAATGAATGGTGTTTGTGTCTTGTTTAATGTAAATAAATAAAGCAATTAACTAAACAATAAATGCAGTGAACGGGTCTGTGTACATGTTTGTGAATGCACATATTACCCTTCAATGTGTGGCCGATGACGGGCCATCACAGTGTCGTTAAATGTATATCCTTTTCATAATAGTTTGCCAGTGGTGGTACAGAGCAACGGGGGTCATTATTTACTATTAAAGAAAATTATGATCATCTGTCATGGCGTGCGCCTGTGATGGGTGTGCGCCCAAATCTACTATCGCTACTCGCTCACTCCGTAGGCTCCCTGAAAAGGCGGCAAAGGGAAGGAGCTGCCTATTCGTGCTGGCTGGCGATAATTAACATTAATATGATCTCGGGCTTGATCCGCATTATAAAAGCAAGGCGCGGAGTTTAATCTGAGGTCCGGGACTATGTGGTGTGGTGGAGAATAGGAGAGCAGCATGTGAGTGGGGCAATGTGACGCACCCCAGGGACTTTAAACAAGGACACGGGAATTCCGCCTTTTGATCCCCGCTCTGAGGACAGCGCGAGAAAGAGCTGCGCGAGCTCCTGCGGCATCTTCACTCCCGCACCGTGCTCGCCTTCGCAGCCCCGCTGTCGAAGAGGAAAAGGCTGCGAGGACGTTTGCTTTAAATTAAGGACTCCCGCCGGCCATCGACAGCGGGAGAAGCGCCGTCACGAGGGAGCATGCAGGAGCGCTGCGCTCTGCATGCTCCGTTCTGCCACTCCGCCCACTGTCACTTATCGGCAGCTGTGTGCCTGCATGCCATTGTGGCACAGCCCCCGGAACTGCACATGCACAACTTTTATCCCCTTCCCTTTCTTTCCATTCTCCCGCCTTCAACCCTTTTCTTCCCCATTTTACCTAAATAAATGACCCTTTTCCCGTAAGACCTCGCCTCGTGTCCGTGCATTATGGTGCTGTCCGTGAACAGCCTACTGCATTTCATTCTTATAATAACACAAAAACACAAGCAGGGCTAATGACCAATGTTATAATTTTGGTCATTTATTTCAGTTAATAAAATTTGAAGAACACAAGATATAAGATGACACAAAACCCTACACGGGTCTTTTCTAATTACATGTGATAAAATTCAATTCAATTCAATTTTATTTATATAGCGCTTTTAACAATGGTCATTGTCTCAAAGCAGCTTCACAAAAATTAAAGAAATTTAACAAAAAAAAAAAATAAATAATAATAATAATAATAATAATAAATAAATAAATAAAATAATAATAGAAAATAAATAAATAAAAACAAATAATAATATTAATTATAGAAAAGAAAATAATTGGAAGTGTGGATGTGTGAGAAAAATGTGCAGATAATAATGAGACGAATGAATGAAATTTCTCTGATGAGCAAGGGTGACGGCGACGGTGGCAAGGAAAAACTCCCTGAGATGGCATTAGGAAGAAACCTTGAGAGGAACCAGACTCAACAGGGAACCCATCCTCATTTGGGCGATAACAGATAGAAATGATATAACATCTTGTGTGTTGTGCAGGTGAAAATTCAATATGACAGAAATTATTTAAATTGACATGAAGACCAGTTCAGCATAGGGACGAGTCAGTAGGTGCAGAGGGCAGATGAGGTCTGGATCACTGGAAGCACAGGAGCAGCATGTGTAGCTCCAACCATCATAAAGCTGAATCCAGCTGGAGCTGGTCCTTCTCTGGATGCCTCAGGAACCTCGCAGGGTCGGCCTTTGTCTACTGAAGCTGGCAAAATCTCCCGATGCCTCGGGATGGGTAGAGAAATACAGAACAGATGGGGAGAATTAGCGTAGTTGCCATTCGGTATAGGTGTACTGGAGTATGAGTACTGGGATGAGTTATGTGTATGCCAGATTAAAAAGATGCGTCTTGAGTCTACTTTTGAACTGAGAAACCGTGTCTGCTCCCCGAACACTGTCTGGAAGGCTATTCCAAAGCTTTGGAGCTAAATATGAAAAAGCCCTACCCCCTTTTGTAGATTTTGAAATTCTGGGAACTACCAGAAATCCGGAGCTTTGTGATCTTAAGGCGCGTGGTGGATTGTAGCGCATCAGAAGACTGGTTAGGTATGTGGGAGCTAAACCATTTAAGGCCTTGTATGTAAGTAATACTATTTTGTAATTTATTCTAAACTGAACAGGTAGCCAGTGCAGGGATGATAATATTGGGGTTATATGATCATATTTTCTGGATCTAGTGAGAACCCTGGCAGCTGCATTTTGGATTAACTGAAGCTTGTTTATTGAGGATGCAGGACAACCACCTAGTAATGCATTACAATATTCCAGTCTGGAGGTCATGAATGCATGAACTAGTTTTTCTGCATCAGATACGGATAAGATGTTCCTAAGTTTAGCAATATTTCGAACATGGAAAAAGGCTGTTTTTGTGATATTTGAAATGTGATTTTCAAAAGACAAGTTACTGTCTAATATTACTCCCAGATCTGTAAATCCCAGATCAAAATGTAAAGGCTCACTGTGTTAACATTTATTTTGCTTAAATTTGATTCTAATAAGATTTAATTTAATTAGAATTCTACATTTGTACTGTAATTTTAGTACTGTGATTATGAATTCGTTTATCTACAGTGTTTCACTTGATTTTTTCCGCTACTACGTGCCGTTCTAAAGGAGCACGCCTCATTAATCCTGCAGAGAATGAATTAAGGCATGAGGCGTCAGTCTGTAGTTATATAGCGCCACTCAGTGGTGAAAGCCAGCAAACGCACAAACCCAAATGCTGCCGCCGAACGCTGCGAAGGTAAATCCAACATTCCGATTAGGTAACCACTGTAATGTAGCCTCCATATCCTGACTGTGTTTGATTTGTATTATTCTTGACCCTGTTGTAAATAAAACAGCAGTCAGCAGTGTTGCAGATTCCCAGACCTGTCCTGATAAAACTGTATTCATCGTTTGATATGCTTGTCGTTGTACTGTGTAAGTTTGAGCATTAAAACTGGACTAAACAATCTTCTGAAATTATAAACTAAAAAAACACTTTGATAATCATCTTCAGTCCTTTCTGTTTTTTTTGGTCGTGCTCTCTCCATCTCAGATTTACATCCAATCTGTTTTGTAAAGTAGGAACAGAGGGAGTGTGGGGAGAGGTTTGTCAGCTTCTAATTAAGAATGATAAAAGGAGATAAACAGTAACTCAGTCAGATATTGCAGAACGTCTCTGAAAGACACTGAGATCTATAAACTGTATGACACTGACTGTCTACCTTCTTCACATTTCAGGTATGTTTTGGTATTTTACTGAAATACTTTAGTTCCTTCCTAACCCTTAATGAGGAAATGATTTAACAGTTTAAAATGTGGAATAATTCATCTCTTTAGTGTATGTTTTTTTTATGTAGGGTTGTACAGAAATCTTTACACTCATGGATTGAAATTTTTGTACTTTTTAAATGAAATGTGTGTAATTTAGTTGCTGTGAGTCTTAAATCCAGTTAAACATTTAATTGCAACCATAATTCATTCTTATTTCATTCTTAGTCTTAATTCATTCTTAGTCATTTGTCATTTAAATTGCAAGCATAATTCATTCTTAACCATTAGTCATTTGTCTGAGCACTATGTTAGTTTATGTTATTTAGGGTTTTTTTGTACTTGGTGTAATTCAAGGATTCAAGAATTCAAGGACTTGAATTTCCATGTTATGGTACGAAATTAGGACCCAGGTCCCGTTTAAGCCACATAAATAACAGAGTAATATAAATATGAGGATGTATATATGTATATACATGGATATAAATAAGAGCAGTCAGAGATATATTATGCAAGAATTAAGAGGTAAACTATACATAGTGTATTGCACATTTTCAGAAATTATATTGCACACTTTGTACATTGGACTTATAGGGTTATATATTACACTATGGCCCAGTTTCCCGTTAAGGGCTTAAAATAAACCAGGACTAGGCTAATTCTACTTAATCCATACTAAACAACTGACTTTCTGAGATGTTGGATTAAGTTTGGATTAACTAGTTCTAGACTACAGAGTCTCAGATTAAGGTAATCAAGGACAAGTGAGATCATCTTTTGGAAACCCGATTAGATTAATGGCATGCACATGTGGCTATGGAGAGGTTGCTATAAAAACCTAGTATAGAATACTTGTAATTCATTAGTCTTAAGGAGTGTGTGGAACAGGAGTCACTACACTTAACCAAAAAATGGATAAAGGCCAAAGAAAACGCTCAAAAAACTTCAGTGAATTTGAGAAGACCCTTTTCAAACAAATTGTATCAAACTATCCTGTAATTGAAAAAAACAGCATGATTCAGGTACAGAAAACAAGAAGAAGAAAGCATGGTTCCCTTTCAAAGGCTTCTCTCGATGCTGCGTGAAAACGCTATGGGAACCATTTTGTCCTGTTGCCGGTTGTGAAGCATGTGTGCAAACACGCCAAATTTTCTGGCTATATATAAACTCAGTCAGGTGATGTCATAAGGTTATAAATCCTAGTGAGCCGGCGGCAAACCTCAGATCATTTGTCTTCACTTTGACCTTGTTGTGACCGTGTCTGTGTTTAAACCAGCAAAATAAGAAGTGTTTAACTCACCAATATCGGAGTTTTAAACAAGATGTCCCTCCGTGTGTGATAATCCATATCGGAGGGCGATCTTTACTGCTATGATTAAAAAGTGGTCGCGCGCCTCGCATCCCTTGAGAAGCTCTGAGCCGCGGCGCATTTTGGTGCTTAAAACTCACTTCCTCGTTGGATCGGGAAATCCCTCTGCCCGCTCTCAAGCGCGCCATGTGCTTCCTGTGAATGGGTAAGGATAAACATCCTATCTTGCTTAAACCGCGGAGATGGAATAATCTCCGAGCACTAGGAAAAACAAAAAACAAAAAAAAACCGGCAGTTTCTGTCGGGTGGCCGGGGGGGCGGAGCCTCAATGACGTGCTCCCCCCCCCCCCAGCTTTCTCCATATGAGTCAACCCTTTCATGGAGTAAGCTGTATTAATCCTGTGTTTTCCTGCCATTGACTTATTTAGTTGTTTAAATATAGTTAATGTGGAATCGCAGAGTTATATGATGTAGCCCAGATAGACGAGACGCTTCAAAAGCTATCTCTCTCTTGGGACATCATCCTTCCTCAAAAGCTAATACTTCCTTTCAAGCTGTGTAGACTTTCATCTTCCCTGAAGGGAAAAGCTTTTCAGGCAGCAGGTCAGGTTGGTGCTCCTTTGCACACCATGGCGGTTTTGCAGGCCTACCACGCTGACCTGCTGAGAGACTTGAGCACTGGCGGGGCTCTTCAGATAGGGCGTATTGGAATTATGCCGGGCCACAGACTTGTCTCTGCGTGCAACAATAGCAGACGGCTCGTGCTATCGGCCGTTTTATGGCTGTGATGGGTTTCGCGCGTAGGCACTTGTGGTTGAATCTTAGGCGCATCAAGGATAAGAATCGTGCATTCCTCCTGGATGCCCCTATCTTGCCTTCCAGCCTGTTTGGCGATATCGCTAACTCGGTCGCCACATGAGGCGAAGTTATATGAACAAGCCTTCGGGAAATTCCTTCCCCGCCGTGCTCAAAAGTTGGGACTGTCAAGGACTGTGTTTTTGAGCCTGCCACCCCTTTTGGGTTATGACGCGCCTCACTTTCAGTCTCAGAAAAGGTCAGACTGGCATATTGTCTTCTTCAAAAAGAAGCCCTGAGGTTCATGTGCCCAGGACCATGGGGGTGGCCCCCCCAATGGGAGAGGCATGCAGAATTTCTTTCAAGAATGAAGTGGTCTCCCTGACACCCCCAGGAGGTTGGTGTTTTTGCTCCGCCACCACTGGTGTTTCGGGCAACACCAGTCTCCAATAAAGTGTTAGTTCTTCAGTTTTTCCTGCCATGTTTCAGGATGCCGAACATCTAACACCCCCCCCCCCATTTAACCAAGTCTCCTTGGTACTAAGCACTGTAGAGAAACTACAGGACTCAGTTCACATCACCTTCCGTGTTTCAAAATGGCGTGATCTCCACTTCCATGAAAACGGAAAGTGCACATCTCCTGACAGAAGTTGCTGGGGAATGGGGCCATGGAACATGTTCCCTACCATGGGGGCCAAGCTTACCAGTATCGGGTCCTTTCAGTTGGTCTAGCTTTCTCACCCGCACATATTAAAATGCATGGATGTAGTTCGGGCTCTTACGACTACCAGGGCATCCATATTTGAATTACATAGATGACTGGCTGGCCCAGTCTCATTAGCTAGTGCTTCAACATCAGCATGTCGCCCTAGCTCATTTTGTTTCTGAGGATTGAGACCCAATGCCGCGAAAGCGTGCTCTTTCCTGTTCTGAGAATTTGGGTGTCACATGAGATTCGATCGTAAGCGGGCACAGCTGTCTCCCGCTCGTGTCGAATCCATTATCAACACCCTCAAGGAATCAAGCTAGACCAAGTAAGTGACCATCACTTTCAGAGATCTTAGCTCTCATGGAAGCCGTATCCACGGAGACCTTTGGGCCTTCAGCACATGAGAGCATTTCAGTTGTGGCTAAGACAGGGGATTTCACTCTAGGGCCGATCCCCAACAAGGGTTACGCGCCAGGTGCTTCATACCCTTCCTATGTGGTTCAGACCCCGGTTTCTGACTCTGGGTCCCACTCTAAGTTCGTCTTGTCGTCGCAGATGCTAATGACAGACGCTTCCCTCACGGGCGGGGATGCGGTCTTAGGTGACCGTTCCAGCCCAAGGGTGCTGGAGAGGCCTTCTTCTCGCACGGCACATCAATTGCATCGAAATGATGGCTCTATTTCTCGCCCTAAAGCACTTCCTAAAGAGTGCCATGTCCCATTGCGGGTGGACAACACTATGGCAAGTCTCATATATTTATCGCCAGGGCGGACTGTGCTGGCGCCTCTGAATAGCTAGCGCACCAGGTTCCTGTCCCTCAGTGCGATTTACGTTCCAGGGCATATGAATGTGAGAGTAGTTGTAACTGTCCAGTCAATCTCTGACACACGGGGAATGGAAACCCCACCCCGAAGTAGTCAGTCAATCTGGGAGAGATTTCATGCAGCAGAGGTGGACCGCTTTGCCTCGCAAGATCAGCAAATGTCCCGCTTGCTACTCCCTGATTCTGGACCTAGTATACCTCTTCAAGAGCTTATGCCCTCAAATGGAATGTTTTTAAAGGGTGACACTGGGTGAGAGACGCTATTGCCCTCTCCTATGAGGCGCGTGGGCTCACTTCGCCTCTAGGAAGCAGGGCCCACTCAACCAGGGGGATCGCCTCATTTATTGCACTAGCAAGAGGTATTCCCCTGCAGCAAGTGTGTGCTAAGCAGGTAGACCCGTTCCACTGCCGAAATGTTTCAGTGCTGGAGTTTCTGCGGGAAAAGCTTGTCCTCGGGCTTGTGCCCTAGTACTCTCAAGATGTACTTAACCGCGTCCTCACTGAACTATCTTCCGAAAGTTCCATTTGTAACAAGCCCCCTACTGTTTTGAAGCCTTCTGTCCTCCGCCTTTTACAGCTTTGGAGCAGGAGAAACTTCACTTACTGTCCAGTACGTGCTCTTCAGATTTACAGTACGTCCACCGCATGAGCCAGTGGCGTAAGTCAGAGCGCCACCATATTGGGTGAGAGATGCTATTGCCCTCTCCTATGAGGCGCGTGGGCTCACTTCGCCTCTAGGCATCAGGGTTCATTCAACCTGAGGGATCGCCTCATCTATTGCACTAGCAAGAGGTATTCCCCTGCAGCAAGTGTGTGCAAAGCAGGTTGACCCAGTCCACTGCTGAATTGTTCCAGTGCTGGAGTCCCTGCAGGAAAGTTGTCCTCGGGCCTGTGCCCAAGTACTCTCAGGACGCACATAACTGCACCCTCACTCAGCGATCTTCCGAAAGTTCAGCATGCACCCTATGAGAGATGCTATTGCCCTCTCCTATGAGGCGCGTGGGCTCACTTCGCCTCTAGGAATCAGGGCTCACTCAATCAGGAGGATCGCCTCATCTATTGCACTAGCAAGAGGTATTCCCCTGCAGCAAGTGTGTGCGAAGCAGGTAGACCCAGTCCACTGCTGAATTATTTCAGTGCTGGAGTCCCTGCAGGAAAGTACTGCATCCTCACTGAGCTATCAGCCTAAGTCCATGAACAACATCACCCTATTGTTTTGAAGCATTCCGTCCTCCGCCTTTACAGCTTCCGAGCAATAGAGACTTCACTTACTGTGTCCAGTACGTGCTCTTCAGATTTACGTCCACCGCATCAGCCAGGGGTGTAGGTCAGAGCAGCCTTTACATGACTTGGGGCCGCTGAAGCGGCCGCCACTACACTGGGTGAGAGATGCATATTGCCCTCTCCCATGAGGCGCGTGGGTTCACTTCACCTCTAGGAAGCAGGGCTCATTCAACCAGGGAGATCGCCTCCTTTTGCACCAGCAAGAGGAATTCCCCTGCAGCAATTGTGTGACTTGGAGGGGTGGTCCTCCCCGCACACTTTTGGTACATTATAATCGGGATGTTCATGCTACTCCGGGCTCAAAGAAAGCCCCGAGTTTGCTGCCCAAGGATAGTTCTGAGACCTTCTCACTCTACACAACCTTGGGGTCCAGACACTTGTAGTGCGGCGGCGTTGGTATTCTCGTTCCCATAGCGTTTTCACGCAGCATCGAGAGAAACCTTTGAAAGGGAATGTCTCGGGTTACTGTGCTGTAACCCTGTTCCCTGAAAAGGCGGGAACGAGATGCTGCGTCCTAATGCCGCACTACCACGTGACCGGACGTCCGTTCAGACAAATTAATCTGAGGTTTGTCGCCGGCTCACTAGGATTTATAACCTGCAGCTGCATCTAATCAGATGACGTCACCTGACCGAGGTTATATATAGCCAAAAGATTTGGTGTGTTTGCACACATGCTTCACAACCGGCAACAGGACAAAATGGTTCCCATAGCGTTTTCATGCAGCATCTCGTTCCCGCCTTTTCAGGGAACAGGGTTACAGCACAGTAACCCGAGACGATTTCCATATTGAATGAATTCAACTCAAATGAAAAAGTAACCAAACGGACACTCCAACAACTTCAGGTAAGATTTATTGTTGCCCCATTGTTACAAATCATTCATTCATTCATTCATTTTCTATACCGTTTAATCCTGTGTTCAGTGTCGCGGGGGGCCTGGAGCCTATCCCAGGAGACTTCGGGCACTAGGCGGGGTACACCCTGGACAGGGCACACACACATACTCACACACCACGGGCAATTTAGGAACGCCAATCAGCCTAACCTGCATATCTTTGGACTGTGGGAGGAAACCGGAGTGCCCGGAGGAAACCCACCAAGCACGGGGAGAACATGCAAACTCCATGCACACAGTGACGGGAATCGAGCCTGGCCGGGGAATCGAACCCAGACCCTGGAGGTGCAAGGCGACAGTGCTAACCACTACACCACCACGCCGCCTGTTACAAATCAGTCAATTATAAATGTTTTGATTAATGAAATGTAAAAAGAAAACAATGTTATATAGAACTCCTACTTCAGAGTGTATATTATCTTGTAAAGGTCCTGTGGAAAAACATAAAAAATAAACCTGAAAAAAAAAACAAAAAAAAACTGCTGCTACACATCAAGAGTGTTTCAAGACAGGTGGGGGACTCCCAGTTCCACAGAGTAGTTGGGGGACTTGTTGGCTGGGATTATTGAAAGTCAGCAACCCCTGGAAGATGATGACCATTTGGACAGTTCAGGTGTGGAATCTTTCAAAGACTCATTTGATAGGACACGTCTCATTTACAGTAACATGTGCTATCCCATGCAACATAATAAAATGTAAGTCATGTCTTGTAACAAAAATTATGTAATGACCTTTATTGTTGAATGCTACATTTTTTTCCATACAAAAATGACCTGATCTTGCCCCAGGACTTGGGGGGCTCAGGGAACAGTCAAGAGGCTCAAATGAATCCAGCAGCATCCAGTGTCATGCAGTAGCATCCAGCATCCAGCAGTCTCTAATCCAGGCAGCAGGTCAAGAAGGAAAAGGATGACCATTCATGAGAAACTTGCCATAGGGTTCCATGAATGTAAATTACAATATTTAAAAGAAGAACATGAAGTCAAAATGTAAATCCTTCATCTTGAGTTGTCTATGAAAGAGAGAGAGACATGAAGCAGCAGCAGTGTCAATTATCTTTGGAACCAAACCTCAGTTAAATAAATACTTTTCTGAAATTTTTTACCTGTCTATGCCAATCATTTATGTATCACTCATGGCACATTTATGAGAAGTGCTGCAAAGCAAAAGCATCTCTGTAAGCAAGTCCATTTCTGTCATTGGCTAGCTCAGCGATAGGGACATGTTGGTCATCATCTTCAATATCAGGGTCTGGGCAGCCACACTGTTTAAGAAAATTATGAAGCACTGCTGTTTCAATAATAACAATGCAGCACCTCCTAGGTTCAAACCGCAGTGTATTTCGGAGACACTGGAAAGAATTCTTCCATTCACCAAACATACGCTTTATTAGCCCTCTGGTGAACATGCGAGCTTGGTTATAGTGCTGTTGCTCTGGTCTGACTGGATGGAGATAAGGGGTGAACAAGAAGTTTGTCTGTGCATACCCACTGTCACCAAGTAGAATTCCAGAGTGTTGTATTGTTTCAAACTGACCGTACAAAGAGGAGTTGTGGAAAATCCTTGAGTCATGGGTTGAACCTTTCCAATGTGCAACAATATTGGAGAACTGCATAGTGGGAGTGCACACTCATTGTACATTTATTGAAAACCAGTTTTTACGATTTCTGAATTCCTCAGCATCTGCTGTAGTTCCATTTTCTGTGTTCCGCATGGACAGGACGGCAGAGTTTAACAAAGCTAAAGGTGGAGGTGTGTGCTTCATAGTCAACAAGAAGTGGTGCGATGCCAGGAGTGTTTCCATTCTCTCCAGTACACTGCAAAAATTGTTAGTCTAAAAATAAGAAACAATTACTACATTTGATAAAAAAATTACCTAAAACTAATGAAATTATCTGTCCATGCAGCAAGTAAATTTTACTTGTTAAGAAATCTTGAAATAAGATTTTTAAATCAAGCAAACTGAGCAAACAAATCTTTGAATTTGTCAAAGAATCTTAAAAGAATTTTTATTTTGTGAGACGTCTGGTGAAATAACTAATTTAGCTTATTTTAAGAGCTATTCTATCCAATTTAGGATTTCTGGACTAATAAAGACAAAATGATATACTCATGCTCAGTTTAAGATTATGATATAAAATCAAGTATTAAAAACAAGTAAGTAATTTTTAAAACAAGGCAAATTATCTATCATGTCTGAAAGTCAGATTTTAAATCATGGCAAGTGTCAGATAATTTGCAGTGTAGCTGCTCGCCTCATTTGGAATATCTGAGTGTTAAGTGTCATCCTTTCTACCTGCCTCGTGAGTTCACCTCGGTCATTGCCAAGGTGGTCTACATCCCACCCCACGCGGACACAGGCACTGCTCTGTCTGAACTACATGATGTGCTGAGTGAGCACATGAGGCCAAGATGGCGCCGGTGAGGTCGGCTGCCGTCACGACTGCTCCGACCACCTTTTCTTTGTTTTTGTTCTTTAAGTTAGTTTTCAGTGTTTTAAAATCGGCAAAATCACCACCATTGAGTACATTAGGTATGATAGAGACACTCTTGTTTCTATTGGTATACAATGTACTCACAATTCGACAGTTTTAACTCCGGATCCGAGCTGGCCAAGTGAGATCCTGAGGGAGAACAATGGATGCGATGCAAAGCGACGAACCCGAGGGAAACGAGCTGGTGTGAGGAACCGGCTCAGGGCCCGTGCACACCGCACACCTCTGCCTAGTATCCTGCTCGCCAACGTCCAATCACTGGAGAACAAGCTCGATGACCTCAGGGCCAGGATAAAGTTCCAGAGAGACATTCGGGACTGCAATCTCCTCTGCTTCACCGAGACATGGCTGAACCCAGCGGTGCCAGACCACGCCATACAGCCGGCCGAGTTCTTCTCGGTTCACCACATGGACAGGACGCGGGACTCGGGGAAGTCAAGGGGAGGCGGCGTGTGCTTAATGGTGAACAACAGCTGGTGCAACAGCGCGAGCGTTGTTCCTCTTACATGCTCCTGCACACCAAACCTGGAACTACTGTCCATCATGTGTCGTCCATTTTATCTTCCACGGGAGTTCACATCGGTCATAATCAGTGCCGTTTACATTCCTCCACAAGCGGACACTAACACTGCCTTATGCGAGCTGCATGAGGCGCTCACACAGCACCAGACACAACACCGGGACGCTGCGCTCATTGTGGCGGGGGATTTTAATAATGCCAACCTCAAACGCGCAGCGCCGAACTTTTATCAGCACATCACCTGCCCCACCAGGGGCGAAAGGACACTGGACCACTGTTATACCACGGTCAAAGACGGTTACAAGGCACAATCTCATCCAGCGTTTGGTAAATCCGACCACGCTGCCATCTTCCTCATGCCAAAATATAAACAAAGGCTGAAACAGGAAGTTCCGGTCCAGAGGGAGCTCACGTGCTGGACGGACCAATCGGTGGCCGCGTTACAGGATGCACTCGATGACGCAGACTGGGACATGTTCAGAAACAGCTCCGATGATGACGTCAGCGTGTTTACGGAAGCGGTTGTGGGATTTATTGAAAAGCTGGTAGACAATACGGTAGAGAAAAAGACTATCAGAACGTTTCCCAACCAGAAGCCGTGGGTGGATAAAACCATCCGCGACGCTCTGAGATCTCGCACAGCTGCCTACAACACGGGACTTGCGTCGGGGGACATGGAACCGTACAAGGCTGCGTCATATAACGTCCGGAAGGCGGTGAAAGAGGCGAAGCAGCGCTACGGGAGAAAACTAGAGTCACAGCTTCAACAGAGTGACTCTAGGAGCCTGTGGCAGGGACTGAGAACAATAACGGACTATAAAGCACCAGCATCCGGTATGACGAACGCGGACGCGACTCTGGCAGACGAGCTCAACATCTTCTATGCTCGCTTCGAGGCTGCAGCTAAAGACGCTAGCGATGCTAATGCTAACGGCGCTAATGCTAGCGGCGCTAATGCTAGCGGCGCTAATGCTAGCGGTGCTAACGGCTGCAGACAGGAAGACACAGCCAGCACCGGGAACGCGCTCATCATCTCCGAGCACGACGTGAAGAGAGCCTTCAAGAGAGTGAACACCAGGAAAGCAGCAGGACCAGACGGCATCTCAGGCCGTATCCTCAGAGCCTGCGCAGACCAGCTAGCACCTGTGTTCACTGAGATATTCAACATCTCTTTATCTCAGTCGGTGATCCCCACATGCTTCAAAGAGTCCATCATTGTTCCTGTTCCAAAGAAACCACATCCTGCTTCCCTCAATGACTATCGCCCTGTAGCTCTCACCTCAGTAGTGATGAAGTGCTTTGAACGCCTTATCAGACACTTCATCATTTCTTCACTACCCGACACACTGGACCCACTACAGTTTGCATACCGTCAGAACCGCTCCACAGACGATGCAATCTCTCATCTCCTCCACACATCACTCACTCACCTGGACACTAGGAAAGGGAATTATGTTAAAATGCTCTTCATCGACTACAGCTCTGCTTTTAACACAATAATTCCCTCCACACTCACCACCAAGCTGGAGCACCTGGGACTGAGCTCATCTATATGTCAGTGGATCTCCAATTTTCTGACTGGCAGACCACAGGCAGTAAGAATGGGCGGACATGTCTCAGCCACACTCACTCTTAGCACTGGAGCCCCCCAGGGTTGTGTTCTGAGCCCCCTGCTGTACTCTTTGTACACCCACAACTGCGTGGCCACTACCAACTCCACCTCCATCATCAAGTTTGCTGACGACACCGTCGTGGTCGGACTGATCACCAACAATGATGAGTCGGACTACTTAGAGGAGATTGGAAATCTGGAGAACTGGTGCCAGAGGAACAATCTCCTCCTGAACATCAGTAAGACAAAGGAGCTGATAGTGGACTTTAGTACAAAGCAGGAGAGGAACTACCAGACCCCCGTCATCAACAGGAGCCCAGTGGAGAGAGTGGACAGCTTCAGATACCTCGGTGTTCACATCACGCAGGACCTATCATGGTCCTGTCACATCAGCACCGTGGTGAAAAAAGCCCGGCAGCGTCTCTACCACCTCAGACGCTTGAGAGACTTTAGACTGCCCTCCAAGGTGCTCAGGAACTTCTACTCCTGCACCATAGAGAGCATCCTGATGGGAAATATCACGACCTGGTTCGGGAACAGCACCTTGCAGGACAGACGAGCTCTACAGAGGGTGGTGCGATCAGCCGAGCGCATCATCCGCACTGAGCTCCCTGACCTACACTCCATCTACAGCAAGCGGTGCTGGACTAAGGCCAGGAAGATCATGAAGGACCTCAGTCACCCCAGTAATGGACTGTTCTCTTTGTTGCGGTCTGGGAAGAGATTCCGCTCCCTAAAGGCCAACACAGAGAGACTGAGGAGGAGCTTCTTCCCGCAGGCGATAAGGTCTCTCAATCATCACTACACCACACAGGACTAATAACATCTTTTAAGCTCACAACACTGACTGAACAATCATGGACACATTCATACACACTTGCACTAAATACTCATACATCTGGACAATTGCACATGTCACCTCCATGCATATTTGCACAACCACTGACACTTTAATCATATATTTTTGCAATATTTTATTATGCCCTTATGCACAGTTAATTTTACTAGTTAAAATTATTTCTTTAGTATTTACTTTTTATTGATTATTTATTTTACGTACAAGCTTTTATTTTCTTTTTTTAAGGTCACTGGCGGTCGTATAAAGCATTTCACTGCATATTATACTGTGTATGATTGTGTATGTGACCAATAAAATTTGAATTTGAATTTGATTTGAGTTCCAAAACAAACACCCGGACGCAGCGCACATTGCAGCAGGTGACTTTAATAAAGCGAACCTCAGACAGGTTTTGCCAAACTTTCATCAACATGTTACATGTCCGACGAGGGGACTCAACATACTGGACGACTGCTACACACCGTACAAGCAGGGCTACAAAGCTGTTTCCCATCCAGCATTCGGGAAATCAGACCACAACGCCATTTTCCTCATACCGGAATATCAACAAAGCTTTCGTCATGACGTCAGGTGAGCGGTGAGGGAAGTAAAGGGACGGTTCCAACAGCGAACTGAATCACACTTCCACCAGGGTGACACATGCCGCATGTGGCATGGATTCCTCACAATCACGGACTACAAGGTTGCCAAAGACACCACGGCGATCGTCGCCGAGTCTGCATTCGCCAATGAGCTGAACGCATTCTTCGCCCGGTTCGAGGTTAGCCAGGCGGCTAATGCTAGCAGCCTGGTGACTGAGAATGATGACGTCATCAGCGAGGATTGCATCATCAGCACCGCAGAGCACGATGTTTGCATGGCGCTGAGGAGGGTGAACACCAGAAAAGCGGCGGGTCCAGATGGCATCTCTGGGTGCCTGCTGCGCTGCTGCACTGACCAGCTGTCAGGTGTGTTCACCTGTATCTTTAATGAGTCCCTGGCGAAGTCTGTGGTCCCGGCGTGTTTTAAGAGATCCACCATTGTCCCCGTGCCCAAGACCAACAAACCCTCATGCCTGAATGACTATCGGCCTGTTGCACTGACATCGATGGTCATGAAGGTATTTGAGGGTCTGCTAAAAAACATCATCTCCTCCTCATTCCACAGCTCCATAGAACCACTTCAGTTCGCCTACCGCCCCAATAGATCCACAGAGGATGCCATCTCCCACGTCCTGCACACCACTCTCAGCCACATGGACAAGAAGCAAGGTAACTATGTGAGATTGCTGTTTATAGATTACAACTCTGCTTTCAACACAATAGTGCCTCACAGACTGTTCACAAAGCTGAGAGATCTAGGACTTAACAAATGCTTGTGTGCCTGGGTGTTGGACTTCCTCTCGGACAGATCTCAAGCGGTGAGGGTGGGCAAGTGCGTCTCCAGCAGCATCACCATCAACACAGGTGCTCCACAGGGATGTGTTCTCTCTCCACTGCTATACTCTCTTTATACTTCAGACTGTGTGGCCATGTTCGACTCCAACACCATCGTTAAGTTTGCTGACAATACGGTGGGGCTGGGCTTCATCTCCAACAACGATGAGTCGGCCTACATGGATGAAGTGGAGAACCTGGCACTATGGTGTGAAGAAAACTGCCTCCGACTGAACGTCAGTAAGACGAAGGAGCTGGTGGTGGACTTCAGAGGAGACAACAGGACCACAAACCCCTCATCATCAATTGAGCTCCAGTGAGAGGGTGAGCAGCTTCAAGTACTTGGGCGTCCACATCTCCGAGGATCTGTCTTGGACTGAGCATATCTGTGCTCAGACGAAAAGGGCAAAGCAGCGTCTGTACCACCAGAGGCAGTTGAAGTTTGCGGTTTCCCCTGCTGTCCTTAAGACTTTCTACTCGGGCGCTGTTGAGAGCATCCTTACACAGAACATTTCATCCTGGTTTGGGAATAGCTGTGCACAGGACAGGAAAGCCCTCCAGAGAGTGATCCGGGCAGCTGACCACTGCTGCAGGTTAACTCTCCCCTCCATGCAGGACATCTACACCAGGAGATGTAAAACCAGGGCAACTCGGATCATTAAGGACTTGTCGCACCCCAATAACAGACTGTCTAAACTTCTGCATTCAGGCAGAAGGTTCCGGGTCATTATGGCCAAAACGGAGAGACTCAGGAGTTTTTATTCACAGGCGATTAGACTCCACAACCATGATGTGCCACTCTCCCGTTCATAGGACTGGTATCAGTTCACACACACACTGCTGGGCTGACACTGCACACTGTACACTGCACTTTAGTCTGGACTATAAGCATTACTTGCACTACATTTTATCTTGCTGCATATACACACTTTATTATTATTATGTTTACATTTGTACTTTTTTTTTTGTAAATCTTTAAAGGAATATTTTTCATTGTTTCTTATTTTTTTTGTTGTTTCTATTTCTATTTCTAGATTATTTCTTTTGTTTCTTCTGTTATTTGCACAAAGTAGGAGCGGTTCAGGATACATTTCACTGCGTGTTGTACTTGTATAACTATGCATGTGACATACAGAATCTTGAATCTTGTAGAGGGACACTTGTTGGGAATGTGGCAGCCATTGATACAACCAATGACTCCAGGAAAGTTCCCATACAGTATTCATAGAAATCTACCTTTGGTAGGTGGCCTGTTCAGCAGCATTTGGGAACTTGATGAAATCCTTTTTCAGTTCACATATAGCACTGTACACTGACTTTGTGTACTATTTTGCACACTGTTGATTCACCTACACCACACAAATCCCCAGTTTCACGATGGAAGGTTCCACATGCCAAAAACCTTAAGGTAATTAATATTTGTAAGGAAGGAGAAATAGGGGTGCCCCTGACTAAGTCACCTGAAAGCTTGGGCTGCAGCAAACCAATTATTTCTGTTGTATTTTCCTTTGACATACGGAAACGGTCAAGAAAATGTAAATCATCAAAATTCATGGGTTGCTCCTGTCTTTCAGCAATGTTCTTTCTGGTCTTGGTGGTGGCCTCTGATTGTCACTGAAATAGTCGAGGTAATCCATTTTCTACTACTGTGGATGTGAGCCTTGAGGCAAGAAGTTTTTAATCTGAGGTTAAACCTGCTTCTGACCAGGTTTAATTTAAGACTTAATTTAGATCTGGATTAAGTCTAATCCTACTTCTAGAAATTCGATTGTTTAAGGCTAGACTAGTGCAAGTCTGAGA
This sequence comes from Channallabes apus, assembly GCA_030522415.1. Lineage (NCBI taxonomy): Eukaryota > Metazoa > Chordata > Actinopteri > Siluriformes > Clariidae > Channallabes > Channallabes apus. Next base: position 35,542,491 of record CM060119.1, on the reverse strand, counting down.
CTATTGTAATCCATGTGTGAGAAAGCTACTTCAATAAATCCAGGTTTAAAATGACATTTAGTCTACGACTAGGCTTAATCCCCGTTCGGGAAACCGGCCCTAAAAGTATAGAGATATATTGTAATTAAAGGAAGTAGAGGCTCTAATGGGCCTTTTTAATCAGGCCCGAGGTGTTGACCCTCCAAGTTAAGTCCTTAGCTATGTGGACACCCAGATACTTAAAGCTGGGGACCACTTCCACAGCAGCTCCATCAATGTGTAGGGGGAGAGGAGTTTGTTTGTCCTTTCTGAATCCACCACCATCTCTATGGTCTTTTTTACATTGATGTAGAGGTTATTTTCTCTACACCACTGTGTAACGCTGGGATTATTATAAATCCTTTTGTCACACAAATATGGATTCGGGAATCTAGGAATGAGCTGGTAAACACCACTTCCGGTATTGCGCAACCGCGGCGGGACAATAATAGACGCGACACAAGAGCAAGTAGTGAAAATAAACCAAAGTGTATTATACAAAACAAACCAATAACTAAACAAACACGGTGCACCAAAACCAATATATACAAATATAATACAAAAATAAACAATGTGTATGGTGTATGCAGGGGTGTGTGAGTGTGTATGAGTGGAAGTCCAGGGTGTAATGTATTGCGGAAATGAAATATGAATTGGAGAGATTTATTCTCTGCCTCACCAGGATTGATGTCGCCACTGGGAGCAAGAGTAACGGAATGAGAGGTGAATAGTGAGTGTCCAATGAGAATAATCCAAAAACTGATCATCCAAAGGGAAGCAACCAACTAACTCTCTCTCTCTGAAAACACACAGCGCGCTGGGGAAATCTCTCCGTCCTGGCTTCCTTGCCGGTTCCGGCTTTATGCCGGATCACGTGATAGGTTCTCATCCGGGTCCCTCGCGGCGCGATCGCGCATGCGCGTGGGAGTTCGCCCAGTGACCAACACTGTCATAGGGGACGTTTAAAACCGTTCGGGCACATCTTAGGCTACAGGTGAGCAGCATTAGCTCTTCAATTAATAACCTATAAAAATGTCCCTTTATGTGGCCGCGCTACAACTGTACCAGTTGTTCCACCTCCTCTCTGTAATAGGATTCATCATTGTCAGTGATGCGTCCCACTACTGCTGTGTCATCTGCAAATTTAACTATATGGCAGCTGGAGTGTCTCGCTATGCAGTCATATGTCAATAGAGTGAACAGGAGGGTGGCTCAGCAAGCAACCTTGAGGCGAGCCTGTGCTGAGGGTGATGGAGGAGGAGATGATATCATGGATCCTGACAGTTTGAGATCTGTTGGTCAGGAAATCTAGGACCCAGTTCACCAATTTAGGGCTTAAGCCAAGTGAGGAAAGTTTGTAAGGGGACTGAGAGTAACGTAATTTCAATTCTCTGTATGTATGTACTGTACACATAGCAGAATCAACAATAAAGTTGACTTTTCCCCATAAGAAATAATGGAAACTTCGTTCCACAACCGAAAAATATTCATATAAAAATAATGTCAAAGTCAAAATAAAGTGAGATTATAAAGAGCAATATAAAGCCGAAAGACCAACAACATAAAGCAGTATAACAAAATGGTGTACAAAAACAGTATGAACAAGTTATGTACATAATTTTTTTTTTAAGTCATGTCCTGGGTTGAGGTAGTGGAAGGACCAATGGTGCATGGAGCATACAGATGTTGCCATTAAAAACGCACGTTTCGAGAAAAGGGATCCCGTGACTTGCCGCGGCTTTGCGCAGCTGCGTGCGGGAAGCTGTGAAAATGCCCTTCATTACCTGTAGGGGGCAGTCGTGTTTCAGTCTGAATTATTGAGTGTCTACTGAAGCCGAAAATGTGTCCAAATTAAACCGCGCATGGGTGTTTGGAGACGCTGTGCCTGCGCTGTGGGTCAGTCGTTTGGGGATCATCACGGAGGTACTACACGGCTGGAGCTGGAGATTGTCGTGTTTGAGGTAAGTTTACCTTTCTGTTTTGGATGTGATTCTCGCTTTCATGACTCCCAAATAATGTTAATCTTAATCTCAGGACGTACAATTAGCAATATTTCAGTTTTTAATAGTGTGGAGATTCACAAAACACCGTTTTCGTGTAAAAACCTGAACCTACGGAGCCCCCCAGGGGTCGTGTGGTAAATAAATAAATAAATAAATAAAATAATAACCAACCGAGCGCGCGGATTAATACACCGAGATGCGTGTTTCTTACCCCCACCTCTCGTGAAAACGGCGTGTTCAGAGAAAGGCTCGCCAGTGAGATGCCATTTCTGAACAAACTGTGTTAAAGCATTAAATGGTAAAAGAGCACTAGCAATAAACGTTTTTCTTCTGAAGCCGAACTTTATTAATGAGGTACAAGTAAAGAACCTGTACATATGTTCATACAGTATTGACAGCAGCTCTAATTTGTCTAAATCGCAATGCAGACAAGAAAAAGAAGTAGAGTCATCCTGTTACCTTGCATGCTTAATCTTTCCACACATGATTCTTGCTTCTCACTTTTTCCTTAATCCCAAGATGTTCTATCTTGTATTTTTCTAACGGTGTCAGAAACTTTGTGTTAGTAGCACTGCTTGACATGCTTGATGCCTTCCTCTTTTGTAATTTGCTTTGGATAAAGGCAAACTTACAAAAGATGAAGAAATGGCTAAATGTAGTTGTACTGTACGAATAAAAGATTATGTAATGATACAATGTAAATATTTTCACAGAAACAAAGCGTAAAGATGAGAAATGAATCTGAAGAGGATCTCTTTGATTGCCTGGTAAAGCATTGTTTTCTTATTAATTATACAATTTATTAATACCTTGAATATAGTGTTTGTTGTATTGGACAGAAGCATATAAATGCAAATGAATATATAAATCTAAGTAATTATTGAACGAATTTTCATGTTTGGACTAACCCTTTAAATACAAACTCAGCATTCATCATAGGATTTCCTGACACTCTAAAGGTGCAGAGTAATCTATGGAGTGTAGCCATCTCATGCCATGTTTTACAATGTTTTACTGATGCAAGATTGTCGCTAAAGCAATTTAACCCAAGTTTAACAATCTGAAGTATATGAAGTGATGCTAATTTTTTATTATCAATTATTTTTATTTTTAATTTTTTCTCTGTGAAATGAAGTCAGCACAGGTTGAAGCAATTCAGATTTTTTTTGTTTCTCAAAATAAATTATTTATTTTCTTTTAAATTTTACGCAGGAGGACAGACGAAGTGATGCGAGTATGCACCTTCTTAAAATCCTTGTTGTCCGTGCTGTTGAAGGGGAAGAACCGGTTGGTGTATCCATAATCCTTGAAGGAGAGGAAATTTTGCAAGAATGTGGCAATAGCCCCGAGCACTGCGCTACACATTTGAGCTATTTTCAGAAAGTTCTTCTAGAACTTGATGGGATTAAGCTATCACCAAAAGTGCAAGCTTTAAAGATGAAGTTATCATCTTAAAACATTTGATTTGGCTTGACTACAAGTCTTTACATGTTGTGTTTACATGTTCAGCTTAAAATGTTTTAATGCATTAAGGTTTCAATGGCATACTTTTAAGTGCACTAGTCCAGAGTGCTGATTTGAATGTTGCAACTTCACTGCTTCAGAGGGCTATTAAGTTTTAACGTTTATTCTACAGTTTGTTTAATGTATTTTCTGCTGTGTTTTATTTCTAAATGAATGCTGTATTTTATTTATTTATTATTATTATTATTTTACATAATTGTGTTTAAAACAAGTATTTCAGGCCCTGGAGCTGTGCAGTTGTTTCTATGGATGCAAAAGTTAGCTGAATCCACTTTTATTAAAAAGACAACCTGTATCTAGACTGTGAATGTCACAAATATTTGGTAATGTTGGTGAATAAACTGTTTAATTATATTTTAGTTGTGTGATTTATGAAAGATATAGATGAAATAATTACTTAAGTTTCTTTCCAAAACATAAATTAGCAATGTTTACATTATTATAGGGAGTAATACAAATTGATAAAACCAAGGAAGGGAAAATCTCACAAAACAAAATGATAGTAATTTCATGAAATCAAGGTTGCTGCTGAAACAACAATGAATTAACTTTACTTGATTATTTTAAATAAATCTAATTTGTGCATTAAATATAATTATGTAACTTTTACTTGATTTCTTTTATTGTTAATTTAATTGTTAAGTAGATTTTACCTGACAATTACGGGTGAGTTTTACTTCAGCTGAATCCCAATTCTATTTTCTACCCCTTCCCCTACCCCTCGCCCCTTCCCCTTGTCCCTTGAAACGAAGTGGAAAGGGGAAGGGTTTAAATTTTTCCCCTAAGAAATGGGACACCACTACAACACTGTTATACGTCATTCAATTCAATTCAATTCAATTTTATTTGTATAGCGCTTTTAACAATTGACATTGGCTCAAAACAGTTGTACACAATCAAAAGAATTATTTACATTTGCATGGAATGTGAATGTGTATGAATCAAAATGTTCAGATAGTTCCTGGTGAGCAAGCCGAGGGCGACAGTGGCAAGGAAAAACTCCCTGAGATGGTAATAAGAAGAAACCTTGAGAGGAACCAGACTCAACAGGGGAACCCATCCTCATCTGGCTGAAACAGATAGCAGGAAATGATCTGCATTTATACAGTGTTAGGTGGCAGGCAGTTCAGCTATAATAGTTGATGTTAATTGATGTTAAAATGGAGTCCAGTAGTTATTGGAGACTCAGATAGACTTGTAGAAAGTTCCAGTCCTGAACTATCGAATTGTCAAGTCCTCAGAGAAACAGCTGACAACACCAGTCGAGGCCAGAACCATATTCTAAGTAAATAGAATCATCCCCAGACACCAGACGCATCCCAAAGAGACACACGGGGCATCCATGTGACGAGACCTCCAACCAGAAATGGGGCACCAGGATGGATCAGACAGGTCCGGAGGGCAGAGGGAGTCTGGATCACTGGCAGCTTAGGAATGACATGTGTAGCTCGACAGAGAGAGAGAGCAAGAGTGAAAGGGGGAGACAGGGGGAGAGAGGAAAGAGAAAGAGGGGGAGAAAGAGAAGAGGAGGAGAGATGGTAATTAAGTATGGTCACAGTAACAATGTATAATGTGAATGTATATTTACTGTAGAGTGCAAGCAGGGACTCTGGCAGGACTAACTATGACAGCATAACTAGAAGGGAGAGCCAGAAGGAAACACAAACATGAGGGCTCCCTGAGATGTAAAGCAAACAATCACCTCACCGTCAACAAACCTGAGTGATCGAATGAGAGTGAGGAAGACAGCATCTAAACATACCAGTTCACCATAATACTCTACGTCCATGAGTCCCCCAGATCTGCTCTTTTACCTATGGCAAATCTATTTATAAAAATGCTTGGCTAAATAAATAGGTTTTTAGCCTAGACTTAAACACTGAGACTGTGTCTGAGTCCCGACCACTATTTGGAAGACTATTCCATAATTTTGGGGCTTTGTAAGAAAAAGCTCTGCCCCCAGCTGTAGTTTTCATAATACGCGGTACTGACAAGCAGCCTGCATCCTTTGATCGAAGTAGGCGTGGCGGATCGTAAGACACTAGCAGGTCGCTCAGATATGGCGGCGCGAGACCATTTAATGCTTTATATGTCAAGAGTAGTATTTTAAAATCAATGTGAAATTTCTCAGGGAGCCAATGTAGTGAAGATAGAATAGGGGTGATGTGCTCATATCTTCTGGTTCTAGTGAGGACTCTCGCTGCTGCATTCTGGACTAGCTGAAGCTTGTTCATGCACCTAACTGAACAACCAGACAGTAAGGCATTACAATAGTCCAACCTAGGAGTGTTAAAAACATGAACTAGTTTTTCTGCATCATTTAGCGACAATATATTTCTTATCTTGGCAATATTTCTAAGGTGAAAGAATGCTATCCTGGTGATATTATCTACATGAGCTTCAAATGAAAGTTTGGAATCTATAATCACGCCGAGGTCTTTTACTGTTGCATTTGATGGAACTGAAAGGCCATCTAAAGTTACGGTGTGATCTCAGATTTTACTTCTAGCTGTATGCGGTCCTATGACTAGAACTTCTGTCTTATCCGGATTAAGCAGAAGGAAGTTAATTAGCATCCAATTTCTTATGTCCTGCACACATTGCTCACCTTTAGTAAGATGGTTTTTCTCATCAGGTTTTGCTGAGACGTATAGCTGTGTGTCGTCAGCATAACAATGAAAACTAATACCATGCTTACGGATTATGTTGCCCAGAGGAAGCATGTAAAGGGATAAAAGCAGTGGGCCTAAAACTGAACCTTGCGGAACGCCAAACTCCACTAGAGAACATGCAGAATAATCACCATTTAAGTCTACATACTGATAACGATCGGTCAAATAGGATCTGAGCCAGGAGAGGGCTGTACCCTTAATTCCTACTACATTTTCTAATCTGTGAAGAAGAATAGCATGATCAATGGTGTCAAAAGCTGCACTGAGGTCGAGTAATACAAGCATAGTTACACAACCCTGATCAGAGGCCAATAGAAGGTCATTTACTACTTTAAGGAGTGCTGTTTCTGTGCTGTGATAAGGCCTAAATCCTGACTGATACAGTTCATGTATGCCATTTCTATGTAGATATGAGCATAGCTGTCACGTTTCCTTCTCTGTCTGCGTCTGGAGTGTGTGCGTGGCATGAACGCGGAGGAGGCGAGCTGACGGTTTTCCAAAGTCCTTTTATTAATATCCAAAATGTCAACATAAACATCCAAACACAAACTGAAACTTAACTATAACAACTAAAGCTAGACGCCTGACTGCTATTCAGTCAGGCTATTTATAATGAAACTTAAATCAAACATAATTAGTCATCCCTCGGTTCAGGTGAGCTTCTTATGTCACCTGACTGAGGTGCATACTGGGAAACGAAGTAAAACTAACATAACAAAAACTACAAACGAAAATATAAACGGGCGTTAGGCGCCCTCTAGGGGTTAACCGTCACAGTACTGCCCCCCCAAAGAAATGCTCCTCCGGTGCATCACCGGAGGCCCCGGGCACCCACCCCACAGTACTACCTTCGGCCTCCCGACCAGGAGGCTGGGTGACGGGACCGGAGACGTGCTCTGCGGCTGCTGGGCTGGAGACGTGCTCGACGGTGGCAGAGCTGGAGACGTGCTCGGCCGTGGCAGAGCTGGAGACGTGCTCGGCCGTGGCAGAGCTGGAGACGTGCTCGGCCGTGGCAGAGCGGTCACTGCGCTCGACGACGGCGTGGGAGAGGTCACTGCGCTCGACAGCGGCGTGGGAGCGTGCAGTGCGCTCGACAGCGGCGTGGGAGCGTGCAGTGCGCTCGACAGCGGCGTTGGAGCGTGCAGTGCGCTCGACAGCGGCGTTGGAGCATGTAGTGCGCTCGACAGCGGCGTTGGAGCGTGCAGTGCGCTCAACAGCGGCGTTGGAGTGTGCAGTGCGCTCGAGACCGGCGTTGGAGTGTGCAGTGCGCTCGAGACCGGCGTTGGAGTGTGCAGTGCGCTCGACAGCGGCGTTGGAGCGTGCAGTGCACTCGTCGGCTCAACGTCGTCCTCAAAGCCGGGAGGCGGCGGCAGAACGGGTGCGTCGGATAGCGGCTGCTGACACGCTAACTCGCTGTCCTCGAAACCGGAAGGCGGTGGCAGAACAGGTGCGTCGGTTAGCGGCTGCTGACACGCTAGCTCGCTGTCCTCGAAACCGGAAGGCGGTGGCAGAACGGGTGCGTGGGACAGCGGCTGCTGACACGTTAACTCACTGTCCTCAAAGCCGGAAGGCAGCGGCAGAATGGGTGCGTCGGTCAGCGGCTGCTGACACGCTAGCTCGCTGTCCTCGAAACCGGAAGGCGGTGGCAGAACGGGTGCGTGGGACAGCGGCTGCTGACACGTTAACTCACTGTCCTCAAAGCCGGAAGGCGGCGGCAGAACGGGTGCGTCGGTCAGCGGCTGCTGACACGCTAGCTCGCTATCCACGAAGCCGGAAGGCGGCGGCAGAACGGGTGCGTCGGTCAGCGGCTGCTGACACGCTTGCTCGCTGCTGAGCGTTGGTGAGGGAGGAGAAAGCTCCGAGCCCGCTTCGCGGTTATCCCGGAAGTGGAGGATCAGCTGCTGGAGCTCCTTCACCTGCTCCTGCATTACTCTCACCCGCTCCGGCTCCGGAATCCACCACATGAGCTCTTTGTGCTGCTGCTCCGACTGGGGTTCTCTCTCCCCCGCGTCACCGGCGTACTTGGGCTTCCTCGCCCTTCTCTTCCGGCCGGTGCGGGGAATCACGTGACCCCATACCGCATCGCCTCTGAATGGCGTCCGCCTAACGCCCGCAGCCCTCCCAGCTCTGTGGTGTGTCTCTCTCTCTCTCTTCGCTGCTCTCCCGGCCGTGCTCCTGCTCCTGTTTGGCCAGCTGGTTGTACCTCCAGCTCTGGAACAGATCTACTTTGCCGTTTTCCAGGCAGCAGTACTCCCAGCTACCAAACCCCTCTTCCTCGCTGTCCTCCAGCCAGTTCGCCAGCTCGGGCGAGATGGTATCCGCGCCCCCCCAAAAATAATCCAGGGGGAAATCCTCCGCCATGCCACTTGGACGGTCTAGCTTTCTGTCACGTTTCCTTCTCTGTCTGCGTCTGGAGTGTGTGCGTGGCATGAATGCGGAGGAGGCGAGCTGACGGTTTTCCAAAGTCCTTTTATTAATATCCAAAAAGGTCAACATAAACATCCAAACACAAACTGAAACTTAACTATAACAACTAAAGCTAGACGCCTGACTGCTATTCAGTCAGGCTATTTATAATGAAACTTAAATCAAACATAATTAGTCTTCCCTCGGTTCAGGTGAGCTTCTTACGTCACCTGACCGAGGTGCATACTGGGAAACGAAGTAAAACTAACATAACAAAAACTACAAACGAAAATATAAACGGGCGTTAGGCGCCCTCTAGGGGTTAACCGTCACAATAGCTGCTCCGCTATTATCTTTTCCAGAATCTTAGAGATAAAGGGTCATAGAGACATAGAGACACATGAGACTGTGTCATCATGTATTATCGCTAGTTCCTAATGCTATGTCAGTGGACATGCACCGATGTTTATCACACATTCCAATAAGACAGAGATTACTCACTCCCAATGTTTTTTTGCGACGTATTTTGATTTTTTAAAAAATTGCTCATTTTCACCACGAAAACGGATGAGCCTTCGGGTTTCCTCAGCCGTCCCTATACAGAATATAAATTACAAAACTGTGGTCACGTTGCAATTAGTAAGAATAGTGTAAACAGCGTTCATTTACATGTACACATATGGCCGTAAGCAAAACAAACAATGCATTATCAAATGCTCGTCAAACTGCCGTGCTACTGAACTTTCATATTTGTTTGTAGCATGCAGTAAAGTGTATGTGACATAAAAATATATATTTGTAATATTGTGCAACCTGTGCTATCCGCTAGCAAACTTTAGCGATTTTTTTGCAAACGTTTCTTTACAGAACATCACCATGAACACAAACACAAGACTAGAGGTAATATACATATAATGAAAACTTGTTATAAAAATCTTTATTAATGGCAAAAATTAACATTTATGGGTCTGCTTGCTCGAGTGAGCAGCCATGTTGAAAATTTTGCTTAGCCCTTCATTTGAAGTGAGGTCCCGAAAAATCTTCGTTTGGAGGGCTATCCGGCCCTTCCCCCTACCCCTCCAGCCAAAGGAGAAATGAGACACAGCTAGCCCTTCATCACGGGAACGCGCCAAACGGAGGGGTAGGGCTAAGTGTAGGGGTAAGGGGTAGAATTGGGATTCAGCCTTAATATTGGAGCAATAAAATTTACTTAAAATCTATGTGTGCAAATTGTTACGAGGATTTTATCAAGTAAATCTTACATGTTCTTTTTTTCAGTGCATGTGTGAACACGATGATTTAAGAATTTAATTAAACACGTATGTGTGTGTGTGTGTGTGTGGATAGGCTCCAGGTCCCCCGCGACCCTGAATAGAGGATAAAGCGGTACAGAAGATGAATGAATGAATGAATGAATGAATGTGTGTGTGTGACCGGTGCAAGGGCGTCAACTCACACGTACTATTCCATTGTCACTCAAACTGCCGCAGTTTTTAGAGCCCTGATAAAGCATTCGCTAGTTAGTAAGTAAATAAAAGACAAATGAAAAATTAATAAATAGTTTTAAATTATATATATATATATATATATAAAATGGAAATATGTATAAAGAAAATATCATTACTATTTTCGTGTTTAATTACAAAAAAAAACATTTTAATGGTTAGTGATTGTTGCAGACATTTACACTATTTTTGAGAACTTCTCCTTCAACGTGTCAGCCGATAACTGCCCCTTTGATCTGCTGGGTATGGCGGGGTGTCGACTGCTGATCAGTGTAAAGTAGCATCACAAACACACTCATAAACTCTCCGTGTGCACACACATAAACTCTCCGTGCACACACACACAATTTATAGATAAAATGCAGACATAAACACCCCACCCCCCCCAGGAAAACAACAAACACAAATATATAGACTACAGTACTCGCTTTTCCAACACGCTAGCGCGCTCCGATGTGAGCCGATTTATTCAAGTCATAATTAGAGAATATAGAGAGATTAATAACAGAGAAAGCATAATACGATGTCTATACAGTAAATAAAAAGAAAAGTATCAAATGCAACTACAAGTCTGATTTAATTGCTATCATTAACCATTTATGTTATATATTTATTTATTTTACATTATTTTATTTTATATTACATTATTTTTTATATATTATATTTATACAATGCTTGCTCTGAAGGACTTTATCTAAAAGCCAGACTGACCAAGTTTCTAATTCACTGCTGAAATAGTTAAATATGCTTATACTGTAGATATGAATAGGTTACATTTTAAAAGTACAATTGCTACTGTTACACCGTTACTGTAATCCCCCTTTTCACCTTTCATTGGTGTGAAGTTATTAAACTGGTTTCGCTGATGGGGGAATTCACAGAATTGAGAGGTTTCGCCAGCAAAACAAATAGAAAAATTAACATAAGTAAATATAAAATGTTTAATTGTAACAATTAAATTAGACTTCATAGGTGGATTTGATACTTTGAGTGTAATTCATACATTTACTGAATATATTCAAATAAACACACCATACAGCAAATATATCATCTCAAAGCTTTTATTTGTGGGTCATACAGTAAATGCAGTGTTCATTTACATTCCTGTGTCCACCCTGATTTTTAACCACTACTGGAAGGACTTTAAACAACCTATTTATGTATTTATTACATGCCTCTTCTGTAAGTACCTCAAACCAGAATTTATTAATGGCAGTAATTAAAAAGAAAAGTATCAAATCCAACTATTAAGTCTGATTTAATTGCTATCATTAACCATTTATGTTATATATTATATATTTTTTTCTATTTTAGACAGAGACATTCGCTCTCTTCTTCATTCATCTAAACCCCCTACAGTATTTGCCAACAGCGTACACAGTTTGATAAATTCACACCTCAGTGAAAGGTGAGAAGAGATTCCTCAGAATCTTCTTACACAATGCTTGCTCTGAAGAACTTTATCTAAAAGCCAGACTGACCAAGTTTCTAATTCACTGCTGATGTAGTTAAATATGCTTATACTGTAGATACGTATAGGTTACATTTTAAAAGTACAATCGCAAGTAAATTACAAACTGAATGTAATTTAAAATATGAATAAACCAGTATTAGACACTTATATATGATATGGTAGTATATACAATGAAAAAGCTATTTACACATGAGTGCTCAAATGTAAAGCAAACGCAATTATTAATTTATTGTGTATATTTAACTTCATGCAGCCATTTATTCAAATTTCAAATTCAAATTTTATTTGTCACATACACAGTCATACACAGTATAATATGCAGTGAAATGCTTACACGACCGCCAGTGACCTTAAAAAGAAAATAAAAGCTTGTATGTAAAATAAATATCAATAAAAGAAAGTACTAAACAAAATAAATTTAACTAGTAAAATAAACTGTACAATAAGGGGATAATAAAATATTGCAAAATATAGAAATATAGGGGGGGAGTGTATATATATATATATATATATATATATATAGAATTTAAAGTGACAATGGTTATGCAAATATGCATGAAAGGTGACTAGTGAAAGTGACGTGCAATTGTCCAGATGTATAAATATTTAGTGCAAGTGTGTATGAATGTGTCCATGATTGTCCAGTCAATGTTGTGAGCTTAAAAAGATGTTATTAGTCCTGTGTGGTGGTGTGATTGAGAGACCTTATCGCCTGCGGGAAGAAGCTCCTCCTCAGTCTCTCTGTGTTGGCCTTTAGGGAGCGGAATCGCTTCCCAGACCGCAACAAAGAGAACAGTCCATTAATGGGGTGACTGAGGTCCTTCACGATCTTCCTGGCCTTGGTCCAGCACCGCTTGCTGTAGATCGAGTGCAGGTCAGGGAGCTCAGTCCGGATGATGCGCTCAGCTGATCGCACTACCCTCTGTAGAGCTCGTCTGTCCTGCATGGTGCTGTTCCCGAACCAGGTTGTGATGTTTCCCGTCAGGATGCTCTCTATGGTGCAGGAGTAGAAGTTCCTGAGCACCTTGGAGGGCAGTCTGAAGTCTCTCAAGTGTCTGAGGTGGTACAGACGCTGCCGGGCCTTTTTCACCACAGTGTTGATGTGACAGGACCATGACAGGTCCTGCGTGATGTGAACACCGAGGTATCTGAAGCTATCCACTCTCTCCACTGGGCTGCTGTTGATGACGGTGATCTGGTAGTTCCTCTCCTGCTTTGTACAAAAGTCCACTATCAGCTCCTTTGTCTTGCTGACGTTCAGTTATATGAACGTCAAGTTAAGTTATATGAAGAATAACGTTCCTAGCCCACTATTATTTTAATCTTAAATAAAGTTGGCCTAATACAATATTGTTTCCAATGCTGAAGCAAACATGATTTTGTTTTAGTCTATTCGCTGAATACAACGCGACCCACATCACCTGTGGGTGAAGACCCACAGAAACCGTTACTGTAATCACCCTTCTCACCTTTCCTTGGTGTGAAGTTATCAAACCGGTTTCGCTGATGGGGTAATTCTGCTTCAAGCACTTTCCGATGCTGTTGCTAGGAAATTCCACCCCACAGCCCACAACAACAAGCAAATAAGAGATATAATTAACGAACTTCTTAGAAAGAAAAGATTGAGTTTTCCTCTTTTGTAAAAAAAATAAATTAATGAATACTCTTACTTTTGTAAAGATTTTGAGTGACCATTTGCCATATACAGTACTGCCTGCTTTATTATATATTTAATAAAACTTTATTGCAACTAAATTGTGTGTGCGTGCCTTATTGAATATTTAATAATGCTTCCGGGAACATTGTTGTCCATACGTTTTACAGTATGTACAGTATATTAAAAACAGTGAAACATAAAACAGAAACCGGAAGGACAAATTAAGGAATGTACGAAACATTAACACCTTTACCGTGTTCAAATAAATACTGTAGATGTCATGAACCTGCACAGCCAACCCAGCACATCCAGGTCTTAACTCCATCCAAGGTTTTTCCACACTCCCTGAGCTGATTACCTGAGCACACCTGCATCTAATCCGGCAATCTACTCTCGGCTTTAAAAGAACGGCAAGAGCTCCACTCTTCGCCGATGTATCTCACTTGCGTGCCTATTTCTCCCGTCTCTCCTGTTACCCTAGTGTTTTTCTTCCGTGTTCGACCTTGCCTGCATTCTTTGGATTTCGTCTCGTGCCTTGCCCTTCGGATTGTCGCTATCGTTTTGGACTACTCCCCGTGTATGACCCTCGCCTGTTTATCGACTCTGCCTACGGATCTCTCCTGTGACGCTGGAACAAGCATAGCCGTTTACCCCGGCTTCCTACCCAGCCTTTTTCTCTCACCGTACTCACAAGATCCGGTAACGTGTGTGTGTTTTGGATTTACGTGTGCTTGTGTGCACTTCCGCGATCGCGGACAACAGCGCTTCACCAGCGCGCTGTGCTTCTCACTCTCACTTCCGGATTCGCGGAGATTCCGCCTCGTCACTTGACACGCCTGCACCCTCGTCATCGGGGATTCCCCACACAACCTGTTACTCTCACTTCCGGATTCGCGGCGATTCCGCCTCGTCATTGACACGCCTCCACCCTCGTCATCAGGGCTTCCCCACACAGCCTGTTACATAAGCACAGCTTTCTCCCCTCGGCTCTGACTAAGCCTTTTGACCTGCAATACTTCTTCCAAGGAGATTATCTATCTGCTATTGGGTTCATCCCTGTTTAACCACACCCTGACAGTAGAGTTACTGCATTATGTTTCAAGACATCCTTAATTTAAATTTTCCCCCTAATTATATGTCCACAATATATGTCATGTTCTTCACATCTATCTATCTATCTATCTATCTATCTATCAGCACCCGCATATGATGGGGAAACATGATATCCTGAAAACCATGATATACTGTATGGATATCCATGATAAAACAGACATACATAATTGGCACAGCACATATTATAATAGCACTTTTACATTAAATAATGTACCTGAATTGGTTCTTTTACTTAAATTTCACAAAGTATGGAAACTTGAAGTTTATTACAAATGTTAACTAGGTGAATTGATTTCCAGGAGCCTCTTGTTAAAAATAGTGTTTTTAAAAAACATCATCTCACTGTATTATGAAGTATGGGAAACATATTTTCCTGATCATCAGGGAAATCTGTTTCCCCCTACCTACTGGTTGTGGAAGTATCAGGGATGTCTGAAACTGTCTCAGAGATGTGTGTACATGGGGCACAGGTAACACAATGTACAAAATGTTTTAAAATACACTGTCTTTCAATTGAAGTATGGGACACATAGTTTCCTGATCACAGGTACAGCAATTATAGGACACCACACTCATGGTTACTCATGTTATTCACATCTATCTCTATCTATCTATCTATCTATCTATGGATATCCATGATAAAACAGACTTACACTGCACATATTATAATAGCACTTGTACATTAAATAATGTATCTGAATTGGTTCTTTTACTTAAATTTCACAAAGTATGGAAACTTGAAGTTTATTACAAATGTTAACTAGGTGAATTGATTTCCAGGAGGCACTTGTTAAAAATAGTGTTTTTAAAAAAAACATCATCTCACTGTATTACCTAAGTACACAAGTCTCTGAGTCAGTTTCAGACATCCATGATACTTCCACAGCCAGTAGGTAGGGGGAAACAGATTTCCCTGATGATCAGGAAAATATGTTTCCCATACTTCAATTTAAAAGACAGCATTTTTTTAAAACATTCTGATCACTTTTTTATCTTTGCTACAGCACACATATCTCTGAGTCAGTTTCAGGCATCTCTGATACATCCACAGCCAGTATGGAGGGGGAAACAGATTTTCCTGATGCCCAGGAAAATGTGTTTCCCATACTTCAATTGAAAGACAGTGTTTTTAAAGAAACATTCTGTGCATTGTGCTACCTTAGCCCCATGTACACATATCTCTGAGTCAATTTCAGACATCCCTGATACTTCCACAGCCAGTAGTGAGGGGTAAACCGATTTTCCTGATGATTCCCGGTTTCCTCTGCCTCCCCTGTGCTATGAGCACAGGGGAGGCAGAGCTGGAAGGGAGTTGAGCTTCCTGATCACCTGATGGATGAAGCTGTTGGAGACTCCTTAGTCTCCTCCCTGATGGTAGCAGACTAAAGAAGCTCTGAGTTGGGTGGGTAGGGTCACAGGCGATGTTGATAGCTTTTCGTGTGAGGCGGGTGTTGTAAATGTCCAGGACAGAGGGGAGAGAGACACCAACGATCTTCTCAGCTGCTTTCACTATGCGCTGGAGTGTTTTCCGGCAGGAGGCATTGCAGGCGCCGAACCACACAGTGATGCAGCTGGTCAGGATGCTCTCAATGGTTTCTCTGTAGAAGGTGCTTATGATGGGTGTCGGGGCTCTAGTTCTTCTCAGTTTACAGAGAAAGTAGAGATGCTGTTGTGCTTCCTTTGCTAGTGCTGCAGTTTTGTTGGACCAGGAAAGATCTTCTGTAATGTGCACACCCAGGAACTTGGTGCTCCTTACCCTCTGTACGATTGCACCATTGATGGACAGTGGAGAGTGTTGGGTGTATGTTCTCCTGTAATCGACCACAATCTCCTTCGTCTTTTCCACATTCAGGGAGAGATTGTTGTCTGTGCACCACCTGGCCAGGCGACTCACCTCATTTTATACAAAATATGAAGTAAAAATAAAATAAATTAACCTGGTGTTAGAGAAGGGAAGAAGCAGGAGCAGGGGGGGCTACTGTGTTGGACAACTTTCACAGTGCGTGCACACACACACACACACGCACGCACGCACGCACGCACACACACACACATACACACACACACACACACACACACACACACAAAAATCACTCCTTCAAACAGATTGAGCTCACGCACTGCTACAGCCTTTTAAACCTTTCTCTTCACAAGGGTCATTGTTTCAGCACAGTTACTAAAGAACAGTCACTACTCTTGACACAAAAACAGAATCACTTTCCTATTATACCACTTTATTAATATTATAATTTATTTGTAGTTAGATTTTGCTTATGATTTAGGACCCAAGCACTATGACATCATCATGACGATGCCATTAATATGACATCACTGTCATTGCTCAGATAATACTGTTTTAATGTCATAAATGTGCAAGGGCCTGCTTGCTCTTCTTGTTGATTTCTTTTTAATCATCTGGGCTTTTTTGGGGTCTTAACATGCATTAGATTAGATCATAATGATTATATTATATCTAAATTAAATATAAAAAAATAAAAATAATAACAGTGTGTAGTGCTACATGTCTATAGTGATGTATTATGATGTGTATTGGTTTGTATTGCTGTCTAGTGTATGTGTAGTGATATGTAGTCATGTGTACTGGTGTATTGTGGTGTGTAATAATGTGTAATGATGTGATATTTTTGTAGTTCTCAGTGAGTTTCAACACATCATTATATGGAGCAGCATCTGTTCATACTCCTGATTTTTACAGGTGAGGGGGTGTCTGGGGGGGGGGGCGTTGATGGCTTCACATGATTTATAACAGAGATACTTTGTAACCTTCATCCTCCTAAACTGTAGCCATTCTCTGATACAGGACACCACGAGCAACATGAATTCTAATGTTTATAGGAGACATAGCACTAAATTCAGCTAGTTTCAGAAATACTGTATTTGAAGTTCATAAAGATGTTTTTAGTGTTTCATTCAGTAACAAATGAGGTGAAATTAATAAAAATGTAATAAATGTTTAATTATTATTATTATTATTATTATTATAAATATTATTAAATATATATATTTTTTTAAATCACAGAGATTACACTGCATAAAATGTTTAAAACTTCCATCCACAGGAGTCATCCCTGTCATCCTGTCTGTCCCTCGTAAGTACTATCTGATCCAGCAGGGAAAGAACTGGAGTGATGCTCAGGCTTACTGTCAAGCTCACCATGTTGACCTGGCTATCATCGACAGTAATGATAACATAGTCCGACTTCAGAAGGAAATACAGAAACAACAGTTCAGTTCCAGCGCCTGGATTGGAATGTACAATGACATCCACAGCTGGCGCTGGTCCATGGGAAATGAAACATTGGGAAGTTTCAGTCCTTGGGCTTCAGGACAGCCCGACAATTGGCTTGGCAATCAATCATGTGGTATGATGTTATCAAGTGGTTGGGATGATAACAATTGTTCATTCAAATTCCCCTTTGTGTGCTTTGATGGTAAGAAACAGCATTTTTTGTCAGTTAAAAAGGTTGTTCTAATAAACCATTGTGACAGTGTTATGTTAGTGTTATCATTAAATTAAACTGTGCTCTGAAAATTACGAATGCCACATCTATATAAAATCATGAAAAACAATGTGGTTTCACCTACGTGGTTTCGGCCATAAGTATGGCTCACCATGATTCACAGCGAGTTTTGGCGCTGTGATTAGGTTTCCTAATGCGTTAGATGACTCGTTACATCAAAAAAGTAATCCAAGCACTCTAACATGTTAAGTCCGCCATTTAAGTACTTTGTTTAAATTCTTCACTTTTTAAAGCATTACACTTGGCATTCCTCCTACAACATCTTTAATCAAATATGCTGCCTGGTCGATTACAGATACCTCTGCATCAGACATTTAATAGAATATGAATGCAGGGTGTGAGGGTGTCAGGTGGTAATCTTCTCTCCTTTTTTGTACTATTCATAGTCACTCAAACTGGCAATCAGAGGTACATCTATATCTCTAATCCCATGACATGGGAGGGAGCTCAGTCTTACTGCAGGACTCATTATACAGATCTGGCCAGTGCTAGAAATGCATCGGAAAACTCAGATATATATGGAGTGATCTCTGGGAAGACTTGGTTTGGTCTGTTCAGAGATGACTGGAAGTGGACAGACAAAACCATCTTCTCTACCATCAGCTGGATGACTGGAAAACCTGATAATGCCCTGACGAATGAAAACTGCGGTTATATTAAAAACTTTCAGGCCTCTGATGCACAATGCTCAGATATACTGCCTTTCTTCTGTTACAGAGGTGAGTTGAAGTTTAATTAAAGCTCCTTTTAGAATATAAGTTTATGTTTAATTTTTTTGTTGCCTTAATAAGTAATCACAGGACAACAACAAATCATGAGGGTGAAGGTACAGTCCAATCAGGATGTGAACAATCCTGCAGTAATGGCAGCCATCATGGATCAGGTGAGTCTCATCCTCCACAAGTTTCCACTTATACTGTCCTCCTAATTACTGCAGTCTTCGTCAAGCTGTAACACACAAACACACTGCACTGCAATTCCAATCTGATTGCTATGTTCAGTTTCTGTAGCATTGTTACAGGTTTCACAGGAGATTAGTGCCTCTATCATGTATTACTGAGTAATAAAAGTCCTATTTTTCAGATCAATCAGAAACTAAAGGATCATGGGATGTCAGAGAGCGCCACAGTGAAATGGAGAGTGCAACCAGATGGAAATGTGTTTCACAAGGAGAAAAGAAATAGCACTACAGCTAATGAATGCTAAGTCTTTTTCTTTGTTTTAAATTGAAGTTTGTGTGAGTTGGCTTCTCCCTAATGCTACAGAGTCTACTAATGGATTAATCAGAAGAAAAGTCTCTCCCAAACACCTGATATATAATATTTAATTTATACAACAATTTAAGATAATTTTTTGTTCTCTTAAGAAATAAGAATAACAAATAATTAAAGTAATGAAATAATTAATTCATAAATTGGTGTATTTCCTTCTTTAGTTTTGTAGATAAGATGCTAATATATCTAACACGTACTGATAGTCTAGTTTACCTAAAATATGTGGCATGAAAATCACCTTAAATCTTTATATGCTCATTTCAAGTAATTGTATAAGAACTGTAATCTTGTACAATAATGTGTTATGTTTTATAATATGTTCTTATCACTTTGCTTATCATAAACATTACTAAACCATGCTATGCCTGATGAAGTAGAATTCATAGACTGTGTGATGCGAGAATAGGTGAATAATGTGCAGGATATTTGCCTCTGCTGTGTCTCTCCTGAATTCTCTTGATCTCCAACTGCAGGAGTTCCACTTTCTTTATTTCAGTCACTGGCCAATAATGGTCTGATGGTGTCTGTAAAGCTGTTCTGCAACTTTAAAAAGCTCTAGAACAAAAGTTCTATGGACAGTTCCTGCATTTAAAATGACATCCTATCCATCCATGCAATCCACTGCTGTATATTTCTATATATTATTATTCTTATTATTATTATTATCATTAAAGACAAAGTTTCAGCACATTAAATCATCTGATTCTATCTTATATTTACAGAAAAACCATTGATGTAAAGGTTACAAAATTAATTCTATGTAAGTTCATAAAAATTTATCCATATGGTTAATTAATCCAAATCATGAAAAAGCTGTTTGCTTTTTTATTCTTGGAAAGGAAATGTGAAAGGAAATCAGTCACCTATTTCCATATGTTAATACTAATTGTGCATCTTTTCAAAATACGGACAGAAATTTTACTTAGATAAGCAAAATGTAAAGGAGTGAATTATATTATTGTTAACAAACATTGGCTACTGTAATAACAAGGTTATTCAATGTTTTATTTAATAATTTAATAAAATATATGATTATATGAATTGTCTGTGGAGATTCTCAGTCACCCACTTCCGGTTGTATCCCAAAGGTGCTATTTCAGTGGCAGGTGGACTTGCTTGAAGTTTATGAACACAGTTTACCTCTCATCGAAAAGGCTTTAACATGTCTAACTGAATGGTTTGGAGTTGCAGGTATAAAAGCTTCATGTCCTTAAGTATCCCAATGGTGATCTATGGGTTGTTGTTCTGAATGGCCTTTATCCCTAACAACACACAGAACATTTGCTAAAAAGAAAAAAAAATAATTATAGGATTATTATAGGATTAAATAATAATATCCATCCATCCATCCATTTTCTTCCGCTTATCCGAGGTCGGGTCGCGGGGGCAGCAGCTTCAGCAGGGATGCCCAGACTTCCCTCTCCCCGGCCACTTCTTCCAGCTCTTCCGGGGGGATCCCAAGGCGTTCCCAGGCCAGCCGAGAGACATAGTCCCTCCAGCGTGTCCTGGGTCTTCCGCGGGGTCTCTTTCCGGTGGGGCGTGTCCGGAACACCTCACAAGGGAGGCGTCCAGGGGGCATCCTAAATAGATGCCCAAGCCACCTCATCTGGCTCCTCTCGATGCGGAGGAGCAGCGGCTCTACTCTGAGCCCCTCCCGGATGACTGAGCTTCTCACCCTATCTCTAAGGGAGAGCCCAGACACCCTGCGGAGGAAACTCATTTCGGCCGCTTGTATTCGCGATCTTGTTCTTTCGGTCACTACCCACAGCTCATGACCATAGGTGAGGGTAGGAACGTAGATCGACCGGTAAATTGAGAGCTTTGCCTTTTGGCTCAGCTCCTTCTTCACCACGACGGACCGATACAGAGCCCGCATCACTGCAGACGCTGCCCCGATCCGCCTGTCGATCTCCCGCTCCATTTTACCCTCACTCGTGAACAAGACCCCGAGATACTTAAACTCCTCCACTTGGGGCAGGATCTCACTCCCAACCCTGAGAGGGCACTCCACCCTTTTCCGGCTGAGGACCATGGCCTCAGATTTGGAGGTGCTGATTCTCATCCCAGCCGCTTCACACTCGGCTGCGAACCGATCCAGTGAGAGCTGTAGGTCACAGGGTGATGAGGCCAACAGAACAACGTCATCTGCAAAAAGCAGTGACCCAATCCTGAGCCCACCAAACTGTACCCCCTCAACGACCTGGCTGCGCCTAGAAATCCTGTCCATAAAAATTATGAACAGGATCGGTGACAAAGGGCAGCCCTGTCGGAGTCCTACTCTCACCGGAAACAGGTCCGACTTACTACCGGCAATGCGGACCAAGCTCCGACACCGGTCGTACAGGGACCGGACAGCCCTTAACAGGGAATCCGATATCCCATACTCCCGGAGTACCCCCCACAGGACTCCCCGAGGGACACGGTCGAATGCCTTCTCCAAGTCCACAAAGCACATGTAGACTGGTTGGGCAAACTCCCATGCCCCCTCCAGGACCCTGCTAAGGGTGTAGAGCTGGTCCACTGTTCCGCGACCTGGACGAAAACCACACTGCTCCTCCTGAATCCGAGGTTCGACTATCCGACGGACCCTCCTTTCCAGGACCCCTGAATAGACTTTCCCGGGGAGGCTGAGGAGTGTGATCCCTCTGTAGTTGGAACACACTCTCCGGTCCCCCTTCTTGAAGAGGGGGACCACCACCCCGGTTTGCCAGTCCAGAGGCACTGTCCCCGATGTCCATGCAATGTTGCAGAGACGTGTCAACCATGACAACCCTACAACATCCAGAGCCTTGAGGAACTCCGGGCGGATCTCATCCACCCCCGGGGCCCCGCCACCACGGATCTTTTTGATCACCTCGGCGACCTCGGCCCCAGAGATGGAAGAGTCCACCTCTATGTCCCCAGACCCTGCTTCCTCATCGGAAGGCATGTTGGTGGAATTAAGGAGGTCTTCGAAGTACTCCCCCCACCGACCCACAACGTCCCGAGTCGAGGTCAGCAGCGCACCATCCCCACTATACACTGTGTTGACCGTGCACTGCTTTCCCCTCCTGAGACGCCGGATGGTGGACCAGAATTTCTTCGAAGCCGTCTGGAAGTCATTCTCCATGGCCTCCCCAAACTCCTCCCACGCCCGGGTTTTTGCCACAGCAACCACCGAAGCTGCATTCCGCTTGGCCTGCCGGTACCTATCAGCTGCCTCCGGAGTGCCACCAGCCAAAAAGACACGGTAAGACTCCTTCTTCAGCTTGATGGCATCCCTCACCGCCGGTGTCCACCAACGGGTTCTTGGGTTGCCACCGCGACAGGCACCGACCACCTTACGGCCACAGCTCCGGTCGGCCGCCTCGACAATGGAGGCGCGGAACATAGTCCATTCAGACTCAATGTCCCCCACCTCCCCCAGGACGTGGTTGAAGCTTTGCCGGAGGTGGGAGTTGAAGCTCGTCCTGACAGGGGACTCTGCCAGACGTTCCCAGCAGACCCTCACAATACGTTTGGGTCTACCAGGCCTGACCGGCATCCTACCCCGCCAACGAAGCCAACTCACCACCAGGTGGTGATCAGTTGACAGCTCCGCCCCTCTCTTCACCCGAGTGTCCAAGACATGTGGCCGCAAGTCCGACGATACGACCACAAAGTCGATCATCGAACTGCGGCCTAGGGTGTCCTGGTGCCAGGTGCACATATGGACACCCTTATGCCTGAACATGGTGTTCGTTATGGACAATCCGTGACGAGCACAGAAGTCCAACAACAAAACACCGCTCTGGTTCAGATCGGGGGGGCCGTTCATCCCAATCACGCCCTTCCAGGTCTCACTGTCATTGCCCACGTGAGCATTGAAGTCTCCCAACAGAACGATGGAGTCCCCAGGAGGGACGCCCTCTAGCGCCCCCTCCAGAGACCCCAAAAAGGGTGGGTACTCCAAACTGCTGTTCGGCGCATAAGCGCAAACAACAGTAAGGATCCGTCCCCCCACCCGAAGGCGGAGGGAGGCCACCCTCTCGTCCACTGCGGTGAACCCCAATGTACAGGCCCCAAGCCGGGGGGCAATAAGTATGCCCACACCTGCTCGTCGCCTCTCACCGGTGGCAACTCCAGAGTAGAAGAGAGTCCAGCCCCTCTCAAGGAGACTGGTTCCAGAGTCCAAGCCGTGCGTCGAGGTGAGTCCAACTATATCTAGCCGGAACTTCTCAACCTCACACACTAGCTCAGGCTCCTTCCCCGCCAGAGAGGTGACATTCCACGTCCCTAGAGCCAGCTTCTGCAGCCGAGGATCAGACCGCCAAGGCCCCTGTCCTCTGCCACCGCCCAGCTCACACTGCACCCGACCTCTTTGGCCCCTCCTACAGGTGGTGAGCCCATGGGAAGGGGGACCCACGTTGCCTCTTCGGGCTGTGCCCGGCCGGGCCCCATGGGTGCAGGCCCGACCACCAGGCGCTCGCCATCGGGCCCCACCTCCAGGCCTGGCTCCAGAGGGAGGCCCCGGTGACCCACGTCCGGGCGAGGGAAAACGTTTACCAATGTTTGTACTCGTCATAAGAGGTCTTTTGAACCACTCTTTGTCTGTTCCCTCACCTAGGACCAGATTGCCATGGGTGACCCTGCCGAGGGCATGAAGCCCCCGACAACATAGCTCCCAGGATCATTGGGACACGCAAACCCCTCCACCACGATAAGGTGGTGGTTCAAGGAGGGGTAAATAATAATAGGATTATTTAAATTTTTTCCCTCCATCACCTCTATGCCATTCTTGCAGATCATTCTTTATCTCAGTGGGTCTCACTTCCTCTTGTGAGGCTTATATTGGCACCAGGTTAAGGGCCTTGCCCAGTGGCAGCCTGGTGGTGGCAGGGCTTGAACCCTGATCCTCTTATCAGGAACCCCATAGACACAACTCTCACCACACTGCTTCCTAATTTTGTGTGTGTACAATGATGTACAATTCAAGTTAAGAAACATTAATTTCAGACTGAATGTCTGAAAAAGAACTCTAGCTCAAGAAGTAACACAAACAGTAAGAGCAAACAGAGAAACAATCAACATTAACGTAAACATAATATTCAGCCTGTAAAAGGAAGAAAAGGCAGTGTGCTTATTACTTTAAGAAACAAACCCTTAGTCACTCCACTACTGTAATATTTAACCATTTCTTTTCCGTCAGGTTAAGGCAGTGTTTCTCAAAAAGTGGGGGACACCCCCCCAGGGGGGGCGTGAGGCTCCGTCAAGGGGGGTGCGTTTGACCTCGGGGAACATGCTATTTTTCTATTTTGATTTTTTTTACTTTTCTAGAATAAAGTGCAATACCACTCCACTACATTAGGGGGCAGTGGCGCTATCATTCGCAGAGTTTGCGCAGGGAGCATTCGCTCGGTGGTGTAGGGGTTTTGTTTGCACTGAACATGCGCGCTCATTATTTATTATTTATTATGTAAGTTGGTCCATATTTCTTTCTTTTTTATTCTCTTATACGTTAATAAAGATACAGTGTTATGCAGAGGTGTAGTTATAACAATTTTATAGACAAATGATACTATTTATAGTTGTGCGGGGGGCGCGAGATGTTTTCTTCTTCCTAGGGGGCCATGACAGAAAATAATTGAGAAACACTGGGTTAAGGGCTTTCATGTTTGGATGACTAAATCTTATGTCATAGAGAAAGATAAAACAGATATGCATTGTGGTAGCTTTGCCAGCAGTATATACAGTAGTAATCACTTAAAAACCGCCTGAGCCGTGCACCTGGCAAAAAAAAAAACAGATCAAAAATTGAATGACGGCAAATGACCTAGGGCTGCCCTTTGAATGGCGTGAGACTCCCTCCCTCTCCTGCCAGAAAGGCATGTCAGGATTTACCATCCCCTTTAGATTAATAATGCTGTGTATTGTGTGAAATTTGTCATGTAAATTAAATATTAGGCCTACTGCTTTTTTTTTTTTCCCTTTACATGCTTCCTCTGGGCCATATGAGGACTTGTATGCTAGGCTGGACAGTAAGGAGGGAGAGGTGGATCTGTACAGGTTGGCGAGGCAAAGAGATAGAGATGGGAAGGATGTGCAGCAGGTTAGAGTGATTAAAGATAGAGATGGAAATGTACTGACAGATGCCAGGAGGGTGATGAGAAGATGGAAGGAGTACTTTGAGGAGTTGATGAATGAGGAAAACGAAAGAGAACAAAGAGTAGAAGAGGTGACTGTTGTGGAGCAGGAAGTAGCAAATATTAGTAAAAGTGAGGTGAGAAGGGCGTTGAAAAGGATGAAGAGTGGAAAGGCTGTTGGTCCTGATGACATACCTGTGGAGGTATGGAAGTGCTTAGGAGAGGTGGCAGTAGAGTTTCTGACTAGTTTGTTTAACGAGATCTTGGAGAGTGAGAGGATTCCAGAGGAATGGAGGAGAAGTGTATTGGTGCCGATTTTTAAGAACAAGGGAGCTGTGCAGAGCTGTGGCAATTACAGAGGTATAAAGCTAATGAGCCATACAATGAAGCTGTGGGAAAGAGTAGTGGAAGCTAGGTTAAGGGCAGAGGTGAGAATTTGTGAGAAGCAATATGGTTTTATGCCTAGAAAGAGTACATCAGATGCAGTATTTGCTTTGAGGATGCTGATGGAGAAGTACAGAGAAGGTAATAAAGAGTTGCATTGTGTCTTTGTAGATTTAGAGAAAGCGTACGACAGGGTGCCAAGAGAGGAGCTGTGGTGTTGTATGAGGAAGTCTGGAGTGGCAGAGAAGTATGTTAGAGTGGTGCAGGACATGTATGAGAGTTGTAAGACAGTGGTGAGATGTGCTCCAGATGTGACAGAAGAGTTCAAGGTGGAGGTGGGTCTGCATCAAGGATCGGCTCTAAGCCCCTTTTTGTTTGCTCTAGTGATGGACAGGATGACAGATGAAGTTAGACAGGAGTCTCCATGGTCTATGATGTTTGCAGATGACATTGTGCTTTGTAGCGAGAGCAGGGAACAGGTAGAGGAAAATTTGGAGAGGTGGAGGTACGCTCTGGAAAGCAGAGGAATGAAGGTTAGCCGCAGCAAGACGAAATACATGTGTGTGAATGAGAGGGACCCAAGATGAACAGTGAGGCTACAGGGAGCAGAGGTAAAGAAGGTGCAGGATTTTAAGTACTTAGGGTCAACGGTCGAAAGCAACGGAGAGTGTTCAAAGGAGGTGAAGAGACGAGTACAGGCAGGTTGGAATGGGTGGAGAAAAGTGTCAGGTGTGTTGTGCGATAAAAGAGCATCAGCGAGAATGAAAGGAAAGGTGTACAGGACAGTGGTGAGACCAGCGATGCTCTACGGCTTAGAGACAGTGGCACTGAAGAAAAGACAGGAGGCAGAGCTAGAGGTAGCAGAGCTGAAGATGTTGAGGTTCTCTTTGGGAGTGACAAGGATGGATAGGATCAAGAATGAGTTCATCAGAGGGACAACCCATGTGAGATGTTTTGGAGATAAAGTCAGAGAGGCCAGATTGAGGTGGTTTGGACATGTTCAGAGGAGAGATTGTGAATATATCGGTAGAAGGATGCTGAGGTTGGAACTGCCAGGCAGTAGGTCTAGAGGAAGACCAAAGAGGAGATTTATGGATGCAGTGAGAGAGGACATGAAGTTAGTTGGTGTGAGAGAAGAGGATGCAGAGGATAGGGTTAGATGGAGGCAGATGATTCGCTGTGGCGACCCCTGAAAGGGAACAGCCGAAAGACAAAGAAGAAAGAAGAAGATGCTTCCTCTGGGCTACATAATCTGTAAGCATGGTATTAGTTTTCATTGTTATACTGACGACACACAGTTATATGTCTCAGCAAAATCTGATGAGAAAAACCAGCTAACTAAAGTTGAGCAATGTGTGCAGGACATAAGAAATTGGATGCTAATTAACTTCCTTCTGCTTAATCCGGATAAGACAGAAGTTCTAGTCATAGGACTGCATACAGCTAGGAGTAAAATCTTAGATCACACCGTAACTTTGGATGGCCTTTCTGTTCCATCAAGTGCAACAGCAAAAGACCTCGGCGTGATTATAGATTCCAGTCTTTCATTTGAAGCTCATATAGATAATATCACCAGGATAGAATTCTTTCACCTCAGAAATATTGCCAAGATAAGAAATATATTGTCGGTAAACAATGCAGAAAAACTAGTTCATGCTTTTATCACTTCTAGGTTGGACTATTGTAATGCCTTACTGTCTGGTTGTTCAGCTAGGTGCATAAACAAGCTTCAGCTAGTCCAGAATGAAGCAGCGAGAGTCCTCACTAGAACCAGAAGATATGAGCACATCACCCCTATCCTATCTTCACTGCATTGGCTCCCTGTGAAATTTAGCATTTATTTTAACAATTGACATTGTCTCAAAACAGCTTTACACAATCAAAAGAATTATTTAAGTTTGTATGGAATGTGAATGTGTATGAATCAAAATGTTCAGATAGTCCCTGGTGAGCAAGCCGAGGGCGACAGTGGCAAGGAAAAACTTCCTGAGATGGTAATAGGAAGAAACCTTGAGAGGAACCAGACTCGACAGGGAACCCATCCTCATCTGGGTGAAACAGATAGCAGGAAATTATAATAGTTGATGTTAATTGATGTTAAAACGGAGTCCAGTAGTTATTCGAGACTCAGTTAGACTTGTAGAAAGTTCCAGTCCTGAACTATCAAATTGTCAAGTCCTCAGAGAAACAGCTGACAACACCAGTCGAGGCCAGAACCATCTTCTAAGTAGATAGAATCATCCCCAGACACCAGACGCATCCTAAAGAGACACACGGGGCATCCATGCGACGAGACCTTCAACCAGAAACCGAGCACCAGGATGGATCAGACAGGTCCAGAGGGGAGAGGGAGTCTGGATCACTGGCAGCTCAGGAACCACATGTGTAGCTCGACAGAGAGAGAGAGAGAAAGAGTGAAAGGGGGAGACAGGGGGAGAGAGGAAAGAGAAAGAGGGGGAGGAAGAGAAGAGGAGGAGAGATTGCAATTAGGTCATCCCCAGACACCAGACGCATCCCAAAGAGACACACGGGGCATCCATGCGACGAGACTTCCAACTTGTTTGGAGACGCTGTGCCCGCGCTGTGGATCAGTCGGTTGGGAATCATCACGGAGATACTACACGGTGTGGCTGGAGCTGGAGTTTGTCGTGTTCAAGGTAAGTTTACCTTTCTATTTTGGATGTGATTCTCGCTTTCATGACTCCCAATTAATGTTCATCTTAATCTCAGGATGTACAATTAGCAATATTTCAGTTTTTAATAGTGTGGAGATTCACAAAACAACGTTTTCGTGTAAAAACCTGAACCTACGGAGCCCCCCAGGGGTCCTGTGGTAAATAAATAAATAAAAAAAATAATAACGAACCGCGCGCGCGGATTAATACACCGAGATGTGTGTTTCTTACCCCCACACCTCGTGAAAACAGCGTGTTCAGACAAAGGCTCGCCAGTGAGATGCCATTTCTGAACAAACTGTGTTAAAGCATTAAATGGTAAAAGAGCAGTAGCAATAAACGTTTTTTTTTTCTGAAGTCGAACTTTATTAATGAGTTACGAGTAAAGAACTTGTACATATGTTCATACAGTATTGACAGCAGCTCTAATTTGTCTAAATCGCATTGCAGACAATAAAAATAAGTCGAGTCATCCTGTGATCTTGCATGCTTAATCTTTCCACACATGATTCTTGCTTCTCACTTTTTCCTTAATCCCTCCCCGGCAGGAGGTCAATAGCGCAGTCCCACGGGCGGTGAGGGGGAAGTCGTGCAGCTGCCCTGATACTAAATACGTCTTTAAACTTCACGTACTCTGATGGCACTAGGGTAGAGACTAGGGCGCTAGGACTTTCTACTGTGGTAGTTTGGGCCATCAATGAGGATGGCATACAAAATTCCGCGCATCGGGGAGACCATGAAAGGATGCGAGCACCTGCCCAATCAAAATTTGGGTTATGAGAGCTAAGCCAGGGGAGGCCGAGCACGACGGACTGTCTCACCTGGGATATTACATAAAATTCTAACTCCTCAGTGTGATTAGGGAAAGTTAATCGTAGGGGCACGGAGATCATGTTAACAGGCGATTGACCTAATGGGTTGCCATCGAGAGCGTTAATCACGATCGGGGTTGGAAGCTTCGACACTGGAGCGTGCAGCGAGGAAAGTAGAGAGAATGAAATGAAATTCCCAGCCGATCCCGAATCTATTAGGGGGGAGACAGAAATCACATGATTGTTATACGACAATGTAGCATTCACACAAAATGACCGGTTGGTTCGTGGAGGTGTATGTGTTTTCTCGGTTAGTGGGGGTGTGTCCGTGTTTATTGTTCGGGGATAGGTGTTTGTGCGTGCGGTTCGTGGAAGTGTGGTTGTGTTTCTGGTTCTTGGACGTGTGTTCGTGTGTGCGGTTCGTGGGGGTGTGTCCGTGTTTACTTTTAATAGTGGGCATTCTCGGATGAGATGCCCCCCCCCCCCCGCAGTACAGGCACAGTCCGGCCGTGAGTCGGCGTCGTCTCTCCTGGGCCGATAACCGGGATGTGCCTACGTCCATAGGCTCTGTCGTCGGGGTTTCGCGTGGTTCCGGTGAGCTTCTACTGAGGCGGGGGCGGTGGTGCGGCTCGACTCTGCTTCCTGCCGCCCGGGCGGGGGCCTGCCATTTCTGACCGCGGAGGTGTTGGTCCAACTTAATGGCGAGTTGGATAGTTTCATCTAAGTCCATCTCGGCATCTCGGCATGCCAACTCCAGCTGGATGTCCGGCTGGAGACCGTCCCGGAAGCGGGCGAGGAGGCTTTTTTCACACCACTCACTCTCCGCGGCCAGGATTTTAAATCTCACCGAATAATCTGCGACGGTGGTTGGCCCCTGCTTGAGCCTCAGCAGTTGTTGTTCTCCTGTCCGGCCCTGGTTTGGGTGGTCGAAGACGGCGCGGAACGCGCGGAGGAAGCAGATGAAGTCACTCATATCCCGACCCCCCGCACTCCACATAGCGGTGGCCCAGTCCATCGCTGCACCTGTGAGCTGTTGCGTGACAAAACTGATCTTTTGTCTCTCATCGAGACCGGGATACTCGGCCAGGTACAGCTCACAGGCCAAGAGGAATTTTCTGCAACCCTCTGGGTCACCCTCATACCTTTCCGGGGGGGCGGCTCGTGGTGGAGATCGTGACGCGCGTCTCGGCGCCGCAGGTGGGGGTGACTGTCTAGCCGCGATGTCACGGACACTGTGGGCCCGTGACATTGCCCTGGCTAGGCTGTCCATCTGTCCCTGCTGCCGTCTGATGCAGGAAATAAGGTTGGTTTATTTAAAGTCCCGTTTTTGACTTGAACAACTTATAATCTCTCTTCAAACATAAATTTTAACTTGAATGTCGCCTCTCCAGGGGCGGTCTGCAGGCGGAAACTCAAAAGAACACAAAGTAAAACGCACAGTGTAGATACTTGTAAGTACTGTGACTGGACTCGAACCGGGATCTGTCCGAACGCGTGAAGCGTCTCGCTTCCGCTGCCTCGCCTGCAGATACCGCCTTAAACCTGAGAGGAAAAGAGAGTAAACACATATGGTTAACGGTAGGGGTGTGCACAACGGTGACCAGACATTGTGGTATGGGTTCGGCTGGGTTAAATAGTGAGACACACAAGGTAGACACAGGTGATTTCTCTTTGGTGTTAATGAGAGACAATGACATACGTAGACACACTAGGGGGAGACAAAGCTACGGCTCAGTAATCCGGTGAACCTGATCTCCGGGGCTGGGGCAGATCGGATGTTACATGCTCAAATGTAAAGCAAACGCAATTATTAATTTATTGTGTATATTTAACTTCATTCAGCCATTTAAGTTATATGAAGAATAGCGTTCCTAAACCACTATTATTTTAATCTTAAATAAAGTTGGCCTAATACAATATTGTTTCCAATGCTGAAGCAAACATGATTTTGTTTTAGTCTATTCGCTGAATACAACGTGACCCACATCACCTGTGGGTGATGACCCACGGAAACCGTTACTGTAATCCCCCTTCTGACCTGTCCTTGGTGTGAAGTTATCAAACCGGTTTCGCTGATGGGGTAATTCTGCTTCAAGCACTTTCCAATGCTGCTGCTAGGAAATTCCACCCCACAGCCCACAACAACAAGCAAATAAGAGACACAATTAACGAACTTCTTAGAAAGAAAAGATTGAGTTTTCCTCTTTTCTAAAAAAAATTAATTAATGAATACTCTTACTTTTGTAAAGATTTTGAGTGACCATTTGCCATATACAGTACTGCCTGCTTTATTATATATTTAATAAAACTTTATTGCAACTAAATTGTGTGTGCCTTATTGAATATTTAATAATGCTTCCGGAACATTGTTGTCCATACGTTTTACAGTATGTACAGTATATTGAAAACAGTGAAACATAAAACACAAACCGAAAGGACAAATTAAGGAATGTACGTGTGACGGTTAACCCCTATAGGGCGCCTAACGCCCGTTTTTGGTTTTGGTTTGTAGTTTGTTTGTGTTGGTTAGTTTACTTCATTTCCCAGTATGCACCTCGGTCAGGTGACGTAAGAAGCTCACCTGAACCGAGGGAAGACTAATTACATTGATTTATGTTTCATTATAAATAGCCGTGATTACCATCTCCAACGAGCTGGCGGACTGGCTAGAGGACAGCGAGGAGGACATGTACCACAGCTGGGAGTACAGCTTGCTGGTGGAGCAGGAGAGTTTGCTGGAGGACAGCGAGGAACACGGCGAAGCAGAGTTCGGGCAAAGCGGGGAGAACTGCAGGTACGCCGAGGAGGCGGAAAAGCAGGAGGAGAAAGCGGCCGAGGGAGAGACGGAGTTCTACAGGCAGTGGGCAGGGCGCAATGAGGAGTGCATTCGCGACCTGCGCGAGCAGGTACTGCAGCTCCAACTGCAGTTCGTCCAGGTTCGGGAGAACCAGCCTGTAGTCCCGGAAGCGATCGCACTCCCGGATCTGGACGATGCACTCCTCCCCCGGTCACTGCCTGAACCCATCGCGGAGGAAGACGCACAGGGGCGATGCGGCGCGGACAGCGCGTTTCCCCCGCCCCCGCCGCCGGAGCTAAGCACGGAGGATTGTGCGCCGCTGCAACACGGCAACGCGGGGGGTTTCTACTGGCAGTGGGCAGAGCTCAACCGGGAGTGCATTCGGGACCTGCGCGAGCAGGTGCTGCAGCTCCAACTGCAGCTCATCCAGGTTCGGGAGAACCAGGCCGTGATCCCAGAAGCGATTCCTCTCCTGGATCTGGACGATGCACTCCCACCCCTGCCACTGCCTCAACCCCTCGCGGAGGAAGAGGTGCACGAGCAATGGAGCATGGACGACGATGAGCCAACGACGCCGCGGTTGAGCTCCGTGCACGCTCTAACGGCGCTGGTGAGCGCCGTGCACGCTCCAACGCCACTTCCTGGCTTTGAGGACAGCGAGCTAGCGTGTCAGCAGCAGCTGACCGACGCTCCCGTTCTGCCGCCGCCTCCCGGCTTCAAGGACAGCGAACCAGCGTGTCAGCAGCAGCTGACCGACGCTCCCGTTCTGCCGCCGCCTCCCGGCTTCGAGGACAGTGAACCAGCGTGTCAGCAGCAGCTGACCGACGCTCCTGTTCTACCGCCGCCTCCCGGCTTTGAGGACGAGGTTGCGCCGCCGTCGAGCGCCGTGCACGCTCCAGAGCCGTCGTCGAGCGCACTGCACGCGCCAGAGCCGTCGTCGAGCGCCGTGCACGCTCCAGAGCCGTCGTCGAGCGCCGTGCACGCTCCAGGGCCGTCGTCGAGCGCATTGCACGAGCAAGAGCTATCGTCGAGCGCACTGCACGCTCCAACGCCGTCGTCGAGCACACTGCACGCTCCAGAGCCGTCGTCGAGCGCATTGCACGCTCCAGAGCCGTCGTCGAGCGCACTGCACGCTCCAACGCCGCTGTCGAGCGCACTGCACGCTCCAACGCCGCTGTCGAGCGCACAGCACGCTCCAACGCCGCTGTCGAGCGCACAGCACGCTCCAACGCCGCTGTCGAGCGCCGAGTGCGCTCCAACGCCGCTGTCGAGCGCCGAGTGCGCTCCAATGCCGCTGTCGGGCGCCGAGTGCGCTCCAACGCCGCTGTCGGGCGCCGAGTGCGCTCCAACGCCGCTGTCGGGCGCCGAGTGCGCTCCAACGCCGCTGTCGAGTGCCGAGTGCGCTCCAACGCCTTCGTCGAGCGCAGTGACCGCTCCAACGCCTTCGTCGAGCGCAGTGACCGCTTCAACGCCTTCGTCGAGCGCTTCTCCAGCTCTGCAGCCGCCGAGCGCTTCTCCAGCTCTGCAGCCGCCGAGCGCTTCTCCAGCTCTGCAGCCGCCGAGCGCTTCTCCAGCCCCGTCACCCAGCCTCCTGGTCAGGAGGCCGAAGGTAGTACTGTGGGGTGGGAGCCCGGGGCCTCCGGTGATGCTCCGGAGGAGCATTTCTTTGGGGGGGAGTACTGTGACGGTTATCCCCTAGAGGGCGCCTAACGCCTAAGTAATCTGTCAAACCTAATATTTTAGCATTCAATTCAATTCAATTCAATTCAATTCAGTTTTATTTGTATAGCGCTTTTAACAATTGACATTGTCTAAAAACAGCTTTACACAATCAAAAGAATTATTTATGTTTGTATGGAATGTGAATGTGTATGAATCAGAATGTTCAGATAGTCCCTGGTGAGCAAGCCCGAGGGCGACAGTGGCAAGGAAAAACTCCCTGAGACGGTAATAGGAAGAAACCTTGAGAGGAACCAGACTCGACAGGGAACCCATCCTCATCTGGGTGAAACAGATAGCAGGAAATTATCTGCATTTATACAGTGTTAAGTGTTAGGTTCAGCTATAATAGTTGATGTTAATTGATGTTATAATACTTGATGTAAAATGGAGTCCAGTAGTTATTCGAGACTCAGATAGACTTGTAGAAAGTTCCAGTCCTGAACTATCGAATTGTCAAGTCCTCAGAGAAACAGCTGACCACACCAGTCGAGGCCAGAACCATCTTCTAAGTATAGAGAATCATCCCCAGACACCAGACGCATCCTAAAGAGACACACGGTGCATCCATGCGATGAGACCTCCAACCAGAAACCGGGCACCAGGATGGATCAGACAGGTCCGGAGGGCAGAGGGAGTCTGGATCACTGGCAGCTCAGGAACCACATGTGTAGCTCGACAGAGAGAGAGAAAGAGTGAAAGGGGGAGACAGGGGGAGAGAGAAAAGAGAAAGAGGGGGAGGAAGAGAAGAGGAGGAGAGAATGCAATTAGGTATGGTCACAGTCACAATGTCTAATGTGAATGTATATTTACTGTAGAGTGCAAGCAGGGACTCCGGCAGGACTAATTATGACAGCATAACTAAAAGGGAAAGCCAGAAGGAAACGCAAACATGAGGGCTCCCTGAGATGTAAAGCAAACAATCACCTCACCGTCAAACAATCACCTCACCATCAAGCATTGACGTAATGTAAATAAACCATTTACTGTACTCTAACTTAAAATTTTTAAGTTCATGTAAACTAATTTCTGAAGGTTGAAACAAACCAAATATTTAAAGTTGTTCTAAATCTAAATAAATGAGTTGGCTATATTACTTAATGTAAATATTCTACTAAATCTAACCTGAAATTATAAACTTGATATAAACCACTTTTGAATGGTTGCGCAAATTACCTTTTTTTAAGTTACATCAAATAAAGATTTAAGGCATTCATACAGATGTCGCCATTAAAAACCTGCGTTTCGAGAAAAGGGATCCCGTGACTTGCCGCGGCTTTGCGCGGCTGCGTGCGGGAAGCTGTGAACATGCCCTTCATTACCTGTAGGGGGCAGTCGTGTTTCAGTCTGAAGTATTGTGTGTCTACTGAAGCCGAAAATGTGTGCAAATTAAACTGCGCATGCGTGTTTGGAGTCGCTGTGTATCAGTCGGTTGGGAATCATCACGGAGGTTACAACATGGTGTGGCTGCAGCTGGAGTTTGTCGTGTTCGAGGTAAGTTTAGCTTTCTTTTTTGGATGTGATTCTCGCTTTCATGACTCCCAATTAATGTTCATCTTAATCTCAGGACGTACAATTAGCAATTTCAGTTTTTAATAGTGTGGAGATTCACAAAACACCATTTTCGTGTAAAAACCTGAACCTACGGAGCCCCCATGGGTCCTGTGGTAAAAAAATAAATAAATAAAATAATAACGAACCGAGCGCGCGGATTAATACCCCGAGATGTGTGTTTCTTACCCCCACCCCGAGTGAAAACGGCGTGTTCAGACAAAGCCTCGCCAGTTAGATGCCATTTCTGAACAAACTGAGTCGTGTGTGTTAAAGCATTAAATGGTAAAAGAGCACTAGCAATAAACGTTTTTTTTTTCTGAAGCCGAACTTTATTAATGAGTTACGAGTAAAGAACCTGTACATATGTTCATACAGTATTGACAGCAGCTCTAATTTACTGCGGTAAAGCCAGCCGCGGTTCAGAAAAACACGGTCAAGCCAGCCGCGATTGATTTTAGTGCGCGCGCATATTACAGCGATTACGGTAGTTTCATGAACAACACAGAGAGAATGCCCCATATCTGAAAAATGCTGCAGTAAAATAGTTTCATATGTGGTGTGTATATAGTATGGGACGTCCTGAATAAGAACTGATCATTGTTTTTTTTCTGTTTCAGTCTGAAGTATTGTGTGTCTACTGAAGCCGAAATTGTGTGCACATTAAACTGCGCATGCGTGTTTGGAGTCGCTCTGCCCGCACTGTGTACAGTATCAGTCGGTTGGGAATCATCACGGAGGTTACAACACGGCGTGGCTGCAGCTGGAGTTTGTCGTGTTCGAGGTAAGTTTAGCTTTTACACTTATTAGAAATGGGGTCTTTATACCCCTTTGAAATGTAATAATGCCCCATATCTGAAAAATGCTGCAGTAAAATAGTTTCATATGTGGTGTGTATATAGTATGGGACGTCCTGAATAAGAACTGATCATTGTTTTTTTCAACTTTTTTTTTTATCATATAATGTGTGTACATTATATGGGATAAAAACTGACCATGGCATTTTATACTTACTAGAATTAATTTTTTCATAGGTCTCTGAAGTGAAATAAAGGCATTTTATTTAACTTTTTTTCCCCATTGTGAACATTTGTTTATTTGACCTCTCTTCCAAAGCAGACGTTAATCCTCATTATAGAAAACATTCATTGAAGAATAACTGCTACTTTTGAACAGTAAAACAAAATAAAAATCAATTCTGGTATTTAGAAAGACTAAATACATTATTTTGTCTGTTTTCTACGAATTCTGCTGTAACTTATCTACATAAAACAATTATTTGAATGGTGAATATTTAAGAAAAATATTGTAACAGACAACCGTCAAAGTCACCAATAAATAACACGGATATTAAAGCAGAAATGCAAATAAATAAGCAAGTAAAAATTGACGAGCATGTTGTATTATCTCTCAGTCCTGGGCGTCTAAATGAAAAGCGCTCTGAAAGCGCGTTGTCTGTGTCGGTCCTGAAACTACCGTAATCACTGGACTTCTCTCAGGATGGCGCCGCGGATGGCTGCCTCAGTGTGGAGCTCTCCATTAGTCTTACTGTTTTTGTTAGTTTGTCCTGTTTTTTGTTTCTCAAACGTAATAACTTATACCAGGGATGAACTGCTGAACGTTCAGCAGGACACATCACACAATTTTCAACCACTTTTTGATTTTTCAAACGTTTTACTGAACATTGTAACCGGCGGAGCAGCTGCGCTGTTTAAATGCTTTAAGAAGCGCAGGCGGGGGAAGAGAGCCGGTGCGCTCGTCAAGCTCCGACAGCGCGGCTTTAGAACTGCGCTGCCGAGTATACATCTGGCGAATCTCCGCTCTCTCCCCAACAAAATGGACGAACTTTTCCTGCTCTCCAGGAAAAATAAGGACTTTTCAAACTCTGCCGCGCTGTGTTTCACGGAAACCTGGCTGAATGAAGCCATCCCGGACAACGCGCTACACCTGCCGGGCTTCCAGCTGTTCAGAGCGGATCGCGACACAGAATCAACGGGGAAATCGCGAGGCGGCGGGACATGCTTTTACATCAACGAAAGTTGGTGTACAAATGTGACACCATTGAAGAAGATGTGCTGTCCTGATCTAGAGGCATATTTCATCAACTGCAAGCCTTTCTATTCGCCGCGCGAGTTCACCTCGTTCATTCTTGTGAGTGTGTACATCCCTCCACAAGCGTGTGTGAACGCAGCATTGCAACAGCTGGCTGCTCAGATCACAGACACGGAGCAACAACACCCGGACTCTCTTATAATTATACTTGGGGATTTTAACAAAGCAAACCTCAAACGTGAACTGCCTAAATACAAACAGCACATCACATGCCCCACCAGAGACAAAAATACTTTGGATCACTGCTACACCACAATAAAGGATGCATATCGCTCCGTCCCCAGAGCAGCTTTAGGACTTTCTGACCACTGCCTGGTTCATCTTCTCCCAACCTATAGGCAAAAACTTAAATCTGCTAAGCCTGTAGTAAGGACAGTAAAGAGATGGACCAGTGAAGCAGAACAGGAATTACAGGCCTGTTTTGACTGCACTGATTGGAGTGTTTTTGAAGCTGCTGCCACCAGTCTGGACGAGCTCACAGATTCTGTAACATCCTACATCAGTTTCTGTGAGGACATGTGCATCCCTACCAGGACACTTTTAACATATAACAATGACAAACCATGGTTTACAGCAAAGCTCAGACAGCTTCGTCAGGCCAAAGAGGATGCCTACAGGAGTGGGGACAGGATCTTGTACAACCAGGCCAGGAACACACTAACAAGGGCGATCAGAGCAGCTAAGAGGAGCTACTCTAAAAAACTGGAAAACCAGTTTTCGGCAAACGACCCTGCTTCAGTGTGGAAAGGCCTGAAAACCATCACTAACTACAAGACGCCATCCCCCAACTCTGTAGGGAATCAACAACTGGTTGATGACCTGAATGAGTTCTATTGTAGATTTGAAACTCCCAGTCTCACACCACACTCCTGTCCTAACACTCTTTCTACACCACCATTATCACCTCTGACAACCACCCTCTCTTCCCCCCCTGCACTCCAGGTCTGTGAAAAGGATGTTCGCCAGATCTTTCTGAAACAAAAGAGAAGGAAAGCTCCAGGCCCAGACGGCGTGACACCAGCCTGTCTGAAATCCTGTGCTGACCAGCTGGCGCCCATTTTCACACAGATCTTCAACAGATCACTGGAACAATGTGAAGTGCCTTTGTGCTTTAAACGTTCCACAATCATCCCCATTCCAAAAAAAACTAAAATCACAGGACTTAATGACTACAGACCAGTTGCCCTAACATCTGTGGTCATGAAGTCATTTGAAAGACTGGTGTTGGCCTATCTGAGGGACATCACAGGACCCTTACTGGACCCCCTGCAGTTTGCTTATAGAGCAAACAGGTCTGTTGATGATGCAGTTAATATGGGACTGCACTTCATCCTTCAACATCTGGACAAACCAGGGGCTTATGCAAGGGTCTTGATTATAGACTTTTCATCAGCTTTTAATACGATCATCCCAGCACTGCTTCAGACCAAATTAAACCAGCTCTCTGTTCCTAGCTCTATCTGTCACTGGATCACCAGCTTTCTGACAGACAGGCAGCAGCTAGTGAAACTGGGAAAATTCATATCCAACAGTCACACCACCAATACTGGAGCCCCTCAGGGTTGCGTTCTCTCCCCACTGCTCTTCTCCATCTACACCAACGACTGCACCTCCACAGACCCCACTGTCAAGCTCCTGAAATTTGCAGATGACACTACAATCATCGGCCTCATCCAGGACGGTGACGAGTCTGCATACAGAAGGGAGGTCAAGCAGTTGGCTGTCTGGTGCAGTCACAACAACCTGGAGCTAAACACGCTCAAAACAGTGGAGATGATCGTGGACTTCAGGAGAAACCCACCTGCACTTCCCCCACTCACCATCATGAACAGCACTGTGACGGCAGTGGAGTCATTCCGGTTCCTGGGCACGACCATCTCTCAGGACCTGAAGTGGGACATTCACATTGACTCCATTGTTAAAAAGGCCCACCAGAGGTTGTATTTCCTTCGCCAGCTGAAGAAATTCAACCTGCCACAGGAGCTGCTCACACAGTTCTACTCAGCCGTCATTGAATCCGTCCTGTGCACTTCAATAACTGTCTGGTTTGGCTCAGCTACGAAAGCAGACATCAGAAGACTACAAAGGACGGTTCGGACTGCTGAAAGAATTATTGGCACTCCCCTGCCCACGCTGCAAGAACTGTATATATCCAGAGTGAAGAAAAGGGCACGGAATATCACTTTGGACCCCTCACACCCAAGCCACCTTCTTTTTGAACTTTTGCCATCGGGTCGACGCTACAGAGCACCGAACATCAGGACAGTCAGGCATAAGAACAGTTTTTTCCCCCAGGCAATCTACCTCCTTAACAGATAAACATCATTCAAACGGTCAATAAATATATGTGCAATATTGTGTACAACACCACTGTGCAATATACTGTATAATACCACAGACTTCAGATATTGATGTAACTTATTTAAAAGTATCTCACATCGTACTCCATTTGGTGTCAACCATTTAAAAAAAAATTCTTTTTTTTTTTTTTTTTTTTTTTGCGTCATGCTGTTTTTTGTCTTGTCATTTTGTATTTTTTGTTCTGGAAGCTCCGTCACTAAAACAAATTCCTTGTACGTGCAAGCGTACTTGGCAATAAAACTCTTTCTGATTCTGATTCTTTCTGATTCTGTAATATGTGCGCACACTAAAATCAATCGCGGCTGGCTTGACCGTGTTTTTCTGAACCGCGGCTGGCTTTACCGCAGTTCTAATTTGTCTAAATCGCATTGCAGACAATAAAAATAAGTCGAGTCATCCTGTGACCCTACATGCTTAATCTTTGCACACATTATTCTTGCTTCTCACTTTTTCCTTAATCCCTCACTGTTCTATCTTGTATTTTCTAACGGTGTCAGAAACTTTGTGTTAGTAGCACTGCTTGACATGCTTGATGCCTTCCTCTTTTGTAATTTGCTTTGGATAAAGGCCTAAATGTAGTTGTACGAATAAAAGATTATGTAATGATACAATGTAAATATTTTCACAGAAACAAAGCGTAAAGATGAGACGTGAATCTGAAGAGGATCTCTTTGATGATTGCCTGGTAAAGCATTGTTTTCTTATTAATTATACAATTTATTAATACCTTGAATATAGTGTTTGTTGTATTGGACAGAAGCATATAAATGCAAATGAATATATAAATATGAGTAATTATTGAACGAATTTTCATGTTTGGACTAACCCTTTAAATACAAACTCAGCATTCATCATAGGATTTCCTGACACTGTAAAGCCATCTCATGCCATGTTTTACTGATGCAAGATAAAGCAATTTAACCCAAGTTTAACAATATGAAGTATATGAAGTGATGGTCATTTTTTTATTATCATTTATTTTTATTATTATTTTTTTCTCAATGAAGTCAGCACAGGTTGAAGCAATTCAGATTTTTTTTGCTTCTCAAAATAAATGATTTATTTTCTTGTAAATTTTATGCAGGGGGACAGACGAAGTGACACCTTCTTAAAATCCTTGTCGTCCGTGCTGTTGAAGGGGAAGAACCGGTTGGTGTATCCATAATCCTTGAAGGAGAGGCTATTTTCAGAAAGTTCTTCTAGAACTTGATGGGATTAAGCTATCACCAAAAGTGCAAGCTTTAAAGATGAAGTTATCATCTTAAAACATTTGATTTGGCTTGACTACAAGTGTTTACATGTTGTGTTTACATGTTCAGCTTAAAATGTTTTCATGCATTAAGGTTTCAATGGCATACTTTTAAGTGCACTAGTCCAGAGTGCTGATTTGAAAGTTGCAACTTCACTGCTTCAGAGGGCTATTACGTTTTAACGTTTATTCTACAGTTTGTTTAAAGTATTTTCTGCTGCATTTTATTTCTAAATGAATGCTGTATTTTATTTATTTATTATTTTACACAATTTTGTTTAAAACAAGTATTTCAGGCCCTGGTGCCGTGCAGTTTTTTTCTATGGATGCAAAATTTAGCTGAATGCACTTTTATTAAAAAGACAACTTGGATCTAGACTGTGAATGTCACAAATATTTGGTAATGTTGGTGAATAAACTGTTTAATTATATTTTAGTTGTGTGATTTATGAAAGATATAGATGAAATAATTACTTAAGTTTCTTTCCAAAACATAAATTAGCAATGTTTACATTATTATAGGGAGTAATATAAATTGATAAAACCAAGTAAGGGAAAATCTCACAAAACATGTGTGTGTATATATATATATATATATATATATATATATATAGTTAATTCAGGGCTATTTATGATGGAGACACCTTTTTACGTTTTAAATATGTAAAACCTCCGCTGCGTGTATTCATTCACAGGCTGCAGCGCGCGCACAGAGAAATAGGAGACTGTGGTGTATGAGTGGATTGTAGAGAAGAGAGCTGTTCAGTTACTATAAAATATATATATAAACATAATATGATCTTTTTTAGTTATAATGTTTTTTTTTATTATTCATAAGAAAACCTTTCAGTTTTGTAAATATTCTAGTTATAGTGTGTTATGTTTTTCTTTAGGTTAAACGGTTTTGAGAATTAGACCATCCAGCTAAGATAAATATTATGTCGTTGATTGATAAAATCTGGATTAAGGATAATTTATTTTATTTAATTTGTATTTTTCACCTCCCCCCCCCTGAGGGATTGCCACCTTATTGTGGTCAGGGGGTTTGCGTGCCACAGTGACCTTAAGAGCTATACCAACAGGAGCTTAGTCTTTGGAGGTGGGGGATGCATGTTGAAATGCAGACTTTTTAACCCAAGACTATATAAGTTTTTACAGTACTTAGATAAGGGGGAATCAAAAACTGCCCCCAAAAATGTTTTACTGCAAGTTTGAAAAACCCACTCTCACATCACCTAACACACACACAAATTATTTGCAAACCGGTTTCGCTGACACTTTGAGTGTAA
Source organism: Channallabes apus (assembly GCA_030522415.1). Taxonomy (NCBI): domain Eukaryota; kingdom Metazoa; phylum Chordata; class Actinopteri; order Siluriformes; family Clariidae; genus Channallabes; species Channallabes apus. The sequence continues at coordinate 35,500,253 of CM060119.1, read as the reverse complement.
TTCATAAATTTACTGAACATATTCAAATAAACACACCATACGGCAAATAAATAATCTCAAAGCGTTTATTTTTTGGGTCATAAATGCAGTGTTCATTTACATTCCTGTGTGTCCATGTTACGTCAGAGGACATGCGCCGATGTTTATCACACATTCCAATAAGAGAGATTACGCACTCCCAAAGGTTTTTTGCGCCGTATTTCGATTTTTAAAAAAGTTGCTCATTTTCACCACGAACACGGATGAGTCTTCGGGTTTCCTCAGCCGTCCATATACAGAATATAAATTACAAAACTGTGGTCACGTTGCAATAAGTAAGAATAGTGTAAGCAAAACAATAGTGTATGGCCGTAAGCAAAACAAACAATGCGTTATCAAATGCTCGGCAAAATGCCGTGCTACTGAACTTTCATATTTGTTTGTAGCATGCAGTAAAGTGTATGTGACATAAAAATATATATTTGTAATATTGTGCAATATGTGCTATCCGCTAGCAAACTTTAGCGATTTTTTTTGCAAACGTTTCTTTACAACGTGTCATAGCCGATAACTGCCCCTTTGAAGCCTTTGAATGGTGTTAAAAATACTTGCAAAACAAGTATTGCAGCCATACATTGGAGGGAACTTCTGAGGTGGTCAGTGATTGATGGCACGGTCGGTCGGAGGGGGTTGTGATCACACCTATAGATCTTTTGTTCTAGGCTATCGGTCAAATATCTCTCCACTTGGAAGCAAAAACATGCAAGGGATTTCAGCATCTCGACGCACATACTAAGCTGTTTATAAAGTAGACACTGTTTGTTTTTTCATTTTTTCATTTTGTAATCTTTCCCGTGTTTACCGTGTACTGTACAATGTATATTCATTTTTTAATGAATTACTGTAAATAAACTACACATTCCGTTGATTTACCAGAAATGACTTTTCTGTTTTTTTGTGTGTGCTAAACTAAACTTCAGGGTCAAAGTAATAGCGATTTTATTTGAAAAGTATTATATATTTACAATGCTGATAAGTTCAAGCTTAGATTCATATATAAACTGCTTCAAAGTCTTTCCGTGACCGCTGAAATCCGACAGACGCAGGGCTCAAGGGAGGTGTGTCTGTGTGTGTGTGTGTGTGCGCGCGCGTGTGTATGTGTGTGTGTGCGGGTTAGTGTGCCTGTCCTATTTCAGCGGATTTTTCCGCTACCGCAGATCAGTTTATCAACTTGTAATATATACATTTTAGGAATATATTAACATGTGCAGACATTTAAGGGTGCGCTGCCCTCTCTTGCCCCTGCGTAGAGCCTACACACACACACACACACACACACACACATCTATCTATCTATCTATTATATAAATACACATTTGGAATCTACATCTACATTTTCTGTTACAAGTATAGAATTAGGTTCAGCTGAGACTCATGATCAATGGTGTTAGGGTACTTATGTAGTGATAATTAGTTTCACCCAGATCATTAAAACTAACAATGGACTATGACACTCTTGAGAGGGGATATGAAGGTGTTATTCATTTATTTATTCTCTACAAGGGTGCGAACAACAGTACAGACCAAACTATAACTCTCTCTTACTACTATAAAAATTCTAGATATAAACAAACAAAATACAGCTTTTTTTCCTCAGAGGTAAACGGAAAAGTGAAGTTGTTCAGCTGTTTACTGTCACTGCAGCTTCTTCAAAGCCTTCCCACTCCGTGACCACTGAAATCCGACACGACACCACGTTAGGCTGCGTCTTGACTCATTTGTATACCGACGGTGATTGGATGTTTCCCGAGGGCTCAGGGGAGTGTCTGTGTCTGTGTGTGTGTGTGTGTCTATGTGTGTGTGTCTGTGTGTGTGTGTGTCTATGTGTGTCTATGTGTGTGCGTGCGCGCGGGTAACTTGTTCTACTGTTATAAAAACTCTAAATATAAACAAACAAAATACAGCTTTTTTTTCAGAGGTAAACGGAAAAGTGAAGATGTTCCGTGTCACTATGCAGATGTTACACTCAGTGGAGTTACCGAAATCATTGGTTTAGTCCTCATTGAGCTTTTGTTCCTCTTATGTGAGCATAAACAGTGAAACATTCCACAGGTTTATAATACACCGCGGCCAAGTGAACCACGTTCCCGTCGAACGAAACGAGGCATAGTCGTGGTGTTTGCTTCGGTTATGACACACCATAGTTTATTACCTGCTGTGGTAGATCTGAATATTTATTCAAACACAATAATAAAGCTTTATATCCTCAGGAGGGCTCAGTACATTGTTTTAGCGATAGTTTCACGGAAGCGAGTTCAGAACTAATCTAACCAAACCAAAAAAAAAAAACATCCGAAGCTTCAAATAGAATGAACGAACTAATGAAATTGATATATATGTAATTGATATACTGTATATACAGACGTGTGTGTGTCATTTTAATTCAAATGAACATTTTAATGCTTTCTGATACACTTATCAACTTATCCACATAAACTTATCAACACATACTCTCCGTGCACGCACATACAATCTCTAAAAAAGTAAAATTAATAACATACATATACAAATAAACAAAAATATAAACGTCTATGTATATTGAAGTTTACGGTGAACGCAGAGTCGGCTAAGCACATGTGATGACGCGCGCGCCCTCACCTCTTGTTACGACTGCCTATTTGGCCAAAAAATAATTGAACGATATGCCTGGTCCTGGAAAGAGACAATAAATATATATATTTTTTTATACATTTATTGCATTGTTTGTTGTTTACAGTCAAGCCATGATGTATATATTACATCAACATACAATAAAATGTAAACATGAGATCTAAACTAAAAACTGTGCTCCCTGTGCTGGTGCTGGCAATATCATCTCTTTGTTCTGCTGTCTCCGGCTCCCTCCCTGGTCCTGAACCGTACCATACATACCAGATCAAGAACTTGAAGATGAAGATTATATCTCTGGTCTTCTCTCTGACGGGTTCCTCCCTAGTTTCTGATGATCTCAATTAGTTTGTAGTGTTGCTTGTCCAAGGAAACCAGTAATCTTGCTTGAAGTGGAGCAGATATAATTCTCAGAAACTCATTACTGATCTTTAAAAAAAAAAAAAAAAAGGTAAAAAAAAAAATTGGACTGGCTCAAGTTCTTATGTTAGCAAATCTTAATTACAGTGTGAATAAAGTATAGAAAGCAGTACACTACAAACAGCACTCACTCCAAATTAGCTTGTTCTATGTTTACGTCACTTTCCTATTAATTTTTACATCGTTAACCAACGGTACTTAAATATAATTATTTTCTTCGGCGCCGCTGACTTACTGTATAAACTCCGGTGTTTTTGAAAATCACCACGTTAGTTAGCTAATGCTAATGCAGGTAATATAGGTGGTTTTAGCTACAGTAGCAAACACGGACACAAAACTCAATCTACAAAGTAGTTGTTCCTGACATAAATCATGAATTTGCTCATAGAAGAGATACATTTAACATAGAAATGACATGAGTTTGCTTTCTTACCTGGTTTAAAGGAGTTTTCTTTGAGAATCTCCACCCGCATGTGATTCAGTCCGTGAAAATGCTGCTTCATGAGGTCATGAGACACGGTTTGAAGCAGAAATGTCCTTTGTGAATGGATTAGATTTAAGTTTAATCAGGGGCTTTAACTAACAGTAACTGAAATACAGGTTCTGATATCCTTCCTTACTTGTTTCAACGTCATGCTCCGGTTTGAGGCGGAAATAAAATTATACCGGCAAAACTATGGTCTAAAGACTGCGCATACGCAAATCACACTCAACCTAATAAGAGTACCTTGATCAAAATGAAATATTTCACTTTGGTTTCCTGCTGTAAACAGCATTATACTAAAAAAAAAAAAAAAAAAAAAGATTCACCCATAAGCATAAATTAGACACTTCAGTTAAAAAGAGCAAATTATTATTTTTTACTAATGGAATGAGAAAAAAAAACACATTAAACTAGGTCTACTTTTTTCAGTGGATCCCTCAATAATTTCTGTCTCCTTTGCCTGTGTTTGATAATAATGTAATAAAACACGCGCAGTCTTAAAGGCGACATCTGTAGGTATGGTCACAATCACAATGTATAATGTGAATGTATATTTATTGTAGAGTGCAAGCAGGGACTCCGGCAGGACTAACTATGACAGCATAACTAAAAGGTAGAGCCAGAAGGAAACACAAACATGAGGTCTCCCTGAGATGTAAAGCAAACAATCACCTCACCGTCAACAAACCTGAGTGATCAAATGAGATTGAGGAAGACAGCATCTAAACATACCAGTTCACCATAATACTCTACGTCCATGAGTCCCTCAGATCTGCTCCTTTACCTATGGCAAATCTATTTATAAAAATGCTTGGCTAAATAAACAGATTTTTAGCCTAGACTTAAACACTGAGACTGTGTCTGAGTTCCGAACACTATTTGGAAGACTATTCCATAATTTTGGAGCTTTGTAAGAAAAAGCTCTGCCCCCAGCTGTAGTTTTCATAATACGCGGTACAGACAAATAATTGATGCTGAAAGCCCAGTTTTTCAAAAAGTGAGGAATTTTGTGATGTAAATCAGTTTGATGATCTTGATTTCGATACAGCAAAGGATCAGCCAGAAAATACAGAACATAAACTTGCTGCAGCGTTATTAAAGCTTGAAAATATTTTTCATGTGCCAAGTGCTGCAGTTGATGAGTTTTTGGAGGAACTTCAGTATTTGTTGAGCACGGCATCTTTGTGTAGTACAACAAAGGTGATACATGACACGCTGAATAGTTATAACCTTCAAGTTGACAAGTCAGTCATCAAAGAACTTGCATCAGTTCTGGTTATTGCTAATCCTGTGTATAAATCAATCGCTAAAGACTGCCCTTTGGCAACCTCTTATAAGCGCAAGGAGTACTACAAAGACAATTTAAAAGTTGTGGAACCCATAGAATATATATTGGATCAAAAACATAAAAGAACACTGCAGTATGTTCCAGTATTGAAATTTTTGCAGCAACTCTTCACTGATGGTCACATTCTTAACAAAGTGTTAAATAGCCAACCTATGCCAGAGGGTAGAAGCGAAAAACTGATATACAAGTCTTATCGAGACGGTGTGTGTTTTAAGGAAAGCAGTTTTCTATCAGGTGGTCAACTTCGAGTGTTGCTGAACTTGTACGTTGATGATTTTGAGATCTGCAATCCGCTAGGCACATCTCGTAAAAGACACAAGATCTGTGCTGTTTACTGGAATCTCAGCAATTTGCCACCAGCTTGCCATTCCCCATTGTCTTCCATATATCTAGCTTTACTCTGTAGATCTGAAGATGTCAGGATTTATGGATATGAAAAGGTTTTAGAGCCCTTGTTGCAGGATCTTGTCACTTTGGAAAGTCAAGGTATTTTTATTGCGCAGATTGGAGATTTTGTTAAGGGCACAATACAGTGTGTCATTGCAGACAATTTGGGAGCGCACGGAATTGCTGGATTTATTCAGAGTTTTTCAGGGGAATACGTTTGCCGGTTTTGTGTGGCTCAAAAGTCTGAAATTCAGGAAAAAGAGGTGAGCTCAGGTGCATTCACTCTTAGATGTAAATATAGTCATGAAATTCATGTCCGATCAGCACAAGACAATGCGAAACCTTGTTACGGTGTTAAAAGGCAATGTGTTTTCTCTTCACATCACATTTCAATGTTTGTACTGGGTACCCTCCAGATGTTCCACATGACATTTTAGAAGGCATATTACTGTACCAGTTGAGTTAGCACACTGTCTAAATCTGTTGATTTCAAAAACATATTTCACACTCGACAATCTCAACGAGTTCATTCAGAAATTTCCTTTCAAATGGGCAGACAAGCGTAACCGTCCTCATGCTATTCCCAAGACATTCAGACTGAAAAAAGTACAGTATTGGTGGGAATGCTCATGAAAATTGGAGTCTTTTGCAATTCCTTCCATTTTTTGTTGGACCATTGGTGCCTTCACATGACCCAGCCTGGCAGGTCATTTTGGACCTTAAAGATATCATTGAACTTGTTGTTGCACCAGTGCATACAACACAGTCTATTGCTTTCCTTGAAGAAAAGATCTGTGAACACAGATGTAGGTTACAAGAGGTGATTCCAGGTCTCAAACTGTTGCCCAAACATCATTTTTTGGAACATTATCCACATATGATGAAATGTTTTGGTCCACTAGTTGGGATGTGGACAATGAGGTTTGAGGCAAAGCACAGTTTTTTTAAGCAGGTTGTTCGTCACACACGCTGCTTTAAAAGCATACTCTTGTCTCTGGCAGTGAAGCATCAGTCCATGATGGCATATCACCTGGAGTCAACCATAATTGATCGCTCTAGTTTGACTGTCTCTACTGTCTCAACTGTCTCTGTTGACATTATTCAATTCAGTTTTATTTGTATAGCGCTTTTAACAATTGACATTGTCTCAAAACAGCTTTACACAATCAAAAGAATTATTTAAGTTTGTATGGAATGTGAATGTGTATGAATCAAAATGTTCAGATAGTCCCTGTTGAGCAAGCCCGAGGGCGACAGTGGCAAGGAAAAACTCCCTGAGATGGTAATAGGAAGAAACCTTGAGAGGAACCAGACTCGACAGGGAACCCATCCTCATCTGGGTGAAACAGATAGCAGGAAATGATCTGCATTTATACAGTGTTAAGTGTTAGGTTCAGCTATAATAGTTGATGTTAATTGATGTTATAATAGTTGATGTAAAATGGAGTCCAGTAGTTATTCGAGACTCAGATAGACTTGTAGAAAGTTCCAGTCCTGAACTATCGAATTGTCAAGTCCTCAGAGAAACAGCTGACAACACCAGTCGAGGCCAGAACCGTCTTCTAAGTAGATAGAATCATCACCAGACACCAGACGCATCCTAAAGAGACACACGGGGCATCCATGCGACGAGACCTCCAACCAGAAACGGGGCACCAGGATGGATCAGACAGGTCCAGAGGGCAGAGGGAGTCTGGATCACTGGCAGCTCAGGAACCACATGTGTAGCTCGACAGAGAGAGAGAGAGAAAGAGTGAAAGGGGGAGACAGGGGGAGAGAGGAAAGAGAAAGAGGGGGAGGAAGAGAAGAGGAGGATAGATTGCAATTAGGTATGGTCACAGTCACAATGTCTAATGTGAATGTATATTTACTGTAGAGTGCAAGCAGGGACTCCGGCAGGACTAACTATGACAGCATAACTAAAAGGGAGAGCCAGAAGGAAACACAAACATGAGGGCTCCCTGAGATGTAAAGCAAACAATCACCTCACCGTCAACAAACCTGAGTGATCAAATAAGACTGAGGAAGACAGCATCTAAACATACCAGTTCACCATAATGCTCTACGTCCATGAGTCCCCCAGATCTGCTCCTTTACCTTATGGCAAATCTATTTATAAAAATGCTTGGCTAAATAAATAGGTTTTGAGCCTAGACTTAAACACTGAGACTGTGTCTGAGTCCCGAACACTGTTTGGAAGACTATTCCATAATTTTGGGGCTTTGTAAGAAAAAGCTCTGCCCCCAGCTGTAGTTTTCATAATACGCGGTACTGATAAGCAGCCTGCATCCTTTGACCGAAGTAGGCGTGGCGGATCGTAAGACACTAGCAGTTCGCTCAGATACTGCGGCGCGAGACCATTTAATGCCTTATATGTCAATAGTAGTATTTTAAAATCAATGCGAAATTTCACAGGGAGTCAATGCAGTGAAGATAGGATAGGGGTGATGTGCTCATATCTTCTGGTTCTAGTGAGGACTCTCGCTGCTGCATTCTGGACTAGCTGAAGCTTGTTTATGCACCTAACTGAACAGCCAGACAGTAAGGCATTACAATAGTCCAACCTAGAAGTGATAAAAGCATGAACTAGTTTTTCTGCATCGTTTAGCGACAATATATTTCTTATTTTGGCAATATTTCTGAGGTGAAAGAATGCTATCCTGGTGATATTATCTACATGAGCTTCAAATGAAAGCCTGGAATCTATAATCACGCCTATAATCACGGTCTTTTACTGTTCCACTTGACGGAACAGAAAGGCCATCTAAAGTTACGGTGTGATCTAAGATTTTACTTCTAGCTGTATGCGGTCCTATGACTAGAACTTCTGTCTTATCTGGATTAAGTAGAAGGAAGTTAATTAGCATCCAATTTCTTATGTCCTGCATACATTGCTCAACTTTAGTACATTATGCATCAGGAAGTACAGAAGGCACTAAGGCTGAAATATCCTGATATTACTCACATTCAGCTTACAAAGAATAAGCTGTTAATGGTGTTAGCTAGAGAGAAGGTATGATTGTTGTTCATGGTGCTGCTGGTGGTTTGCCAGAATTTGCAGAAGTTATTCAAATGGTTGTTGTGGAGAGGAGCTTGAACTTCATTGTTAAAGAGTTAGGTGCCTGGTATAGGGAACATTTTAGGGCATTTGAGCTGTGCCCCACATCACAAGTCTCCTTCATTGAACTTCGTTCCTTGGTAGACCACTACCCATTGGCAGATTACATCATTGGAGGCCGACACTTAAAATATTCATACATATACAAGGTTAGATCATGGGCATTCATGTTGTGTTCATGTGTTTCATGATTTCATACAATAATACACTAAATATGGTAACAAGAGGGTTGCATGAGGACTAATTTTGTTTTAAAGATGGCGGGGAAGGAGGCATGGTGGTGTAGTGGTTAGCACTGTCACCTTGCACCTCCGGGGTCCGGGTTTAATTCCCGGTCAGGCTCGATTCTCTCTGCCTCTGTGTGCATGAGTGTGCATGTTCTCCCTGTGATTGGTGGGTTTCCTCCCACAGTCCAAAATATGCAGGTTACGCTAATTGCCCATAGCGTGTGAATGAGTGAGTGTATGTGTGTGTGCCCTGCGATGAATTGGCGCCCTGTCCAGGGTGTACCCCGCCTCGTGCCCTAAACCTCCTGGGATAGGCTCCAGGTCCCCATGACCCTGAATAAAGGATAAAGTGGTGTAGATGAGTGAGAGAGAGAGAGAGGGGATTTTTTTTTCTGAGGGAAGGTATCCATTCCTGTGACACACACCTGTGCTAAATCACCCTCATGTTGCCATTTTCATATAAATGTTCACGTTTACATATGTTACTTAAATATATAATATTCCCCTTGTTTTGGATTGTTTGACACACTATCAGAAACAAGTGAAAATGTAATTTGTGTGGTTTTGGTTGATTTACACAAATAATTACCAATAATTGTAAAATCTATTTTAATTGTAGAATAATACTACGGCAAAATGATTCTGCTCTACTTCACTTCCTAGTAAAAAAATAAAAAATAATTTTAAGTAACAGCAGTACCAAATATCAATTTAATATTTTTTGTTTCCTTTAACAAATAGACTGAAGAATGGCACAGCATCTGAAGCTGAGAGTCATTATTGAAGATACAGATGTCGCCCTTAAAACCCTGCGTGTTTTCCCGCGGGATGCCGCAATTTAGCGCGCGGCGTGCCGCGTCTTGCCGGAGGCAACATTCGGGAATTTTAAATAAATGTGTTGCGCTTCACTGAATATCCGCCAGATGGCGCATGGAAGGACTTGTACCAAGTACAACAATGAATGTAAATACGCGGATGAACAGTGCTGAAGCGAACATGAATTTTATTTTGTTTTATAATAGATCTTTCATGATGAATGAGTGTATATGTGCTTCACATTATCAAACACAGGCAAAGGAGACAGAAATTATTGAGGGATCCACTGAAAAAAGTAAACCTAGTTTAATGTGTTTTTTTTTTCTCATTCCATTAGTAAAAAAAATAATTTGCTCTTTTTAACTGAAGTGTCTAATTTATGCTTATGGGTGAATATTTTTTTTTTTTTTTTTTTTAGTATAATGCTGTTTACAGCAGGAAACCAAAGTGAAATATTTCATTTTGATCAAGGTACTCTTATTAGGTTGAGTGTGATTTGCGCATGCGCAGTCTTTAGACCATAGTTTTGCCGGTATAATTTTATTTCCGCCTCAAACCGGAGCATGACGTTGAAACAAGTAAGGAAGGATATCAGAACCTGTATTTCAGTTACTGTTAGTTAAAGCCCCTGATTAAACTTAAATCAAATCCATTCACAAAGGACATTTCTGCTTCAAACCGTGTCTCATGACCTCATGACGCAGCATTTTCACGGACTGAATCAGATGCGGGTGGAGATTCTCAAAGAAAACTCCTTTAAACCAGGTAAGAAAGCAAACTCATGTCATTTCTATGTTAAATGTATCTCTTCTATGAGCAAATTCATGATTTATGTCAGGAACAACTACTTTGTAGATTGAGTTTTGTGTCCGTGTTTGCTACTGTAGCTAAAACCACCTATATTACCTGCATTAGCATTAGCTAACTAACGTGGTGATTTTCAAAAACACCGGAGTTTATACAGTAAGTCAGCGGCGCCGAAGAAAATAATTATATTTAAGTACCGTTGGTTAACGATGTAAAAATTAATAGGAAAGTGACGTAAACATAGAACAAGCTAATTTGGAGTGAGTGCTGTTTGTAGTGTACTGCTTTCTATACTTTATACACACTGTAATTAAGATTTGCTAACATAAGAACTTGAGCCAGTCCAATTTTTGTTTTTACCTTTTTTTTTTTTTTTTTTAAAGATCAGTAATGAGTTTCTGAGAATTATATCTGCTCCACTTCAAGCAAGATTACTGGTTTCCTTGGACAAGCAACACTACAAACTAATTGAGATCATCAGAAACTAGGGAGGAACCCGTCAGAGAGAAGACCAGAGATATAATCTTCATCTTCAAGTTCTTGATCTGGTATGTATGGTACGGTTCAGGACCAGGGAGGGAGCCGGAGACAGCAGAACAAAGAGATGATATTGCCAGCACCAGCACAGGGAGCACAGTTTTTAGTTTAGATCTCATGTTTACATTTTATTGTATGTTGATGGCTTGACTGTAAACAACAAACAATGCAATAAATGTATAAAAATATATATATATTTATTGTCTCTTTCCAGGACCAGGCATATCGTTCAATTATTTTTTGGCCAAATAGGCAGTCGTAACAAGAGGTGAGGGCGCGCGCGTCATCACATGTGCTTAGCCGACTCTGCGTTCACCGTAAACTTCAATATACATAGACGTTTATATTTTTGTTTATTTGTATATGTATGTTATTAATTTTACTTTTTTAGAGATTGTATGTGCGTGCACGGAGAGTATGTGTTGATAAGTTTATGTGGATAAGTTGATAAGTGTATCAGAAAGCATTAAAATGTTCATTTGAATTAAAATGACACACACACGTCTGTGTATACAGTATATCAATTACATATATATCAATTTCATTAGTTCGTTCATTCTATTTGAAGCTTCGGATGTTTTTTTTTTTTTTGGTTTGGTTAGATTAGTTCTGAACTCGCTTCCGTGAAACTATCGCTAAAACAATGACACACACACATAGACACACACACACACACACACAGACACACACACTCCCCTGAGCCCTCGGGAAACATCCAATCACCGTCGGTATACAAATGAGTCAAGACGCAGCCTAACGTGGTGTCGTGTCGGATTTCAGTGGTCACGGAGTGGGAAGACTTTGAAGAAGCTGCAGTGACAGTGAACAGCTGAACAACTTCACTTTTCCGTTTACCTCTGAGGAAAAAAAGCTGTATTTTGTTTGTTTATGTCTAGAATTTTTATAGTAGTAAGAGAGAGTTATAGTTTGGTCTGTATTGTAGTTCGCACCCTTGTAGAGAATAAATAAATGAATAACACCTTCATATCCCCTCTCAAGAGTGTCATAGTCCATTGTTAGTTTTAATGATCTGGCTGAAACTAATTATCACTACATAAGTACCCTAACACCATTGATCATGAGTCTCAGCTGAACCTAATTCTATACTTGTAACAGAAAATGTAGATGCAGATTCCAAATGTGTACTTATATAATAGATAGATAGATAGATAGATAGATAGATAGATGTGTGTGTGTGTGTGTGTAGGCTCTACGCAGGGGCAAGAGAGGGCAGCGCACCCTTAAATGTCTGCACATGTTAATATATTCCTAAAATGTATATATTACAAGTTGATGAACTGATCTGCGGTAGCGATGACGTCACAGTCCGACATCTTTAGAATGATGTTTGATCAGGTCTACTGTATATTCTGAACATAGGACTGCAAAATGTCTGATACAGTACTTTGGGGGAAACAAAGACTTAAACTGTTAAGTAATAACATTATTAATAACAAATATGTAATAGTTTTGATATTTGAAAATTTTTTATTTTAATGTAAAAGGACTAGAGACTTATAAGCAGCTGGTGTATCCGGGTTGTTTAATGAACTTTAAGCAAAAAGACAACATGTATTCATCTGTTTTATATAAATTACTGTTTTAACTTTGACTAGTTTTGGAAGAATAAATTGAATTGTTAAAGTCTTGTTTCGCGTGTTTTAATTTTGGGGGATTGTTTGGGTATTTAAAAATTGTTTAGTTGAACCAACAACTTCAATGGGCAAAAAATGGGACACAACTTTGTTTTAAATAGTCAAAGAGTTGGGCTGAAAATAATAATAATTATTATTGATCATAGAAACAAATGAAACCAGTTAAACACTTGATTATATGTATTTGTGTTTGTGATTGTGACCCATAATAATTTTTTCTCAGTATAAATAAATGTTTTGGGTTTTAAGAACTCCAAAAGAGCAACGACAAACTTGGTATTCTTCCACCTTCCACTCCTGAGTATGACATGGTGTTAATTGCTCTGTGTGTGCGTGTGTGTTTTTGGCGGGGGGATGGGTGTGTGTGTGTTTTCGGCTGTTCAGCAGTTCTAAACACAAGCACAGTTTTTGTCCTTAACTAAAATACTTCAATACGTTAATAATGAATTTATTTTGTTGAATAAGGTAATAAGCGATATTTAAACCAAACCAGTAAGTTAAGTAAGTGTTCCATACATTAAAGTACTGTGTATAACCAAGTGCCCTAGCAAACACAGTTACAGTACAGTTTACAGTACAAACAGAGTGTGTGCGCTGGGGGGATTGGAAGGTGAGTGAGAATACTCATTTACAAGACAAAAGACGGTCAGAGGCAGCGCCGTTCTAGACCAGACAACACGGGGTGGGGGGAGGGGGGCATCATGTTCGAGCACTGTTTTTACCTGGCCTTACTGTATAGTAACAGTATTGTATTTGCTGAATTGTGTTGAGGCACGCAAACCCCCTGACCACAATAAGGTGGCAATCCCTCAGGGGGAAACTAAAAAAAAAAAAAAAAAATATATATATATATATATATATATATATATATATATATATATATATATATATATATAATTATATAATAAAATATCCTTAATCCAGATTTTATCAATGACATAACATTTATCTAAGCTGGATGGTCTAATTCTCAAAACCGTTTAACCTAAAGAAAAACATAACACACTATAACTAGAATATTTACAAAACTGAAAGGTTTTCTTATGAATAATAAAAAAAAAACATTATAACTCAAAAAGATCATATTATGTTTATATATATATATTTTATAGTAACTGTAAGACTTAACACACTATAACTAAAATATTTACAAAACTGAAAGGTTGTCTTATGAATAATAAAAAATACAAACTAAATTAAAACAGATGGGCTGTTGAACAGATCATAATATGTTTTATGTTTTCTGATTATAAATGATATATGGGTTGATTTTAGAAAGGCTAAATCAAATAGCTAGTTTTGGTCATGTCAGTCCAGTAACTATACTATGTAAAAGTAATTATAATATGAATTAATTAAGGGCAGGACCTAACCTAATGTTAATAATTTACACCATGATAACATTAGTATTCATGTTTTTGTATTTTTGTATTAACATTTTAAATGTTCAAATGAACGTTTCAGAGTATATAATTTGTCGTGTCATCTGTGATTGAGACCCATGAGTTAAATTGAAATATTTTTTATAGGTAGTAAGCCAGGTTTTAGTAACCTGCTTTAGTAATGGGCTCTAAAAGACAATGGAACATTACAGAACGTGCGAGTTGACGCCCATGCACAGATTAAAATGTTCATTTGAATTAAAATGACACACGCATGTCTGTGTGTGTGTATATATATATATATATATATATATATATATATATATATACCCTAAAAAATGCTGGGTTAAAAACAATCTGGGTTGTTTTTAACCCAGCTGCTGGGTAAATATAGGACTAACTAAATGCTGGGTTAATTTAACCCAGCAAGATGGGTTAAATATTCAATCCAAATGCTAGGTGATATTTAACTATAATGCTGGGTTAATTCTACTACATAAATGGTTCAAATGTTCTACCCATATGTTTGGGGTTTGTTGGTTCATTTTAACTGGAATGTTGGGTTAATTCTACCTCACAAATAGGTTATTATTATTTTCATGTTTTACAGTGAATCTGTAAAAAAAACACCCATTTCTATTAAACAGTTAAATTATTTTGATATACTTGCCTATTACAAAAAAACATACATATATGCAATAAACACCATCCTATTACATGTTCTTAGAAAAAAATATTTATTTTTCAAAAGCACAAGAACAGATAATCAACAGCGACATCATTACTATACTATCATTGATAAGGGCGGGATGGAGTAATTGCACAAATAGACTGAGGCAGCTTCTACAGAGCAGGATCTCTCTGTGACTTCAGATATCTTTTCTGAAGAACAAAACTATCCAGCTATTTTTTATTTTTTTTGGTTTGGTTAGATTAGTTCTGAACTCGCTTCCGTGAAACTATCGCTAAAACAATGTACTGAGCCCTCCTGAGGATATAAAGCTTTATTATTGTGTTTGAATAAATATTCAGATCTACCACAGCAGGTAATAAACTATGGTGTGTCATAACCGAAGCAAACACCACGATTATGCCTCGTTTCGTTCGACGGGAACGTGGTTCACTTGGCCGCGGTGTATTATAAACCTGTGGAATGTTTCACTGTTTATGCTCACATAAGAGGAACAAAAGCTCAATGAGGACTAAACCAATGATTTCGGTAACTCCACTGAGTGTAACATCTGCATAGTGACACTGAACATCTTCACTTTTCCGTTTACCTCTGAAAAAAAAAGCTGTATTTTGTACACATAGACACACACTCACAGACACACACACATAGACACACACACACACACACACACACACACACAGACACACACACTCCCCTGAGCCCTCGGGAAACATCCAATCACCGTCGGTATACAAATGAGTCAAGACGTAGCCTAACGTGGTGTCGTGTCGGATTTCAGTGGTCACGGAGTGGGAAGACTTTGAAGAAGCTGCAGTGACAGTGAACAGCTGAACAACTTCACTTTTCCGTTTACCTCTGAGGAAAAAAAGCTGTATTTTGTTTGTTTATGTCTAGAATTTTTATAGTAGTAAGAGAGAGTTATAGTTTGGTCTGTACTGTTGTTCGCACCCTTGTAGAGAATAAATAAATGAATAACACCTTCATATCCCCTCTCAAGAGTGTCATAGTCCATTGTTAGTTTTAATGATCTGGCTGAAACTAATTATCACTACATAAGTACCCTAACACCATTGATCATGAGTCTCAGCTGAACCTAATTCTATACTTGTAACAGAAAATGTAGATGCAGATTCCAAATGTGTATTTATATAATAGATGGATAGATAGAAGTGTGTGTGTGTGTGTGTGTGTGTGTGTGTGTGTGTGTGTGTGTAGGCTCTACGCAGGGGCAAGAGAGGGCAGCGCAACCTTAAATGTCTGCACATGTTAATATATTCCTAAAATGTATATATTACAAGTTGATAAACTGATCTGCGGTAGCGGAAAAATCCGCTGAAATAGGACAGGCACACTAACCCGCACACACACACATACACACGCGCGCGCACACACACACACACACACACACCTCCCTTGAGCCCTGCGTCTGTCGGATTTCAGCGGTCACGGAAAGACTTTGAAGCAGTTTATATATGAATCTAAGCTTGAACTTATCAGCATTGTAAATATATAATACTTTTCAAATAAAATCGCTATTACTTTGACCCTGAAGTTTAGTTTAGCACACACAAAAAACAGAAAAGTCATTTCTGGTAAATCAACGGAATGTGTAGTTTATTTACAGTAATTCATTAAAAAATGAATATACATTGTACAGTACACGGTAAACACGGGAAAGATTATAAAATGAAAAAACACAGTGTCTACTTTATAAACAGCTTAGTATGTGCGTCGAGATGCTGAAATCCCTTGCATGTTTTTGCTTCCAAGTGGAGAGATATTTGACCGATAGCCTAGAACAAAAGATCTATAGGTGTGATCACAACCCCCTCCGACCGACCGTGCCATCAATCACTGACCACCTCAGAAGTTCCCTCCAATGTATGGCTGCAATACTTGTTTTGCAAGTATTTTTAACACCATTCAAAGGCTTCAAAGGGGCAGTTATCGGCTATGACACGTTGAAGGAGAACTTAATAGTTCTCAAAAATAGTGTAAATGTCTGCAACAATCACTAACCATTAAAATGTTTTTTTTTTTTTAATTAAACACGAAAATATTAATTATATTTCCATATATATACATACACACACACACACACACACACACACAAGGGCGTAGGTTTGCTACCTATTACTCCCTATAATAATGTAAACATTGCTAATTTATGTTTTGGAAAGAAACTTAGTAATTATTTCATCTATATCTTTCATAAATCACACAACTAAAATATAATTAAACAGTTTATTCACCAACATTACCAAATATTTGTGACATTCACAGTCTAGATCCAAGTTGTCTTTTTAATAAAAGTGCATTCAGCTAAATTTTGCATCCATAGAAAAAAACTGCACGGCACCAGGGCCTGAAATACTTGTTTTAAACAAAATTGTGTAAAATAATAAATAAATAAAATACAGCATTCATTTAGAAATAAAATGCAGCAGAAAATACTTTAAACAAACTGTAGAATAAACGTTAAAACGTAATAGCCCTCTGAAGCAGTGAAGTTGCAACTTTCAAATCAGCACTCTGGACTAGTGCACTTAAAAGTATGCCATTGAAACCTTAATGCATGAAAACATTTTAAGCTGAACATGTAAACACAACATGTAAACACTTGTAGTCAAGCCAAATCAAATGTTTTAAGATGATAACTTCATCTTTAAAGCTTGCACTTTTGGTGATAGCTTAATCCCATCAAGTTCTAGAAGAACTTTCTGAAAATAGCCTCTCCTTCAAGGATTATGGATACACCAACCGGTTCTTCCCCTTCAACAGCACGGACGACAAGGATTTTAAGAAGGTGTCACTTCGTCTGTCCCCCTGCATAAAATTTACAAGAAAATAAATCATTCATTTTGAGAAGCAAAAAAATCTGAATTGCTTCAACCTGTGCTGACTTCATTGAGAAAAAAAAAATAATAAAAATAAATGATAATAAAAAAATGACCATCACTTCATATTGTTAAACTTGGGTTAAATTGCTTTATCTTGCATCAGTAAAACATGGCATGAGATGGCTTTACAGTGTCAGGAAATCCTATGATGAATGCTGAGTTTGTATTTAAAGGGTTAGTCCAAACATGAAAATTCGTTCAATAATTACTCATTTATATATACATTTGCATTTATATGCTTCTGTCCAATACAGCAAACACTATATTCAAGGTATTAATAAATTGTATAATTAATAAGAAAACAATGCTTTACCAGGCAATCATCAAAGAGATCCTCTTCAGATTCACGTCTCATCTTTACACTTTGTTTCTGTGAAAATATTTACATTGTATCATTACATAATCTTTTATTCGTACAACTACACTCAGGCATTTCTTCATCTTTTGTAAGTTTGCCTTTATCCAAAGCAAATTACAAAAGAGGAAGGCGTCAAGCAGTGCTACTAACACAAAGTTTCTGACACCGTTAGAAAATACAAGATAGAACAGTGAGGGATTAAGGAAAAAGTGAGAAGCAAGAATCATGTGTGCAAAGATTAAGCATGTAGGGTCACAGGATGACTCGACTTATTTTTATTGTCTGCAATGCGATTTAGACAAATTAGAACTGCAGTAAAGCCAGCCGCGGTTCAGAAGAACACGGTCAAGCCAGCCGCGATTGATTTTAGTGTGCGCACATATTACAGTGATTACGGTAGTTTCAGGACCGACACAGAGACAACACGCTTTCAGAGCGCTTTTCATTTAGACGCCCAGGACTGAGAGATAATACAACATGCTCGTCAATTTTTACTTGCTTATTTATTTGCATTTCTGCTTTAATATCCGTGTTATTTATTGGTGACTTTGACGGTTGTCTGTTACAATATTTTTCTTAAATATTCACCATTCAAATAATTGTTTTATGTAGATAAGTTACAGCAGAATTCGTAGAAAACAGACAAAATAATGTATTTAGTCTTTCTAAATACCAGAATTGATTTTTATTTTGTTTTACTGTTCAAAAGTAGCAGTTATTCTTCAATGAATGTTTTCTATAATGAGGATTAACGTCTGCTTTGGAAGAGAGGTCAAATAAACAAATGTTCACAATGGGGAAAAAAGTTAAATAAAATGCCTTTATTTCACTTCAGAGACCTATGAAAAAATAAATTCTAGTAAGTATAAAACGCCATGGTCAGTTTTTATCCCATATAATGTACACATTATATGATAATAAAAAAAAAGTAGAAAAAAACAATGATCAGTTCTTATTCAGGACGTCCCATACTATATACACACCACATATGAAACTATTTTACTGCAGCATTTTTCAGATATGGGGCATTATTACATTTTAAAGGGGTATAAAGACCCCATTTCTAATAAGTAGAAAAAAACAATGATCAGTTCTTATTCAGGACGTCCCATACTATATACACACCACATATGAAACTATTTTACTGCAGCATTTTTCAGATATGGGGCATTCTCTCTGTGTTGTTCATGAAACTACCGTAATCGCTGTAATATGCGCGCGCACTAAAATCAATCGCGGCTGGCTTGACCGTGTTTTTCTGAACCGCGGCTGGCTTTACCGCAGTAAATTAGAGCTGCTGTCAATACTGTATGAACATATGTACAGGTTCTTTACTCGTAACTCATTAATAAAGTCCGGCTTCAGAAAAAAAACGTTTATTGCTAGTGCTCTTTTACCATTTAATGCTTTAACACACATGACTCAGTTTGTTCAGAAATGGCATCTAACTGGCGAGGCTTTGTCTGAACACGCTGTTTTCACTCGGGGTGGGGGTAAGAAACACACATCTCGGTGTATTAATCCGCGCGCTCGGTTCGTTATTATTTTATTTATTTATTTATTTACCACAGGACCCATGGGGGCTCCGTAGGTTCAGGTTTTTACACGAAAACGGTGTTTTGTGAATCTCCACACTATTAAAAACTGAAATTGCTAATTGTACGTCCTGAGATTAAGATGAACATTAATTGGGAGTCATGAAAGCGAGAATCACATCCAAAAAAGAAAGCTAAACTTACCTCGAACACGACAAACTCCAGCTGCAGCCACACCGTGTTGTACCTCCGTGATGATCCACAACCGACTGATCCACAGCGCCGGCACAGCGACTCCAAACACGCATGCGCAGTTTAATTTGCACACATTTTCGGCTTCAGTAGACACACAATACTTCAGACTGAAACACGACTGCCCCCTACAGGTAATGAAGGGCATGTTCACAGCTTCCCGCACGCAGCCGCGCAAAGCCGCGGCAAGTCACGGGATCCCTTTTCTCGAAACGCAGGTTTTTAATGGCGACATCTGTAATTACTTTAGAAGACTTGATCTCCATTCAGGAATGCCAAAAACTTTGATGGAGTTACACAGTGAAATTTGTGAAGCTTTTGGAATTGAAAGGGATTTCCGTATTCAGTTCATGGATCCTGACTTCAATAATGAGTTTATGAACATTACATCAGTACAAGATATTCAAGACAGAAGTACAATGAAATTAGTGTACACAACAAATGATGTGGACTTCAGTCCATGTTCTTCAAAGCAGCCTGTTCCTAGAACTCCTGCGTCTTCTGGAACACCAGTATGCAGCCAAAAATCTCCCAGTGTGTCCTCCTTGTCCTCATCTGACTCAGATAGCACCATCATTGTGACACACTCAGACAGTGAACTGAGAGCACTTGCATGGCCACGTGAATTTCATATTCCTCGTTTTCCATATGATGTAGAGCTGCAGCTTCAACGTGGAAATGAGGGCTTCAGAGAAACTGGCACAAGACTGAAGATTACTCCAGGGCTGAAGTCTGACATCCTAGAGAAGCTAGCCGAGGAGATTTTTCAGTATACAGCATATCCCCAAAATAACCATATAGATGCAGTAGCAGGGGCATTAATTAAAAAAATTCCTTGTTTGAAAGAACTATCTGCTACTGGGTACTATGGCTGAATGATTAGCCTGAAATATAAAATGGCTAATTACAGGACAAAGATGCGAAACACTGGCTGTCCAGAAGTGACTGTGAATGCTCTTAAAAACAAATCTAGTGATGAATGTCTCCCAGCCAAAAATAAAAAAAAACCTAGAAAGACTGAAGTCAACTACTGTCCTTCACACCCTACAGGTGAAACGGATGAAAGTCTAGAAGATGTGAGAGTTTAACTTTTGAAAGACATCAGGCAGCACAACAGTGCATCACATGTACGAGAGAAGATGTCAAAAACTTTCTCCTATAGGAGAAAAGAAGTGGTACACTCAAGTCCAACTGCTGGAGAGTTTAAAGCCAGGTGGCCTGCACTTTTCCATATTCAAGAGGTAATTACATTCTTGCAATTTCCAATTTTGGTGTGTAACTGCTGAAATTACATATTATAAAAGGTGGGAAAAAATGAACACAAATAAATCCCCTGTAAAGTGGTTAGTATCCACCTGATACAAGGAAATCCAGCATTCATTATTTAGCTCTGCTTTGGTCTCCACCAAATTTTGGTCTAAATTCTGTGTTCCACTTTATTCACCAGCTAGTCTGTGTGTCGGTCTGCTAGACAGACAGTGAGGGTTAATAAGAGCTTGTTTGAAGAATATACCTGTTGGAGGCAATTAGAATATGTCCTTTAAGATACAGTAACTATAAAATAATCTTACACCAGTGACTATTTTCTGTCTTCTGTCATTTTCTTCTGTGTATAAAAGATAAATGCGGAATTCCAGCGAATAACAACAATTCCACTTGAGACGACCTTCATGGCATATTTGGACGGTAATTTACCCCAGCTGACATCTGTTTTCTTGAAGAAGGGAGGTGTTTCTGGACAGAAGCTAGCTAAACATCTGGAGATCTTGCAAGAGGTAAATATTGGCGCTTTTCCACTGCATAGTACAGCACGACACGGTTCAGTTCTACTCACTTTTGGGGGGTTTTCCACTGGGAACAGTACATGGTACCTGGTTATTTTTTGAGTACCATCTCAGCCGAGGTTCCAAGCGTGCCGAACCGTTACCAAAACGTGACGTGTACTGACCCGTGTCGTGCCGTTCTATGCAGTGGAAAAGAGGCATATGTGATATGTCATTTTTATTTGAAAAGTCCCTAAAACCATTAATCAATTAACAAAAGAGTTGACTTTTTGTTTTCAATCAACTAAGTGAACAATCATTTAATTGTTGCAGCTGTAAAAAAAAAAAAAAAAATCATATTCATATAAGTTCAATCAACTAGTTCAACTCTCTGGTGGGGAAAAGTGAAAGAAACTGTACCTACCACGAACAAGGCACTTGACAATCTGTAATTCAGCAGAGTAGACTGATGTAAGAAGCATAAACGAGATAGCATTGTTCTCAGTGATGTACTCACTGATGCTTTATTGGATAGAAATTAAAACAGTGCTTTTACCTCACATTCAGACCATTTGACATTTTATAGGTCAAACCACACTTAACTAACATTCATTAGTTACGAGGAAATGCCTTTTACTGTTTGTTGTACAAGTACTAAGTATTTTTGCAATTATACTGTATATTGTGTGTATTTAGGACAGCTTTAATTATTGGAAACTTTTTACACAGGCTACAGTGGTTACAAAATTGGAATGGCGATCTCGCCGCGTATACCGCTGTTTAAAGGCAACAGCGGCCAAAATAAATCAGTTGCATTTCAAAGTCATTCGTAAAATGGCCGCCAGGTGGCGCAAAGTGACATTTTCATTCATCGCAGTAAATACAACAGTGATGGTAATTTCCACAACAAACATGAAAAATCTGAACCAGAGCTATTAATGTGTACTGTACAATAATGAGTAAAAAAAAATTATAGTAGATTTATTAACTGAAATAAATGACCACATTTTTCAAGAGAATTTTCAAGCCCCACTCATCAAACAAAATTACAACGAAATCGGCCAAGTTTACTATTTATTTAAATATAAATTTATAAACCAATAAGATCAAATAACACCAAGTTATTATTATAACAGGCTTACTTCGTCACTTATCCAGAGCTTGCTTTATTAACCTTGCCTTATTTAACGTTACTTGGGTGCATTGTCTTTAAGTGCCCGCTTGGTGTAGCGGTTAGAGCCCATGGTCAGTGATACATAAAGTGCCGGTTCGGATCCCGAGGGATGATGTTTTAAATTTTTTTATTTTAATTATAGCAAAATTAAAATAAAAAAAATTGTTGTATTTTGATTTTGCTTCAGCATACTATGGAAAAAACAGCAAACTCGCACGCAACCAGTTTGTATTCTTTAAATTTAGGGGAGTGACGGCTCGGTCTGCTGCTGCTGCTGTGTGTGTGTGTGTGTGTGTGTCATTATACCAGTGGTTCTCAAACTTTTTCTGTCATTCCCCACTTAAGGGGGTGAGCAAATTTTCAAGCCCCACTTGTCAACAAAATAATAACGAAATCTGCCAAGTTTACTGTTTATTGAAATATCAATTTCTAAACCAATAAGATCAAACAACACCAAGTTAAAAACAGATAAAATACATGTGCAATTGTTATAAAAGGCTTACGTTGTCACTTATCTTTGCATAACTGACCCCATGTTTATTAGCTGCTCAGCAATCGTTTGTAGTTTTTTTGCACTGGCCAATTCTGTATGCAACTTTGAATAAAGCCATTTGTGCTTTGCTGTCCACTGATTCAGATGTTACCATGCGATTCTCCTGCTGTCTGTATTCTGCCAGCTTTCTTTGAAAGAAGTCGAGTGGCTTATTAACGTGTGTTGTCTCTAAGTGTCTTCCTAATTTGTTGGGTCTCATGCGGTCTGCTGCCAGCGGTATAAGACACAAAACACACACAGGTCTCTCCTGTGCCCCCACCATCCCCACCATGAAGCAAGTTAGGCTTCATTAGTGGTGGGCGATATAACCAAAATCTTCTATCACAGTAGAAGCTATTTTCTACCTCGGTAACAATATAATCACAATATAGCAATTTGTATCTGAAAATGCATAAATAAAAATTCAAACACAAAGAAACTGTTTTACATAATGTAATTTTATATAAACTGTGAATTGCTGAGGTTTGCTGCATTTTTTTTTACTTTGGCCATATTCGTTTGGATGCTTGGATTTCAGATGATAGAAGAGGTTTGACGTGTTTCCACCACTTGTTAAAACAGTGAACTTGCGTACCTTGCAAATCAAATTCAAAAATTCTATTTAATTCAAACCTTAAAATAAAAGACTATGAATAGGAAATAAATATGAAAAATAAAATAGGGGGTAAATTTAACTAGGAATGAATAAAATAAAATATAAAAACTAAAATAAAATAACTGTACAACAATACACAATATAGAAAATATATGAAGAATATGTGAACAATAAGAGCAGCTGTACGAGTAGGAAAAGAATGGTAATGTCCAGGGTTGTGCAATCCACATGTTTAAAGTGGATCACGTTCATCTCATTCGTATCACTTTTCTTCTACCCAAACCAATTCCACACCACAGACGAGGCACCTTTTTTCTTTACAATCTCCTCGTTGTTGGTTTTGTCTATGGGAAGCCAAACACATCAAAAGTGGGACGAAACCGTGGCACCCGAATGAGCCGCTCTGCGCGGACCAAATATCTGCGCGGCCCAGTGGTCAGCGCAGCGCGACAATCTGGATAGCGCAGAGATGATCTGGTTTATTTGCGCGGCCCGGTGGATCGCGCAGCGCGGATCAGTTTCAGTCGCGCAGCGCAGACCAACTTGAGCAGCGCTGCTCGAATCACAAACCTGCGCGACCCACTGGACAAATCTGTGATTACCTGTAAACTGTCCAGTATAATCAACGAAACTTGCATGTGTTCCACAAGATGAAGACGACTGTATTGTAGGTCATTAAAATTTCTGCTTTGAACAGCCCCTTCTGTTGAAAGTAGAAATTCGTGTAATTCCACGAAGTACCGTCGAACACTGCAGTTTCCATAAAGAAAAAATAAACAAAATAAATGTAAGAAGTTCAACTTCATAATGTCTGCCAATATCGTTATAGCCTAAGAATAAAAAAAACTGCTTCCACTTTGTGCACTCTACAGCGGGGAATTGTGGGGAAAATGTAATATGATGGTGGGCGGGGTCTATTTCTATCAGAGTCGCGCAGCGCTGCCCAGTGGGTCGCGCAGGTTTGTGATTCGAGCAGCGCTGCTCAAGTTGGTCTGCGCTGCGCGATCCACCGGGCCGCGCAAATAAACCAGATCATCTCTGCGCTATCCAGATTGTCGCGCTGCGCTGACCACTGGGCCGCGCAGATATTTGGTCCGCGCAGAGCGGCTCATTCGGGTGCCACGGTTTCGTCCCACTTTTGATGTGTTTGGCTTCCCATAAATCAGGTATGGCAAGGCGCATAGTGGAAACGATATTAAGCAGTCCTGATATTTTAAATAAAATTGACGAGGCTTTGGAAAATAGAAACATTTCACAACATACAGCAAATGAGGTTAGAAGCCTGTTTAATACTCAAGTTTTACCACAAACAAGACCAGCAACACAATCAAGACCAGCATTTCAGTTCTCACAGCCCCTTCTGTTGAAAGTAGAAATTCGTGTAATTCCACGAAGTACCGTCGAACACTGCAGTTTCCGTAAAGAAAAAATAAACAAAATAAATGTAAGAAGTTCAACTTCATAATGTCTGCCAATATCGTTATAGCCTAAGAATAAAAAAAAACTGCTTCCACTTTGTGCACTCTACAGCGGGGAATTGTGGGGAAAATGTAATATGATGGTGGGCGGGGTCTATTTCTATCAGAGTCGCGCCGCGCTGCCCAGTGGGTCGCGCAGGTTTGTGATTCGAGCAGCGCTGCTCAAGTTGGTCTGCGCTGCGCGACTGAAACTGGTCCGCGCTGCGCGATCCACCGGGCCGCACAAATAAACCAGATCATCTCTGCGCTATCCAGAGTGTCGTGCTGCGCTGTCCACTGGGCCGCGCAGATATTTGGTCCGCGCAGAGCGGCTCATTCGGGTGCCACGGTTTCGTCCCACTTTTGATGTGTTTGGCTTCCCATATTTGTCACATATAAGCAAGCTCACTGCTCGTCTTCTTCCATTGTCGAAGTGTATGTGAAGCCAAACACATCAAAAGTGGGACGAAACCGTGGCACCCGATTGAACCAAATATCTGCGCAAATAAAGCGCAGCGCGACTGAATAGCGCAGAGATGATCTGGTTTATTTGCGCAGCCCGGTGGATCGCGCAGCGCCGCTCGAATGCGACCCACTATGTTTTTATTTACAAACTATTTAAAATGTCAGGACTGTTTATTATTGTTTCCGCCTAGCCATGCCTGGTTTGTATGTGCGCATCCCAGAAAATTTATTTTGATGGTCGGCGCGGTTTATTTCTGTCAGAGACGCGCAGCGCTGCCCAGTGGCTCGCGCAGGTTTGTGATTCGAGCAGCGCTGCTTAAGTTCGTCCGACGTTAAACCGTTATTATTCCACTATGGTTCCACTTTTTCTCCCGGCCCCCAACTGATGTTATTTTAAATTTACTTGTATTAATGATCCATTTATTTGTGTGTGATTGTTTAGTTTTGAGCGTACGCTCTTCATTATCAATAAAGAAAAGCATGAATTAGAATAGGTACTTTCCTGTTATATTTCCACTAATTCCCTCCCGTTCATTGCGCCCCACCTGTCATGTCTGTATTCCCCACTAGTGGGGCGCGCCCCACAGTTTGAGAACCACTGCATTATACTGATGAAAAGTGGTGGCCATTTTGATTTACGACAGCTGTTTACGGCAGTGTAGTCCAGTGCGGGAGATGCATTGTGGGTAATGAGGTCCGGTGTTACATCTGTTAAATTTTTGATAACAATAGTTTTTTTACAAACATTTCTAAACTAATAAGATCAAATGACACCAAGTTTAAAACAGATAAAATACACGTGCAAATAGTATAATTGTTTAACAGGTTTACTTCGTTACTTATTTAACGCTTGCTTTCAAAGAAGTCGAGTGGCTTATTAACATCACGGAGGTGTGTTGTCTCTTAGTGCCTGGTTGGTTTAACGGTTAGAGCGCTCGGTCAGGGATTTACAAAGCGTCGGTTCGAATCCTGGATGATGCTGTTTTAAAAAATTGTTCTATTTTAATTTTACTCAGCAAACAAACAGCAAACAAAAAAAATTATTATTCAGAGCACGATATGCAACCGTAATGAGTCCCTTAACCGGCTTATACAGCTGGCATGTGACCAACGTATTTAACCGTGATGAGTCCATAAAATCAGTAGCAGCTAATAATTACTAATTACTTTAGTTAATGCTGCTACTGATTTTATTCCAGTTTACCTGTTCAGGTTGATTGCGATTCTTTTTAAAATATTGTCTCAGTTTTATATGTTGTTCGTCTTGATGTTTGTCTTCTTTTCACTTGGCAACACTCAAATGCAAATTATTCACCGTGAATCAGCTGTTCTCACCTATACATTCAGAGAAACTGAATGAGCTGAAATGAGCCTTTGTTTCACGACCGCGACACCCCTCTCTCTCACGCACATACAGTACAGAGTAGACCAAATCATTACAGTACATACTTTATCCAACGAACATGAAAAATATCCACATAATGATGAGTTAAGAAGCATTGCTTAATTTTCGTTTAGACAGACTGTTTGTATCTGATTATTGGTATTATTAAAGAACAGCAGCACAAACAACAACACAAGGGCTTGTACAGCAAGACACATTTTTATTATTTTGCAAAGAGTTAAATTTGTAACAGTAAAAGGCATCCGAATTTAAATATATAAATTACTAGAAACAAATTGAGCACACTATCAGAATAAAAAATAGAACAAATCAAATGTTTTTTACACATACACAAGGAGGATAATGATACCGAGTTTATATTAAAATATCAAATATTGTAATATTGTTTTTGTGTTATTATAAATAATGAAATGCAGTAGGCTGTTATGGTCATCATCAAAAGAAAATATATTAAGTAACAGATAATATTAGGTTTACATTTCAAATTAGATAAAATGCTGATTTTCCAGCAGTAAAATTATTGTATCTCTACAGTTTACAAAACCTCCGCTGCGTGTATTCATTCACAGTCTCCAGAGCACGCACAGAGAAATAGGAGACTGTGGTTGAGGAGTGGATTGGAGAGAAGAGAGCTGTTCAGTTACTATAAAAAAAAATCTAAAAAAA
Organism: Channallabes apus; assembly: GCA_030522415.1. NCBI lineage: Eukaryota > Metazoa > Chordata > Actinopteri > Siluriformes > Clariidae > Channallabes > Channallabes apus. Next base: position 35,472,609 of record CM060119.1, on the reverse strand, counting down.
TATATAAAAACATAATATGATCTTTTTGAGTTATGAGGTTTTTTTATTATACATAAGACAACCTTTCAGTTTTGTAAATATTCTAGTTATAGTGTGTTAAGTTTTTCTTTAGGTTAAACGGTTTTGAGAATTAGACCATCCAGCTAAGATCAATATTATGTCGTTGATTGATAAAATCTGGATTAAGGATATTTTATTTTGTTTTATTTATTTAATTTGTATTTTTCATCTTCCCCCCTGAGGGATTGCCACCTTATTGTGGTCAGGGGATTTGCGTGCCTCAGTGCTTGGATGTTTACCGAGGGCTCAAGGGAGGTGTGTCTGTGTGTGTGTGTGTGTGTCTGTGTGTGAGTGCGCGTGCGGATTTTTCCGCTACCGCAGATCAGTTTATCAACTTGTAATATATAAATTTTAGGAATATATTAACATGTGGAGACATCATTATATGTTGAATGGAACTTGTAAGCCTTTGAATGGTGTTAAAAAATACTTGCAAAACAAGTATTGCAGCCATACATTGGAGGGAACTTCTGAGGTGGTCAGTGATTGATGGCACGGTCGGTCGGAGGGGGTTGTGATCACACCTATAGATCTTTTGTTCTAGGCTATCGGTCAAATATCTCTCCACTTGGAAGCAAAAACATGCAAGGGATTTCAGCATCTCGACGCACATACTAAGCTGTTTATAAAGTAGACACTGTTTGTTTTTTCATTTTGTAATCTTTCCCGTGTTTACCGTGTACTGTACAATGTATATTCATTTTTTAATGAATTACTGTAAATAAACTACACATTCCGTTGATTTACCAGAAATTACTTTTCTGTTATTTGTGTGTGCTAAACTAAACTTCATGGTCAAAGTAATAGCGATTTTATTTGAAAAGTATTATATATTTACAATGCTGATAAGTTCAAGCTTAGATTCATATATAAACTGCTTCAAAGTCTTTCCACCCCGTGACAGCTGAAATCCGACAGACGCAGGGCTCAAGGGAGGTGTGTCTGTGTGTGTGTCTATGTGTGTGCGTGCGCGCGCATACTTCTTCTACTGTTATAAAAACTCTAAATATAAACAAACTAAATACAGCTTTTTTTTCAGAGGTAAACGGAAAAGTGAAGATGTTCAGTGTCACTATGCAGATGTTACACTCAGTGGAGTTACCGAAATCATTGGTTTAGTCCTCATCATTTCCACATTTCACTTGCTTTTATTCCTCTTATGTGAGCATAAACAGTGAAACATTCCACAGGTTTATAATACACCGCGGCCAAGTGAACCACGTTCCTGTCAAACGAAACGAGGTATAATCGTGGTGTTTGCTTCGGTTATGACACACCATAGTTTATTACCTGCTGTGGTAGATCTGATTATTTATCCAAACACAATAATAAAGCTTTATATCCTCAGGAGGGCTCAGTACATTGTTTTAGCGATAGTTTCACGAAAGCGAGTTCAGAACTAATCTAACCAAACCAAAAAAAAAAAAAAAAAAACATCCGAAGCTTCAAATAGAATGAACGAACTAATGAAATTGATATATATGTAATTGATATACTGTATATACAGACGTGTGTGTGTCATTTTAATTCAAATGAACATTTTAATGCTTTCTGATACACTTATCAACTTATCCACATACACTTATCAACACAAACTCTCCGTGCACGCACACACACAATCTCAAAAAAATTAATATTAATAACATACATATACAAATAAACAAAAATATAAACGTCTATATTGAAGTTTACGGTGAACGCAGAGTCGGCTAAGCACACGTGATGACGCGCGCGCCCTCACCTCTGTTACGGCTGCCTACAGTATTTGGCCAAAAGAATTGTAATAATTGAACGATATGCCTGGTCCTGGAAAGAGACATCAACAGTCCGGCGCTGAGAAACGAAAGAACCGAAAGAAAAAAAAGCCTAAGATGAAGCCCGTGCATCAATTCCAGAAATAAAACTTTACTTTATTCTGTCGACGTTAATAATGTAATAACGTAACATTAACGTAAAATAACGCAAATTTCATTTAACAGCAGGGGGGACAATAAATACATATACAGGGGGGACAATAAATATATATTTTTATAAATTTATTGCATTGTTTATGTTGTTTACAGTCAAGCCATCAACATACAATAAAATGTAAACATGAGATCTAAACTAAAAACTGTGCTCCCTGTGCTGGTGCTGGCAATATCATCTCTTTGTTCTGCTGTCTCCGGCTCCCTCCCTGGTCCTGAATCTGCCCCTTCCTCTACTCTCACTGTCTCAGAACAGACTGACTCCTGAAGCAGAAAAAAAATGCAGGAAATTATGTTTTCTAACATGCGTTAGATAGTTTTTTTTATCACTCTATACACAATACTTTGCTATTTTTATAGATGTTGAGCATCGTGAGCAAGCCCGAGATCATATTAACGTTAATTATCACCAGCCGGCATTAATAGCACACGAGTAACGTGAGTTGGACGCACACCAATCGATTCGACTATGGTTAATCGCTCACTCCGTAGGCTCCCTGAATAGGCGGGAAAGGGATGGAACCGCGCATTCGTCCCGGCAGGAAAAAAAAACTAAACAGATCTAACAGATGAGGACTCAGATTAATGTGCAAAAAATATATAATAAAACTATATAAGTCTACATAGCCTTTATAAGACTCTACCTTAAGCGCACTTAAAACATTTTATTTAGTTTTAAAATAAAACAATTTTAAAACATCACGCGGGTTTCAAGCTGGCATTTTGCAGATCACTGGCCGAGTGTTCTATCCGCTACACCAAGCAGCCACTTAGAGACAATGCACACCAGAGACGTTAATAAGCCACTCGACTTCTTTGAAAGCAAGTGTACGTCTTTGATAAGTGACGAAGTAAGCCTGTTATAATAATAACTTGGTGTTATTTGATCTTATTGGTTTAGAAATTTATATTTAAATAAAACCCTACACACTTCTTTTCTAATTATAATTCTAATTTTCGAGTGTGAGGAGGCTGGAAGTTCAGTATAACAAAAGAGGTGTTCAGTTTATATGGGCTCTCCAACCAGAAGCAGGGCAGCTCAGGAGAAACGTATGTAGCTCAACAGAGAGATAACAGTTAGATATGGTCACATGTATAAGGTGAATGTATGTTCTGTGCAATCAGGGACTTCTAGGGACTAAAAGGCACGTGACGGAGGGGCTAGGAGTTTGCCGGAAGGACTTTCAGACCATGAGAAACAAAATTGCCTGGTCTGATGACACAGTTTCCCCATGTCAGGTGTGGTGGAAATCAGGCAATTCACATCTCCTCGTTAATATCATCCCTACAGTCAAACACGGTGGTGGGAACATCATTTCTGCCACTGGTAAAATGGATGCAGAAAAAATAAAGAGCAATCCAGAATGAAAAATTTTCCAGAGTGCTCAAGATCTCGGGCTGGGTTGACGGTTTACATTTCAACAACACAAAGCCACAACACCATGAAAACATGGAACGACTCCTGGAAGTGAAAACCCTGGAGCGGACAAGTCAGAGTTAGGACCAGAACCCAATTGAGCATCTGTGCAGCTGAGCCTGCCCATCAAACCTGTTTGAGATTGAATGATTCTGCTAAGAAGAATGAAATGAGCTTCCAGAAGAAAGGTGTGCCAAGTTTATAGCATCATCAGAGGTAGGCCTGAGACTGCCATTGCTGCCAAAAGTGCTTTAACCAAGTACGAAGTGATGGTACAGAATACTAATGAAAGGATCAGGATAGTCTTCAGTTTTTTATAAACGAACAAAACATTCTAAACCCCTGTTTTTGCTTCGTCGTTGTGGAGTATTGTGTGTAGAATGATGATCAAGAAAAGGATTCGAGTGGTTGGATTTCTGGTTGGAGGTCTCGTCGCATGGATGCCCCGTGTGTCTCTTTGGGATGCGTCTGGTGTCCGGGGATGATTCTATCTACTTAGAAGATGGTTCTGGCCTTGACTGGTGTTGGCAGCTGTTTCTCTGAGGACTTGACAATTCGATAGTTCAGGACTTTCTACAAGTCTATCTGAGTCTCCAATAACTACTGGACTCCATTTTACATCAACTATTATAACATCAATTAACATCAACTATTATAGCTGAACCTAACACTTAACACTGTATAAATGCAGATGGTTTCCTGCTGTCTGTTTCACCCAGATGAGGGTGGGTTCCCTGTCGGGTCTGGTTCCTCTCGGGGTTTCTTCCTGTTGCCGTCTCGGGGAGTTTTTCCTTGCCGCTGTCGCCCTCGGGCTTGCTCACCAGGGACTATCTGAACATTTGATTCATACACATTCACATTCCATACAAACTTAAATAATTCTTTTGATTGTGTAAAGCTGTTTTGAGACAATGTCAATTGTTAAAAGCGCTATACAAATAAAACTGAATTGAATTGAATTGAATTAATTACACGTGATAAAATCTAAAGGCTCACTGTGTTAATATTTATTGTGCTTAAATTTGATCTTAATAAGATTTGATTTAATTTGAATTCTACATTTGTACTGTAATTATAGTACTGTGATTATGAATTCGGTCAACTACAGTGTTTCACTTGATGTTATCGGCTATTACGTGTATTATTGAGGCAGAGAATGAACTAAGGCATGAGGCGTCAGTCTGTAGTTATATAGCGCCACTCAGTGGTAAAAGCCAGCAAATGCACAGCAAATGCACATCCCGTAATGCGGCGGCGACGTTACATACGACGCTCTGATTTTGTAACCACTGTACAAGTGATGTCAACCTTAAAAGGGCAGCAGCCCTCAAGGCACTTTGCATCTACCTTGGGGAAGATGATGGGCATCTCATTCAGGAGTATATGGTAAGCCAGTGTAATGCATTCCACATAGTCACAAGAACAAGTTATAGAGTAGAGTTTATTGCCCTTAGAATTCTTTGTGCGTTTCTCAGATTCAGCCTTACAAAATAAATTATATAATCATACTGGAGTGCACCATATTAAGAGGTGGTTCTAATATTTGGCCTCTTCATTAATTTTAAACCACCTTCTATCACAATGCACTCCAGCACAACTCCAACACCCACCTCAATTATGTATTTTTTTTATTGTTTTTTTTGTTAAAATATACAGGATATCAAAGGAGATGAGATCCTGGGAGACATGCAGAAGAGCAACATGGGGATCTATGCAATCAACAAGGAGGGTGGAGAAATTGGACATTATGATGACATTGGGATTTTCATTGAAGGAGTGATTGTTCTGGAAAACATTGGCTCTGCAGCCCCAGCTTGTGCCATGATGCTAGGAGTCATCTATGCACTGAACTTGGTTTATCCTAATGAGCTGAGATACTACTACGAATTCATTCAGAAGGTCCTTATGCAAATGGATGGTGACAAGTTGTCCCCCAGAGTCCTTGGACTAAAGAACAAACTTAGTTTATTGTAGGACTATGGGAATTCTTCAGTCAGACTGCTGTGTTAAGCCAGTTGTTTCTGGCTAGGGGATGATGGAGAGCATTTGATGTACAGGAACATACAGCTCCAGAAAATGAGATGTTACAAGATTAACAACAAAGTGAGAGCAAGACAGAAATACTTTTTTTTTTACCCTACAAAAGTTGAGGCTGTCCATGGTCATTGTCTCCCAACTCTGGCCAGTTCTGGTACATTTTGTTTTTGTTATGACTGGTCTTGCTCTTTTTTGTTTAAATTTTTACTGCTAGTTTCTTTTTTTCCCCCCAATGGGTACCACATGTGCATGGTAAAGTCATGTTGTCAAGCCATGCATGAAAGACACTATTTACAGAGACTCTTATTTGGGAGAACACAAATTGTTGTGTTGTCTGTGAACACTATGCTGTCTGCATTTACATTTTATGTTGCCTTATACAATCAGAGTTTACTGATTATTTAACTTTTAATGAACCTCTTAATAGGTTAAAGGTTTACCTCCACAGTTGATGCACATGATAATCCAATGTATTTAACATTATTGAAAGTTTTGCTAAGGTGACTGCATTTTGGCAGATGTTATTGCATTTACATTTACATTTACATTTAGGCATTTGGCAGACGCTCTTATCCAGAGCGACTTACAAAAAGTGCTTTAAAGTTAACATCACTGGATACATACTTACACTGGGTTAACTAGGTTAATAACCAAGTGCCATTATTGCTATTTATATGGCAAAAAAAAGTTTACAGTTGATGCAAGTTGCACTTCGCCCATGCTTGTCGGATAGATGCAATGGTATTGCATGTTGCAAGAGATGTAACATTTACTGTATATGGGAAAATAAAGAGTTGTTTGGTTACATTTGTTGGTTACTTATCAGCATATTAAATAAATTGAAAGCAAAATTAATAATGTTTTAATTAAATTAAACGTAATTATAGTATGTAGAATTTAATTAATCAGAATGCACAATAACTAGTTTAATGGCAGTCCATCTTACATAATATATGTAAGTAGATTTAACATGATGCCAGTTGGAATAACTAAGGAATTTAGTCTAAAATATACATAAAATTATTTAGCTAAAATCGCCAATGCAATTCATTTAGAAATTTCTTAAAAATAATAAATACAGTCAGCTTAAAATATGTATCTGGATTTAGATAAACATATTGTGTGCAACCACTTACCATAAAAAATTTAAGTAAATTAAACGAAACATTTTTTTCAGTGTAGTGAGGGGTCTGTCGTTCATTATTGCTTCCACTTCGCATAGGAATGTATGCAAGCTCTCGTTGTTTAGTGTTTGTTCTTTCAGTACTGATTTCATGATCTTTCTAACTGTTCTGATCTGCCATTCCCATACTCCACCGAAATGGGACCCAAAAGGTGGATTAAATGCCCACTGTATTCAAATTCAAATTCAAATTTTATTGGTCACATATACAATCATACACAGTATAATATGCAGTGAAATGCTTTATACGACCGCCAGTGACCTTAAAAAAAGAAAATAAAAGCTTGTACGTAAAATAAATAATCAATAAAAAGGAAATACTGAAGAAATAATTTTAACTAGTAAAATTAACTGTGCAATAAGGGCATAATAAAATATTGCAAAAATATAGAATATAGGGTAGAGTATATATGTATATAGAATTAAAGTGTCGGTGGTTGTGCAAATATGCATGAAAGGTGACATGTGCAATTGTCCAGATGTATAAATATTTAGTGCAAGTGTGTATGAATGTGTCCATGATTGTCCAGTCAGTGTTGTGAGCTTAAAAGATGTTATTAGTCCTGTGTGGACGTGTGATTGAGAGACCTTATCGCCTGCGGGAAAAAGCTCCTCCTCAGTCTCTCTGTATTGGCCTTTAGGGAGCGGAATCTCTTCCCAGACCGCAACAAAGAGAACAGTCCAGTACTGGGGTGACTGAGGTCCTTCATGATCTTCCTGGACTTAGTCCAGCACCGCTTGCTGTAGATGGAGAGCAGGTCAGGGAGCTCAGTGCGGATGATGCGCTCGGCTGATCGCACCACCCTCTGTAGAGCTCGTCTGTCCTGCATGGTGCTGTTCCCGGACCAGGTCGAGATGTTTCCCGTCAGGATGCTCTCTATGGTGCAGGAGTAGAAGTTCCTGAGCACCTTGGAGGGCAGTCTAAAGTCTCTCAAGCGTCTGAGGTGGTAGAGACGCTGCCGGGCTTTTTTCACCACGGTGTTGATGTGACAGGACCATGACAGGTCCTGCGTGATGTGAACACCGAGGTATCTGAAGCTGTCCACTCTCTCCACTGGGCTCCTGTTGATGACGGGGGTCTGGTAGTTCCTCTCCTGCTTTGTACTAAAGTCCACTATCAGCTCCTTTGTCTTACTGACGTTCAGGAGGAGATTGTTCCTCTGGCACCAGTTCTCCAGATTTCCAATCTCCTCTAGGTAGTCCGACTCATCATTGTTGGTGATCAGTCCGACCACGACGGTGACGTCAGCAAACTTGATGATGGAGGTGGAGTTGGTAGTGGCCACGCAGTCGTGGGTGTACAAAGAGTACAGCAGGGGGCTCAGAACACAACCCTGGGGGGCTCCAGTGCTGAGAGTGAGTGTAGCTGAGACATGTCTGCCCATCCTTACTGCCTGTGGTCTGCCAGTCAGAAAATTGGAGATCCACTGACATATAGATGAGCTCAGTCCCAGGTGCTCCACCTTGGTGGTGAGTGTGGAGGGAATTATTGTGTTAAAAGCAGAGCTGTAGTCGATGAAGAGCATTTTAACATAATTCCCTTTCCTAGTGTCCAGATGAGTGAGTGATGTGTGGAGGAGATGAGAGATTGCATCGTCTGTGGAGCGGTTCTGACGGTATGCAAACTGTAGTGGGTCCAGTGTGTCGGGTAGTGAAGAAATGATGAAGTCTCTGATAAGGCGTTCAAAGCACTTCATCACTACTGATGTGAGGGCTACAGGGCGATAGTCATTGAGAGAAGCAGGATGTGGTTTCTTTGGAAAGAAGGAATAATGAAGGACTCTTTGAAGCATGTGGGGATCACCGACTGAGATAAAGAGATGTTGAATATCTCAGTGAACACAGGTGCTAGCTGGTCTGCGCAGGCTCTGAGAATACGACGGTCTGGTCCTGCTGCTTTCCTGGTGTTCACTCTCTTGAAGGCTCTCCTCACGTCGTGCTCGGAGATGATGAGCGCGTTCCCGGTGCTGGCAGTGTCTTCCTGTCTGCAGCCGTTAGCGCCGCTAGCATTAGCGCCATTAGCATTAGCGCCGTTAGCATTAGCATCGCTAGCGTCTTTAGCTGCAGCCTCGAAGCGAGCATAGAAGATGTTGAGCTCGTCTGCCAGAGTCGCGTCCGCGTTCGTCATACCGGATGCTGGTGCTTTATAGTCCGTTATTGTTCTCAGTCCCTGCCACAGGCTCCTAGAGTCACTCTGTTGAAGCTGTGACTCTAGTTTTCTCCCGTAGCACTGCTTCGCCTCTTTCACCGCCTTCCGGACGTTATATCACGCAGCCTTGTACGGTTCCATGTCCCCCGACGCAAGTCCCGTGTTGTAGGCAGCTGTGCGAGATCTCAGAGCGTCGCGGATGGTTTTATCCACCCACGGCTTCTGGTTGGGAAACGTTCTGATAGTCTTTTTCTCTACCGTATCGTCTACCAGCTTTTCAATAAATCCCACAACTCTCTGTAGAGCTCGTCTGTCCTGCATGGTGCTGTTCCCGGACCAGGTCGAGATGTTTCCCGTCAGGATGCTCTCTATGGTGCAGGAGTAGAAGTTCCTGAGCACCTTGGAGGGCAGTCTAAAGTCTCTCAAGCGTCTGAGGTGGTAGAGACGCTGCCGGGCTTTTTTCACCACGGTGTTGATGTGACAGGACCATGACAGGTCCTGCGTGATGTGAACACCGAGGTTGGCACTATTAAAATCCCCCGCCACAATGAGCGCAGCGTCCCGGTGTTGTGTCTGGTGCTGTGTGAGCGCCTCATGCAGCTCGCATAAGGCAGTTTCAGTGTCTGCTTCTGGAGGAATGTAAACGGCACTGATTATGACCGATGTGAACTCCCGTGGAAGATAAAATGGACGACACATGATGGACAGTAGTTCCAGGTTTGGTGTGCAGGAGCGTGTAAGAGTAACAATGCTCGCGCTGTTGCACCAGCTGTTGTTCACCATTAAGCACACGCCGCCTCCCCTTGACTTCCCCGAGTCCCGCGTCCTGTCCATGCGGTGAACCGAGAAGAACTCGGCCGGCTGTATGGCGTGGTCTGGCACCGCTGGGTTCAGCCATGTCTCGGTGAAGCAGAGGAGATTGCAGTCCCGAATGTCTCTCTGGAAGTTTATCCTGGCCCTGAGGTCATCGAGCTTGTTCTCCAGTGACTGGACGTTGGCGAGCAGGATACTAGGCAGAGGTGTGCGGTGTGCCCTGAGCCTGTTCCTCACACCAGCTCGTCTCCCTCGGGTTCGTCGCTTCGCATCGCGTCCATTATTCTCCCTCAGGATCTCACTCGGCCAGCTCGGATCCGGAGTTAAAACTGTCGAATTGTGAGTACATTGTATACCAATAGAAACAAGAGTGTCTCTATCATACCTAATATACTCAATGGTGGTGATTTTGCCGATTTTAAAACACTGAAAACTAACTTAAAGAACAAAAACAAAGAAAAGGTGGTCGGAGCAGTCGTGACGGCAGCCGAACTCACCGGCGCCATCTTTATTTATATATCTGTATTATTATATCTTATTTATATATCTGTATGCCCTTTTGCGTAAGGAAGCTTTCAATTTGTGACTGATTCCATCGCTGGATGGCCTCGTGCAGTTCAGACTTAGCGCCTATAAAAATTTGTTCCATTGTCACTTCTCATAATTGATACCTGACCTCGCCTGCTCACAAAGCGTCGAATGGCATTCACACAGGAGTCTGTGTCAAGGGATTGCGTAACTTCGATGTGCACGGCTCTTGTTGTCAGACAAGTAAAAAGTATGACATATCTTTTAACGTTACTTCTGCCACACTTGACCTCGAAGGGTCCGAAATGGTCAACTCGCACGTTAGTAAAGGGTGGGTGATCTGGTGTTATTCTATCATCTGGCAGCTCTGACATTTTTACTTCACCTGTTCTTGCTCTAATCTTCCTACATATCACACACCTGGAGAGCAACTTTCTTACAAGTGAGTTAGCGGTTGGGATCCAATATGTCGCAGTTCTGAAAGCATGTAGTTTCTACCACAATGTCCAATCTTTTCATGAATGTCTCTTAAGATTAATGTGGTGACATGTAAATTTTTAGGTATAAGGACTGGGTATTTAATGTGCTCAGGCATTGCAGACCTACCGAGATGTCCTCCGACTCTCATCAATCCATCCTGCAGTACTGGGTCCAGTTTAGACAGACAACTGCTTTCTTTTTACGGTTACATTGTTTTTTTTTGCAGCGTGGACATTTCCTTTTTGAGTTTTGCAGCTGCATTACCCTTTTGCAATGTGGAGATTTCTTCTTTGAATTTTTGGCTTTCGATAAACTTAATGACTGCATTTTCTGCTCTTGTTAAGTCCTGAATTGTTAATGACTTGTGATTTTCTGTCTTTGGGTTATCCAAGTGTGTTTTGACCCTTTCTGTTTTCTGTTTGAGCGTGTCTCTGATGCGAAGGATCCAGGCAACGGATCTTTTTAACTTGTGCCAGTCAGAGTGATAATTAATCAGTTTACTCACTGCATCTGTGCTTTCTGTAGTACTGAAGCTGATATTCACTGAAGCTGAGAGCTTAATCTCATTATCGTTTTCTTTTATCGACGTGTCGTGAATGTTCTCAGGCCATTTCCACTCTGGTTCTTTGAGAAAGGAGGGACCATGGATACAGTTGAAGTTTTTCATGAACTTTTCACAGGATACCCCCCTGGATGCAGAATCAGCTAGGTTTTTTGAGGTATTGACGTACCTCCATTGCTGTGGCTTGGTTAGCTCTCTTATAGTGGCAATTACAGTGGTGTGACAACCAGACTGCTCATTACCGTCGCACTCACCGCCGTGTAAAGCGGCAGCGGCCAAAATAAACCAGGAGCATTTCAAAATAATTCGTGAAATGACCGCCAGGTGGCGCAAATTGACATTTTCCGTCGTATCGGTTTTTAAATATATTCAGAGCTTAAGTCATAATAAAGTCAAAACAATATGTTGTAGCAAAGTAATACTACAATTATGATAATTTACACATCCAACAAACATGAAAAACTATAAATATAAAAAATATGAGTTAGAAAACATTGGTTTTATTTTGTTTAGACAGACTCTCTGTTTTTATCTGTTTAGTGTTATTATTAAAGGAAACAGCACAAACAACAGCACTAGGGCTTTAAAAAAATTTTTTTCGACAATACTTACAGTTGTTATCTGGCACTGAACCAAAATATATTGTCTTACATTTGTGAATAAAATATCATTGTTTTATTCAGAGATTTACAGTATTTGTGCAAAATAATAGTTATGCAATATAATTACAGGCTCTGGATTCGTTTTTCGTTTGCAGTATAAAACCAAAATACATCTTACTATTTTTGAGAGATTTGTCGTAAAAAAAAAAACTGTTTTTTTTTCAGATATTTGTCTGTACAAAATAATATTTATGCAATATAATCACAGGCTCTTGATTCATTATTCGTTTGCAATATAAACCAAAATACATTAAACATATAATATAAACCAAAATATAAACCAAAATATTTAATTTGCTGTATTAAATATTTATGCCGTCTCATCAAGGATCCAAAGATTGCGTTGTACTAAATAATATTTTTGCTGATTTTTTTCTGCGATTCAGTTGTACTGAATGATGTTTTACTGTATGTTTATATTTTAAAAATATGAGTTAGAAAACATTGGTTTTATTTTGTTTAGACAGACTCTCTGTTTTTATCTGTTTAGTGTTATTATTAAAGAAAACAGCACAAACAACAGCACTAGGGCTTTTAAAAAAAAATTATTTCGAGTGTTTTATTCAGAGATTTACAGTATTTGTGCAAAATAATAGTTATGCAATATAATTACAGGCTCTGGATTCGTTTTTCGTTTGCAGTATAAAACCTTTTATAAAAGCTTTTTATGTCCACCATTTAATAATGATTTAATTATCAATAATTAAAGCTGCTCACATCGCGCGCTTTCACTTTAAAAATGCAGTGTTTAATCAGCAAGTATACATTACTGTATCTCTTCCATTTCAGTGATTAAAAAACGGTAAAAATATCAATTTTGGAATCCATAGACGCTCAAACTGCAAAAGAACATGATAATAATAATAAAAAGAGTAATATTATTATTTTTGCTGTTTATGTCCACCATTTAATAATGATTTAATTATCAATAATTAAATTATTAAAGCTGCTCACATCGCGCGCTTTCACTTTAAAAATGCAGTGTTTAATCAGCAAGTATATGTCGCCTCTCTTTATGATTGATAAATATTCTGACTGAAACAAGTCTGCTCGTGTCGGATTTTAAATTTTTTATGAAAGAGGAGAGTAGAAGGGGAAACGTTTGCATGATCCCGCGTGTGCGCCTTTAACTTTGATCTAAAGTCAGATGAACGCGCGCGCCGATATGAGAGATTAGATATCTCTTTCAGCAAACACATTTACAGGAGCATTTACATACATCTAAACTGAGTCATTTACATAATTCACTTCTCATACGAATTACATAATCTAATCATTTTTTTCATTAGTTTATATTAAAGCAGATATTTCTCTTTCTATAAGTATATATTTTTTTCTAATTACAGTACGGGGTTGTTGTTCTTGCCATGTTACTGTGTGTGCTTTGCCATCTCAGACACATGCAAATACTGTAATATACCTCAAGTGTGAATAGCTGTTCTCACCTATACACTCGGAGAAACTAAAATCACCACTGTTCATGGTTTCAGCAAACTGGGGAGGATCTTGGATCTTGCTTCAGGCCTCTTCTTAAATTTGTGTAAATTTAAAATCTGAAAGCTGCTCACATCGCGCGCTTTCACTTTTAAAAAAATCCAGTGTTTAATCAGCAAGTATGTCGCCTCTCTTTATGATTGATAAATATTCTGACTGAAACAAATCTGCTCGTGTCGGCTCATATCGGGAGCATTTTTGATGCTTGTGAATAAACCTTTTAGTCAATGTACGTTAAATGTGTGCGCTGTTTAACTTTGCCGAGTTTTGATCTAAAGTCAGATGAACGCGCGCGCCGATATGAGAGATTAGATATCTCTTTCAGCAAACACATTTACAGGAGCATTTACTTACATCTAAACTGAGTCATTTACATAAATCACTGATCACATTTAAACAATTTATTCATACAGATGTACATGTTTTATAGGTTTGTTACTGAAGAACTTTGGCAGCGGGCACACCTAATAATAAATGCCGGATTATTATTATTTTTTTTATTTATAGTTTTATATAAATAAAAATGCTTTTATAAATGTGGGCTACTGTTATCTCCTTCAAATATTTGTTAAAACAGCCAGGAAACTCACTCTGACCATTTTAATAATTCATTGATAAGTTAGTGATTCCTTTGGTTACGGCTGCGTGATCATGTCATCTCGTCGTCAGTGAGCGCGCCTATACAGTAATTCACTTCTCATACGAATTACATAATCTAATATTTTTTTTCATTAGTTTATATTAAAGCAGATATTTCTCTTTCTATAAGTATATATTTTTCACGTCTGTGCGGCGAGTATACACGGAGTTTGGGTTCATTTTTTCTGACGCGCTCAAGTTCACCAAAATCAATACAGAACCCCGTTTACTTTATTTATTTAACAAAATCATAAAGTTTTTTTGTCATTGTGTGTGCACCTAAATAAAAGTAGAGTCTTATAAAAGCTACAAATTTAAAGAACACAAAATATAAGATGACACAAGACCCTACACGTGTAGCCTTTCTACTGTAATTAAACAGTTTACAATGTTTATGTTGCTTAAATTCGATCCTAAAAAACTGAATTTAATTTTAATTATAAATTTGTACTGTAATGTTACTACTGTGATTATGAATTCGTTTATTTACAATGTTTCACTTTATTTTATCTGCAACGACGTGCAGCTGTGGACGACCTGCGCCTCATTAAGCCTGGAGAGAACGAACTGATGCCTGAGGCGTCAGTCTATAGTTATATAGCGCCACTCAGTGGTAAAAGCCAGCAAACGCACAAACCCAAATGCTGACGCCATACACGCCATACACCGGCGACGGTAGAAGTCGCATACTGCCTGTGCACCCACTGTATGTTGGCCACAAAGGTTTTAAAACAATGTTTTTCGTTGTCAATTAATCTCAAAACAGTTATACTGTCAGTCCAAAACATAGAGTCCAGCAATTTCAGTTCTAGTTCCCAACATTTTGTCATTTTTCATGGCGACCACTACCGCAGCCAGTTCCATGCATGGAATTGTGGTCTGTTTCAGGGTTCTACACAAGAGTTCCCCATCATGAATGCGCAATGTGTGAATCCACCGGTATTTACTAACCTGAGGTATGAGACAACTCCATATCCCATTTCACTTGCATCCGAGAAGTGATGAAGTTGTGCTGTAGCTGTAACTCCGAAGTTGGCTGGTTTTATGCATCTTGCTACGCTGAACTCGGACAATTGGTGCAACTCTTGCAGCCAAAATTTCCATCTTTTTACAAACAGCTCGGGAAGGTCATAAATTGAACTAGTGATTGACAAGATCACTCGTCTTGTCACAGGTCGTTCTTTTAAATTAATCTTAAACTTGAACATGTCTGAATTGATGCACCACAACACCCCCAGAGCTCTCTCGATGGGAAGTGCATCTTTACTCAAATCTAAATCTCTCATGTCTTTGATCATTTCGCTTTTGAGCAAGCAACACGACTGTTGGTGGTATATATACATATATATATATATATATATATATATATATATATATATATATATATAGCAACGCTAGGAGACGATTTTGCACCGAACAAGTGAACTACCAACTTATACTCAAATCTTCGTTCGGCCACCATAAGAAGCGCAGCAGATCTGTGTCCTTTTCAGGAACTCTCACTTGATAGTACATGGCTTCCATGTCTGCCATCATGGCAACCTTCTCTTGTCTAAAGCGTGTAAGCATGCCAATGAGTGAATTTGTTAAGTCTGGTCCTTGTAGGAGCTCACTATTTAGTGATACTCCCTGATAGCTAGCAGCGCAATCAAAAACCACCCTTACTTTGTTCTTTTGAGGATGATACACGCCATGGTGAGGTATGTACCACACCTGGCCATCTTGTCGATCTAAATGAGGTGTAGGAACCCTGACGGCATGACCCTTTTTAAGCATGTCATTCATGAAGTTCGTATACTCCTCGTGAAAGGAGCTGTTACTATTGAATTTTCTTTTGAGGTTTAATGCGCGCTGCATGGCTGCACTTCGGTAATTGGGCATTTGAATGACTGCCATTTTAAGTGGAAGGCCGATGTGGAAATGATTATCCATAAACTGCAAAGAGTTATTCACAGAGTCTAAAAGCTGATAGTCATCAAAGTGACCACTCGGCCTTATCGTCGCAATTTCGCTTGGGAAAGTCATGGTTAAACTGTTGTATCAACATTTGTTCTACACTTTCAATGGAGGTTCTGTTGACTGTGATGCTCGCTGGTTCGTTATTGGGCATACTGTCCTCGACGGGTTCTCGAAGAGGTCAATTCAAAGTCCATCCGAGGGCAGTCTTTACTGCGTACGGCCCCATGTGCCTGCTATTAATCACTCGCCATGGTTCTAGGAGCTTATACTCTCTGTTGCCTATGAGAAACACAACAAATTCATAAAGTACAATATGGCTCTTACAATACTACTCTTGACATATAAAGCATTAAATGGTCTCGCACTGCAGTATCTGAGCGACCTGCTAGGGCCTTACGATCCGCCACGCCTACTTCGGTCAAAGGAAGCAGAGCTTTTTCTTACAAAGAAAATTATGGAATAGTCTTCCAAACAGTGTTTGGGACTCAGACACAGTCTCAGTGTTTAAGTCTAGGCTAAAAACCTATTTATTTAGCCAAGCATTTTTATAAATAGATTTGCCATAGGTAAAGGAGCAGATCTGTGGGACTCATGGACGTAGAGTATTATGGTGAACTGATATGTTTAGATGCTGTCTTCCCCACTCTCATTTGATCACTCAGGTTTGTTGACTGTGAGGTGATTGTTTGCTTTACATCTCAGGGACCCCTCATGTTTGTGTTTCCTTCTGGCTCTCCCTTTTAATTATGCTGTCATAATTAGTCCTGCCGGAGTCTCTCCTTGCACTCTACAGTAAATATACATTCACATTATACATAGATATATAGACCATACCTAACTGCCATCTCTCCTCTTCTTCTCTTTCTCCCCCTCTTTCTCTTTCCTCTCTCCCCCTGTCTCCCCCTTTCACTCTTTCTCTCTCTCTCTCTCTCTCTGTTGAGCTACACATGTCATTTCTGAGCTTCCAGTGATCCAGACTCCCTCTGCCCTCCGGACCTGTCTGACCCATCCTGGTGCCCCACTTCTGGTTGTAGATCTCGTCGCATGGATGCCCCTTGTGTCTCTTTGGGATGCGTCTGGTGTCTGGGGACGATTCTCTCTACTTAGAAGACGGTTCTGGCCTCGACTGGTGTTGGCAGCTGTTTCTCTGAGGACTTGACAAGTCGATAGTTCAGGACTGGAATTTTCTACAAGTCTACCTGAGTATCCAATAACTACCTGGACTCCATTTTAACATCAATTAACATCAACTATTATAGCTGAACTGTCTGCCACCTAACACACTGTATAAATGCAGATCATTTCCTGCTATCTGTTTCACCCAAATGAGGATGGGTTCCCTGTTGAGTCTGGTTCCTCTCAAGGTTTCTTCCTATTACCATCTCAGGAGACCATTTTTGATTCATACACATTCACATTCCATACAAACTTAAATAATTCTTCTGATTGTTTAAAGCTGTTTTGAGACAATGTCAATTGTTAAAAGCGCTATACAAATAAAATTTAATTGTGTGTGCGCGGGCGTAATTTGACACCTTGCCGGCCATCTCACTCTCTCTCTCGCCTTTAATGTGTGTGTGTGAGAAGCAGAAAGGGGGTGCTTCACTCACACACAACAGGCACGATGTCAAATTGCGGGCGCACACACACAACACACATTCTGCAGCGCAAGAGAGAGAAAAACACACACAGCGCATAAACGGAAACACTTATCTGTCTGGCTTTATTTTAACTTTTTTTTTAAGGTAAAGTGCAGGTTTTATTTTAACTTTATATATTTTTTTGAGAGCGGGAACCAATACACATTATACATAGGTACAAACAACCTTTGCGGGCACAATCAATACAGTGCTGCAGCTGTCTTTACTTTAAGTCAACTTATTTACACTATATATAATTGCCCTTATGTGCAGTGCTACATAGACCCACCCCCCAGCTTTCGGCGTATGAGGAGAGGTCCGTCTTAACACAAACAAAAACACATTATATTAAAAGGTTATCGTGGGTTTCCCTATGGCTGTGTAATTTATTGGCTCTTTTAAACTTTTTTATTTCTGCTGGATCCCCCCACTTGGGCGCTAGCTTAACAGGTAAATTCTGTTGTGCAGAGGAGAGTGGGAGCGTTCGCCCGGTAGTAACTGTGCTTTATACCGCCGGGAAATGCTGGAACTGGTTTGTTTGACTTTCTGACGTCGTTGTTGTGGTTTGTCTTCCTCTGCTGTGTCTTGTGGGTTTTGACAGTAAACCTTTGCTGGTTGGTCAGAAGTGGATGGGCTGTTAATGCATAGTGCCAGGGGTCACTAGAGTGGCCTGAACTGCAATAGCTCCGCTGATGTAGTCCCCGGGGATGCTGGATGGGCGGAGCTACGCGCATAGCGAGACTCCGGTAACCACTGGTCCTCGTTTGGCTTTTGTTGAGCGTCTGGCAAACTTTACAGGTCTTGATGTAATGCCATTTCGCACGGAGGGCCACCAGACATCATCTAGTAGCCGCAAGAGGGTTTTTAGCCTCCCCCTGTGTCCGTCTGATGGATGTTGATGGTAATGGCGTAGGAATTGCTGTGTCATGGATTGCGGGATCACCACTTGGAGCTTTTCCCCTTGCTTCACCGTAGCTCTGCTATATAGCGCTCCCCGGTGTTGTACAAAGGAGCTCTTCTGGCTTGGTGTTGTCCCAGGGTACTCTCTGGCCACCAGCTGAGCTGTTCGGCTATCGTCCCGTTGTTTGCGCTATCTCCCCCAGGTCCCAGGGCAGGTCAGAAGATAACGTGGGAGCCGTAGTGGGGGATCCGGGTTTGGGGGCAGAGAACAGGAGAGATGAAAGACTGCTGAAAAGGGCTCCTTGCCCAAAATTCCAGCTTGGGGGGAGGTCGAAGATCGCTCAGTGTTTTCCTCCACCTCCTCTTTGCTGTGCGGAGCCTTCAGCTTCTGCCCGTCACCCTTGTCTTCTATGCCGCCCCTTTCCATGTTCGATCCTCCCTTCACCTTCTGCTCCTCTGCGCTCCCTGTGGGTCTGACACACTCAGCCATCCTGGGGTACTCCATAGGGGGCCAGGGGTAGCTCAGTGGTTAAGTCATTGGACTACGGTTCGGGAAGATCCCAGGTTCAAACCCCACAACCACCAAGTTGCCACTGTTGGGCCCTTGAGAAAGGCCCTCAACTGCACAGATGTATAATAAGATTAAAATGTAAGTCGCTCTGGATAAGACTGTCTGCCAAATGCCTAAATGTAAATGTAGAGCCGGCTGACATCGTGGACGACGAGCGGAAGGGCTGCATATTTGACAACAATTTCTCCAGGGTGGCTGAAGGTCTCAAAGGCTCAGCGGAACAGAAGACAAAGGGGGGTAAAAATTCAAACACAAAGAAACTGTTTTAGATAATGTAATTTTATTTAAACTGTGAATTGCTGGGGTTTGCCGCATTTTTTTTACTTTGGCCATATTCGTTTGGACACACATCACTGTGTACTATAAACCACCTGAACTATTCAGCTGTCAGTTGAACAGATTCATTATTAATGACTTGGATTTCAGATGATAGAAAAGGTTTGACGTGTTTCCACCACTTCTTGAAACAGTGCACTTGCGTACCTTGCAAATCACGTTCATCTCATTCGTATCACTTTTCTTATACCCAAACCAATTCCACACCACAGACGATGCACCTTTTTTCTTTACAATCTCCTTGTTCTTGGTTTCGTCTTCTTCCATTGTCGAAGTGTATGTGAAGCCAAACACATCAAAAGTGGGACAAAACCGTGGCACCCGATTGAACCAAATATCTGCGCAAATACAGCGCATCGCGACTATCTGAATAGCGCAGTGATGATCTGGTTTATTTGCGCAGCCCGGTGGATCGCGCCGCGCCGCTTGAATCACAAACCAGTGCGACCCACTGTGTTTTTATTTTAAAACAATTAAAAATGTCAGTACTGTTTAATATTGTTTCCGCCTTGCCATGGCTGGTTTGTACATGCACATACCAGCGGGGTAAAATGTAATTTGATGGTCGCCGCGGTCTATTTGTGTCAGAGTCGCGCAGCGTTGTGATTCGAGCAGCGCTGCTCAAGTTGGCCCGACGTTAAACCATTATTGTTGCACTATATGGTTCCACTTTTTCTCCCGGCCCACAACTGATGTTATTTTAAATTTACTTGTATTAATGATCCATTTATTTGTGTGTGATTGTTTAGTTTTTTCCTATTATTTTCCACTAATTTCCTCCCGTTCATTGCGCCCCACCTGTCATGTCTGTATTCCCCACTAGTGGGGCGCGCCCCACACTTTGAGAACCACTGACATAGAGGGACTACTTCCAGGTACCACGTGGCATAATCAACGTTAACTAGGATAAACTCATGCCCTTTTGCTGACTTTGGGAACGTGTCGATGAGATCCATGGCTATCTTATCGCCTACATGCTTCAAGACCACCACCATTGTCCCAGTGGCAAAGAAGTCTTCTGTGTCCTGTCTCAATGACTACTGTCCTGTTGCATACCCATCATCATGAAGTGCTTCGAGCGGCTCGTCATGAGACACAAAGACCCTGCTGTCCCCCACACTGGACCCATTGCAGTTTGCGTAACTGTTCAACAGACACCATCTCCACCACACTCAATCTTGCCCTCACAAACTTGGACAATAAGAACTCCTATGTTCGAATGCTATACATAGATTTCAGTTTCAACACTACCATCCCCCAACACCTGATCAGGAAGCTGAGCCTGTTGGACAACAAATAAGGATGGGAACGCGCCCTTATCTGGTTGATAACAGGTAGCAGGGATTGATCCTCTAGTCATGCTGTGTGTTAGGAGGGTAGAAGATAAATACAACCGGAGATGTGTTTAAGTTAATATGGAGTCCAGTTTCATTATTTGGAGACTCAGTTACTGTATGAAATTCCAGTTCTGAACTATAGAACAACTGCAGTCACAAGTCATCAGAGAACATCTGTCTGCATCAGCCGAGTCCAGAACCATCTTCATGGTAAAGTGGAACTGTCCCCACATGCATCCCTAGGAGACCACACACATCTTTCTTGCGACGACATCTTCAACCAGAAGCAGAGCAATAGCACAGAGGGGGTGTGGATCAGTGGGAGCTTAAGAGCACCATGTGTAGCTCGACAGAGAGGGAGAGAGAAAACTAATTATGACAGCATAACTAAAAGAGAAAGCCAGAAGGAAAAACAAAAAGCCCATCCAGAGTTACTGTGTGTTCAGAAAATTTACTTCTAGCTGCATGTGGTCCTACCCCCAGGACTTCTGTCTTGTCGGGATTAAGCAGAAGGAGGGTAATTAGCATCCAGTGTCTAATGTTCTTCACATCTTTCTCAACTTTATTAAGCTATTTTTTTCCATCTGGCTTTGTTGAGATATATAACTGTGTCATCAGCATAAAAATAAAAACTAATACAGTGTTTATAAATTATATTGCCCAAAAAAAAACCTGTAAAGAGAAATGCAGAATACTCACCAAAAATAGTACCTAACAAGCTTTCGTCAAACTCTACTTTGACAGTTTTATTGCCCCTTAAGTGCTTTTTTGACCTTTGGATGACCTTTAGGAATTTTTATGACCGGGAGGTTTTGATAAAAAGGGAGGGGTGTAGCGATGTTTATGCATTAGACATCGTTTCATTCATTCATTTATTTATTTTATTTATATACATATTTATTGATTTATATAGGTGTTTATTGATTTATATGTATTTATTCATTTGTTTATTTATTGTAAGAATTTGTTCAGTGTGTTTTATTTGAAAATATGATTGGTGAGGGGACTCATTTCAAGGTGTTTGTGCTTAACTATTAAGACAGGGAGAATGTATTTATTATTACCCATGGACGAGCAGTGAAACATTTATTCACTTTGGTAAAAACATGGAGCATTTTTGAATGACTGTTGAAAGTTTTTAAGTTACTTAAAGAGAAGAAGAATAAACGTTACCAGAGGGCGAGAGCCCCAGAGTCGTTGAAGCTGAAGAAATGAGTAAAATGTTGTTGCGAGAAAAAATAAATAAATAAAAAATAAATAAATACAAGAGACAAAAGCGAGGTCCGCACGCGTGTATGATTTTGTCCAATGTCAAGAGCGTGTAGCGCATGAGTAGCAAAGTCTTGTCTGGTACGGAATGCGCTCCGAGTTTGTCAAACGACTGAATGAATCAAAGGGGTTGCCCCTCGGAAGTTGTGATTGGAGCGATCAGTTCGTGACGCGTCGCAGTCTGTTCTTCTAACTCAGCCTCTTCAGTTTTTTATACGTAGGCTAAAAAAAAAATATTCAAGTTTTTTTTTATTAATTTATGTTATATAATAAAAATGAGCTAAAAAGGATGCCTGAAGTTGCTAGTAATAACAATGGGAAAAAAGAAAAAAGGGCGGAAAAATGTTCCGATCCTTATGATACGTTCAGGTTTAGGTAAAAACAGGCCTAACTCTTTTTGCTACGCTAGGGAATAGGTAAAAAACAGGCCTAACTCTTCTTATCTTTACTTATAAAGTCAAGACTTATAAAGTCTTATATCTTTAAGAGATTTTTAATGACGTTTTTCAGCTAGAGTTAGAGTTTCAGCTATGGGGTAACCTGCTCTATGTTAAAGAGTTAACAGAGCGAGCTGAAAGTTCATGACGCTTTTTTTTAATGACCCATTAAGGTTTGTTTAGGAAGTTTGTTTACATTATTATTTTTGTTAAGTGCTCATTAAGTGTCTGTTTTTCTTTTTATGACCCTTTGAGACCTGGTTGGGAAGTGTGTGTGTGTGTGTGTGTGTGTGTGTGTGTGTGTGTGTGTGTGTGTGTGTGTGTGGTGTTCTTTGGGGGCTGTTAAGAGAGTTCTATAAAAAATACGTAGAAGAGGCGCGAAACGGCAAAAAACTTGTAATTTTTTCTTCGCTGCTCTGGAGAACACCAGGTCTTCATACATCATCGCTATGGCTCCAGGTAGATCCTAGATTCATTTTTATTTGTATCTACACGAGTTTCAAGCTGCTTTTTTAATAAAAAAAAAAACGAAATCGTTCTGACCTTCGCAGTAAACAATCTGACAGTCGACCCATGCGCCATTGTACCAGAAGCCTGCTGGCAAGACGGTGAGTTTTATCTCTTTTTGTAAATGTAAATATATGATCAGTTTATTTCTAACTTCATGAGAAATGTTGTAGCCAAACTAAGTTTCATTATTTTTAGATTTTGAAACATTGATTTTTAAACCGGCTGAGCCGACGCTGTCTACGCCTAAGGCTACTGGTGAGTCTAGCGAGATTTCTAGAGAGAGAATACAAATTAACCTAAATTAAATAATGATAACACCTATATATGCAGTTTCAGAAAGTGGTGAAAAGCTAACGGATCAACAGGTCGGGTCGCAGCAGCAGCAGTCTGATCCTAGTTACGGTGCGTTATTTTATTTATTTAATATTATTTTTCATGAGGATGATGTTGCACTGAAAAAAAAAAGAACACTCTTTCTTTCGTTCTTTGGTAGTAGAAGACATTGAACTGTTGAGCGTCCTCGATCCTGAACCCCTGGAGGTACCTACAACAGGCGAAGCCTCAGAACAACTGCCAAACCGGCCTGGAAACAGCACCCCGGCTGAACAACCCGAACACCCGGGAGCGCAGCCTCTTCAAGCGAGCCGTGGACGAGAGAGGTCAAGTAAAAGGCATTCGTCGGCGGAGAACTTTTTCGTCGTCGTCCTCTTCATCCTCTTCATCGTCTCGCGGAGAGTTTTTTAGGGGGTCTAAGCTAAGCGACGTTTCTTTAGCACACACGCTGGAAAGAAAAAACTTTCCATAGCCTAATTTCTCATCCTTCTGTTATTCCTACACAGAGAGTCGTAGACGCCAAAGAAGAAGAAGAACCCGTAGGAGCTACAGGAGTGCTTCAGGAGCGTATCACCGTTACCATCCGCACACTTCGCCGGAAGTGCTTCTTGTCAGGACAGTCGGTATTGCATATACAGCAACTATGCAATCGCTTCTTCGCTGTTTTTTTTGTTTGTTTTCTACCTGTGTGTGTTTTTTACTACAGTGTTTTTATTAGTGTGTGTGTTTTTATTGTGTGTTTACGTAGTGTTAAAAAACCATGGCCTCTTTTGTAAATGCTATTGATGTTGATGTTGCTATCATTGACTTTACGGAAATGTTAGATATGCATCAAGAGTTAGTAAACATTGATAATCAAGACTCTTTGACGTCCTCGTCTTTACACGTGTCTGATTCACGGGGTTCCCAACCAGAGTTACATATGCAACCATTAAACGATCCCGCGGTTCCTAGCAATGATAATGCTGATCAACAACAATATCAAATGTTAATAAATAAGATAATGACCCTTCACCATCCAGACTCTTTAAATACTCATAACATAAACTCTATAAACAATGAAACACACCATGAACCAGCGACAGATAATGAGTCACTGGCTTTGCAACTTTCAGAAATAGAAGCTGCGCTACTACAGTTAACAACAAACATTTCACACAGCTCTGAAGAGGTAGATAATGTTGAGACAACACATTATCAGACATTGATAAATCAAATAAAAGCTCTCCGCCAGCCTGAATCTGTAAACGACGAGGGTGACATAAGTCAGCCTAAACAGCAAATATTACCAGATAATGCTTCTACCCCCGAGTCTTTAGCTTCTCGACTCGCTCAAATAGAAAACACGCTACTACAACTGTCAAACATAAATAATCAGGTAGCCTGTAACCAAGGGTTCGAAACAGATCAAGTAGGACGAGGAGGTGATGATGTTGACACCTCATTAGTGCAACCCCCCGCTGATCATCCCTGTTCTAATGACCAGAGTAGCGCAAATCCCCCTGCTGAAATTATCTCCAACAAGCTCCGGGTGGTGACGAGGTCCCGATTTAATAATATAGAAATTAGACAATTATTAAATATACCGCAGAGTGACGTGGCAGATTACGGCTCTTTTTATGGGAACGTGATGGGTGGCGTGTATGACATAGTCAATAAGGCGCTTTCATACGCTCAAGAGGGGGACATGATACAGCTAGAATTAAGAGGCGAGAGCCTGAGAAGTGGTCTCTCTTCCACGTTATGGGTCTCCGAAGGAGCAGATCTCACGGTTTTCCAGGATTTACTAGACTGTCTAGTGCAGTCTAACATGTCTGTATTATGCGACAGAGCCCTAGAGCTCGTTGTCCAGATTGTTAGAAATCAACGAGGCGGTGGTGGTAGAAAGAGGTTGTTGCAGAAAACGCTGGACTGTGAAATCCTTAAAAAGAAGCAGAGCTTTCTCTACATAATCGAGAATCCCGCGAATCAGTTATGCTTCGCTATCAACCTCGCTCATTTGCTTCCTCCTGAAATCACAGATGCTGCAGCTGAAACGCTCGCGCGGGAGATTCAGACAAAGGCGGGGTTGTCTGAGCATACCCCTGTTTCGTTTTCAGACATCCATAATTTCGAACGTGCGTTGGATTGTAAAATTGTAGTGTTTTACAGAACCGAGGACAGAGAGACCTTGGCTAACTTCTTCTCCATGGAAATCCACCACGTTGTTTTTATTCCTGTTCCAGAATCATTACTACGGTTTAAAAAATGTCGCCGCTTTTCTAGGCGTGAGGAAGGTTTGCGAATTCTGTTACAAGGGCTACGAAAATGCTCTTTCACATATACAGTAGGTGGACAATCAGACTGCTCATTACAGTCGCGCTCACCGCCGTGGAAACGCGGCAGCGGCCAAAATAAACCAGTAGCATTTCAAAATAATTCGTGAAATGACCACCAAATTGGTGGCGCAAATTGGCATTTTCCGTCGTCTCGGTTTTTAAATATATTTAGAGCTTAAGTCATAATAAAGTCATAATATGTTGTAGCGAAGAAATACTACAATTATGATAATTTACACATCCAAGTACTGTGTCCAACAAACATGAAAAACTATAAATATAAAAAAATATGAGTTAGAAAACATTGGTTTTATTTTGTTTAGACAGACTCTGTTTTTATCTGTTTAGTGTTATTATTAAAGAAAACAGCACAAACAACAGCACTAGGGCTTTTTAAAAATTTTTATTTCGACAATACTTACAGTTGTTAGAGTTTAAGACATAAAGATTTAAATATAGAAATAACTAAAACAAATAGAGCAAACTTCCAGAATAGATAATAAAAAAATAAATCAATGAAAAAGATGTATGCAGTATAATCGGGACCTCTCATTACATTATTTGCTCGCACTTTGTCTGGCAGTGAACCAAAATATATTGTCTTACATTTGTGAATAAAATATCTATAATATATATAATATATAAATAATAAAAGATTTATTTGTGCAAAATAATATTTATGCAATATAATTACAGGCTCTGGATTCGTTTTTTGTTTGCAGTATAAAACCAAAATACATCTTACTATTTTTGAGAGATTTGTTGTAAAAAAAAATCAGTTTTTTTCAAATATTTTGTCTGTACAAAATAATATTTATGCAATATAATTACAGGCTCTGGATTCGTTTTTCGTTTGCAGTATAAACCAAAATACATCTTACGATTTTTGAGAGATTTGTGATAAAAAAAAAACATTTTTTTTCAAATATTTTGTCTGTACAAAATAATATTTATGCAATATAATCACAGGCTCTTGATTCGTTATTCGTTTGCAATATAAACCAAAATACATTAACCATATAATATAAACCAGAATATAAACCAAAATATTTAATTTGTTGTATTAAATATTTATGCCGTCTCATAAAGGATCCAGAGATTTCGTTGTACTAAATAATATTTTTGCTGTATAAACATCTTAATTCGTTAACTTTTCGTAAATTTTTTCTGCGATTCAGTTGACCTGAATGATGTTTATGCAGTATAATCAAGCTCTCTTATTTCGTTATTTGTTCGCATTTGGCTTGCACTTGCTGCAATGCACACTACTGAGCATCCAAGTGGCAACGCATGCTTGGTTTAAGTTGGACATTGACTGTCACGTTTCTTACGGTGTCTGCATCGGAGGTGTGTGCGAGGCATGATCGCGGAGGCGAGCTGACGGTTCAACAAAGTCCTTTATTTTTATCTTCAAACAAAAGCATAAAACAAACAAGATCCCTCCAACACAAACTAAACTTAAACGACTAATGCTAGACGCCTGGCTGAAGTTCAGCCAGGCTATTTATAACAAACATAAACATCATCAAATTAACTTCCCTCGGTTCAGGTGAGCTTCTACGTCACCTGACCGAGGTGCAAACTGGGAAACGAAGTCAAAAACGAAACTTAAAATAAACTACAAAACAAAAACCAAAAACGGGCGTTAGGTGCCCTCTAGGGGTCAACCGTCACAGTACCCCCCCAAAAAAAATGCTCCTCTGGAGCATCCTCGGAGGCCCCGGACACCCACCCCAATGTTCTACCTTCCACCTCCTTACCAGGAGGCTGGGTGACGGGGCTGGAGACTTGCTCGGCCGTGGCAGGGCTGGAGACGTGTTCGGCCGTGGTAGGGCTGGCGACGTGCTCTGCCGAGGCAGGGTTGGAGACGTGCTCGGCCGTGGCAGGGCTGGTGACGTGCTCGGCCGTGGCAGGGCTGGTGACGTGCTCGGCCGTGGCAGGGCTGGTGACGTGCTCGGCCGTGGCAGGGCTGGTGCTGCGCTCGACGACGGCATTGGAGCGGTCACTGCGCTCGACGACGGCGTTGGAGCGGTCACTGCGCTCGACGACGGCGTTGGAGCGGTCACTGCGCTCGACGACGGCGTTGGAGCTTGTGCAGAGCTCGACGACTGCGTTGGAGCTTGTGCAGAGCTCGACGACTGCGTTGGGGCTTGTGCAGAGCCCAACAGCGGCGTTGGAGTGTGTACTGCGCTCGACGACGGCGTTGGAGCGTGCACGGCGCTCGACGACGGCGTTGGAGCGTGCACGGCGCTCGACGACGCCGTTGGAGCGTGCGCGGCGCTCGACGACGGCGTTGGAGCGTGCGCGGCGCTCGACGACGGCGTTGGAGCGTGCGCGGCGCTCGACGACGGCGTTGGAGCTTGTGCAGAGCTCGACGACGGCGTTGGAGCTTGTGCAGAGCTCGACGACTGCGTTGGAGCTTGTGCAGAGCTCGACGAATGCGTTGGAGCTTGTGCAGAGCTCGACGACTGCGTTGGAGCTTGTGCAGAGCTCGACGATTGCGTTGGAGCATGTGCAGAGCTCGACGACTGCGTTGGAGCTTGTGCAGAGCTCGACGACTGCGTTGGAGCTTGTGCAGAGCTCGACGACTGCGTTGGAGCTTGTGCAGAGCTCGACGACTGCGTTGGAGCTTTTGCAGAGCTCAACAGCGGCGTTGGAGCGTGCACGGCGCTCGACGACGGCGTTGGAGCTTGTGCAGAGCTCGACGACTGCGTTGGAGCTTGTGCAGAGCTCGACGACTGCGTTGGAGCTTGTGCAGAGCTCGACGACTGCGTTGGAGCTTGTGCAGAGCTCGACGACTGCGTTGGAGCTTGTGCAGAGCTCGACGACTGCGTTGGAGCTTGTGCAGAGCTCAAAGACTGCGTTGGAGCTTTTGCAGAGCTCAACAGCGGCGTTGGAGCGTGCACTGCGCTCGACGACGACGTTGGAGCTTTTGCATAGCTCAACAGCGGCGTTGGAGCGTGCACTGCGCTCGACGACGACGTTGGAGCTTTTGCAGAGCTCAACAGCGGCGTTGGAACGTGCACTGCGCTCGACGACGACGTTGGAGCTTTTGCAGAGCTCAACAGCGGCGTTGGAGCGTGCACTGCGCTCGACGATGACGTTGGAGCGGTCACTGCGCTCGACGACGGCGGTGGAGCGGTCACTGCGCTCGACCACGGCGGTGGAGCGGTCACTGCGCTCGACGACGGCGGTGGAGCGGTCACTGCGCTCGACGACGGCGGTGGAGCGGTCACTGCGCTCGACGGCGGCGTGGGAGCGTGCAGTGCGCTCAACGATTCGACGTCGTCCTCCAAGCCGGGAGGCGGCGGCAGAACAGGTGCGTGGGACAGCGGCTGCTGGCATGCTAGCTCGCTGTCCTCGAAGCCGGGAGGCGGCGGCAGAACAGGTGCGTGGGTGGAGGTCCCTAGAGGTCCTTAGAGGGTGCAGTGCGCTCGACAGCGGCGTGGGAGCGTGCAGTGCGCTCGACAGCGGCGTGGGAGCGTGCAGTGCGCTCGACAGCGCCGTGGGAGCGGTCACTGCGCTCGACGGCGGCGTGGGAGCGTGCACTGCGCTCGACGGTTCGACGTCGTCCTCCAAGCCGGGAGGCGGCGGCAGAACAGGTGCGTGGGACAGCGGCTGCTGGCATGCTAGCTCGCTGTCCTCGAAGCCGGGAGGCGGCGGCAGAACAGGTGCGTGGGTGGAGGTCCCTAGAGGTCCCTAGAGGGTGCAGTGCGCTCGACAGCGGCGTGGGAGCGCGCAGTGCGCTCGACAGTGGCGTGGGAGCGTGCAGTGCGCTCGACAGCGCCGTGGGAGCGTGCAGTGCGCTCGACAGCGGCGTTGGAGCGTACTCGGCGCTCGACAGCGGCGTTGGAGCATACTCGGCGCTCGACAGCGGCGTTGGAGCGTACCCGGCGCTCGACAGCGGCGTTGGAGCGTACTCGGCGCTCGACAGCGGCGTTGGAGCGTGCAGTGCGCTCGACGACGGCTCTGGAGCGTGCAGTGTGCTCGACGATTCGACGTCGTCCTCAAAGCCGGGAGGCGGCGGCAGAACAGGTGCGTGGGACAGAGGCTGCTGGCATGCTAGCTCGCTGTCCTCGAAGCCGGGAGGCGGCGGCAGAACAGGTGCGTGGGACAGCGGCTGCTGGCATGCTAGCTCGCTGTCCTCGAAGCCGGGAGGCGGCGGCAGAACTGATGCATTGGTCATTGGAGCTTGTGCAAGGCTCGACGGCATTGGAGCGTGCACTGCGCTCGACTGCAGCGTGGGAGCGTGCACGGCGCTCGACTGCAGCGTTGGAGCGTGCACGGCGCTCGACTGCAGCGTTGGAGCGTGCTCGGCGCTCGACTGCAGCGTTGGAGCGTGCACGGCGCTCGACTGCAGCGTTACGTCGTCCTCAAAGCCGGGAGGCTGCAGGAGAGTGGGTATTTGGTGCAGCGGCTGCTGACACGCTAGCGCGCTGTTCTTGAAACCTGGGGGAGGCAGAAGGATAACGCTCTCCTCTCCGTGCAGACACGGCGCGAAGTCTTCCTCCGCGACAGGCTCAGGCAGTGGCCGGGGGATGAGCGCATCGTCCAGACCCGGGAGGGGGATCGCTTCCGGGGCTACAGACTGGTTCTCCCGAACCTGGACGAACTGCAGTTGGAGCTGCAGCACCTGCTCGCGCAGGTCACGAATGCGCTCCTGGTTGGACTCCGCCCACTGCCTGTAGAAGCCTACCTCGTCGCCGTGCTGCAGCGGCGTCCAGTCCTCCATGCTCAGCTCCGGTGTGCTGTCCGCGCCACCTTCAGTCAGTGGTCGTGGGAGGAGTGCATCGTCCAGATTCGAGAGAGGGATCGCTTCCGGGACTACAGCTTGGTTCTCCCGAACCTGGACGAACTGCAGTTGGAGCTGCAGCACCTGCTCGCGCAGGTCATGAATGCACTCCTTGTTGCGTTCCGCCCACTGCCTGCAGAATCCTCCCGTCTCTCCCTCGGCCGCTACACCTCTCGGCGGTGTGCGCCGGATGACGGGTCCGCAGCCTTCCCAGCTTCGCCTCGCCAGTCTCTCTCTGGCTGTCATGCTGTCCTCCCATGAGCTCGCCGGCTCGATGTGCTCACCGTTTCTCCATTCCTCCCCAACTTCCATTTCGCCGTGCTCCTCGCCGGCCTCCAGCAGTTCCGCCAGCTCGTTGGAGATGATAATTTCTCCTCCCAAGTAATTCCCTAGGAGGGGATCCTCCGCCATGCCTCTTGGTAGGTCTAGCATTCTGTCACGTTTCTTACGGTGTCTGCGTCGGAGGTGTGTGCGAGGCATGATCGCGGAGGCGAGCTGACGGTTCAACAAAGTCCTTTATTTTTATCTTCAAACAAAAGCATAAAACAAACAAGATCCCTCCAACACAAACTAAACTTAAACGACTAATGCTAGACGCCTGGCTGGAGTTCAGCCAGGCTATTTATAGCAAACATAAACATCATCAAATTAACTTCCCTCGGTTCAGGTGAGCTTCTACGTCACCTGACCGAGGTGCAAACTGGGAAATGAAGTCAAAAACGAAACTTAAAATAAACTACAAAACAAAAACCAAAAACGGGCGTTAGGCGCCCTCTAGGGGTCAACCGTCACATTGACGCACATATTGTAAATGAATGTGAATCGTAGGGCATTATATTCCTGCCACAATTCTCACAGCTGCACAGTATGTATTGAAATAATAACAATAGTGTTTTTCTTTACTGAATAGAAATATAATTGCGCAACTGTTAAGCATTAGCCCGTACTTGATAACACAAAAACACAAGCGCTGCTGTATAACACCTAACGTGAATTTTATGGTCATTTGGTCATTTATGGTGTTCATTTAATTTTTTTTTATTTTTGTCTTTGATGTTAAATACACAAAGCATTGTCTTCCCACCTGCATCTCCAGCATACTGTGGCAGCAAATATGGCACACCTCGAGGCTGCGGAGGAGGAAACGGCTTTCGACCTTAGACTAAAATTACCATTTTCATGTCTGGTTGTGGGCCCCAGCGGATCAGGAAAAACTTTCTTTGTAAAGAATGTGCTGGAAAATTGTAAACATGTTCTGGATACACAGTCTGATAATATTGTATGGATATACACATGTTTTCAACCAATGTACAGTGAAATGCAGAAAATGTTTAATAAAAGCATAACGTTCTTAGAAGGTCTGCCTGATTCGTTTGATGATGAAACTATTTTTCCTAAAGATAAAAATCATCTGGTTATTCTGGACGACATCGTTTTGGAAGCCTCCGACCATCCTGAAGTGGTTAAAATTTTCACGCAGTATCGCCACCACAGGAATATGTCTGTTATGTTTCTGACACAGAACATTTTTCATAAAGGCAAATACAGTAGAACCCTGAACTTAAACTGCACTCATCTTATTTTATTTAAAAAACCCCGTGACAAGCTGCAGATGTCTATATTAGCAAATCAGATTTTCCCGAGGCAGAGGGCCTTCTTTCTGGAGAGTTATGAAAACGCAACAGATAAACCTCATAGTTATTTATTACTAGACTTGACACCCGCTTGCCCAGATCGCTTCAGACTGGGAGCAGGTCTACTACCCGCAGAGACGGCTTGTGTATATGTACCCAAGAAGAAGAAGTAATAATTTTAACAGATTAAAAATGAAATGTCTGCTCGTATGAAAAGAAACATCCCGCTGCTCAGTGCCCGGTTTCTCGAAAACGCACACTATTCGCGCGCTAAGTAGACTCTTAAGGTATATCTTACGTTAAGTGATAACTTTTCTAAGTGTATTTCTCAAACTGTCTCTTAGGAGTCTTCTTACGTCGCTGCCTCTTACGTCCGACGTTACAAGGCGCTGTCTACAGTGAAGGTCCTGAATTAGCTGACATCGGTGGCTCAGGAATTGATTTTTTCTATTGCCATAGAAAGACAGCACTTTCTATGCAAATTAAACATTGCACTAAATTCTTTTAATAATGTTTATTTCCACATGGGTTAACTTAACAATAACATGTCATAATAGACAAATATATAAATTACTATTAATTAATATAATAATATAATATATAATATTTTCATGTAACATGTGGCCGTGAAACGAACTGGGTTTACAATCATAGTTGATTGACAAACAGCTGATAACACTCTTCACCAGCTTCAGAAACAATGTGAAGTGTCAGTTGTTGGGGTTGTATAGCGCACTTATGGAATGAATATGATGAGATGAGAGAGTGGAGGTTTAATACCGGTCCCAAGCCCGGATAAAATGGGAGGGTTGCGTCAGGAAGGGCATCCGGCGTAAAAACTGTGCTAAGTTGTAGTGCGGACTGGATAGTCCGCTGTGGCGACCCCTTGTCGGGAGCAGCCGAAAGACCTACAACAACAACAACATGTGGAAGCTCGCGGACCTTGTAGATCTTCGCAGACCGTCGGGCGCCGGTCACTCGAGGCAGATCACGGTGCCTAATACCCCTCTCTCACCTGTGTGGCCTGACTCATCTCCGTGAGCTGCCGCGATTGCCCACGACGTTCCTTTAACATTCCGCGAAGTTCTGCAAGCTTCCGCGAGGACCAGCAAAAAATTAAACGTTGAATTTTTCACGCGGAAAGATGGAAACGTAATCACAGCGCAAAAACTCGGGGGGAATCATGATCAAGCCTACGGCCACAGCGGGAGCCCGTGCAGGTGAGATAGAGGTATAACACACCGCATCTCACAGCGAGTCAAACCGCATAAGTGAATACTGTAGGGGTATTACACATTACAATCACACAGAAAAATGAATGGATGCGGGGTTTGAAACTCCCAAGGTTATTTTCTCATTAACTAAATCAAATTTCATAAAAATAAAACGTGTCAAAAGAAAAACCCATAAAGTTATGGATAATGGCTAATGATCAATGAAACATATTTTAAACAAAAAGCAGCGAGCAGCTGGACATCGGGACGGGGAGTGTACAGTAAGTACGACGCGTTGGTCTGGCACGTGCAGGTCTGAACAGCTCAAGAAGCTCCATAAACTTTTATTTATATATTTTTTTAATAACGACCATGGGGAAAATATGAAAAGGGCTGAAGTTTTGTCTAAAGGAAAAATGTACATGACCCACACGGCTCCACGGACCGCGCCGTCTTCAGTTTAACACAACACCACGCTAGCTGCCTAATTGTTCGCCACCTGTTTAATATTAATAGTGATGGGCAATTTTAATGCGTTAGTCACATTATGAAATAGGCTAATTAAAAGTCACTCTATTAGTTCTGATATCAAATAAAATAAAATTCTTAAACAGGTCTACAGTATATTCCATCATTAATACGACTTTGATAACGTGCCATAATGTGCTTCCATACGCCGCTGATTTATAAAGACTGCTGCTCAGTGGCGGCGACTAGCATCTTGAGCTGAAACTACGCTAAGTATGAGTTAAGGTTGGTCCAGACCAACCTTACGAACGTGTGACTTAGCTAAGAGATACTTAGCGTAAGAACGTTTCGGGAAATGCGCCATAAAGTTAAGAGAGAGGTTAAGGTACGACTTAAGAACTACTTAGCGATAAGAGTTGATAAGAGTTTATTTTTAGGAAGCGTGTGATTAATGGTTCACACATAGTCGATTTGATGAAACATTTAACAAACACGCGTCTGACATCCCTTAACATTCGCCCCACGGGTTGGAACGCCTTTATACAGACTCTCTCCAGCCTTAATATTCCCTTATCTGGGATATTGAATTGCTTAAAGATAATGATGGCTCGCGGGGTAAAAGTTATGACATTGATACCACCACCTCGCCGCCAGAGCAGGCTTCGCGAGGGAAAAGGTATATTTCCATCAATGAATAAAATAATGTTTTTAATCCGTTTGAAAATAAAAAATCTTTATTGATTCAATTACATTTTATCATGTCTTTTTTCACTCTTGTGATTATACATCAAGACCTACAGATGTCGCCATTAAAAACCCGCGTTTCGAGAAAAGGGATCCCGTGACTTGCCGCGGCTTTGCGCGGCTGCGTGCGGGAAGCTGTGAACATGCCCTTCATTACCAGTAGGGGGCAGTCGTGTTTCAGTCTGAAGTATTGTGTGTCTACTGAAGCCGAAAATGTGTGCAAATTAAACTGCGCATGCGTGTTTGGAGACGCTGTGCCCGCGCTGTGGATCAGTCGGTTGTGGATCATCACGGAGGTACAACACGGCGTGGCTGGAGCTGGAGTTTGTCGTGTTCGAGGTAAGTTTAGCTTTCTTTTTTGGATGTGATTCTCGCTTTCATGACTCCCAATTAATGTTCATCTTAATCTCAGGACGTACAATTAGCAATTTCAGTTTTTAATAGTGTGGAGATTCACAAAACACCGTTTTCGTGTAAAAACCTGAACCTACGGAGCCCCCATGGGTCCTGTGGTAAATAAATAAATAAATAAAATAATAACGAACCGAGCGCGCGGATTAATACACCGAGATGTGTGTTTCTTACCCCCACCCCGAGTGAAAACGGCGTGTTCAGACAAAGGCTCGCCAGTTAGATGCCATTTCTGAACAAACTGAGTCGTGTGTGTTAAAGCATTAAATGGTAAAAGAGCACTAGCAATAAACGTTTTTTTTTCTGAAGCCGAACTTTATTAATGAGTTACGAGTAAAGAACCTGTACATATGTTCATACAGTATTGACAGCAGCTCTAATTTACTGCGGTAAAGCCAGCCGCGGTTCAGAAAAACACGGTCAAGCCAGCCGTGATTGATTTTAGTGCGCGCGCATATTACAGTGATTACGGTAGTTTCATGAACAACACAGAGAGAATGCCCCATATCTGAAAAATGCTGCAGTAAAATAGTTTCATATGTGGTGTGTATATAGTATGGGACGTCCTGAATAAGAACTGATCATTGTTTTTTTCTACTTATTAGAAATGGGGTCTTTATACCCCTTTAAAGTGTAATAATGTCCAATATCTGAAAAATGCTGCAGTAAAATTGTTTCATATTTGGTGTGTATATAGTATGGGACGTCCTGAATAAGAACTGATCATTGTTTTTTTCTACTTTTTTTTTTTTTATCATATAATGTGTGTACATTATATGGGATAAAAACTGACCATGGCGTTTTATACTTACTAGAATTTATTTTTTCATAGGTCTCTGAAGTGAAATAAAGGCATTTTATTTAACTTTTTTTCCCCATTGTGAACATTTGTTTATTTTACCTCTCTTCCAAAGCAGACGTTAATCCTCATTATAGAAAACATTCATTGAAGAATAACTGCTACTTTTGAACAGTAAAACAAAATAAAAATCAATTCTGGTATTTAGAAAGACTAAATACATTATTTTGTCAGTTTTCTACGAATTCTGCTGTAACTTATCTACATAAAACAATTATTTGAATGGTGAATATTTAAGAAAAATATTGTAACAGACAATCGTCAAAGTCACCAATAAATAACACGGATATTAAAGCAGAAATGCAAATAAATAAGCAAGTAAAAAATTGACGAGCATGTTGTATTATCTCTCAGTCCTGGGCGTCTAAATGAAAAGCGCTCTGAAAGTGCGTTGTCTCTGTGTCGGTCCTGAAACTACCGTAATCACTGTAATATGTGCGCACACTAAAATCAATCGCGGCTGGCTTGACCGCAGTTCTAATTTGTCTAAATCGCATCGCAGACAATAAAAATAAGTCGAGTCATCCTGTGTCGAGTCAAAAGATGAAGAAATGCCTAAATGTAGTTGTACGAATAAAAGATTATGTACTGATACAATGTAAATATTTTCACAGAAACAAAGCGTAAAGATGAGACGTGAATCTGAAGAGGATCTCTTTGATGATTGCCTGGTAAAGCATTGTTTTCTTATTAATTATACAATTTATTAATACCTTGAATATAGTGTTTGTTGTATTGGACAGAAGCATATAAATGCAAATGAATATATAAATCTGAGTAATTATTGAACGAATTTTGGACTATTGAAATATTGAAACATGTTTGGACTAACCCTTTAAATACAAACTCAGCATTCATCATAGGATTTCCTGACACTCTAAAGGTGCAGAGTAATCTATGGAGTGTAGCCATCTCATGCCATGTTTTACAATGTTTTAGTGATGCAAGATTATTGCTAAAGCAATTTAACCCAAGTTTAACAATCTGAAGTATATGAAGTGATGGTCATTTTTTATTATCAATTATTTGTATTATTTTTTTTTCTCTGTGAAATGAAGTCAGCACAGGTTGAAGCAATTCCGATTTTTTTTTTTGTTTCTCAAAATAAATTATTTATTTTCTTGTACATTTTATGCAGGGGGACAGACGAAGTGATGCCAGTATGCACCTTCTTAAAATCCTTGTCGTCTGTGCTGTTGAAGGGGAAGGACCAGTTGGTGTATCCATAATCCTTGAAGGAGAGGAAATTTTGCAAGAATGTGGCAATAGCTCCGAGCACTGCGCTACACATTTGAGCTATTTTCAGAAAGTTCTTCTAGAACTTGATGGGATTAAGCTATAACCAAAAGTGCAAGCTTTAAAGATGAAGTTATCTTAAAACATTTGATTTGGCTTGACTACAAGTCTTTACATGTTGTGTTTACATGTTCAGCTTAATGTTTTAATGCGTTATGGTTTCAATGGCATACTTTTAAGTGCACTAGTCCAGAGTGCTGATTTGAATGTTGCAACTTCACTGCTTCCGAGGGCTATTACGTTTTAACGTTTATTCTACAGTTTGTTTAATGTATTTTCTGCTGTATTTTATTTCTAAATGAATGCTGTATTTTATTTATTTATTATTTTACACAATTTTGTTTAAAACAAGTATTTCAGGCCCTGGTGCCGTGCAGTTTTTTTCTATGGATGCAAAATTTAGCTGAATGCACTTTTATTAAAAAGACAACTTGGATCTAGACTGTGAATGTCACAAATATTTGGTAATGTTGGTGAATAAACTGTTTAATTATATTTTAGTTGTGTGATTTATGAAAGATATAGATGAAATAATTACTTAAGTTTCTTTCCAAAACATAAATTAGCAATGTTTACATTATTATAGGGAGTAATATAAATTGATAAAACCAAGTTAAGGGAAAATCTCACAAAACAAAATGATAGTAATTTCATAAAATTAAGGTTCCTGCAACTTTACTTGATTATTTTAAATGAATCTAATTTGTGCATTAAATATAATTATGTAACTTTTACTTGATTTCTTTTATTGTTAATTTAATTAAGTAAATTTTACCTGACAATTACGGGTGAGTTTTACTTAGGCTGAATCACAATTCTATTTTCTTCCCCATGTCCCTTGAAACGAAGTGGAAAGGGGAAGGGTATAAATATTTCGCCTAAGAAATGGGACAACACTGTTATACGTCATCATACGTTGTCGCTGGTTCCTAATGTTACGTCAGAGCACATGCGCCGATGTTTATCACACATTCCAATAAGAGAGATTACTCACTCCCAAAGGTTTTTTGCGCCGTATTTCGATTTTTAAAAAAGTTGCTCATTTTCACCACGAACACGGATGAGTCTTCGGGTTTCC
The DNA here is from genome assembly GCA_030522415.1 of Channallabes apus. Classification (NCBI taxonomy): domain Eukaryota; kingdom Metazoa; phylum Chordata; class Actinopteri; order Siluriformes; family Clariidae; genus Channallabes; species Channallabes apus. The sequence goes on along the minus strand of CM060119.1, from coordinate 35,434,512 downwards.
TCAGCCGTCCATATACAGAATATAAATTACAAAACTGTGGTCACGTTGCAATAAGTAAGAATAGTGTAAGCAAAACAATAGTGTATGGCCGTAAGCAAAACAAACAATGCGTTATCAAATGCTCGGCAAAATGCCGTGCTACTGAACTTTCATATTTGTTTGTAGCATGCAGTAAAGTGTATGTGACATAAAAATATATATTTGTAATATTGTGCAATATGTGCTATCCGCTAGCAAACTTTAGCGATTTTTTTTGCAAACGTTTCTTTACAGAACATCACCATAAACACAAACACAAGACTAAAGGTAATATACATATAATGAAAACTTGTCATAAAAATCTTTATTAATGGCAAAAATGACTTAACATTTATGGGTCTGTTTGCTCGAGTGAGCAGCCATGTTGAAAACTTCGCTTAGCCCTTCGTTTGAAGTGAGGTCCTGAAAAATCTTCGTTTGGAGGGCTATCTGGCCCTTCCCCCCTCCCCCTACACCTCCAACCAAAAGAGAAATGAGACACCACTACCCCTGCACGTGAACGCGTCAAATGGAAGGGTAGGGGGAAGGGTTGGGATTCAGCCTTAATATTGGAGCAATAAAATTTACTTAAAATCTGTGTCCAAATTGTTATGAGGATTTTATCAAGTAAATCTTACAAGTTCTTTTTTTGAGTGCATGGGTGAACACGATGTTTTAAGAATTTAATTATATATATATATATATATATATATATATATATATATATATATATTTATTGTGTGTGTGTGTGTGTGTGTGTGTGTGTGTGTGACCGGTGCAACTCACACATCCTATTCCATTGTCATTCATACTGCCGTAGTTTTTAGAGCCCTAAAAAAGCATTCGCTAGTAAGTAAGTAAATAAAAGACAAATGAATAAATAGTTTTAAATTATATATATACAGGGGCGTAGATTTAGGGTGGACGGAGGGGATGTGTCCCCACCAATATCCTCCGACCATTGAAATGTCCCCACCAATAATTTAATCCACTTTTTTTTAAATCGTTCTGTCAACATTAACCTAGACACGCAGAAAGGGATAAATCACGTTCTCTCCTTGAGTCCTCCCGCCCCCAAAACACATATGAACATTTTGATTGGCTGTGCCTTTCCCTGCCATCATGTGATAGACGATTGGCTGCGTTCAGACACAAGCAGCGCCAAATGCAGTGGACTCACATTCAGTACAGCAGGCCAGGATATAGTCTGTGAATACGGACGTAAAACTAACAGCAGATTAAACAGCTAAATGTAAAAGTATAAATATGATCCCTGTCAGTCTCCTAATCTAGTGACTGTTTGTCAGAAATCAGTATTGTGAAAGAAATTGATAAACTAATATACTAATATTGCCATATGGCTAGAATTTTGTTGACACCAATAGACAATCCACTTCAGAAAAATAGTTTTTAAAATGCATTCACTTACTTGGCGAACATTAATGATTTGATTCGAGGTTTGCACACTAAGACTCAGAAAAAGTGAAATAAAATGATTGCTGTTTAAATGGCATGTGTTTATCCTGTTTTGTCAGGTAACAGAACCTAAACACCTGTGCTGTATATCAGACAGCGATGGAGAGAGTGTAGATTACACACAGGTGCTCTCTAGTCATTAGCACTCATCAGGCAATGTCTATGGCCAACTGACTGCACTCAGACCAAAGGGGGCTGAATAATTACACACACCCCACTTTTCAGTTATTTATTTGTAAAAAAAAAAAATGTTTGAAATCATGTATGATTTTCGTTCCACTTCTCGCGTGTACACCACTTTGTATTGGTCTTTCACGTGGAATTCCAATAAAATTGATTCATGTTTGTGGCTGTAATGTGACAAAATGTGGAAAAGTTCACGGGGGGCGAATACTTTTGCAAGCCACTGTAGTTGTCCTGAGATTTAACATTGTTACCAATAATAGGCTGAGGCATTCTCTGTCCATGCTCATAAGGAATCCCTCAATGTTTTTCAATTAGGGGACAGAAGCAGATCAGCCATGTTGTAGTTCAGGTGAAGAGGCGAGTTCACAGGAGGTCAATCTGAATGTTGATTATACAGTATATAACATATAATATGTGTGCGTGTATTATACATGTTGATTATACTAATATTTAGCATTATGAGGAGTGATAGGCTGAGGATATAAGTGATTCATTAGTGTTTTTGGCAAAAGTTTTGAACTGACATTTCACTTTTTTGTCACGCTATTTCATCAGGTGGCAATGCTGTCCGGTCCTAGTGCAGTCAGAGGGGAAGAGTTAGGGTCAAAGCCATTGTTCACCCCCAAAAAAACTTTACTCACTATTTACTCCTTAAGTGGTTCCAAACTTTAATGATTTTCTTTATTTTGTTGAATACAAAATAAGATATTGGGCAAAAAAGCTGAAAACATTGACTTCCGTAGCAGGAAAAACAAATACTATGTAAATCAATGATTACAGGTTTTCAGCATTCTACAAAATATCATCTTTAGTGTTTATCAGAAGAAAAAAAGAACAGCCTGGACAATATTGATGTCAAACAAATATGCCAGCAGTTTATTTTTGTTAACGAGAGGCGAAGGCATGTTTTTGTCTCCTTCATATAGGAGCAATAGGCATTGAGCTGTTGTGTGGTACTCTACCTAGTAGTTCATGTTTAGATGTAATCTACTTTTATATATATACAGATGATTGAGATGTTTCATTTGCACTAGGGCTCAATAAAGAATAGTTTTTATTTTATTAAAGACTATCTTTTTGTCAGTTATGAAACATTCCTTTAACTTTACACTATTCCTTAATTTAACTTAATGAATTGCATTTCGAGTGGATTAATATAAATCGAAGCATTGCTAGTATTAATGTAAAGTGATTTCGCACCATATTAAGAAAAACATGTATTCAGTGGACATAGTTGGGGTGGGAGGTTGGTACAGTAGGTGGATGGGGCAGGGGTTTGGGGGTTGGTGGGTGGAAAAGGGGATTGGGGGATGGGGTATTAGTTGGAGTCATAGGTAGCAAACCTACGCCCTTGTGTGTGTGTGTGTGTGTGTGTATGTGTGTGTATATATGGAAATATAATTAATATTTTCGTGTTTAATTACAAAAAAAAAAACATTTTAATGGTTAGTGATTGTTGCAGACATTTACACTATTTTTGAGAACTATTAAGTTCTCCTTCAACGTGTCATAGCCGATAACTGCCCCTTTGAAGCCTTTGAATGGTGTTAAAAATACTTGCAAAACAAGTATTGCAGCCATACATTGGAGGGAACTTCTGAGGTGGTCAGTGATTGATGGCACGGTCGGTCGGAGGGGGTTGTGATCACACCTATAGATCTTTTGTTCTAGGCTATCGGTCAAATATCTCTCCACTTGGAAGCAAAAACATGCAAGGGATTTCAGCATCTCGACGCACATACTAAGCTGTTTATAAAGTAGACACTGTTTGTTTTTTCATTTTGTAATCTTTCCCGTGTTTACCGTGTACTGTACAATGTATATTCATTTTTTAATGAATTACTGTAAATAAACTAAACATTCAGTTGATTTACCAGAAATGACTTTTTAGTTTTTTGTGTGTGCTAAACTAAACTTCAGGGTCATAGTAATAGCGATTTTATTTGAAAAGTATTATATATTTACAATGCTGATAAGTTCAAGCTTAGATTCATATATAAACTGCTTCAAAGTCTTTCCGTGACCGCTGAAATCCGACAGACGCAGGGCTCAAGGGAGGTGTGTCTGTGTGTCTGTGTGTGTGCGCGCGCGTGTGTATGTGTGTGTGTGCGCGTGCGCTGCAGCCTGTCCTATTTTCAGCGGATTTTTCCGCTACCGCAGATCAGTTTATCAACTTGTAATATATACATTTTAGGAATATATTAACATGTGCAGACATTTAAGGGTGCGCTGCCCTCTCTTGCCCCTGCATAGAGCCTACACACACACACACATCTATCTATCTATCTATCTATCTATCTATCTATCTATTATATAAATACACATTTGGAATCTGCATCTACATTTTCTGTTACAAGTATAGAATTAGGTTCAGCTGAGACTCATGATCAATGGTGTTAGGGTACTTATGTAGTGATAATTAGTTTCAGCCAGATCATTAAAACTAACAATGGACTATGACACTCTTGAGAGGGGATATGAAGGTGTTATTCATTTATTTATTCTCTACAAGGGTGCGAACTACAGTACAGACCAAACTATAACTTTCTCTTATACTACTATAAAAATTCTAAATATAAACAAACAAAATACAGCTTTTTTTCCTCAGAGGTAAACGGAAAAGTGAAGTTGTTCAGCAGTTTACTGTCACTGCAGCTTCTTCAAAGTCTTCCCACTCCGTGACCACTGAAATCCGACACGACACCACGTTAGGCTGCGTCTTGACTCATTTGTATACTGACGGTGATTGGATGTTTCCCGAGGGCTCAGGGGAGTGTGTGTGTCTGTGTGTGTGTGTGTGTCTATGTGTGTGCGTGCGCGCGGGTACTTGTTCTACTGTTATAAAAACTCTAAATATAAACAAACAAAATACAGCTTTTTTTTCAGAAGTAAACGGAAAAGTGAAGATGTTCAGTGTCACTATGCAGATGTTACACTCAGTGGAGTTACCGAAATCATTGGTTTAGTCCTCATTGAGTTGCCACACATCATTTCCACATTTCACTCGCTTTTATTCCTCTTATGTGAGCATAAACAGTGAAACATTCCACAGGTTTATAATACACCGCGGCCAAGTGAACCACGTTCCCGTCGAACGAAACGAGGCATAATCGTGGTGTTTGCTTCGGTTATGACACACCATAGTTTATTACCTGCTGTGGTAGATCTGAATATTTATTCAAACACAATAATAAAGCTTTATATCCTCAGGAGGGCTCAGTACATTGTTTTAGCGATAGTTTCACGGAAGCGAGTTCAGAACTAATCTAACCAAACCAAAAAAAAAAAAAACATCCGAAGCTTCAAATAGAATGAACGAACTAATGAAATTGATATATATGTAATTGATATACTGTATATACAGACGTGTGTGTGTCATTTTAATTCAAATGAACATTTTAATGCTTTCTGATACACTTATCAACTTATCCACATACACTTATCAACACAAACACTCCGTGCACGCACACACAATCTCTAAAAAATTAATATTAATAACATACATATACAAATAAACAAATGTAGGTGTAATAAAAGTAGTCGTGATGTCAGTACTCGCCCAGCAAACCAGCCTTTTGCAGCGGCTTAAAACGTATGAATTATCTTCAAATATCCAAAAAAAAAGCGAAAAGACACTCGATTATTATGCATAGGTTATTTGTTTAATTCAAAAAGTTCATAAAAACACTTTAAAACGAGAGAAAAACTGTTAAAATCCTCGTTCGCCTTCTCAGCGTTAGGTAGCGAGTGACGTCATGATTTGAATCTGCGCCACCGGGGAAACATAGGGAAACTGACTTTCCCGGACCACCGGCTTTTAGATAAAGTCCTTCTATGCGCCATCTGGCGGATATTCAGTGAAGCACAACACATTTATTTTAAATTCCCGAATGTTGCCTCCGGCAAGTCGCGGCAAGCCGCGCGCTAAATTGCGGCATCCCGCGGGAAAACACGCGGGGTTTTAAAGGCGACATCTGTATGAAGAAGAATATTAGAAATAAAAAAGTAACACACTTGTGATTAAACATCAAGTTTTATGAAGAATAATGTTATTAGAAATACAAGTTACATATTATGACACTCGGCAAACATCTTTAGAGAGCATACAGTGTGATTAAATAGACCCACTCGGTGATTCCTTATACAACTTTGATATCTATTCATAAACTCCGCCACCCTCCTGTCATGATTCTCTCGTAAACAGGGCGGACGCAGGTGCAGGTACAAGTGGTAATAGTCTTTTTATTTTCTTATACACACACACAAAATAACCAAATGTGAATTCTCCCAACTTCAATCTCTAACGGAACTCAAAAGGTGCTCTCGTGCTCAATTCTTGTGACGTGTCCCAGGGTTTTGACCCCTGCCTTCTCTCACTGCTCAATCCTACAAATATACAAGTAAAGTTATTGACAATTAGTATTTCACTGTTGGCACAAATACTTAAGCTTTCACGATGGTGGACGGACGGGTGGCTCCGGGGTCGGCTGGTTTAAATAGGAACACACAAGGGGTACACAGGTGATTCTGGTTAGTGATTATCGTGGTTGACATACGCACACAGAAACACTAGGGGGAGACAAAGCGACGGCTCAGTAGTCCGGGGAACCGGATCTTCTTCCCTGAGGCCGAGGAGGTCCAGATGTTACACCTCCTGCCATTTTTTATCACATCATCTCCGTACAAAGATATCACGTCTTCATACGCCATACCGCTGGCTCTGTGACACAGATAATACACGCAATGTTCGCCGCAGATGGCCGACACGGGGCTCTGCAACTGTCTGTTATGATATAAAATGTTTTTCAGCCCTCTCTGATTTTCCAGAAAATCCATTATTGTTTTTGGATAATACATAAAGTCGGGAGGGAAACCAAAAGAGTCGAAAAAACTCGCTTCCCCATCCGCGCCCAGAGACAGCGCGAGCCAATGTTCTCCGGGCATGTGGCGCGGGTGCGTGTTAACTATGAAGTAGGCCGGGCGCCGAAAACTTTTCGGCAGCATAGGTAGCTCGTCAGAGGCGTAAACGCCGCTGAACGATTCTCCCAATAGATGACGGAGAAGATTTTCCAGCTGATGATTGTTCATTTTAGTAATAGTCGAGTAGAACGTTTCTTTTAGAGTTTATCTGGAGAATCGAGTTGTAGCAGGCGTACACTATCAGTGTAGTTGTGTGGGGTAGGGGGTGCGAAAACGTAATTCGAGCCTTAGAGATCCGCTTGATACAGGGGAAACAGCCTCTGTGTCTTCGGACGGGCTGAGGTTAAAATCAAATAAAGCGTAACCTTCGTGGAAATCCTGTCTGTTAATGGCGAGGGGCAGATCTTTCAGATGTCTCCCTGTAGCTGTAAATATGTTGCAAAACTCTCTGACGGCTAAACCGTTGGTGAATTGAGGTTAAAACGCTTTGGCGGGGATCTGTTTACCGTCCTGACGCAGCGCCAGATATTCGACGTCATTGTGTATGAACTTAAACGGTGAAAGGTCAGATCTACTTGTGAACGCTTCGTGATTCACCATGGCCAGCACCACATATTTAGGCGTAGCCCCCAGAAACAGATTCTCATGATTACACACGCTGGAATTCTCAGGGATAGAGTAGGTCTTCACATTTATACGCGAAATAGGATACAAGGCATTGCCACGTGTCAAGGCAGCCTCGTGACCTAGGCGCACCGCACCGCACCGATTAACCGGATGCATGAGGCTAAAGTCTTCGCTGGAGCGAATCAACCTGATTCATAAATCTACACCATTTAATGAGTCTTTCGCTGAAGAAAATGCCCGTGGAGAGCGCCCAATAGATGAATCTCCCTAGATTCTTGACTGAATCTAGCTCTCTGAACCAGGCCTCGATTAGGGCCAATAGCCACCACCACTGAATCCAGGGCTCCCGCTGTGTCTTTGTAAAACAGGCCGGCGCTGAATTGACTTTTCAGAGTGTCCTCAGAATAGTTTAGCAAGGTTTCTATCATAGCTCTGTAGGGGTGCGTGGCGCTGGCTTGAGAAATTAATCGGTCGACCAATGTAACGTCGCATTGTGAGAAAATGGTGTTTAAGGGGTAATTCACTAAGCCCACCGGTGCGTCAGGCGCGATATCCGATCCGTCAGGATTAGTAATTTTCAATCTTAAGAATAATAATGTTTCAGAAAGGTCCAGATAATGATGTCCGCTACCATTTATTATGAATTCTATAGGACCTCTATCGGTTATTGCTGATAACGGTTGAAACTCTATACGCTGGCTCTCTTCAATAGATAGCTGAGTCATTGGGGCCGAAAATAAGTCGAGTTCCATCATGGCACACTGGGCCGATTTCTCGTGTAAAAGAGCCATGTCTGATTTTTATTTTATTTTCAGTCAACTCTAAAAAAATATGTCGCGAGACCTCGCCGTCGACCTCCTTCCTGCAGATCTACTTTCAACGACTGATTTGCGCTTTTTAGATACTCTTCTTTTTTTAGACTTTGATACACACTGACCGGGAGGGCGTTTTATGGCTCTTCGTGATAGAATTGCTATTCCTGACCCCTCCTGACCTCCCGAGCCTTCGCCAGCTTTCCTGACAGCTCTGCTGATCACGTCCGAAGCGAAGCCCTTGGCGGTGGTCGTTAGATGAGGCTTAGCAACGCTGAAACCCTTTTTTACTAAAGGTATTATAAAACGAAACTTGTCTCGAGAACACCGACCCGACTCCTCGTCCGTACATAACCGGGGCGCCGCTGAAGCCCGGTAACCCACCCACCTGATTCTCGTAGTAAGTTACAAAACGCCGGGGATCCGCTCTGTAAGTTAATGAGGCCATAATGACGTTTTAACTGGTCTGAAATGGAGCGTGAGTAGCGTCTTACCATAGGTGAAGACAACCTGTTTATTCTGATCGGATTTAATCTCTACATGTATGTTTTCAATATGATTCTTGGCCACTGGTACGTAATGGGGGGTGCCGTATGAGCGAGTGATTACATCTCCATATCTACCCTCTATTTTAACAGCGCGCAGCAGAGGCGCGTATGCGTCACCTACGATCTGCGGGGTGATAACGTCAATATAGAAATACAGATGATAAAATCCAGCTTTCATGTCAGCCAGGAATGGGGATATTTTAGGTCCTGTCATAAACCATTTACCAGGTTTCACGCCTAACATGAAACATAGAGGCGCCGTAAAATGCAGACGATAGCGGCCGCTTCCCATCCATTGTAAACTCTGTAGGTGTCTATTAAAACTCAACCCTATGTCCAGTCCCAGTTGTCTAAATTCCTCGTTCAGAGCTTTCATGAGTTGATCTTTATCTTCATGAACACCATATTTAAATTTTACTCTACGCTGAGTAAATGCGCTCAAATCCAGCTCGTCGCCGCCCCCTCGTGCTCCATGTTCCCAGGTGTCTAACCACAGGAATTCGGCTCCCTCTCGCGGTATGTTATGCCAGGAATGCGAATATGATACATCTGTCAGCGCTACTTCCCAAGCCCCGTTGAGGACTATATGTTTGGCCATGTCCACGCGAAAACTCGAACTCGTATTATTCTTAAACACGTCATAGCTGGCGTTCGAGGGTAAGGTGATGTAGAAAGCCTCTCTGCCTGAACGTTCCATCGTGCAAATGATTGTGCATCTTCGAGTTTGATTTTTTATACATTGATCAAATCCCCTGCTTTCACGTAACTGTTGAATTTCTCAGGCCAGTTTCGCCATTTCACTAAATAATGTTTCACACCCCTTATCATACGCTCTCCCCGAATTTCCTGTACATGATATTATAACTTTTGATGAAATCCTGCAACACGTCAACGTATCTAAAAGTGTTTTTAGCTGTAAAATAGCGAAAAAGTTTGGATTTTAACGTCCGATTATATCTCTCGACCACGCAGGCTTTCACATTGCTGGACGTGCTGAAAAGCTTAATGTTATTTTTACGCATTAAAGCTTGAAAAGTTTTATTGTAGAATTCACTCCCTTTGTCTGTCTGAAGGAAACGAGGAACCCCGCTGTCTTTTAAAATCGACGCGAACGCGCTGGTTACTTCTGTAGCTTATTTTTTCTTAATATGCCTTACATACGCCTTCTTTGAAAAAACATCGATCACCGTCAGTAAATACTTGAATCCGTCATTGTACGATGACAGTTTTTGCATATTGCATAGATCTGCTTGAAACTGATTGAGAGGCCTCGAGGTAAAAACTCTATTTCGAGGAAATCGCGTTCGGGCCGTTTTATGCAGCGTGTACGCGTCTTGTTCAGTTAGAAAATCCTTAACCCTCTTGAGATTTATTTTCAGACCTGATTCGCTTTGTAAGGCCTTATGTAACCTCTGCACCCCTCCGAAACTGGCGGGGCTGTGAAGGATCGTAATATATTTTTTTCATCAACCTATCAAGTTTTCGAGACATCTCTCTCACCGCTGAACTTTATTCTTGATCTGAATGAGTGTTTATGGCTATGACTCGCTCTCTGTGTTGTATCAATACAAATGATCCGTTTAGGTTGACGCTGACATGTGTTTTATGATCCTATGGTCTCTGCCACTGTGAAGTGCTTAATTACGAAGTGTCTGTTTTATGACCCATTTTGGTTTATCACACGTTTAGGAAGTTTGTTTACATTATTATTTTTGTTAAGTGGTCATTTAGGAAGTGTGTGTTTTTAATGACCCATTTAGGTTTGTTTGTTTAGGAAGTGTCTATTTTATGACCCTTTTAGGTTTGTTTTTGAAAGTGTGTGTGTGTGTGTGTGTGTATGCTTACACTTGGGGTGTCTGTTTACATGTGACTTGCTGTTTGAGGGTTGAAAAAAAAAGAATATCCTTTAATTTGGTTAAACTCATTTTTATTATTATATAAAAACATTATACAAGAAAAAGAAACATTAAAAAATAGTAATTAGTAGTACTAAAAAACTTTCGAATAAGGATTACATAGTTTTTTAAACATTATACATGAAGAAGAAACATAAAAAATAGTAATTAGCAGGAGTAAAAAACTTTCGAATAAGGATTAAATTTTGTAATTTTTTTTAAACATCGTAGAAGAAGAAACATTTTAAAAAAAAGTAATAACAGCGCTTGATTACTTTCAAAACTTGTGTAAGGATTACATTGCCATTTCTACACAGAAAAGCATCGTGAATTTTTTGCAAGTCGCTAACAACGTCTACGGAATGATTGGTTTTTATAAAAATAACCATAATATCTACAAACAATGCATAAAGTGTAAACATATGATGCATGCTCATTTCTTTCACATTCAAAACATCAATAATCTTACAGAAGGTAATCACTGGGGTATTCTCGTTCATCTGTAATATTGCCTGCACAAGCTCGTCCCAGTTTGCAGAACCGGTTACAGATTTAATAATACACAGAATATCTTCAAATCTCTCTACCACGGCAGTTACACATATGAAATCTGATTTAAACTTTAAAACGTTGTTGACTCTACTTTTACGTTGTATACTCTTGCGCATACGCGCTCCATCTTCGCAGGCAGTTACCCATCTTCCTCTTCAGACTTCGTTCCCGTACCAGAAGTTCACAACTGTTTCCAGGTTTCTGTTCTTAGGCGTTGTGGCATCCTGACCGGTTAACGTTTTCTGTATGTCTATAATAGTCTCTTCGATGTCCACGCTGGTTCTCAACTCGTGTAGATAGGTCTCGGACACACCGCTCAGTTTACCTTCGTCCGCCGGAGACAGACTGCACGCTTCCAGAAAACGCAGAATAGATGGGATAAAGCGGTTGGTCCAGAGTCTCCTCCTCAGTTCTTCAAAGTTATCTCTGAAAAAGACGTCTGTAAAACCCCACAGGCACTCGTGGTGTTTCTGACTAGGATGATCCACCATACAGCCGTAGCAGGTCTCCTCTCTGTAGCGGTTCACGACTATAGAGATCAGCCTTGTCACCACAGTTTTTATAGCGTCCATTTGAAGACGGGAAAGCCTTCCATCTGTTTCATCACAGTCACACAGCGTAGCCGACGAGGACTCGCAGCCGTCCCAATCACACGTCTGACTTTCAAACACCACTGAAGGCACCGAGGTTTGTGCTGAATCGAGCGCCATGACATAAATTCGGATAACGTACCGGCTGGGTTGAAGCTGCGAACTAGAGGAATTTAAACTAGCCGCCCTGAAGAAGAGGCGGAGTTAGAAGAACAGACTGTGTCGCGTCAAGAGCTGATCCCTCCAATCACGACTCATATGGAAAAGTCAGGTAATTCGCTCTCCGAAAACTTTGTGCATTCTGATCCAAGCGGCTACAGGGATGGTCAGAGTCGGATGAAAAACACCACATTCGGTGTTGAAGCGCTCCAATGTCAGCGAACCCTCAGGCTCGTTCGCGCTGGTTAAACCCCAGCTCACGCGGTAAAACCATTTAACTGTAGCTGCGGCTTTCGTCTCCCATATTATTCTCATTAGTCTCTTCTTCTTAGTTTCGTTTTGTACCACAGTCTTTGTTGCAGTTGTTGTCTCATCGACACGAATTTCTTCTTCTTCTTCAAACTCGTTCCAGAGATTTAAGTTCTCACTCTCTGGTAAGGATTCTTTATTCTCCTTCTTTTCTTTAAGTAACTGAAAAACAAGCAAGCTCAACACACCCCAGTCGTTTGATGTGATCATTGTTTTTTCAACACGTGTTAAACGTTTCACCGCTCTCCAGTTGGTAGAAAAACATCTCCCCGTCCAAGTACTTAAACACAAATCCCCACTTGCGCCCGTGATCCAGACTCATCTATTCCCGAAGCGAGTCACGCGGCGGGCGCTGAGTCCGGCGCAGATACATAACACGTTTCTTCGGAGCTCGAGTTAAAGACGAGTCATACACAGCCGTCAAAGGCAACTCCGAAATTATACCCTCATAAGCATTCATTTTCACTGATAGAAAATATTACTAATAAAAGAACACAAAATATAATCAACTTCTCACAACAATATAAATGAATGAATGAAACCATGTCTAACACATAAACATCGCTACACCCCTCCCTTTTTATCAAAACCTCCCGGTCATAAAAATTCCTAAAGGTAATCCAAAGGTCAAAAAAGCACTTAATGGGGCAATAAAACTGTCAAAATCGAGTTTGACGAAAGCTTGTTAGGTACTATTTTTTTCTCACCATTTAAATATACAATCAGTCAAACAAGATCTAAGCAAGAAGAGGGCTGTTCCACAATTTCTACTACATTTATACATATATAGCTTCATCAAAAGTTTTGAGAATGACACAATTAATAAATTTTTACAAAGTCTGCTACTTTAGAGTTTTTAGATCTTCTTGTCAGATGCAGAAGCATTACAAGCGATTCTGCCATGGATGGATTCCACTTGTTGTTAGGCGAAGAAACTAGCGCTGAACCCCATAGAGCCTATGGGACTATTGTCAGAGTAGATGGACAAAACCCTGACCCAATAATAGACAAGCTGAATGATGCTGCCAAAGCAAACTAGTAGTGCCACAGGATCATCGCCTCCATGGCATGCTACACTAATCTGTCCTAAATATGTGCCTTACTTTGTAAGGGAATTTTCTTATATACAAAAAGTTAATTTTACTCTCATCCTCTCGTTATATAAATGAAGCTAATTTTATTCTCTTCCTCTTATTCAATTAAATTCAATTCAATTAAAACAAATAACAATAGTCATTGTCTCAAAGCAGCTTCACAAAATGAAAAGATTATGGAAATGTGTAGGAGAAAGTAAAAATGTATAGATCATAGTGATCAGATTGTCACTGATGAGCAAGTCAAGGGGGACGATGGCAAGGAAAAACTCCCCGAGATGGCAATAGGAGGAAACCTTGAGTGGAATCCATCAAAAAGGAAACCATCCTCATTTGGGTCATAATAGATAGAAGGATTTTTTTTTATTTCAGACTGGAAGCTGGAAGTTCAACATAACAGAAGATGTCTAAGTTAATATGGAGACCAGTTCAGTTCGGCACCAGCATGGCACCAGGATGAGTTAGGCAGGTGCAGAGGGGGTCTGGATCATTTGGAGCTCGGGATCAGTGTGTGTAGATCCAAACCATTATAAAGCAGAATCCAGCTTGAAGTGGTCCTTCTCTGGATGCCTCATGACCCTCGAAGGGATGGGCTTTGTCTACCGGAGCTGGTAGAAAAATAAATAACATGTGGAAAAGGGTTAGCGTAGTTGGCCTTTATTATATTAGCAGCACTAGATGAGAGTGTGCATTTACATATACTGGAGAATGAGGTTATGGGATAAATTATGTGTATGCTAGGGTAAAGAGATTTGTCTTGAGTCTTCTTTTAAACTGGGATACTGTGTCTGAGCTCCAGAAATTATCAGGAAGCCTATTTCTTTGGTGGACTTTAGTATGCTGCTAACCACCAGAAATCCAGTGTTTTGTGATCTTAAGGAGCGTGCCTGGATTGTAACGTGTCATCCAAAGCATTGTTTCTATTCTTCCTAGACCATCTAAAGTACAATACGCTATTCACAGTTGACTGGTCCCAATTTCAGGTGCACCTTAACACGTGTTCTAGGATCAGATGTGAGGGATTCCTCATTGCAGGAAGATGTGCCCTCTCTTTATCACAAAAATGATAATCCTATAGATGATGAGCTTGATGCACATGGAGAAACATGGAATGATTATTATGCATGGGCAGACTACAAACATGTTGATAACATGTTCACTGAACTTAAGGCTTTTCAAAAAAATATCAATCATCATGTGATCTCTCACAGGTGGCATCTGTTTAACAGGAACCAGATGAATCAGCAACTGCCTTTTGCAATAGGTTTAAAAGTGCATGGTCCAAAAACGGGGGACTTACCTTAATATTCCCCGACATTTCACACAACTATTTGTGTGAACAACCTTCATTAAATCATATGAACCATGTGTCTGCTAAAACTCTTAAAATTTATTTGGCAGGAACTTTGTTTCAGCATCTATAATCAGCTCTCCTTTTAATTTCTCCCACACCACCTCACTCCTCTGATTCCCTGCACTGGCTTCCTGTAGCTTCCCGCATCAAATTCAAAACGCTGATGCTTGCCTACAAAGCTACAAATGGCCCAACACCCACTTACCTCTCTGCTCTAATCACACCATGCATTGCACCACGTTCCCTCCGATCCTCCAGCACTGCTCGCCTCATCCCACCATCTCTCAGGGATCGAGGGCGGCATTCATCCAGGCTCTTTTCTGTTCTGGCACCTAGGTGGTGGAACGAACTTCCTCTAGATGTCCGTACAGCAGAAACTTTGACTATCTTTAAACGACGACTCAAGCATCTGTTTCTCCAGTACTTGGACTAACCCCCCCCCCCCCCCCCCTCAAAAAAAATCCCTCTTCCCAGTTGTTGGACTAATGGCACTTAGTTATTAACCTAGTTAACCCAGTGGATTTATGTAACCAGTGATGTAAACTTTAAAGCACTTTTTGTAAGTCACTCTGGATAAGAGCGTCTGCCAAATGCCTAAATGTAATTTAATAGGCAGAGATTCACTGTCTAAATTAGGCTATTGATGTGATCAGACAGGTTAATTCTACTGCGATTCTACTGACGAATCTATTATCATCCCATCCCATCTGTCCTCTGGACTTCTGATCTACTACTTGTGTGTGAATACGCTGATGTATTTGAAGGTGACTTTGTTGTTTAAAATCTTTTCCGCATTGTGAGCAGTGATTTGGCTTCTCTCCTGTGTGAACGAGCTGCTGTTTATACAGAGAGCTCTGGTGTGTAAACCTCTTTCCACACTGTAAGCACTGGTACGGCTTCTCTCCAGTGTGAATGCGCTGTTTTTTTTTGAAGATGATTCTGTTGATCGCAGAACAATCTAAGCTACATTAACTTAAGCTATGATGGGTTGACCTGTTACCGTCTGTGTTTTGTGAAATTAGAATGACACTTAATTTAACAACCAAACTCTCACTCCTTGAGATTATAATGGGACGACCATTCCCCACCCCCTGGGTAAAAGGTAACCCCAGTGTTTCCAATACAAAGGAGAACATTTTTGAGAATTTGGTGCCCCTACAATGTGTTTGTGTTAGAGTTGATCTTATAGTTATATTGAGTTTTTTAATGATTTGGCTCCCTGACACCTAGGTGCTTTATTGAAGCCCATTCTTCAGTTAACTCAGATTTCCAATAAGCGTCTTCTACATATTTACATACTCGAGGACAAAATCTGTTTCCTTACTAGAATATCATTTATGCTAGCTGAAATTAGCTCCCATATCTACTGAGTGCTAACCTTCATTACCACACAATATCTAAAACAAATGGGAAACATTCACCACACACAACAGGATGTACACTCATTTTTTTTACTTCATAGCATATCCACAATTTACAGATAATTTTTTTGTGTTTTAATAACTGATTTCGGCATTGAGAAACATAACTTCGACAAGATGAACGGTTATATATAATTTTTAAGTTGATGTGATCTTCCTAATCAATTAAAGGGGCAAAATAAATAACTCAATTTTATATATATATAAAAAAAAGGGAATCACATTGTAATTTTTATATTTGAAACAAATACTAAACAAATAACCCCTAATAATTAAAAAAATATGGCAAAAGGTTGTAGTTGTTCCCAGACGCCTATGTCTAAACAACGCGAGACAATGCGAGGCAGACTCTGTTTATAGGTCAGAAAATGGTACTACACAGAGGTTATGATTCTACAGACTAAAATACCTATATAGGTATATATTCATTATACTTATTATTTTCCCTCACATTCTACTTTGCGGCTGCACCGTACCTTCGGCCCCACATATCACTGCTGTCAAAGGGGTTTCTGGGGGATACTTTTTTTTTTTTTTTACATACATTTTCTACATATAAACAAGCTAGTAGATTACAAAGGGATACATCTGAATATTTGCAATACATAACCAATAATACTGTTGTCTCCACATTTAGGTAACAGTCACACTTGCTACTCGAGAGGCAGACGAGACCCCACTTTCCATACCATTTCTTACTTGCATACACCAAGACCTGGATGACCCACAAGGATATAGGGCCTTCAGGAGTGCTTGTAAGGAGGACAAGAACAAGAACAAAAAAAGAGGACACAAAATCCAGGATTGCTCCAGTTAAGAGCAGTGCCCCAAACTGTAAATACATGCTTTCTTATTTAAACACAATTCAATATTTTTTCTCCAGAAATGTGGATGTGGATTATTCCAGGTGCTTAAACATTACATCTGCAGCCAGGAGAGCAATGATCAAAGTGTAAATTAGTCTCATTATGTGTAGGAATAGACATGTTTCAGAACTTTTAGATTTTCATGAATACTAAACACTCCTACAATTTATTTACAATGCTGACCATGTATAAGCTGTTTTTCAGTGAATGAAAAATGTGTATTTAAATCACTTTCAAATTACCACTGTTAGATGTAAAATCATAGAAAAACCCAGTATTTTAAAAATCTTTAAGGACAAATTTCCAGCTTTTCCCTTTCTACTGAAATTAGAAGTGCCATTAAGGGAAGCACTTTATTTGTTAATTTTAATGGGATGTAACAGGCTGCTGTTTTAACACGTTTTTGGGAGATACCTCACCCCTGCCAACTCTGATGCTAAGTTGCAGAGTACCCTAGCATAAGGCTTTGCAGTTCTGTTAAGATAAATTTAGAGTGTAATTGAAATGTATAGTTGCACAGAGACTGTGTTGATTACATCATATGAACAATGAGGCTGTAAAGTGGCATTTTTCCTGTATGAATTCTCAGATGTCTTTGGAGACTACTCGGGTCAGTAAAATGCTTTTCTGTATAAACATGGTGGTGAATTTAAAGATCACCCTTCACATCAAAACTTTCCATACCGTAACCACTGATACGGAGTCTATCCTGTGTGAATGATCTGGTGTCGCTGAAAATTTATCTTATGAGTAAAACGTTTACCACACTTAAGGCAAATAAATGGCTTCTTTC
Source organism: Channallabes apus (assembly GCA_030522415.1). Taxonomy (NCBI): domain Eukaryota; kingdom Metazoa; phylum Chordata; class Actinopteri; order Siluriformes; family Clariidae; genus Channallabes; species Channallabes apus. The sequence goes on along the minus strand of CM060119.1, from coordinate 35,416,892 downwards.
CTGTGTGAATGCGCTGGTGCAGACAAAGATTTTTCTTATGAACAAAACTTTTACCACACTTTGAGCAAATATTCTTTCCTGTGTGAACACGCTGATGTCGTTGAAGATTTATCTTATGAGTAAAACGCTTTCTACACTTTGAGCAGATATAAGACTTCTCTCCTGTGTGAATTCTCTGATGTCGTTGAAGATTTATCTTATGAATAAAAATTTTTCCACACGTTACGCAAATAAACGGTTTCTTTCCTGTGTGAATGCGCTGGTGTAGTTGAAAAGAACGTTGATGAGTAAAACTCTTTGCACATTGTGAGCAGTGGTACTTCTTTTTTGCCGTGTGAATGCGCTGATGTATTCGGAGATGACTCTGTTGATTAAAATTCTTCCCACACTGTGAGCACTGATATGGCTTTTCTCCTGTGTGAATGCGCTGATGTATTCGAAGGTGACTTTGTTGTTTAAAATCCTTTCCGCATTGTGAGCAGTGATACGGCTTCTCCCCTGTGTGAACAAGCTGGTGTTTATACAGAGAGCTCTGGTGTGTAAAACTCTTTCCACACTGTAAGCACTGGTACGGCTTCTCTCCTGTGTGAATGTGCTGGTGTTTATACAGAGAGCTCTGGTGTGTAAAACTCTTTCCACACTGTAAGCAATGGTACGGCTTCTCTCCTGTGTGAATGCGCTGGTGTTTTTGGAGGTGATTCTGTTGATTAAAACTCTTTCCGCACTGTAAGCAGTGATAAGGCCTTTCTCCTGTATGAATGTGCTGGTGTTGTTGGAGATGACTTTGTTGACTGAAACTCTTCCCACACTGTGAGCAGCTATACGGCTTCTCTCCTGTATGAATGCGCTGGTGTCTTTGGAGATGATTATGACAAGTAAAACTCTTTCCACACTGCAAACATTGATACAGTTTTTCTCCTGTGTGAATACGCAGGTGGCCTTGGAGAGTACTGTGACGGGTAAAACTCTTGCCACACTGTGAGCAGTGGAAAAGCTTCTCTCCTGTGTGAATGCGCTGGTGGACTAAGAGAGTACTATGACGAGTAAAATTCTTGCCACACTCTGAGCAATGATGAGTCTTCTCTCCGGAGTGCATGCGGCGATGTGTTTTGAGAGCATTCTGATGACCAAAAGTCTTTCCGCAGTCTGAGCAGTGGTGAATTTCTTTCTGTATATCACTGTGAGATGTGCCAGAACTGAAAGTATAAGATGATGTTGGCTGACTACTGGAGCTATGGGAGGGGATCTGAAGGTTATATTTATTCTCTCCTGATTCCTGCAGTCTTCCATATTCTTCATAGTGGCATCTCTGAATGTGTTTGTCTAGGTAAATTTGAGATGCATAGGAAAGAGGACATACGGAGCAGGAAAAGACTTGCAACAGGGCGTTGTTTACTTCTATAAAAAAAAAAAAGGGAAAGGAGAAAGTTCAGAATCTCAACATGGAATGCATCAAGATTATAAATTGTAATAACACCATACCAGTGCAAAGGTGTGTAAAGTTAAATAAATCATTCCATATTCTGTAATAATAAAAAAAAAAACAATTGGAAGTGGACCTGTGGACAAGTACACTTCATGTTGTCTTTTTTTTTATATAGTTCTTAGCTAGTTTTGTTAATTTTGTCAAGCTCACTGGTCCTGGAGGAACGTTGTCTCACTTCACTGTGTACTGAACTGTATATATGCAAATTTACCAGGCTTGGGTTCATCAATATGGACCTGTAGGGAGACAACACTCCTGAGGCTTGTTGGTGAGGGTTACGATGGCAAACCAATTTTTTTCCCCAATTATTTAAAAGTCAGACCTGCCAGCAAATTTTGAAAGACAATCTAGATATTTGAATATAGATTAACTCTTCTCATTGCATATGATATAGATATTTATGTTGCTTTTCTTTCTTGTTTAGACACAGAATAAAGAACTGCAGGTTTTACTTTCCACTTGGTCTAATAAAAGAAAGCTATTGACTTCCAGATAGATACTCCTCTATCCATCAGTAGATAGTCACTATTTTACCCCTTGGAAAAACAGATATAATTTATCATTCATTATGGATCTGCTCTCCCAGGCCCTTCTTCCTGATGGACATACCTAAAACAACCCCCTAGGTAGGTCATGCCTTAGCCACATCAACTGGTGAGTCCAGCTCTAAGAAATTAAAGAGGTGATTAGTGGCATTAAGGATATCCTTGACGTATTCTTTCGACTGCCCGACTACATCAGTTGAGGTCAATGTATGTTGAAAAGAATACTTAGCTTTTTGGTGATGCCTACTATAATAATGAAGATGAGCAGGGGGAAAAGCCTTTTTCTACAAAACTTCCCAACCTTGAAACAAGTTTCAATTCATACTTTTGGACTGAAGTACAAGATTTTTAAATCTTGGTGTAAAAACTATTGATTTATAAAGGCAATTTGCAAAATAGTTTTTCTCTAGGGTAAAATAACAGATCTTGGAGGTTCATGACATCATAAGAACTATATATTTCGGTTCTTATGCCAGATGAGATGCCACTGCCTGATACAGACCAACATCACCTGTTAGGTCTCCTCCACACTGCAAATATAATTAAAAACAATTTAAACAATTTACAGTATGTACAGATGGACTTTACCATTCGAGGAGCACTTTTGGTTCCAGAGGATTTCAAACACAGGACAGAGGTCTTTGGCATAGTCCTTGTCAAACCACACCAAGAGCTCCTGGCCAGGGTGAATAGGTTGGCAGCATCGATACAGAATTCCTCCTCGATACTGAAATGCTACGAGATTCTGTTCCTCCTCATTACGTGAACAATTCACATACCTAAAAGAATTAGGCCAATGTGGCAGAAAAGGGAAAAATCTAAATCAGTGTTATAGACCAAGAGAAAGCATGAGCAAAATATCAGTGACAAGAGGAAGAACCACCTAACAAGACAGAAGCTTTAAAATCAATGATTTAAGAAATAACCAACAACTAAGGAATTACTCACCTCATCCAATTTGAAAAAATTTCTCTTTTGGCATCAATGTATTCTTCACATTGACTGCTCCTGCGTATCTGAAGAAAAATTATACCTTTACGCATGCTTCATCACATAAATCTAAGCTACTGAATTAAATGATGTACAAATAACGGTTAAAGTATTGATGTATTAAAAATTAAGAAGGGCAAAGGTAAAGTTTTAAGTGACTTTGAAAAGGGTCAATTTGTGGTGGTTCAGAGCAATGCCAAAACTGCAGATCTTGGGGGATGTTTCCCATCTGCATTGAATGAACGTTGTCCAAGGAAGGAAAACTCATTAACTGGAAACAGGTCATTGGTAATGAAGGCTTTCTGAATGCTGGCCTGTGTGCTCAAGTCCAATAGGGGAACCAGCTTAGCTCAAACAGTTGAAAAAGTGAATTGCTGGTTCTGACAGGAGTCAGAAAGCACAGTCCATTGCAGTTTATTGCAGATCAGCCAGGGTGCCCATACTGATTCATTTTTACTGCCTAGAATTTGAACATGAGCATCAGAACTGGACCACTAAGCAATGGAAGAAACTGGCCAGGTCTAATGGATCATGTTTGTTTTTTCCATCATGTGGCTGGCTAGATGCATGTTCATCGCTTACCTGGTTCAGAGATGGCAACAGGATGCACTATGGGAACCATAGTGTGAGAATTCCCTAGATATATATTATATGGACGGAGACTCATCGTGGGGTGGGACTTGATGGGACTCATCAAGTAACATTTAACCCGTAGGGGTTGACGGGCATTGTCCGTGATGCCAATTACTTTTTTCTTTGCAAGTGTTTTTGTGAATGAAATTATACTGTAGGAACCCAGAAAAAAATATGCACACAAACAGTAGACTGTTTTCTTTCCAAGAAGTTTATCGCCAAATAATAGTAATAATCATAATAATAATAATGCTTTTTTGACGTTTGTGTCGAATGATTATTTGACCACGGATGGCAGGAATGACTGAAATAAAGCTGCTCACATCAGACGCGCTTCATTTAAAAAAAAAAAAAAAAAAAGCTGTTGTTTTTCTGGGGTACTGATTTTACATGTTTCCTGCTTTGCAAAAGTCGCCCCTCATTATCAGAATCAGAAAGAGTTTTATTGCCAAGTACGCTTGCACATACAAGGAATCTGTCTTAGTGACAGCTTCCAGAACAAAAAATACAAATGACAAGACAAAACAGAACACAAAAAATAAATAAACAAATAAATGGTTGACATCAAATGGAGTAGGGTGTGAGATACTTTTAAATAAGTTACATAAATATCTGAAATCTGTGGTATTATACAGTGTATTGCACAGTGGTATTGTACACAATAGTGCACATATATTTATTGACCGTTAGAATGATGTTTAACGTCCTCCTGTGGCAGATTGGATTTATTCAGCTGGCAAAGGAAATAACCTCTGGTGGGCCTTTTTAACAATGGAGTCAACGTGAATGTTCCACTTCAGGTCCTGAGAGATGGTTGTGCCCAGGAACCGGAATGACTCCACTGCCGTCACAGTGCTGTTCATGATGGTGAGTGGGGGAAGTGCAGGTGGGTTTCTTCTGAAGTCCACGATCATCTCCACTGTTTTGAGCGTGTTCAGCTCCAGGTTGTTGTGACTGCACCAGACAGACAGCTGCTCGACCTCACTTCTGTATGCAGACTCGTCATCGTCCTGGATGAGGCCAATGATTGTAGTGTCATCTGCAAATTTCAGGAGCTTGACAGTGCGGTCTGTGGAGGTGCAGTCGTTGGTGTAGATGGAGAAGAGCAGTGGGGTAGAGAACACATCCCTGAGGGGCTAGAATATTGGTCGTGTGGCTGTTGGACATGAATTTCCGCAGTCTCACTAGCTGCTGCCTGTCAGAAAGCTGGTGATCCAGTGACAGATAGAGCTAGGAACAGAGAGCTGGTTAAGTTTGGTCTGAAGCAGTGCTGGGATGATCGTATTAAAAGCTGATGAAAAGTCTATAAACAAGACCCTTGCATAAGCCCCTGGTTTGTCCAGATGTTGAAGGATGAAGTGCAGTCCCATGTTGACTGCATCATCAACAGACCTGTTTGTCAGGTCAGGGGTAGCTCAGTGGTTAAGACATTGGACTACGGTTCGGAAGATCCCAGGTTCAAACCCCACAACCACCAAGTTGCCACTGTTGGGTCCTTGAGGGTCCTTAACTGCTATACAAATGAGATACAAATGTAAGTCGCTCTGGATAAGAGCGTCTGCCAAATGCTCTATAAGCAAACTGCAGGGGGTAAGGGTCCTGTGATAGGTCAACACCAGTCTTTCAAATGACTTCATGACCACAGATGTTAGGGCGACTGGTCTGTAGTCATTAAGTCCTGTGATTTTAGTTTTTTTTGGAATGGGGATGATTTTGGAATGTTTAACCTAGTCTGAGGGTGTTTTGGAGCCCTGAAGAGATTCTGACGTGTCCTGACATTTATGTATTTTTCAGTTATTTATAAACATATAAATGTCTAAAGTCTGATATTTTATTCAGCACAAAATGGGCAACAATAATATATGTGCAGCATGTATGTACAAGTTTGTATATCGGAGAAAAAAAAACAGTTATGCGCGGTTTTTGAAAACTGAAATAAGACCACAAAACACATTCATGACATTTGTGCACAAGACTTTTGTGACCTGGATCTTATAATGTAGAGGTATTACTTCAAAATGATGTGACAATCACCTCCCTCACTCATTTATAGAAAACAATACATTCATTAAAATTTTCTAAGACACTTTTTGTTTCGAAAGGCAGTATGCGAGGAGGCGTGAATGATCATGAATAATGCTGTAATTCACACCAGAGAAAACAAAGGCCCGCATAATGAGCTGTATAATTACCCCTTTCAGTCAGGTATGGGACAGAGGAAAGTGTTACAAGAAAATAATTTGAGGACAGAAACATATTTCTTTGTTTGTGGTTTATTTAGAATAACTTAAGATTCACTTGCAAAAATTCCAGGAACAGTTCAAAATGAATGCAAAAATAAAAAAGTGCAAACAACAACAAATGGTGAGCACTGTAAAAAATGTCTGTAAATTTAACGGTAAAATACCGTATAAATGCTACAGAATAAAACCGTATTCCACAAAACATGCGATAACCGTAATTAGTTTTACAGAGTAAGACCTTACATTTAACAGTTAAAAACATATGAAAATACGGTTTATTGCAGTAAAATTAACAATACACTGTATTGTCCCTTACAGAAAAGACATGAATTTCACATGGTTTTACATGTGCAAAAATGTGTTTCTGGAACATTTTTGTGTGAAACCCATTGAATCACATGTGAAACCCCATGAGATAAACATTCATTCATTCATTTTCCGTACCGCTTTATCCTTATATACAGGGTCGCGGGGGCCTGGAGCCTATCCCAGGAAACTTAGGGCACAAGGCAGGGTACACCCTGGACAGGACACACACACATACACACACTCATTCACATACTACGGGCAATTTTGGAATGTCAATTAACCTAACCTACATGTCTTTGGACTGTGGGAAGAAACCGGAGTACCCGGAGGAAACCCACCAAGCACGGGGAGAACATGCAAACTCCATGCACACAGAGACGGGAATCGAGCCTGCTGAGATAAACATGATATTATTTTGTTAAAAATTAAACCTGCTTGTGTTGATTTCAGTCAATGCTCTCTAAAAAACTTCCTGGGGAAAAGCATTTCAACATATTTATGCCTTGGATTTTTTGTAATCTGTACAAACTATAAAAAGTATACTTAGTTGTTATCATAAAATATTGTATTGTAGTGTTTTAAAGAAGAGTAAACACACTAAAAATATTAACAAGGCAGGTTGTGCACTAATATAATATAATTACTTTCAGTATACTCAAAATAATGGCATTTGTTGACGCAAAGTGTTATTTTCGATTAAGGTTGACGTAATTTTGTCTCAACTTGACCGTACAAATTCCTAATCCGTTGTCTAATCACAAACCATTCATGTCAAGTCAACATTTCATACAGTACAGCAGGGGGCAGTACCGAGACCCCAGCTGTCATGCACCGCTAATGAAACAGAAGAGCAAGACGATTCAAACTACACCTGCGCAAAGTAAATTGACTCTCCGCGCGCGCGTTACCCCCTGCAGTTCTGTCCGTTTTAACAGAGGGAAACAACACCAGAAAAAGGTAAGATTTTTCCTCAGATATTAGTTTTTTTTTTCGCCAGTACATATTTTTATATGTGATAAAATATATGGTATTTAACTGATATATTTATTCAAAAGCAGTGCGAGTCTCCATTGTTCCAATATTCATTCACACACACATTTTACAGTATATATAAAATTCAACTTAAGAAGAATAATAGACTTCTAGACTTCGGTTTATACATTATTTCGATCCTCTTGTGTATATTATCCTTTTTTTTTGTTGTCTCAATAATAATAAAAAAAAATTGTGTGTGTGTGTGTGTGCTTTTTGCTACACTAGAAATTAATCTTATTGTTTTAAACAAACATTCTCGTAATACGGCGACGTAGGGAGAGGGAAAAAAAACCCGGCTACTGTGTTTACTCTCTTTATTTTGCCTTTTTCCCCGCATTTCCCTGTGTATAGGGTGTAGGATCATGGGATGTATCCGGTCCTCCGAAGTGTAAAATGAACACGAAGAAAACGAACTAGAAGTGTTTTCCTTGCGTTCGTTGGGATTTGAACACCAAGAAAAAGCTGCATGCAACGTTTTTTTTCTTTTTACGCCGTATAACCGCGCAGCCGGACAAACGCACGTAACCAAAGCTCATGTGAACTCTCTCATTGACTCCTTTTTTTTTTTTTTTTAGTCGTGGCCAATTCCTCCCCGTCGCTAGGGGCTCCCACATGTGTAGAAAACCCTCGGCGCTTCATCCGCGCTCACCGGACACTACGAACGGCAGAAAACCGCTCAATTTTAACGCCCGATAAGAGGTGTTTAATGTAAATTGCTCCCATACCTTGGAGGACTTTGGGCACGCGCTTTTTCCTGCAAACGCTTCTGTAACCTCCATTGCGCGCGCGACTGTGTATCTGTGCGTGTCTTTGTGTATTTGTGCATCTTGTGGTCGCGCTCCTCAGTAACGTGAGCAGCCCAACTAATCGATAACGGCACTCATTGACAACGAATTTCATTATCGATAATTATCGATTTTATCGATTAGTTGTTGCAGCCCTAAAATGGTTATTCTACATGTGCCTAATTTCATAGTGAAATGTTCACTCATTTAATAGAATTGTATTAATTATATTGTGTTTTTTATTTTAAGAATGCAACTGTTGAACAGGGAGTGCCTCATCAAGGCACTTTGTGTCTACCTAAATGAAGATCCGGACAGTCTCTTCAAAGAATATCTGGTAGGTAATGCTAATGATTACTGCAGAAGTAATGGCATCGTTGGGCTCTTCAGGATATCACAATATCCATTTAGCCTTCAAAAATTATAAGTTAAAGCTGCTATTATATGGCATCAGATCACAGGTGTACTTAGAAAAGTGCTTTCAAATTTGTGGGAAATCAGAGTGGACCAAATGTTGGTGATTAAATGCTAGAAAAATAACTGCAATGGAAACAGGCTCTTTGGAATTCCGTATTAGTTTTGTGATTTCATTTTTGCTTCTTTGTGTGCATCAATAGGATACAGATGGCCGTGCTGCAGAGAGGATCTTGAAGATGTTGTATTTGGCATCTACAGCATCAATGTTGGAGGTGATGCCACTACCCCTCCAGCTGATGTTGGAATTGTTATTGAGGGTGTTGAAGTGCTTCACGACTTGGGAGACATCACTACTCCATATGCGGTCTTAGTGGGTGTACTATATGCAATGAACCGCCGTTATCCTCAGGAACTGAAAACATTCTTTGAGGTACTGCAGAAGATCTTTCTCCAGCTGGATGCTACCAGACTTTCACCAAAAGTACAGACGCTTAAAAACAAACTTTAAGTATAAACCAACATCGAGCACTTGAATTTGTTGAGTTAAATTTGGGGGGAAACCGTTAGAATATAATGCATTTTGTATACAGTATGTCTTTTGTATTGTTGGACCATAATATTCTCAATTTCTCGATCGCACGTTGTGAACATATTTGCATGGCCTGTCATGTTAAAATACATGCCCACTGCAGACATGTCGAAAATTTTTAGGATAAAAGAGATGATTGCCTTTACAATATACTAGAAACACACCTGCTTAACTCTGATTTCACAATAATATTAAGCGAGTATCTAGCAAACACAAGTGTCTCTTTTATCATAAACCCCTTTGATGCATCTGCAGCAGACATGTATTTTCACAAAAAAAAAGACAAAATTGATTTGAATTAGGTTTGTACAAGTGTTCTTAATAGTTTCTTAAAGGTAAAATCTGAATGTTTGGCAATGTAACTTGTATCTCTTCTTGCTCCCAGCTAATGTGATAAAATGGTGCTTTCACAGAATTGCTGATGGAATTCACTTACTATATGTTCAGTTTATTTACATTAAAAATAAAAAGTTTGTTCCTTATTTTCTGTCTGCTTCGTGAAATAATTATAGGTTTTAACCGTATTTATTACAACATAAACCTTTAAATTAGACAGTTCTAAACTGTAAAAAAAGATGTTCATGAACCGTAAATATTACAGTGTAAACCCTGGAATTTGACGGGTATAAACAGTTTTTTTAGCAACATAAATGTTAGTTATAAACTGTAAAAAAAAAAAAATTAAAATCCGTAAAATATACAGTACAGTGGTTGCAATCCTGTAAAACTAATAACGGTGTTACCGTATTTTTGACGGTAAAGTTCTGGCAACCACAGCTGCAGTTTTTTTTTTTTAACCGTAAAATTCACGGTTTATTTTTTACAAAAACAGTGTAGGATATAAACTGTAAAAGTACAACAGGCACAGCACAAAATAAAAACTGAAAAAAGACGGACATGTGCAAAAACATACCTGCAGGGTGGCATTGGTGGCAGCAATGTCAAAGAAGTGTAGAAAAATCTTTCTGTACCACTTCATTGTTTTGTGCTGTGCAGTGTAGTACTGTAATAGCTGATCAGAGAGATCAACAACCCCATGTGCTGTACGCAGTCAACAGTGCAAGACATGGAAATGTCTTTGTAGTACATGTACTTTGTAATTTCACCCTCATCTTCACCATGTCTACCTTATAAGCAGAATGGATGGTAGAACAGACAGATACTTCTTGTGTGTCCATCCACTTCACAAATACAGGTCCATCTGAACGGTGCTTGCGTGTCCTGATGTGAGGTGCTGGTGAAGGCAGGGGTGATGCAGACACATTCCTAAAAACAAATAAATAAAAAAATGTTAGCATATACTGTTCAGAGTAAATGGATGTACAATTAATAGGTATGGACGCACAATATATACCGAGTGGTCCAAAAAATTTATCCACATTTCAATATGAAAAATATACACCTCTCTTCTGTAGGTCACGTGAGAGATCAATAATGATGATACACCTGACATTTTTAGAGGAAAGATAATACCATGCACAATTCAATTTGAGTTTTAAAAAAGGCCATTGACAACAATTGTGAAAGTGTGTATACATTTTTGTGCCCCTCTGTGTCTGTTGATGGACAATAGACTGGACAAATATCTGTTACACACTAGACATTAGCAAACACCATCCACTGGACATGCTTTACACACATATTTAACACATTCTAAACATTTACACCTAAGCAGGTATTTGTAAATACAAGCTAAACAAAAGGCATTATGAACATTTACACCATAGACATATTCATAAACATATCTTAGCTACATAAGGCTGTATTTTAGCCACCTGGAACTAGCTTGTTTGTGCTAAATAACATTACCGATAGCAGTGTCATAAGCTAGTCAAAACGGAGCCAAATATATATTAGCTACCATAATCTAAAGCTATCCAAAACGAGGCGAAATACATTAGAACATTTATAAACATCTGTAAACTCCACAAGACATTAGCTTAGCCACCGGGAAAGTTTGCTACATAAGGCAGCATATTAGCAGTGTTATCTACATGCTACACTAAACTATGTAAATGGCATTAAGAGCCAATGTGTCACACAAGCTGACAAGAGCTAGCTGAAGTGAGGAAAATATTTACTAATATTAGTTTAATATGATCAGAATAAGAGTTATATAAGACTTAATAACTTACCCATTGTCATAGCAGCTTGTTTGAATGTCCTCTGCTGGATCTGTTCTCTCTTCAAAATGCGTCAGAGTCACACAGTCTTCATCTGAGGTAAATGTAAACTCTTCCTCACTGTCCAGAATATTCTGTAGCGCACGCCATCTTCCAAACGTGCAGGAAAAACTCACTGTGTGTTTTCGTGCCGTTGCCCGGGGGCGTGGCCTTATACTGTTTTCCGTGTGAATGGCATGTGGGCGTGTCATGCCATGGGTCATTAGCAGATAATGAAGTGCGACAGAAATTCAGTGCCTCTCCTGGGTTTCATACGGATTACATAAACTGAAAATATTAGTTTGTTTGTAGAATATTAGACCCTATACAGATTCAAATGATGTACTACACTTGTGTATGATCAAACACAGGGATTAAAGTGAAAAAAAATCTTCTGACTGAACTTTTTTCAGGCCAAGTCATATTCCTTTAACAAACACTTTATTTAAATAGTCGAGACCAATAGCGTTAGGGGAGATTAAACCGCTTTAATATTGCCAGTTTGCATATTTTAAAAGCTATTTGTAATCTTTGAAAGAAAATATACCTTGACAAATAATCAACCATCTACCACATATCTTTTCAGTGCATGTTTTTATTTATCTTATAACACCAAATAATGTTTTGTGAAACTCTTAATAATTAACAGAAAAAAGTAATAGCACCACCATTAAATTCCAAAAAGTGCTTTTTCAGTGCATGTTTTATGTATCTTAAAGAAAACATCTTCGTTTTCATTGGACATTTTATTAATCTAATCTAATCTAAGGGAGGAACAATTAGCTCCTTGGTTAATTTACTGCCTCAAATTATAAGCTTTGTCATGTAACAGAGTTATAGCAAATGGAAAATGTCTTTTAAACAATCTACATATATGTAAATTAAACTGGCTATTTATTCATTTCTATACCGCTTAATCCTGTGTTCAGGGTCGCGGGGGAACTGGAGCCTATCCCAGGAGACTTCGGGCACTAGGCGGGGTACACCCTGGACAGGGTGCCAATCCATCGCAGGGCACACACAAATACACACACTCACACACTATGGGCAATTTAGGAATGCCAATTAGCCTAACCTGCATATCTTTGGACTGTGGGAGGAAACCGGAGTACCCGGAGGAAACCCACCAAGCACGGGGAGAACATGCAAACTCCATGCACACAGAGATGGGAATCGAGCCTGGCCGGGGAATCGAACCCAGACCCTGGAGGTGCAAGGCGACAGTGCTAACCACTACACCACCGTGCCGCCACTGGCTATTTACAGTTACTGTAAATATATTGTAAATATATTGGCTATAGCCAACATTAACAAACAATGGAAATAAATAACTGTACTTGCTGCAGTCTTGCTGCAAAGCATAATTTTGTGGTTACATTTTGTGGTATTTAATAGAAACCATTAGAATTTCTGTGATGGTTTGTAAATTAGGCTTTTATTGTGTGTGTGTGTGTGTGTGTGTGTGTGTGTTTTTTAGCAAGGTAAGCATAGCAAGCATCATAAGCAAGAAGGCTAACAAACCTAAGAGTTAACGTTATACCACTAATTAATATGATGACATGAATAACTTAATCATACAGAGAGAACATTGTTATATACCTTTATCTTTTATCCGTTTCTCCTCATCTTCTTTTCTTTTGTTTCTAAATTGGGCCCCTGACAGTTTTGGCCTTTTTCTCTCCATCGCTGTGTTTATACTTTATAATCGACGATTCGACAATCAGCAGATTTCCCCCAACGCTGTCACTCACGACCAGAAGTCAAGACTAAACCAATTCACCTCCACATCATCATCGCTTTTATCATCTATTTTTATTTGCCATTTCACACAATTAAATACATGAAAAAAGGGCAAATTATTGGTGTGTGTTTATAATATTTTGAATGAAATGTGCGTTATTTGTAAGAAAGTCAGGTAGACATTATCTAGGCCCCTTCTTGTCCGCTTCATTTGGGAGAGGTGAACTGTACTCTGCGCCCCCCCCCCCACCCCTCGCTCTCCTCTCCGCTCAAACACCCCCCCCCTCTCCGCTTCTCAGCTTCTGTGCGGCTCATTCAGGGGCGGCGCGAGCGCAGGTATCACAGATAATAGAAAACCGCTTAGCGGCACAGATTATTATTTTTTACTCCAGGTTCGTGTGCAGCCACCCACGTGACATAAAAAAACGGCTGCCCACTTCGCCCTACCCTAAAACCTCCACTGACTGTGAGCGACAGGTCATGCTCCGCTATGAAAGAACATAGACGCACTTTTACATCGCGCACACGGTCGGCCACAGATGTGTGAATCTCCGTTGTGGTTCTTGTCGCAGCAGACAGGGAGCATGTGTACTGTTAGAGCACGAACCGCAGCATTGTGACGAGCTGCTGACTGATGGCGAACTCGCACTTTGTTTTGCCATTATTGCCATATTGAAGTTTCCTGTGACATACTGTGCAGAGACACCTACCTGGATGTTTGATTTTTTTTAGTCCACGAACTAAAAGGCTTGCCATTCTCCCCAATTTCGCTAAGCCAAGCCCATCTCCATTTATTTATTTACACTTTTATCAATCTCCGAAACATCGGAGCCTTCCTGCATTAAGTGTGTCCATGCTATCTTAAATATAGTTATACCTCAGCCTGACATGTAGTTCTTCAAAACTAAACCAAAACCCGGAGTGGATCCATACCGGAGTGATAACAAAACGCTTAGAGTGGAGAGAGGAACGTGCAGTCGCTCCACTCCAGGCTTTGATCACATCCTCCTCAGCAGGCTGAATACACGTTGTCTTTCCTTAATTTAACACCCATGTAAGCCTATATATACACAGCATTAAAATTATGAAAAGTGAATTTTAAACATTACGGACAGGCGGAACAGTGTGATTGACGGAAATCCGTCGTAACGACGGAGAACTTTAATCCCTGCAAACATGATGGACCATTTTAAACTCTTTTCACGGTTACCAGAAAAAAAAAAATGCACTTTTTGCCGCCAGCGGCAAGTCAGACTCCTAAGGGTTAAAGCACAAAGGCACTTCACATTGTTCCAGTGAACTGTTGAAGATCTGTGTGAAGATGGGCGCCAGCTGGTCAGCACAGGATTTCAGTTAGGCTGGTGTCACGCCGTCTGGGCCTGGAGCTTTTCTTCTCTTTTGTTTCAGAAAGATCTGGTGGACAGATCTGGGAAGAGAGGGTGGTTGTCAGAGGTGATAATGGTGGTGTAGAAAGAGGGTCAGGACAGGAGTGTGGTGTGAGACTGGGAGTCTCAAATCTACAATAGAACTCATTCAGGTCATCAACCAGTTGTTGATTCCCTACATCCCCCCAGTTGGGGGATGGTGTCTTATAGTTAGTGATGGTTTTCAGGCGTTTCCACACTGAAGCAGGGTCGTTTGCAGAAAACTGATTTTCCAGTTTTTCAGAGTTGCTTCTCTTAGCCGCTCTGATCGCCCTTGTTAGTGTGTTCCTGGCCTGGTTGTACAAGATCCTGTCCCCACTCCTGTAGGCATCCTCTTTGGCCTGACGAACCTGTCTGATTTTTGCTGTAAACCATGGTTTGTCCTTGTTATATGTTAAAAATGTCCTGATAGGGATGCACATGTCCTCACAGAAACTGATGTAGGATGTTACAGAATCTTTGAGCTCGTCCAGATTGGTGGCAGCAGCTTCAAAAACACTCCAATCAGTGCAGTCAAAACAACACTGTAATTCCTGCTCTGCTTCACTGGTCCATTTATTTACTGTCCTTACTACAGGCTTAGCAGATTTAAGTTTTTGCCTACAGGTTAGGAGAAGATGAACCAGGCAGTGGTCAGAAAGTCCTAAAGCTGCTCTGGGGACAGAGCGATATGCATGCTTTATTGTAGTGTAGCAGTGATCCAAAGTATTTTTGTCTCTGGTGGGGCATGTAATGTGCTGTTTGTATTTAGGCAGTTCACGTTTGAGGTTTGCTTTGTTAAAATCCCCAAGTATAATTATAACCGAGTCTGGGTGTTGTTGCTCCGTGTCTGTGATCTGAGCAGCCAGCTGTTGCAATGCTGCGTTCACACACGCTTGTGAAGGGATGTACGTACACACACACAAGAATGAACGAGGTAAACTCCTGCGGCGAATAGAAAGGCTTGCAGTTGATGAAATAAGCCTCTAGATCAGGACAGCACATCTTCAATGGTGTCACATTTGTACACCAACGTTCATTGATGTAAAAGCATGTCCCGCCGTCTCGCGATTTCCCCGTTGATTCTGTGTCGCGATCCGCTCTGAACAGCTGGAAGCCCGGCAGGTGTATTTTATTTTATTTCATGTGTATTTGTTTCATTCATAAAATACTCATCACCAACAACATAACACAATGCATGTCTGTGAAAGGCTGAAATATGGTTGTGAATAAGCCTTTTAGTGAATGTAAAATGTTCGTGTGAGCCCGCGGCACGCTCTTTCATATTGCAAAGTTTTTTTCAGTCATAAACTAACATTTTTGATGTGTAGTGTTTTTTTTCTTTTGTGTGTGTGTGTGTGTGTGTGTGTGTGTGTGTGCGCGTGTGTGTATAAGAATTGTATTTCAATGAATGTTACAGAAACCATGCTTTATTTTTGTTTATCTCAAAAGAAGCTGTGTGTGTGTGAGGAATCGGAGTGTGTCCCTTTTCTCTGCTTTACTGCTAGGGTTTGAAATTGTATGTTTGTGTGTGTGCAATTTGACATAAGTTTAAAGGTTGTGACATACGTACATCAGACACATTATGAAAGCCCAGTTTGTGCTCTACATAAATAAGGGGAAATGTGTTAGCAATTATATTGGTAAATGTTTTAAATTTATGAAGAGCATTGAGTCACTGCAGGTATTCAGAAAGGCCTCAGACCCCTAAGGGTTTTAATTAACCTAGCTTTCCAAAAATTTGGGTAATCATAGTTCACTCATGATTTAGTAAAAGGAGCAATTACTTTTTCACACACAGCCAAGTATAGTCTGACAGCCTTTTCCCTCCTCAATAAACGAAAATTTTTTTAAAAACTAAAATTTAAAATTTTGTATTTATATTTGTGTAATATAAAATTTTATTTGATGATCTGAATCACAACCCTATAAAGACTGCTATATGAATGAATAGTCAGAAAATTCTATTTTTTCAGGATTGAACTGTGTATTGAACCATTTTGAGAGTAAAAAAATTTTTTTTTTAATATCACCTGGGAATGTGTTGGTTTTTTTTGTATCACATTTGAAACACCAGGCGTTTCAGGTGAATCAAATTTTTGTGTGCCTTAAAAACCTTACACACACACAAACATGTTTTACAGCATTTAACAACTTTTTACAACAAGTTTCTATTTGGCAACTTGTTTAAGTTTCATGAAATGCCAAAAAAACAATTTCTGTCTTTGTTTAGAAAAAGATTGACTTTGCATTTCTCACAGTAGACATGTGAGAAGTGACTTCCCAGGCAGTGCTTGCACCTCTGTCTTGTTTTCCATGTTGGTAAATGGTCAATGCCATCTTTTCTCACATCAGGGGGTACAGCAGCAGCTCGTCTTTTGCGTCGGGGTGCTTTCTCTGCTTCTGGGGAGGACAGTGGTTTGCCACATCAGATCTTGCCTTTTCCTGCGCTTATGAGAGAAGTCCCAACCGAAGCTTGAAATCTTCTCAATGGCATTGGTTTCTTCCTGGGTTCCAGTTCTTTCTGGTCTCTCTTGTAAAGATTCCATGCATTTATGACTGCCACAGTGACAGTGTGCCACCAAATGTACAGATACCATCTTCGGGATCTAAAGGAAAACTTGTAAAGAACAGACAACATGTCAAGAAGATCAACACCACCCATAAATTTGTTGTATGTCTCCACAATAGCAGGTCTTGGCACCATTATGTACTTTTTGGATTTTCGATCCCACCGTTTCACATTTGTCACTGGGTCAACTCCAACAAATGAAGAGAGCAGATTCACAGCCTTGTTGTCACACCATCTCACAATGACAGTGTTTTTCTCATTCACTCTGAAATCCCATGACCCTCTTCCTTTTTTCTTTAAATCATTTTCTTCCATCATACTGCAGTTCTTCACCCTGTTCATTCGAACTGTCCCCAAATAGTACAGTCCTCGTTCTTTCAGGTGATCCACCAGAGGTACTGATGTAAAATAGTTGTCAGCAAAAACCTTGTGATTTTGTCCTGCTGGAAGGGTCGAAGTCAATTTCCGGACAACATCTCCAGAAACACCAACATCTGACTTCTCCTTATCTGGATTTTCCGCACCTTGGCAGACAGCAAAATCATAAAGGAACCCAGTTTGTCCAGCACCATTACTTCATCCACTGCATGAAATTCTTTAGGAGGAACGAGAAGAAACTGTTGTCGAAGTTTTTCTAACCATGGTCTGATTTTCCAAAGTTTGTCTTTCTTCTGGTCATCAGACACACTGAGGTTGTCTTGAAAATGAATGAGTGTCAGCAATTTCAGGAATCGTTCTCGAGACATCACATCACACACTGTGGGGTACTTCGTCTCCATTTCCCAATAGGCTCTTACATTGGGCATCTGTACCAACCCCATGTGCATGTACATGCCAAGAACCTGTTCAATTTCTTTGGGTGTTGTGTTGACTGATGTTCCCAGTTTCTGTACAAGTTAGTTTGCTGTGCAGTTTCCTGAATCATTTCATCAGTAACAAATTGCTTGAAATAAATGTATGGTGTCCATTCTGATCTTTCTATACAGACATTATCAATATGTCTATCAAAATCAACATTTGGACTTTCAAATGGCACTTTTCTCCATCTGTATGCTTTCTTTTTACTTTGTCTTTTGCTGACTGCTTTGTTTTGCTCTGTTTTGATGTTACTGGTATGTCTGTTTCATCTACAGGTTCATCTTCTTCATCACTATCACTATGTGATCCCTCTGTAGCTGCCTTTCCCTTAGGAGTCCATTCCTCATCACTAACATCGTCATCTTCCTCCCCAAACTGTTCAATTTCACTTGAATTTCCATCATTTATCATATTTAGGACGTCTTCTACACTGTACTTTTTTGGCATCTAAATAATCAAATCATACAAACAATATATTGTTATATTTACAAATTATATATTGACTATTTACAACTGACAAATATATAATTCTGCTCAAAATAAGTACTAAAAGAAATATTCAAGCTTAAATTAAATGATATATTTAGTGCAGTTTGAATTACTGTGCATATAAAACAAACTTGATGCACTCATGCACTAAAACAACAATTGATGTACTGACCCATGAAATACATTTATATACCCATAGTATCATATTTGATTCACACATTTTCACCATGGTTTTTCTATAAAATATTTTATGAAAAATTAAGGTAATATGAGCTGTGTCACCTTAGTAACGGCTTATTTTGAAATATAATATTTTTTTCTAATTTCACTTACTGTAACTGTTCCAAAATTAGGGAATCTTATCACTTGAAAATTGCTCTAACTTCCACCTAGCATGCAGCCATGTTGGATTCTGGGGGAAAAAGTGGCCTTTGCCACCTGTAGTGCATTGATCATCCTCCAGGGGGAGAATACATGTATAGGATTGTATACAACAGGTTTTTGAGGAAAATGGTAATCCTGTTACTGAGGTACAGGCCTTAGAAATATATGTATCCAATATAATACATATGGCGTTATAGGGTTTTAAGTTTGACAAATATGCAAATAATAAAAAAAAGATCTGAAACGAAGGTGCGTGTATGTCTCTTTCTCTATTGCAGAGGGGGGCAAAGAACCAGTGCCTCTTCCCATCTGACAGCTCTGCGCTCAGTCAGGAAAAGAAACACACAGTGCACAGTCAGTACCCTGGACAGCTCCTCTAATCACCAGAAAAGGGCAGTTTGCCTTAACTCACTTAACTACAGTCCTGTTGTCATCTGCGGCTGATGTTATTTATGTGTCTCGTCCATCTACAGATCTCCAGGCAGCTGGCAGAGAAGAGCAGACAGCACCTGCGTGGCCTCTCAGCTCACTCTCCCTCCACTGCACCTGATTGCCGTCTCTATCTATGATCCAGAGTGTCCTATCTGCACTGGAGAGCCCCAGCTGGGGTACAGCTTAAGCATATCTTCACTTAGAAATGACTACTTTTTTCAGTATAAGTTTTTGCAAATTTTTTCCCTCTGCTGAGCCGAATAAAAATAAAGACTTTGTGTTTCCGCACTGCTATTACTGTCTCCGTGCATTTTTGGTTTATTCACTGTCCACTAACTACATAGATAGATACCAAATGACATCGTCTTTATACTTTTTATAATAAATGTAGGACAAACTCACCACCCAGGAGTATCCACTGTTCATGGCCTCCTCTCTGTCCACCAGCTCTCCCTGGTAGGGTCCGAAGTGTGCACCTACTGGAACTGTCTCCCCCTTATTAAACACTCCCAGTCCTGCGTTAGGAATACCGGACTCCTGAATCTCTAGTCCAGGAGGAAGAGTTTGTCTGGCTCGGTCCGGGACCCCCATGGGGACAGGGGTATCAGGGACGAAAAGGGGAGAACCATGAACCTCACACTTATTGAAGAAGAAGGATTTACAGACCTCACAGACTGGGAAAAGAGGAAACACAAGGAAAGACATGATGCCAAAATGTGTATGAATGTATTTGCATATATTAATATTGTGTAAATAACCCAAGAAAAGCTTCACAGAAAAGGTTTATAAAGCATCTGAGATCTGGCATATGAATCCCTACCCCTCCATTCAGCATTTCTGATTAGGACATATGATACATTTTCTTATGGTAGGAACATCATTAATACATTATCTGTACAAATAAAATAAAATAAAATAAAAGTAATCATAGGCAGATCCCTGTGAGGAATAAAACACTTCCTGCTTTTATGTGGAAATAACTCAACCCAGCATTGATTATTTCTGTACAACAGCATCTCTCATTGTGTGTTATTCTTCACATTTCTCTTCAGGTTACTTACCATCAGTTTATGCTGCCTGGAACAGATTTAAAGGAAATATAATATATAATTACTTATCTTTTAATTTTTCTTTGATATATATATACAAACACCTATAGGTTCACACATTATTAATGAAAAAATGATGGTGATAAAATTATCTAAGACACAGGCTAAGTCCCAAACCCCTGATGTACTTTTAGTGCACTAGATAGTGTGTAGTGTAGAATAACAAGTGAGAGTGTTCCTGAGCTCCAGAGAGGCCTGATGTCTCACAGATGTAGTCTTCATTGTCAGGATCTTCCTCTTTAATGCAGATGACATCGGGTGTGGTGTCGAGGTCGTCTCCATGGCTGTAGATGTTCAGCTCCAGCGTCTCCTCTTTCTTCACATGGACATCTGACCCTTCGGATGTTCCTCCACCTGAAGCCTCAGTTTTCATGTCCTCACACAGCTAAAGATCAAACAACAATAACAGTCATTCGGAAAAGACTTTAGATTTCCTTTTTCACTCCTCATTATGTGTTATGAGGTTTTGTGTGATTAGCAGGACAGAGTGTCGTCTAGCAGTGAAGTGAGGCAGGAAAATAACTTTAACATCTTATAACTATAACTTTAACATTAATAATCTAGTGTTCTGTAACACACCTGGACATACAGGTCCTTCTCAAAAAATTTGCATATTGTGATAAAGTTCATTATTTTCTGTAATGTACTGATAAACATTAGACTTTCATATATTTTAGATTCATTACACACAACTGAAGTAGTTCAAGCCTTTTATTGTTTTAATATTGATGATTGTGGCATACAGCTCAAACAGAAAACCCAAAATCCCTATCTCAAAATTAGCATATCATGAAAAGGTTCTCTAAACAAGCTATTAACCTATCATGAAAAGGTTCTCTAAACAAGCTATTAACTCTAAACACCTGCAAAAGATTCCAGAGGCTTTTAAAAACTCCCAGCCTGGTTCATTATTCAAAACCGCAATCATGGGTAAGACTGCCGACCTGACTGCTGTCCAGAAGGCCATCATTGACACCCTCAAGCAAGAGGGTAAGACACAGAAAGACATTTCTGAACGAATAGGCTGTTCCCAGAGTGCTGTATCAAGGCACCTCAGTGGGAAGTCTGTGGGAAGGAAAAAGTGTGGCAGAAAACGCTGCACAACGAGAAGAGGTGACCGGGCCCTGAGGAAGATTGTGGAGAAGGACCGATTCCAGACCCTGGGGGACCTGCGGAAGCAGTGGACTGAGTCTGGAGTAGAAACATCCAGAGCCACCGTGTACAGGCGTGTGCAGGAAATGGACTACAGGTTGCAAATTTTGCATGTCATTCGGAAATCAAGGTGCCAGAGTCTGGAGGAAGACTGGGGAGAGGGAAATGCCAAAATGCCTGAAGTCCAGAGTCAAGTACCCACAGTCAGTGATGGTCTGGGGTGCCATGTCAGCTGCTGGTGTTGGTCCACTGTGTTTTATCAAGGGCAGGGTCAATGCAGCTAGCTATCAGGAGATGTTGGAGCACTTCATGCTTCCATCTGCTGAAAAGCTTTATGGAGATGAAGATTTAATTTTTCAGCACGACCTGGCACCTGCTCACAGTGCCAAAACCACTGGTAAATGGTTTACTGACCAAGGTATTACTGTGCTCAATTGGCCTGCCAACTCTCCTGACCTGAACCCCATAGAGAATCTGTGGGATATTGTGAAGAGAAAGTTGAGAGACGCAAGACACAAGAATCTGCAAAAGGATTCCTGACCAAGTATTGAGTGCATAACTGAACATAATTATTTGAAGGTTGACTTTTTTTGTATTAAAAACACTTTTCTTTTATTGGTCGGATGAAATATGCTAATTTTTTTAGATAGGGATTTGGGGTTTTCATGAGCTGTATGCCACAATCATCAATATTAAAACAATAAAAGGCTTGAACTACTTCAGTTGTGTGTAATGAATCTAAAATATATGAAAGTCTAATGTTTATCAGTACATTACAGAAAATAATGAACTTTATCATAATATGCAAATTTTTTGAGAAGGACCTGTACGTTAGGGGTGTGTTCCAAAATCAAGCAGTTATTAAACCACTAAATAAGAAACCTGACCTCAGCCATCGTCAGCTGTCAAACTACAAACCAGTGTAAGCATATTTTAATTAAATATATTTGTGCACGCAGTAATATGACAGAAAACTATTAATCTTATCTTATAGGGGTGGGGCAAGGAGAACAGCATTGAGTCAAGGACAATGTGATGTCACAGTAGCAAGGACATCTTAGATCGTGTGCAGTATGAACTCAAATGAACTCTAGATAGGTTGCCATCTTAGGTCTGAGATGCTTAGGTCGCCATCTTAGAAGTGAGATGCTTAGTGGACAGAGCGTACTTTAGAACATATGATGTAATCTTTGTCCACTAAGCATATCTAGAGGTCATTTGAGTTCAGGTGCTTTTGGGTACAAAGTGTACTTTAGAACATATGATGTAATCTTCGTACCCAAAAGCACCTGATAAGGGAAAGTCCCTGGACATGATGTAATGTCAGGTGACTCATGGGGTGATCTTAACTGTGAGGTCAAATTAAAGGAACACAGAGAAATAACCTAAATGTATAAGAAAAATAAGCGCCACCCCTATATTTTTTAAATAAACAAAGCGAAAAGATAATGGAAAGTTATTTGCAATAAAAATAAGTTATAATGGGAAAAATATGGAGTCAGATGACGAGGTATATGATGTAATGAAACAAGGTAGAGGAAAGTATGATTGTAATGAGTTAATAATTTGGTAAGAGATGTACAGAGGAGGGGGACAAGTTGAGCTCCCCTCCCCTTGAAAAAACTGTATAAAAATGCATGTAGATCAGTCTGTCCTTGGTGATGGCTGGATTCATAACCTAGGCTGGCTCACTTTGTTTTTATTGCTGCAATAAAAACTTATCCTTACTTCATCTAGATCTGCACGGAGTCCGGAGTCTTTCTTTGACTTATTTTACTAAAAGTTACAGTATTTGGTTAATGTTTTAAATTAGGGAAACTTCGGTGTGGGGAGGATAATCCACCACATTTATTGGTGACCCCGACGTGATTGCCTTCACGGAGGGCTCCTCCGGTGACCGGGACCAGTGCGACCTGATAGACCATCAACTGGCGCCATTATAGACAAAGGTAAGCAGAAACCTGTTTTATCGAATTCAGCATTAGATGTTCATGGTCTGTTAGGAGTGCGTGCTTCCAGCTGGAGGAGGTAACTCCTAAGGTATATTGAACATAATAATTTGAAAGTTGCCAAAATTGACAAATTGAATTGATAAATTGCTTTATTTACATTAATTGCTAAAGTTTATTAGTATACAAAAAGACTGGATGAAATAACGAACCTGTAGAAGCGGTCATATTATTTCACCAGTTTTGACACGTAGCTTTGCCTTAAAGTTTCACTCACACAACAGAAGTCCGATCTCTTTGTCTCTTGTAGTTTATTTTGTCAGCATCAAAGAATCAACACTTCATACAGTCGTCTTGAGTAAATCCACTATGATTACAGACACCAATTGCTGCATCTTGCAAATCTCTGACTTTTACAACAACCTATTTGCTGTATCTTGTAAATTACAGTCTTAGCTTACGTATATAACATTCTTGTTGTATATATCTACTTACGGGAGCTTACGGTTACAACATAGTTGTTGTATCTTACATTTCCAGCTTACGGGAGCTCACGTGGCTGACGAGCTTACGGTTACAACAACCTAGTTGTTGTATCTTACATTCCCAGCTTACGGTCAAAAGCTTGGGTTTCCGTAGCCTTCCGCATCTAAACTGAACTCTCTATCATATGACAGTCACACAAATGCATGTAATAGTAGAATGACATCACAGACCAACTTACGATTGTCAACATGGATGCATGACTAAGAAATATAAAGCTTATGGCTTATGTAACAAACTTAATGCTTTACTAATGAATAGAACAAGGTAGAATAAATTAAATAACAAATAAAATAAAATAAAATAAACATAACAAGTACGATATGGCTCTTACATTCCAGCCCCTAATTGACAGGCATGGAGACTGACAATTACAATTTGTGTTTTTTTTTTTGTTTTTTTATAAAGCCATGAAATCAAACATTCTTAACCTTCTAAAACGTTTTAAATCTTGTAAATGTATAATATTTATCTCAGGTGTTTATATTTGCATATCAAATTTCATAACATATTACCACACATTTAACAGTCCATTTCACATATGAGGCACAGCTTGTCGATGGGTCTTTCCAGAGTGTTGGTCTTAGTTTTAACTAACATGTCTCTGGGAAAACTTTCGTGATTCATCCGATAACCCATGAATTGCTTGGAGAAGACTTATCAGTTATTAAAACTATATCTCCAATCGAGAGGTTTTATTTGTTTTGAAACCATTTTTGCCGCTCCTGGAGCAAGGGCAAGTATTCACGCACCCATCGCTTCCAGAGCAGGTCTGATAGATGCTGGATCTGCTTCCCCCTGTGACGTGCATAGATGTCTTCGTTTTTGACAAATCCAGGTGGCAGGTTTGGCTGTTTTTTCATCAGCGGCAGGTGGTTGGGTGTCAGAGGTTCCAGATCTGTGGAATCCTCCGAGACAGTAGTGAGGGGTTGGTTATTCATTATCGCTTCTACTTCATACATGAATGTATGTAGGCTCTCGTCAGTTAATGTTTGTTCTTTCAGTACTGATCTCAAAATCTTTCTAACTGACCTAATCTGTCTTTCCCATATTCCGCCAAAGTGAGATTCAGAGGGCGGGTTAAATGTCCACTGTATGTTCCTTTGAGTAAGGAAGCTTTCAATTTGTGACTGATTCCATTGCTGAATAGCCTCACGCAGTTCAGTCTCAGCGCCTATGAAGTTTGTTCCATTGTCACTTCGCATCACTGACACCTGACCTTTCCTGCTTATGAAGCGTCGCATGGCATCCACACAAGAGTCTGTGTCCAGCGAATGAGCGATTTCAATGTGCACGGATGTTGTTGTCAGACAAGTGAAAAGAATGCCATATCTTTTAACGTTACTTCTGCCACGTCTGACCTCGAAGGGTCCGAAGTAGTCTACTCCCACATTAGTGAAGGGTGGGTGGTCTGGTATTATTCTGTCGAATGGCAATTCTGACATTTTTTGCTCACATGCTTTAGCTCTAGACTTCCTGCATTTCACACACCTGGAGAGAAACTGTCTTACGAGTGAGTTAGCAGTCGGAATCCAGTATTTCTGCCGCGATTCTGAAAGCATGTAATTTCTGTAATTTCTGGATAGCGTAATAAATAGATAGAGGAATCAAAAAACACCTTTTTTGGATTTTCTGACTTGCCATAATTAATAATAAGTATAAATAATAATGTATAAAATAATAGCATATAAGTGATATATATATATATAATATTATAGTATTAAAAGATGTGTGGTTATGGTGCATGCTGTTAGATATAGTGACATAAGCTTCCTCTGTGACACGAAAGTGGAACAGGTGTTGAATGTGCCAGCATAGTAGTATTATAAAATATTAATTTCTTTGGATTAATGTACATATGCGCAGCAACATATTAGTTATTGAAGATAAGCTTAAGTAAGATATAAAAGGTACCTTTACGTGTTGTGTAGTCGACGACACAATACTAATAACAATAAACACAGTGCATAAAGTAATAAATGCACCAAGGTTACACATAAAACAAATATTAAATATAACAAATGGAGGAGATCAGATGATAAGTGGAGTTAGAGAAATTAACTGGGATGAGCAGATAAGAGAAGAAGGAGTTTGAACTAAGCGCGAACGGGAGTTTAGAATTTTGGAATCAGATCAGAATGAAAGATATAGATGTTTATTGAATAATCCTGGAAAGGATTTACTTTTAGAAAAAGAGTGTGACAAGAGAGTGGATGCTTAGGTGCTCACTAATACCCGACGTGTTCGATCCGGACGGCAACACACACACAAACTTTATTACTTACATCATATTTCATCCGTTTAACTCCGCTCATTTCACTGCTGCAAGCATACCAAGATTTTGATATATTGAGTTTAGAAGAATGCGCGGGAGGTTGGAAAGTAAAAAGATAAAGACTAATAAGAGCAGACGCAGGTCCGGTAGTGCTGAGTCGTATGTGGGTTGTTGATAACAATAGCGAATTCGCGTTAATAACTGTGGGACCAGACGGGAGAATAATTTTTCAGACCCTTGACAAAATAGTAACACCTCTGATTCTTACATCACCAGAAAATTAATGCTCAACAATATATAGAGAAAAACAGCTATTATAAATTGGTAGCAGCTATAAAGTACACAGTAAGAGTGCTATAGGGAAGAGGCACAGGAATTCACACTATAAATCAAAACAGAAGTGTGTAATGGTGAAGCTATTCTGCTGAAAAAAAAAGAAGAAAAAAAAACTGCATGGGCCAAAGCCAGCAACACTTGCAGGCACAATCATAGTTAAACATAAAGAGGATGAAAAAAATATTAGAAAGTGCATGATAAAATGGCATGACAGGACATCAGGAGAATTGCAATGGCTTAAGAGGAAACCTTTAAAGAAGAGTTGTAACGCTTGGATTATTATTAAACCTTTTGTTACACAAATACGGATTCGGGAATCTAGGAATGAGCTGGTAAACACCGCGGCGGGACAATAATAGACGCAACACAAGAGCAAATAGTGAAATAAACCAAAGTGTATTATACAAAAACAAACCAACAACCAAACAAACACGGTGCACCGAAACCAATATATATAAATATAATACAAATTGAAACAAAGTGTATGGTGTATGCAGGGGTGTGTGTGTGTGTGTGTGTGTGTGTATGAGTGGAAGTCCAGAGTGTATTGTATTGCGGGTATGAAAAGATGAATTGGAGAGATTAATCTCGACCTCACCGGGAAAGATGACAACTCCGGGGGCACGAGTAACGGAACGAGAGGTGTATTGTGAGTGTCCAAGAGATAAATCCAAATACTGGCAATCATCCGCTAGGAAGCAACAAACAATCTCTCTCTCAATCAAAACAGCGCACTGGGGTAATCTCTCCGTGCCGGCTACCTCGCCGGTTCCGGCTTTATGCGGGCACACGTGATCAGTTGCATCCGGGTCCCTCACGTCGCGATCGCGCATGCGCGTGGGAGCTTGCCCGGTGACCAACACTGTCTAAGGGGAAAAAAAATTAACCGCTAGGGCACATCCCAGTCTACAGGTGAGCAGCATTAGCTCTTCAATTATTTGCCTGTATATAAAATGTCCCTTTATGTGGCCCGCGTTACATAGACCCCCCCCCCCCCCCCCCAAGCTTCCGGCGTCTGAGGAGAACGTCCGTAAAAGCGCTTTAAGTTTACCACATTGATAATGTCGGTTTTTTGTGGATTGCCCCAAGACACAGTGTAATTAATTGGTCCTCGTTTACTTTTTATTTCAGCTGGTCCTTCCCACTTAGGCTTGGCTGAAAATCTCTTTGCTGCGGAGGAGAGTGGGTCTCCTGGTTGAAAGTGCGCATCTTTCCTCCGGGCATTGTAGTATCTGGCTTGTTTGGATTGTTGTTGTTTCACTCTTTGTTTCACCTCCTCCGTGATCCGTTGTTGCCTTTCAAGAAGTGAATAGGCTGTGTGGTTGGGTGTTGGAGGGTGATTTATGAGCCTTTCCAGAGGACCCTTAAGTTGTCGACCAAGTGTGAGTTCTGCAGGCGTTTTCCCAGTGGTTTCCTGTTGGGCTGTGTTGATGGCGAATCTCAGTTCCGGTAACCATTGGTCCCAGTTTTGGTGGTGGTCCCCGACATATGGAGCGATCATCACCTTTAAAGTTCTGTTTACTCGCTCAGTCAGGTTGGTTTGTGGGTGGTAGCTCGTAGTTAGCTTTTGGACGCTCCCCCAGGTTTGGCAGAGGTGTGCCAGCAGCTGAGACGTAAACTGGGGTCCTCGATCGGATACTAGATATTTGGGGACACCCCATCTAGTAAAGATTTCCTCTCTCAGCACTTTTACCAGCTTTGGCGTCTTTACATCCCTGAGGGGAAACATCTCCACCCATTTGGTGAAATAATCCACCACCACCAAAAGATATTCGTTTTGCCTTTTACTTCGCGAAAAAGGACCCATGATGTCCAGTCCCACGGTGTGTCCAGGCTCTGGAACCATGGTACTCTGTAGTAGCCCAATGGGTTTAGTATTGTCCGTTTTGTACTGTTGACACACGCTGCAGGTCCTCACATAATGCCAGACGTCCTTCCATGCCACATCTAATAACCTTAGCAAGGTATTTAGTTGCCCCAAGTGTCCTCCCAGTGGATTGTCGTAGTAGTGAAATAAGTTTTTTATTAGTGACTGGGGGACAACGAGCTGGAATTTTTCTCCGTGTCTTACCGGTACCCGGCGATATAACGCGCCCTGATGACGTTCGAAGGCGACCCTCTGATCTCGTATGCCTCTTGGGTGATCTTTAGAGAGCAGCTTCGTGATAGTTGGGTCATTCAGTTGTGCTTGGGTTATCTCACACAGATCATTTGGTAAGTCGGATGACAATTTTGTGGTTGTGATGGCAAGACATGGAGCGGTGCCTACTTGTAGCGGCGGGGGCGCCCGGGAAAGCGCATCAGGTCCCAGGTTCAAGCAGCCTTTTCTGTGATGTACGGTAAATATGAACTGCTGTAGGCGTAACGTCCATCGGGTGAGACGAGAGCTGGTTTTCGGGCAGTTGAAGGCCCATGACAGGGCGGCGTGGTCGGTAAAGACCTCGAAAGAGCGGCCTTCTAAGTAGTGTCTCCACTTCTCTACAGCCCAAACCACGGCCAAACACTCCTTCTCTGATGTGGAGTAATTCTGCTCAGCTCCTCTCAACATTCGCGATGCGTACGCTACCGCTCGTTCTCCTTCTGCTAATTTCTGGGTGAGTATGGCTCCCAGGCCCACTTCGCTGGCGTCCGTGTGTACTTGAAACGGCATATTTAGGTTTGGTTGAATTAGTACTGGTGGGTT
Source organism: Channallabes apus (assembly GCA_030522415.1). NCBI lineage: Eukaryota > Metazoa > Chordata > Actinopteri > Siluriformes > Clariidae > Channallabes > Channallabes apus. Next base: position 35,387,773 of record CM060119.1, on the reverse strand, counting down.
TTGAAGGGCGTGTTTGATGTACACCATGGCGTTCTGGCATTCTTCGGTCCACTCCCATTTTACTCCCTTCTTCTTCAAATGATTTAATGGGGCTGTCATATCGGCAAAGTGGGGAGTGAATTTATGATACCATCTGGCGAGACCCAGAAAACGCTGAAGAGATTTTACGTCTTGTGGAGGAGGATATTCAGCCACCGCCCTGGTTTTCTCTGGGTCCAACTGCACGCCTTCTTCGGAGATGATATGGCATAGGAACTTCAGCCGCCTTTTGAAGAAATGACATTTCTTCATGTTGAGGGAGAGGTTGGCCTGGGTAAGTTTGGAGAATAGTGAATTAAGGTGTTTGATGTGCTGCTCCTGTGTCTGGGAGTAGATAATGATGTCATCTATATATACGAAACAATATTTCCCTCTTAAATTTGCCAAGACTTTCTCCATCAAACGCTGGAAGGTGGCAGTGGCGTTTCTGAGTCCGTAGGGCATGGACCGAAATTGAAACAGCCCTTTGGTGGTGATGAAGGCGGTCTTCTCACAGCTGTCGTTCTCCATCTCCACCTGCCAGTAACCCGATTGCAGATCCAATGTTGAGAACCAGGAGGCGCCATCCAGTGATTCTATGATGTCATGTATTAAAGGCATTGGATAAGCATCAGGTTTGGTCTTGCTGTTTAGCTTCCTATAATCCACACAAAAACGGTAAGTCCCATCGGGTTTAGGTACTAACACAACGGGGGAATGCCAGGGTGAACATGAAGGTTGGATGATGTTATCCTCCAGCATCTGGTCTACTTGATCTTCTATAATGGTCTTCTTAATGGGTGATACTCTATAGGCTCTGGATCTAAATGGTGTGTCGTCTGATAAAGTGTTCATGTGTCTCACTACTGCTGTTTTGCCTAGGGTGTTGGAGGTGGTGCGTGGCCAAGCAGCCATTAGTTTCAGCAGCTCCTCCTCATTGTCGGTGTCCCATGATGTCGTGATCTCGGATTTTTCTTCAGCACTTAGGAGCTCGTCGGGCGTCACCGGCAGGGCGAGGTAAAGATTGGCCGTTGCTGGGAGCTGAATGTGTCTTCGTTGTGTCGGCATCGATGGTACACAGTGGGGTGGGGACGTTATGAATGGATGATACACGATCCCCTCCTCTGTTTTCAGCGCGTACTCTCCCCCAGCGATGTCCAAGATGGCTCCTGTGGCTTTTAGGAAGTCGAGTCCCACGATCAGAGAGAAGGCCAGGTGAGCGTCCCTCATGATGAATGTCTTTATCTCACATCCGGTGCTGTGCCACTTGTACTGTAATCTGGCGTGCGTTTGTGCTTGATGTACCTTTCCATCAGCCATGACGAACTTCTGAGGAGATGGAAGTCCAACTTGGTCCTCTTGGTCGTTGAGCGTCTGCCACAGATGGTTCCTCATTAGCGTATAAGAACTTCCCGTGTCCACCACCGCATTCACCTTTCTTCCTTGCACTGTCACTGGTAGAGGTTGAGCAATGGAGAGTCCCGCTGCGTACTTTGAAGGAGCTCGCTCACCTGCCTTCTTATGACTCTTCTCCTTGTTCTGCTGAGAGTCTACCTTCTGCCAGTAGTCTTTGGAGCTCTTGCAATCTTTTTCCACCCTCGAACCTATCTTCACTAGCTGTTCCACGGTGGTCACTGTTCCCCTCAGACATCCAGCCACTCTGGGGTTGATATTATTCAGTATTCTCCCCACCAGTTCCTCCTCGGAGATATCCGGTTTCCACTTCAGACAGAGGGCGCGGTAGTCATAGGCGAAGTCCCGCAGGCGTTGACCCGGCTGCTGTACCAGCGACCTCAAATTTTCCTCCACTTCTGTGAGGTAGTCATCAGGTAAGAATGCCGCCATAAAAGCCTGTTTGAAAGACATCCAGTCCCTCACCATGCCTTTTTCTGCTTTCCACCAGCTCAGAGCAGGTCCGCTTAAAACAGTGCTGAGGGTTCCTAGCAGTTCTGGGCTGGGCAGTGGTCTGATCTCTAGATAGTTCTCGCACTGTTCGATGAAGTGGAGTACATCTGCGGTCTCTGAAGCTTCGCCAAAGGTTGGAAACTCCAGGCGGATGGGTGGTCGACCATAAAAGGAAGAAGAAGAGGGAGAAACTGAGGAGGTAAGCTGAGCAGAAGAGTGTGTTGGAACACCAGGAGGAATGTCATACGTTTCGTGACTGATGGATGGCTTTACCTTTGTTATAGATGTCGTGATTGGAGTGCTGGGAGAATGTAGAACAAGAGATTGGAGAGATGCAGGGGTGTAGGCCTGTAATCTTTGGATGTTGGGCGTACTCGTGAAGCGCAGTTTCTTCATCTGGTTTTCCCAGATCACGTCACGTCGGAGAAAACAGTCAGTGACAGCTCTTTCCAGCTTCTCTAGGGCCTCTTGGCAGTAGCGCTCCAGCCCTTCTAAGCCGGCGTCCACTGCCTCACGGAAACTGGTTTCTCTGTTTAGACTGCTGTTTACGGATTGTTTAAAATCCTGCTCCAACTTGCTCACTTTGTCTGTGAGCGCCTCCACATCCGCCTTACATTGAGTTAGTTCATTGTTCATTGTTTGTACAACATTAATATCAGACACATGAGCAATAACATCATCATCATCATCATCATGTCTATCAGATATATACAGTGAACTAATCAATGATGTTATTTCAGCAGTAGGGTTACGGCGTGTTACAAATGCATCATCTCTCTCCATCACATTACTATCTATAGCAAAGTCGGCCTTCACAGCACCACTAGCGTTAGCATTAGCGTTAGCACTAGCATTAGCACTAGCATTAGCGTCCATCTTGTTCAGCCACGTCACACAAAACCGGAAAATATCCAAAATATAGATTCCCCGTACATACGGGCCACCACTATGTAACGCTTGGATTATTATTAAACCTTTTGTTACACAAATACGGATTCGGGAATCTAGGAATGAGCTGGTAAACACCACTTCCGGTATTGCGCAACCGCGGCGGGACAATAATAGATGCAACACAAGAGCAAATGGTGAAATAAACCAAAGTGTATTATACAAAAACAAACCAACAACCAAACAAACACGGTGCACCGAAACCAATATATATAAATATAATACAAATAGAAACAAAGTGTATGGTGTATGCAGGGGTGTGTGTGTGTGTGTGTGTGTATGAGTGGAAGTCCAGAGTGTATTGTATTGCGGGTATGTAAAGATGAATTGGAGAGATTAATCTCGACCTCACTGGGGGCACGAGTAACGGAACGAGATGTGTATTGTTAGTGTCCAAAAGATAAATGCAAATACTTGCAATCATCCGCTAGGAAGCAACAAACAATCTCTCTCTCAATCAAAACAGCACGCTGGGGTAATCTCTCCGTGCCGGCTACCTCGCCGGTTCCGGCTTTATGCCGGCACACGTGATCAGTTGCATCCGGGTCCCTTGCGTCGCGATCGCGCATGCGCGTGGGAGCTTGCCCGGTGACCAACACTGTCTAAGGGGAAAAAAATAAACCGCTAGGGCACATCCCAGTCTACAGGTGAGCAGCATTAGCTCTTCAATTATTTGCCTGTATATAAAATGACCCTTTATGTGGCCGCGCTACAGAGTATTGTAAAAGAAGTAAAAGAAATTCTCAGATACAAAACTAAAGAGAAGGGTAGAAAGGGAAGGATTAAATTAGGACCAAAGCTAGAAATTGTAGAATGGTTTGAAAATGAAGGAAAAGAAAAGGAGGAAAAGAGACAAACTGAAGAAGAATAACAAAAAACAGTCAGGAAAGAAGGATCAGAAGTCAGAAGGGAGTGAAGACAGGAAAATAAATAAATAAAAATTGTAATAATAATAATAAAAAACTTAGAATTAGAGAGACCACCACCATACACTAAGGAACACATACAACAGGAGGGTAAGGGGAATGTACCCACTACAGGAAGCTGCTGAGTCAATTGCAACCCAGTTATACACAATACAACTGGGGGAAAGAAAAAGGTAAAATGGAGGAATGAAAAGGCCAAGCTCAAGCAGCAGTAATGGTGCCTGAAAATCAGACACCACCCCCTGCTGGACCAGTACAGCAAACACAACAACCAACAGCAGCTAAAGCCCCTCCAACTTATGTGCACCCTGGAAACCAACAAGTACAAAATCCAACCATGAGGTGGCAAGGACAGGGCCCCAGGGCTAATGGAGACAGGGGACAAAGGGGACCATACCAACAGCAACCAAGAAGACAACATTTCAGAATGAATGCCCCAGGACAAATGGGCCCGAATACTCAAGACATGCAGTGCTGGCAGTGTGGAGGAGCAGGACATGCTAGAAGAAACTGCCCACAAGTGGCATGGGAAATTCAAAATGGACTCCAACCTCAAAGACCATATGGAGCAGGACAGGCACCTCAAGGTGGAACTGGAACATGGACACAACGACAACCCCAATGGGCAGGTACATGGATGGGACCACAAAACCACAAATTGAAGAGGCCCAGAGGAGCCAGAAAGGGAGCAGATGCAGTACGTCTCAACACTGCATCCACAACAAGAACCAAGTGTAATGGTGTCTATAAATAATTCAGACCCAATTCCATTTATGATTGACACAGGTGCTACATACTCATGTATAGGACGTGAAGGCTCACTGCTCCCCCTCTCAAGCAATACGATAAAAACTAAAGGTTTTTTGGGACTATCACAGATATTGCACTTCACAGAGCACCAAATAATAACATTAGAAGACACCACCATAGCAGCACCTTTACTATTTTCACCTACTAATCCAGTCAATCTGCTGGGAAGAGATTTGTTGTGTAAACTCAAGGCAACAAATTCAATGTAATACTAAAGGACTGTGTGTAACAATAGGACAGTTCTTACAGATTACAGAGAAAGAACTCAGATACAGTATACTGGCTACTGTGCGAGGGCAAAGGAGCTCACCATGCACAGAGCTCATGGGAAGAATGGATTATGCAATGACGACCAGATTGCAAAAGAGTAACTTTACCATTGCACTGTACCATGCACTATGACCAAGGAAGTCAAGATGAAGAATATGCACAATTATGGTCAGATGTGATGGAGAACACAGTCTCTGATGTGATACTTGGAGACATAATTGTAGGTGCTCCACTGTACATCTGACTGAACAAATGGAACACTGGCATCAAGTATCCCCACATTTCTTTATTAGTGGGGGAAAAGACACAACCAAAAGAATTAGGACTGATGGTCAAACAAGCAGCTGAAGTAACTGATTGGGAACAAACCTTAGATACTTCTGTACATATTTCACGAGATCGAAGATTTTTGAAGATAACATTTTTAGGAATAGATAGAATGAGGGCTACACACACAGAAATAGATGGGAACATGACGTTGTCAACCTACCCTCAGAGGGGGATGTGTAACATGCCGTTGTCATCGCACGCACAAATGCCAGTTAAGATGTTAGGAGATAGATAGAAGAAAAAGAATTAGTATTGAAGGAGGAATTACTGAAAACAAATACCAGAAATACTATGGACAAAACATTCCACAGATGTAGGAGTAGTCAGGTCTGGAGGACAAGCTTTAATAAAAATAAGACCAAATGCAACATTGCCTTGTCAAAGATAATACCCATTGACACCTCAAGCTATAGCAGGGATTAAACCTACTATAGATGGCTTATTAGAAGCTGGAGTATTAACGCCTACTAAAAGTCCTTGCAGCATTCCTATATTTCCTGTCAAGAAGCCCAACTCAGATAAATGGAGACTTGTGTATGACTTACAAGCCATAAATTAAATTGTAGTAGCAGAATTGCCTATAGTACCTGATCCACACACATTGTTGTCCAATACACCAGAAGATACACAGTAGTGTTCAGCTTTTTTAGTAAGCAGACTCGTTAGGAGTCCTGACCATACTAGCTGAAAAATGGACAAAGTTAGCAGAGAAAAGTTGCAATTTTGTAAACAAAAGGTAGAATATCTAGGCATGGTAGGATTTAGTAGGGACTGGATTTGTGACTTTGCATTAAAAACATCACCCTTGAGAGCAATAGTCAAAGTAGCTGAACAAGCAAAAAATAGTGCAGTGTTAGAATGGACACCTGAAGCACTAGAAGCTTTTGAACAGCTAAAAAGAGAACTCTGTACAGCACCAGCACTTGCTAGCCCAGAGTATAATAAACCATTCCACCTGTATGTCTCAGAGCATGGCGGTTTTGCCACAGGGATTCTGACTCAACAACAAGGTCCTAGCAAACAACCAATTGCATATTACAGTACAGCGCTTGATAATATTGAAAAAGGCATGCCTCCCTGCTACCGAGGGGTGGCAGCAGCAGCATTTCCTTATAAGAAAGCAACATCAATTACTATGGGACATCCAGTAACACTGTACACCACCCACACATTACACGCACTCCTGACCAGTCCATACTTTGTAATTACTAAAGCTAGAAGAACAGGATACGATGTAATAATCTCTGCACCTGAATTGACCATACGCAGGTGTCAGACAGTAAATCCAGCAGACCGTATAATGACCCCAGTAGAGGGAGATCCCCACGATTGTCATCTAGTGTCAGCAGAATATCTAAAGACACGCCAAGATTTAGGAGAACCAACCTCTGTCACATCCGGATTATACATTTTTTGGAGATGGGTCATTTTTTAGAGATAGGGATAGAGGCTAGCCATAGTTAAATGTGCAGCACATAAAGATGGTACTTTTGTTAGGGACGGAGATGAAGCAGCAAAGAAAGCAGCAGTAAATCAGAATGAATATTATGACAGAAAAAGCAGCGCAACCAGAACCTAGTCCAAAGAGAGATAATGAACCAAGGTCACCAGAATCAAGCTCTGGTTCTGATGAGGAACCTGACTCAAGTCCAGAGTCAGAAAGAAAGGTTATTACTTGTACCAGAAGACTATGCGCCATCCACACCAGATTTAACCTCACTAGCAGACATGCAGACAGCGCTTCAGGAGAAAAGATTCGTAAATGGCTCGCCAGAGGAGCAACAAAAAATAATGATACTAACATGCGGTGAAGTGCAGATGAGCGTTTTGTAGCTCCACAAAATTTTCTTGTAACCCTGATAAGACAAGTAAATGGGAATGATCACGTAGAAAGAGGGGAAGTAATAAAAACGAATCCAAAAGGAATGGTGGTCGCCTTATCTAGGTCCTATGGTTCATCGTACATTATCACAGTTTTGCGACATCTGTGGTAGATTTAACATTGGAAAGCACTTCACATCGCCGATAGGACACATCCCAGAGCCAGATGGGCCGTTCAGGCATATAATGTTCGAATATGTGGACATTGCTGAACCTAGGATACAAGGAAAACGATACATCCTAGTGGGTAGAAGCTGTAGCGACGGCTAAGGAAGATGCAAGGGCAGTAGCAAAATTCTTGTGTAGAGAAGAGATACCAAGATTTGGGCCTATTCACAGCATGGTGACAGTGCTGGTTAATGTGGTGAATGACCTCCTATTGACCTCTGATCAGGGTTGTGTCTCTTTACGACGTTAGTGCAGCTTTTGACAACATCAATCGTAGTATTCTTCTTCATATATTAGAAAATATTGTAGGGAGTTAAGGGAAAGTCCCTCTCCTGGCTCAGATCGTTATCAGTTTGTTGATTTAAATGGTGACCATTCTGCATGTTCTGTGGTGGAGTTTGGTGTTCCACAGGTTTTTTTTAGGCCCACTGGTATTTTCTCTTTACATGCTTCCTCTGAGCAACATAATGCGTAAACACGTTATTAGTTTTCATTGTTATTCTGATGACACACAGTTAAACAATGCCTGCCATCCGTTATCACCCAAATGAGGATGGGTTCCCTGTTGAGCCTGGTACCTCTCAAGATTTCTCCCTATCGACATCTCAGGGAGCTGTTCTCTCAGCACAGTCACCCTCCGCTTGTGCAGGGGCAATCTGATCATTAAGGTTCATAGGTATTTTTATATAAACACCCGTTCATATTAATGGAGAGATGGTAGTTCGTGTCACTAGCTCCATGAGGATCTATCATGGACAGCCAATAGCTCCAGACTGAAGAAGGCTCACCAGCATCTCTTCTTCTTAAGGGGTCTAAGAAAGAACCATCTCTTTTCAGACATTATGGTGAACTTCTATCTTTGCACCATAGAGAACATCATGACCAGCTGTATCAGAGTCTGGTATTGGAACTCCTCTCTTGTGTCAGACAGGAAGGCACTGCAGAGGGTGGTGAAAACTGCCCAATGCATCGTTGGAGCTTCACTTCAAGAGATTGAAGACATTTACAGGAAGCGGTGTCTCAGCAGAACACACTATATCTCAAAGGACTTCTCTCACCCTACCAATATGCCCCTTGCCCTCCTGCCTTCTGGGAGGCGCCGCATAAACACAAGCTGATTCAGGAACAGCTTTCCCCCCCACAACTGATGTTACATGCACACTGAAAAGAACACATTCCTCTGTCTAACCGTATTTACCTCGCACTACGCATAAATAATATTATACAGTCACTGCAAATAGAACTGCACTACCCTTAATAGATGCTCATAACTCACTACTGTAAATAAACGTATATACATGTACTGTATATAACCTACTCAACTGCAATAACATTTTGGCAGACCTGGTTAAGAAGGCTGACCAGTGAGAAGGCTCTTATCCAGAGTGATGGACATTTGTATTTCATTATACAGTGGTGTGAAAAACTATTTGCCCCCCTCCTGATTTCTTATTCTTTTGCATGTTTGTCACACTTAAATGTTTCTGCTCATCAAAAACCCTTAACTATTAGTCAAAGATAACATAATTGAACACAAAATGCAGTTTTTAAATGAAGGCTTACGTTATTAAGGGAGAAAAAAAACTCCAAATCTACATGGCCCTGTGTGAAAAAGTGATTGCCCCCCTTGTTAAAAAATAAACTGTGGTTTATCACACCTGAGTTCAATTTCTGTAGTCACCCCCAGGCCTGATTACTGCCACACCTGTTTCAATCAAGAAATCACTTAAATAGGAGCTACCTGACACAGAGAAGTAGACCAAAAGCACCTCAAAAGCTAGACATCATGCCAAGATCCAAAGAAATTCAGGAACAAATGAGAACAAAAGTCATTGAGATCTATCAGTCTGGTAAAGGTTATAAAGCCATTTCTAAAGCTTTGGGACTCCAGCGAACCACAGTGAGAGCCATTATCCACAAATGGCAAAAACATGGAACAGTGGTGAACCTTCCCAGGAGTGGCTGACCGACCAAAATTACCCCAAGAGCGCAGAGACGACTCATCCGAGAGGCCACAAAAGACCCCAGGACAACATCTAAAGAACTGCAGGCCTCACTTGCCTCAATTAAGGTCAGTGTTCACGACTCCACCATAAGAAAGAGACTGGGCAAAAACGGCCTGCATGGCAGATTTCCAAGGCGCAAACCACTTTTAAGCAAAAAGAACATTAAGGCTCGTCTCAATTTTGCTAAAAAAAAATACATCTCAATGATTGCCAAGACTTTTGGGAAAATACCTTGTGGATCGACGAGACAAAAGTTGAACTTTTTGGAAGGTGCGTGTCCCGTTACATCTGGCGTAAAAGTAACAGAGCATTTCAGAAAAAGAACATCATACCAACAGTAAAATATGGTGGTGGTAGTGTGATGGTCTGGGGTTGTTTTGCTGCTTCAGGACCTGGAAGGCTTGCTGTGATAGATGGAACCATGAATTCTACTGTCTACCAAAAAATCCTGAAGGAGAATGTCCGGCCATCTGTTCGTCAACTCAAGCTGAAGCGATCTTGGGTGCTGCAGCAGGACAATGACCCAAAACACACCAGCAAATCCACCTCTGAATGGCTGAAGAAAAACAAAATGAAGACTTTGGAGTGGCCTAGTCAAAGTCCAGACCTGAATCCTATTGAGATGTTGTGGCATGACCTTAAAAAGGCGGTTCATGCTAGAAAACCCTCAAATAAAGCTGAATTACAACAATTCTGCAAAGATGAGTGGGCCAAAATTCCTCCAGAGCGCTGTAAAAGACTCGTTGCAAGTTATCGCAAACGATTGATTGCATTCTTGCTGCTAAGGGTGGCCCAACCAGTTATTAGGTTCAGGGGGCAATTACTTTTTCACACAGGGCCATGTAGGTTTGGATTTTTTTTTCTCCCTAAATAATAAAACCCCTCATTTAAAAACTGCATTTTGTGTTTACTTGTGTTATCTTTGACTAATAGTTAAATGTGTTTGATGATCAGAAACATTTTGTGTGACAAACCTGCAAAAGAATAAGAAATCAGGAGAGGGGCAAATAGTTTTTCACACCACTGTACATGAGTTGTGGGTTAAAGGCCTTGCTCAAGAGCACATTATTAACATATGCATATTAGTGATCATGCTATACATTTTCCTTAAATGCAATGTGTAAATGACCTTTTCTGTATATAACCCTTTCTGTGTACAGTTTACACATGCAAATTCTTTATTATGGTATACAATATCTTCCTCGTTGCATAGATCTAAAATCATTGCACTCATTGTACACAACACTTTCTCTGCATTCTGTTTATATATGCTAATTATTCTGCACTGTGAAAATGCACTTCTGGTTAGATGCTAACTGTATTCTGTGTACCATAAATGTGCAGTGACAAAGTTTAATCTAAACTAATCGAAATTTATCCCACATTTTACACACATTCCGATAATTGTCTTTTGGTGGTGTAAAGCTGCTTTGCGACAATGACCACTGTTATAACAGCTATACAAATAAAATTAAACTAAGCGTTACCTGTGAGGGGGCAGGAGCCTGAGAATTCCTGGAGGAGTGCAGTCTGTCTCCTGCTAAACTCATTACACCTCCTCTAAGCACAGACTCAAGAGTAATAATCTTGTTGTTGATATCTATAAAAAAAAGAAAAGGAAATGAGAGCAATGCTCAAACACTTAAACCACAAAAGTAAGTCAACCATGAGGCCATAACACTAAATTCTGTTTCATATACAACTCTGAAAAAAAAAAAACAAGAGACCTGACGATTTCCTGTACAAGCAGACCTCACTCTCATTCATGAGGTACTGATTGGGTGATCTGAATCAAATTTATCTAACGAGGAAAAGCACTGCTGTGATCATCGCACTTCTCCTGTACTAGCTGGAGGGCATGAACAGCACTAGTGCCTCAAAGGTCTTTGTAATTTTAAAAACTATCCTCAGACCGTGCCAAAGGAATTGGAAAGAAAGGTCCTGAGTGAGAAAAAGCAGGGTTCAAATACCAGCTTCAGTGCCCCAGGGACAAATGAAGCATCAGGTCAGTTCAATCATTTAAATGTCCAAGATGTTAGTAAAATCAATCAATCAAGGTGGTGATGGATGGATGGAGGACTGTCGCATAAAAACCGAGACCGTGGTCGGCCCAATCTCCAGAGGAAGCTTGATGGTCACAAGCCATTAAACAATCCAGAGCTGGTTAAATTGTTGCTCCATGCGTGACTTAAAGACAAACGTCGATGTGAGAGACTGGTGGAGAGCATGCCAAGACGCATTAAAAATCTATGACTGCAAATCAGGGTTACACCTCTGAATACTCATGAGCCAAAACTATGAACAATTTCCTCCAAAACTCTGGAGACAAATGAGGAAGAGAGAAGAGAGAGGGGTGATTAGTGATGGGAAGTTCCAATCATTGTAGTGACTCGGTTCTTTGAATCTCGTTAATCAAAATGAACTAATCTTTTTTTGAGTCATTTCGTTCATTTGATCAGAAATAAATTAAAATGCTGCGTTTTCAATAAAAATACCCCCAATACGTCTACATACACAAATTTTGGCTATAGTTCCAGTTATGAAAATATTACAATGTAACTAAGGACATATTATAATAAACAGAATGTGCAGCTCACCTCTTATATCTTCTTGTCTGAGGCGTTCGTTCTTTTGAATCTATTGCACCGCATAGCGTCTATGGGAGTCACGTGACAAAAGAACGAACGACTCGAGACTTGAAAACGTACTGCTGAGAATCGTTCAATAGTGTTTACTGTATATAACAGAGGTTTTGCGATGCTTTGCGCATGCGCGCCCAATGGAAAATGAACAAATCACTCTCTGAGAAGACTCGTTCATCTGAGTCATGTTAAAGATTCGTTCAAAAAGAACGAATCGTTCATGAACGACCCATCACTAGGGGTGATCGGGTGACACAGGTCTACAGGCTGAGAGTTAACCACGAGCTGCAGGTGAACCAGAGAAAGAAGAAGAAAAAAAAAAAAAAAAAAAACATAGCACTTGGGATCCTGCATGAGAATATCGATAAATGGGCCTCTGGAGGGAGAACTTTCCATCCCAGTGATGTTGTGACATAATATAAAGAAAGATTAAATAGAGCAGCGAGTCAGGAAGAGGAATTAAATTTTTTTAATCTAATAGCATCCAATATACAGTAACAAACAGAGGTTTAGTAACATGGCTAAACTTCCTTTTTGTTGCGGTAGACTTTAGGAGCAGTAGTTTTGCCACGCAGCAGCTCTGATTAGCTACGTGGCTGAACTTATCCTCCTCACTAGTGAGCGGTGCAGACTATCATATTCTATAGTTCGTGTTTAACGAATAAATGTTATGTAGTGGAGAACTGGCAGTTAGAACTCCCCATACAGGATGTCTAAAATAATTTGCGATATTGCAGCTAATGCTAACTACATGCAACGTCCCACTGCAATAAGGTTTTAATGACATTCGATATTCACTTGATATTTAAAGTTTGTTTTCTCTGTATTAGTCAATAAAATAAGGAAATTACCTGACATGCCTCACTCATATTATACTGTATCCAGTGGGGCAAAAAAGTATTTAGTCAGCCACCAATTGTGCAAGTTCTCCACTTAAAAAGATGAGAGAGGCCTGTTAATCTCATCATAGATATACCTCAACTATAGAGACAAAATAAGAAAAAGAAAAAAAAAATCAAGAAAATCACATTGTAGGATTTTTAATGAATTAATTAGTAAAATAAGTATTTCGTCACCTACAAACAAGCAAGATATCTGGCTCTCACAGATCTGTAACTTCTTTAAGAGGCTCCTCTGTTCTCCACACCTGTATTAATG